>OX459030.1:128177172-129377172 GCA_949775025.1 Tricholauxania praeusta | reverse complement strand
GTTACCAGTTGTGTTGTGTGGTCACTTCTTATCACTTGCACAATATCTCAAAGATTGTATCATCTACAAAATATATGTGCTTTCCGACGTAGTTCAAACAGTAGATCATACAAGCAGTGGCGGCTTTACGTATAAGCTGAAGCCTAGGGCGCTGATATATGAGATGATGCAAATTTTGAAGTTGATGGTCCTTTTTTGTCAGCAAATTTTTTTGTGAGTAAAGAAATTACTAGTTGATCAGCAAATTTTTTGGAGAAAATAAAAGTAAATTTTATCTCAAGTACTATAAAAATGGCTACAAGCTATGAAGCTTAGGGTGCCAAATTCGTAAATCCGCCCTTGCATACGAATATTTCATTGCTGGGATATTGAGAGTTATTTATGAAATTAAGGTAAACTTATTCAAGAACTTCATTAAATAAGTAATGAATTATTCAGTTACATATGTATATCTTTGGAATACATATGTACATATATATGTATACACGCAAAATACATACACAGATATTTTTGTGTTTAGATTGTCACAATTTTCATATATGCGACTGACCTATCTTATCGTTAGTTTTCCTAAAAAAAAGTAAATTTTTTTTTTTACGTTCGATATCAAGTCGCAAGCAGCATTGTATTGCAAAATAATTTTTCTTCTTAGCATATATCACTCAAACACCCTTATGCTTATCCTAAATATCGCATTTGTTACCCTTACATCTAATGATCTTTTACTTTATCAGCGGCGCAACATAGAAATGCTGATTATTCGGTTGGTCGGTTGGTCACATCTCTTATGTTAAATTATGCAGTGATAAACACAAACAATTAGCTGATGATTAACATTACGAGTATCGCAGTTTATTGCTTGTCGTCTCTTTTTTCATGCTGGCAGACAACATCCCTTTTGGGCTCTTCTGCGATCAGTCGTTATGTTTGTGGCTATGAATATTGCATGCGCATAATCTGCTGATAAATGATGTAAAATGTTTCAGCATGCGGGTGCATTTTGATACTGATACTCATCGAACTCCTACGAAAATCTTTAAGAACTTTTAAGGAAAAGGAACAAAGAATGTTTGCTATTATTAATATTTGTTATAATGTTACGAATGTAGAAACTTAAATATGTGATATTTACATAAATTAAAACTATATAATATGCATAACAAGTGCGAGACAGTAAGTACAGAATAAAACGAAAGAGATTATAGACAATATTCATCGATAGTTGGGGAAAGAATCAATTTTTTCTCCAGGACTTGAACTTCTTTTGAGGCCGACAGCACTACTTATATCGCATCCGTCCTTTGCAACGCTGACGCACTTGAATTTATAGGTATTGATAATAAACAGTGTAGTCGTCTTAGATCATTATGACACAGTTTTTTTTTTTTTTTAGTAAAAATTAAAATATATTTGCATAAAAGTATCAAGTAAGGCAGGTGAATGCATTTCCTTAAGTAAAGCTTTTATCCCTCAAGAAGCCATTGATTAGTAAATTTGGTAAAATAAATTCCTTTAGAAGTGATCACTTACCTAGAGATCATAAAATGTGATTAAGTAAAAATATATCATTTGAGAGGTTTAAGGTTTAATTAAAATATATTATATTTTTCATTCACTAATGACGAATATTAAAAAATCATAAAATATTTCGTTAAGGGGGAAAAGGGTCGGAAAATCAATTTTTTTTTCATTTTTTTTTTTTTGATACTACAAGCTATAAGGAATATTGTCAAAAAATTTTAAGTCATTAGTAGCAAAACTTTTCGAGTTCCAGACAATACAGTCCTCAGCGGTCATATTAAGAAGTAATCATATATAAACTTCAATCGCGTTTTTCTCAAAACTTTTTTTTAAAGTCGGTAGTCAAAATTTCTCGAAAACTTCTTTACAGATTTTTTTACTATTTTTTTTTTAATCAAACAAAAGGTGCAGTTTTTGGTAAAAATCAGAGTTTTTTGATTAAACCTGTACCAAAATTCAAAAATTAATATTTTGTTTATTCTTTCGTTCAAATCCACGATGAACTTATATACTAAGGAAATCTTTTTAGTATTTTGATTTCAGATGAAGCAGTCATGAGTTATGTATACTGCCTACCGCATGTTGAATTTTTTTTTTAGGTTACTTAGTTCTCCCCACTACCACTGGCTTATTTTTTAATGAAAATTTATCATAATATTCTTGAAATGATGCTACAAATTTTAAGAATTTTAATAAAGAAGCTACTGTGAAAAAAAAAAATCACAAAAATACGCGTTTTTTTTTTTGTCCCTCCGACCCTTAATTGAGGGAGGGGTGTCAGCTTAAAATTCAGGAAAAAACGTCAAATGCAATTGATGTGCAACCCCTTACTTCGTTTAAAAAATAATGCGCGATTTCTCTTGGACAATTTTTTTATTCCAAAAATTATGTGGAATTTATAAGCAATGTTTTCTAGAAAAAATTTGAACCAAATCGGATATCTGACATGAAGCAGATTCCTTGGGCAGCTTTTATCTTCAAGTATTTTTGTGGATTTTTTTTTCTGTAGATTTGGTAAAATTTTTCTTTTGTTTCTGGACGATAATTTATATTTTTGGCCTAATTTTGACGAACATACGAACGGTTTTAATACTAAAGTCATTTTGTGCAGTAGTACGCAATAGTATGTGCTTACTTATGAAATTTATCCGCAAGGATGCAACAAGTGCTCAATTTTCAGATTATTATATTCTACGTTTCGAATGCTACCTGTGCCACTTACTTACGTTTGTAAATATCGTCGTCCTTTTGTGTTGTAAATATATCGAGAATACCTTTATTTTTATTTCTACTCTAATCTGACGGACTATACTGGTGATTATTTAACATTTTTATTAATATTTTTTTTGTTTTCACTGGCTTATTGTGATCAGTAACATCAGCGCCTTCGTTAGTTAGTTTTGTGGTGGCACCAAATCTATGCATTGTGCACATAGCGATTAAATAGCTACTTTCAAGGATTTACTTGTGGCCTAAGGCGTGGATTTAAAAGGTTCATTAAGCACCTTCACATTCGCCCTCAAAATTGGAAATTCTGTTCAATATAGGCAAGTGTTGCAGCTTGTCCTATATGGGACTGAGCTAATCGCACAATAACAAAAAGATGCTACGACAAGTGTAAAGGCTGCGGCTTAAGCTGTTAAAGCTCAAGAATTACAAAGGGTGTGGTAGGCAACTTCAGTGTTGATGCTAAAAGGTTGAATTTTTGATGTCAATAATATCATTAATGCGAACATTCGTAACAGGTAGAACGATTATTGAGATAAATATGTACAAATTGCAGCAAACTTAAAGAAACTAACTCTCAAGAAATTATTTTAAGTCGTAGAAGACTTAACCTTATGGGCCTCTTCGTTATCATTTTCCTACTTAAAAGATAATATAAACAGGGTCTTACCATCTATAGAAAATTTTGTCTTCAATTTGATATCCATTCTGCTAACGAAATTTTGGTTTTTCTTTTGTGTGAATTTCCTTTGATTTTAACTGACCAAAAAAAAGAAATTATAGCTCACTCAAAAGTTAGGCCATTTTTTGTACGAGGTAGGGCCAAAGTTTTAGAAAGTTCTTCTGCAAATTTTCAAAACTCTCAATCTAAAAGATAATTTCTTTTTAAAATTTGAAGCAAAATGGAAAACCCAATGGCACTCTTTTTTTTTAGAATTTGCAACTTTCAATCGGAAAAAAAAAAGATTCGTTTTTATATCCAATGGTTAGTTTTTTTCGTTTTTATGAGGCATAACTCTTCTTGTACAATGCAGAGTGGTAGCATTTATATATTTTTGTTGTCATTTTGTAAGAATGAAACTGAAACGAATCGAAATTAGGTGAAGTGAGTTTTGGCCACTTCCATTGACCATACGATGTGAGCATTCATAGCCGTATGCGGCATAAAGAGTTGGTAGGTAGGGTCATAGGAATCAACATGAAAGTCGAGTTGGTCGTGTTTGGCAGCGCGTAACGCGAGCAAATCGGATTAAAGAACGAAATCCAATTAGTTGAGTGATTCCGCTGACAGCGTAGCCGGATCGGCTGTTACCGCTGCCATGGTCGGTCGCATGACCTGGTCGAATCGCTGCAATGTTAAGTGGTGATCGGAAAGTGATCGAACATGTACTACGTGCCGCTGCCCAAAACCCGTGTTGCTTGTGCAATCAGGTGTGTAAATGCGCCGCCGTTGATGAAAAAACCCCCAAAATGAAAAATTGATCTGTGAGGTCCCGCACCCAATACTGAAAAGCCACTGTTGTAGTTTGTATTGTTGTTGTTGTTGTTGTTGTTGTTTTTGTCGATGCTGATGTTGATGTCGCTGTCGGATTTTTCAATTAAAAATCTAATTAATCGCTTTTGAGAGCTTCGAATGTACTCGCCCAAATACAAATGTATGTGTGAGTATATGTACACATGCACTATGTACATATGTAGTTGTTTGTGAACAAATGTACATATGTAATGTATGTATGCATGTGAAATGTTTCAAAATTGGACCTTGATGCTTCCCATTCGAGTCGCTCTAAATTGCACTTAAACAGGTGAATTTAATTACATTTTTTAATCAACCGCTCCCAGGCATAAACACATTCACATGCACATGTATAGACTTATATACACGCACATATGCTGACCCAGTCGGACTCGGTGTTATGAGTGTTTCAACTTTTATCAAAGGAACTAATGCCATGTGTAAAATAGCCTGAAGTTCAAAAAAGGGAATGTAAATTTCAATCATATTTCATGCTGTGGCCATTTTCCATTTTCCAAATTATGAGTAAAGTGTTCCTTAATATTTTCAAATGAGGTACATATCGTTTATTAAACCAGAAGTTCTCAACTTTTCGGAAATGGATGATATCGAAAAAAAGCAATATGACTTTGACACTTATGTGCTGGAAATGTTGCACAACAAAATTGCATATGAAATTTCAATAAAGAATTGAGGTACTTCTTGGAAGTTTGGTGAATTCTGACGGGACCTACCCCCTCCCTTCCTTGAGACTTTCCTTTTAATTTTTAAATGTAATCTGCTATAATAATGTATAGTCTTTGCATTTAAAAATTGGCGTGAGATTTTTATTGACCCCCTTCCCCCTTGGTGAGATTTTTTCGGACCCCTTCCCCCTATTTTGACTCACGTAATTTATGGACGTCCCCTTTGTATATCAATCCGCGACTGTACTACGAAAAGCTGCAGCTATATCTTGAGCTGCCGACTTAAACATTTCTATAGTTGGTAACGAAGCGAAAAAAATTTTTTTTTTACCCAAATTCGAAGTTCAACCATAATAAATGTTGTTTTTATGGGTGATTTCAAAGAAGGATAGGAAAATAATTTCTTGAAAAATATTGGAACCAATGTACTGTTCCAGAATCTGAAAAATTAAAATCTTCTCATTGACACTTTTTAAACCATAAACAATACTTTCTTGAAAATTGCTTAAATTGAATTAAGAATTTCTTAAAACTTATTCCTACATTTCTTTTTAATATTTCCTTTTGTAATTTTTTAATAATGAGCTCGGTTTTTGAGATAAATGTGGTCAAATGTGTCAATAACATCGATTTTGACTATTTTCGTACACTATTACTAAGAGCAAAAATAGCTCTAAAGCATTTCCGAGTAAGCAAAAATCAAGTCCCTTCATAAATTCATAAAAAAATAAAAACAGCACTGCATGTGAAAACAAAAAATATTAAATGAAAAAATAAAAAACTGTGTTTAGAAAAAAAAAAAAAAAAAAAAATTATTAAAAAACTACATAGCCTAATTTTATGTAGGTACTCAGAAACGATCCAAATCCGGTTATGTCCTTGGCACATGATCATGAAAGTTGTCGAAGTCGGTGCTTATTAGTGTTTCACCGAGGCTACGAGGCAGCCTCGTTTTTGGCTACGGGAACGAGGCGAGATGGAAAAATAAATTTTCCTCGCTTGACCGAGGCGAGGCGAGATCACACGGCATGCAGATTTAAAATATGAATGTAATTTTGGTATTAAAATTTATATTTAACTAATATTTTAGTATTATATTTTGATTAAACTACTTTATTTTATTTTTAACCCGCATGTGCTTCTTGCGAGTTCAGATTTGGTCCAAGCGGTAATGCACAGAAGTGCTTGGATCGCATCAGCTTTTATGCGACTTTGCCTCGATTGATCGATTAGGGAAGCATGTAAAAACATGGCCACCGATAAGGCCATGATACTGAAAAAAAAAATATTTATTTTTGTTAGAACTTGAATGTGTAAGGAAAACGAGCATTTTATCCGTTTTTCTATATTTTAACGAAATTTATTTGGTTATGTTACGCAATATTGATGATTACGAAATTTAATTTCATATATTTCAAAAAATTAAATTTTCCACAAAAATAAGCTAAAACATTTTGTTAACTTCGATTGACTGCCTCACAGTCACTTCCTAGCGGGTAATTTGGTTGTTGTTACTGAAGTTGAGATACAATAACATCAAACAGTTGCACTTCCATTTTAAGCTGTAGTACACAGTAGATATGTTTTCATGATTTGTAATTTTTCTCATTCTAAGTCGGACAGACATTTTTGCCCAGGCAGATCAGACTGGACATATTCGCATGCTCGCAGGTAGTGTCGTCATCGAACGTAGACCGTCAGCCATTTTTGCCAATCTCAATTTTCAATTTGCATTGAGCCGTATGTTGCGCATGGACAAACAGGCCAAAAAAGAACGACCGACCGCCGGACGGACGGACAGTAGAACCGACATACGAACGTTTTGATTGATTGATTATTTGTTCCGCATCATTCACCTGGAAAATTCATCTGAAGCAGCGACTGCAATTAATTTGCTTATGTAACACATACGCACATAACAACTTAGGTCCGCCTGTACAAATGTGTGTATTTTATGTACTCGTACTTCACATATACACATATGGAAGTAAGTATGTACATATGTGCGTGCATATTTGTTCACATCCGAGTTTTATAAACCCTTCCTTATGTAAAGTGAATGTTCGTTAAAACTTTAATCCTTTGGCATTTAAAGGTTATGAAAGAAATATCTGTATACATGGTACTACATACTCTGCTCTTGCTATGATCTACCAGTTAAATATAATTGATGTAGCCAGTGTGCAAAGGTGGTTCTTAATTAGACGACTTTTGAATTAGCTTGACGTATGGATAAAAGTAGATTTATTTTTAACTTAAAGGTAACTAACCCCTAAAAACCATATAAGCAAATTAAAAGCTCCCGGAAAAATTTGAGCCGGAAAACTATTTCAATGTTCACACGTGCTCAAAACTTATTGAAAATTTATATGGGATTATGCATGGAAAAATTAAAGTTTAAATATAAAATCCTGTGGAAAAAATTTTAAAACAAATTTAATATAAAGACGTAGAAGGGTGTTCTAAAATTCATGCAAGAAGTAATTTTGAATTATAAATTTGTTATTGATTCATAAAGTATACAGTATAGGGTTTTGTATAGGGTATATCATATCGGATAAATAACCTCATTCAAGCGTCTATTTTGGGACACCCTTGATATGTATGTTTATCAATACGTTCACATTTGCAAGAAAATACAACATTTTAAATAAAGTAATTTTTTTTTGCGACAAGTTGTCCGTAATTATTACACGGGGTAGACCAAACAGCACTTTTCGCATAGCTTTTGGTGTGCTGTGTCGAAATTTAGCAATATCATCATTCTATTACTTCAAAATTTTGATTTTCATTTTATTTTGTCCATGATTTGTAAATTCTTAACCTTTCCACAATTCATGTGTAGACTCTATTTTCTTACAGAGTTTTATATCCAGTACCGCTTCTGAAATTTCTAGCACTAAAGGAACTTCAGATATTTTATCGGACTCAGACTTAACACAATAAAAACTAGATGAATGAGAGCTATTATATCATCAGAAAAGACATTTTTCCAAAATTTTAAAAATATTAAGGTATTGGATATGTTACTTAAGGGTCAGTTAAATGTAAACTATCTTAAGACAGATAAGAAAGAAGTGGTGGTGAAAAGAGTCAATGTCAGAGCTTGTCATAACTCATACATCAAACTGGTAATTTTTCTATAGTCTCACGATCACGTGATATTCTTCAGTTATTTTTATGTTTTATTTTACGCTGAAATAATAACCCTCTAATTTGCATTACTGCAGGAATGGGTTAAAAACCTACCGTTTTCATTCCTTCTACAGACACCATGTCATTCCATTACATTGCTTAGGGGTCGTTCATAAATTACGTAAGACAATTTCATGACATTTTTGACTCCCCCTCCCCCGAGTAAGATTTCGTAAGATTCTCACAACTCCCCCCTCCCAATATCTTACGTAAGTAAATGTAATAAATGTGAAATTTTTCTTCATAATCTTAGACCACTTCGTAGCAATCTATTTTTTTTTTGTATGTTTTGACAACAACAACATTTCAACGTCGACGTATCTGCGTGTTAATGCCTGAATAATAGCGAACTTGTGAGACGGAAGAGAAGTTGTCCCGTTCAGATTCGATTACTTAAATCGATTGTTATCGATGTTTCTTAATATTTCGTGACTATCGAAAGTTCAAATATATTTCATGACTGTCACAAATGACTATGCGTTAATAAAACTTTTATGTATGAATACGCATTTTAAGTCTTACGTAAGATGATCATTGACCACCCCCTCCCTCTCGTAAGATTTAGTAAGAATTCGCTGACCACCCTCCCCCCAAAACGTCTTACGTAATTTATGAACGGCCCCTTATTGTTCTCGTTTTTCCCCTTTGGGTCACCCATCACCACAAGTATGGCTTTCTTATGTAAAAAATATACTGATGTATGTTGGCTATAAAACTCTTAATGCATTTTTATGTCTACGGCCTTAGTTGAAACATATATGCATATACTTCGATGATCATAGCTCTAGTTTCGAGGTGAGATTTTACTGACATATTTCCAATTCATTAGTCATTTCGTGACGCGTTTGCTGAAGATAAGTCCCTTTTTGGCGCGGTATAAGTTGTTTTCGGAGAATAAGAACTTTTCATCGGAGCTGATTGTGAGTTCACCTTAACCGTTCCATCTACATTCTCGAGAATAACTTTGATTTAATTGCTGCGTTAGTTCATTTTGATTTAATAGATCATTTTTATAACAATATCTCCCTCTCTTAAAAAGCTATCGGATAAAAATATGTCTCAACACATAACATCTTCACTTGGCGTTATTTCTGTGAATCATTTTTTTCTCAATTCAAAAATTTCTCAAAATGATTTTCAGCAGAAAGATGGAGATACGATTAAGATATGTCAGTAGAAAGATGGAGATATGTTAATATCAAATACATTTTTATAAGTTATAGCATGCAATCTTCTGAAAATGCCTTCTGACCTTAGTCTATCTCAAGAGAACAATGCAATAGTTTGTGTTTTCCTATTAAGTCATTTTAAATTACCATTTATTATCACAGCATAAATTTTGAATTTGAATTGTTAGTATGTCGTTATCACTACAGATCGTTTTGTTTGATCATTTTTCATACCAAATTGTGACTGTATACATAGTTATTTTCAAGTTATTAATGTACGAGTACGTACGTACATATATTTTTCTCTCCATCACATCAACGTGTTTTTTATTTAAATCAGCAGAGTTTTATTTCTGTATTATGAATAACATGCGCTAAAATACCGTTGATCATTTGTTTCTCATCTATGAATACCGTTTATTCAATACGATATCTATGAAATATTCAGTTTATAAATTGTTTTTTTTTTCATGCTATGCGATATCGCTAATTGGAATGTTAAAGCTTTTCAGCCACTTTTGTTGTTACCTTTCCAAATTTGGCAATTTCTCTTGGTTCTATCACAACAATCAGTGGGGTATCGAATGATAGTCGTCAGTACGTCAGTCGTCGGTCACTTGTTTCTTCACTGTATCACAATTTTATTGTTATGCGCTTTCAGTCTTGTATATGTATGTGATCCAATTTAGAGATGCGTAGCTAACAGATCGCGAACGCGCTATTGATAAAATACATAATAAGTTGGGATTTGGTGGTAGCAACGAATTGGCTGATTAAACTGGTGAACAGGAAAAACTTTTTTAAAAGATTTATTGGAAATAATTTTTTTTTATCAAAAAAAAAAACTCACAATTTTACCTCAAGTCAGAGATGCACACAAAAATATACTTCGCGAGCAGTTTTGGTAAAAATCTCAAAAAAACTTTACGATAAAAGAAGCAATTGACTTGAATACAAAACTACACAAACAAAAAGCATGCAGCGATAGCGAACCGAACTTGGGTAACAGTAAGAGAAAAATTACAGAAACAAAAATCTTGCGATAATTGCGAGCGAATGATTTAGCTCGAATAAAGGAAAGAGCTCGAGAAGAGCTGGATATTTTTTGTTATTATTGTTAGAGCTAGAAGAGCTAAGCAAGTTTCTACTTGTGCATCCCTGCTTTAAAGGGACATGCCACCTTCAAAAATGTTGTTCTTAAGTGTTTTAAAATGCAAATAGTTTTTATAAAAAACAAGATATCATTTTGAAACTGGGCATGATTGCAGCTCACTGGAACATCTGAAAAAAAAAATAAATAAAAGGTATTAATCAGCATCAAAGCCACCAGGGAATGAACTACAGGCAAAAATGTTGGTCAAAAATTAACAAAATGGCGTAGTTTTTTCGAAAATTGCCAATTTTTCGGGTTAAAGTCGTGCCAAAAATCAAAAACTATAATACCGATCTTTCTGTCCGTAGTTCATTCCCTACATTAATATGTGCATAGCAACATATTAAAATTTCAGAAAGATCGGTTGAGTAGTTTTTTTTTAACTATAGCTTTTCAAGTACAAAAATTTTGACACGATGTTACTAAAATGCTCGCTATATATTTTATAAGCCGAGTTTGAGGTTTATTTTATTAAAAACGTATTTTTCAATATTTTTTAAACACGAAACAGTCAAAAAAAAAATTTTTTAACTCTTGAAAATTTGAAGGTGTCATGTTCCCGTAAGGCTATTCCTGCATTGAACATAGCCGAGCTATGAAGATACCAAAAGTTTTTGCATTAAGCTATAATTTAATTTTGTGCTTAAAAATAATATGTTTTTACATTATTGGATCCTTTTCCATGACATAAGGGAGATAACTATTTTTTGTATTTTATGCTATGCAAATAGGTCTTTCGAGCTTAGTGTTATATAATTTGTTACTTATTTCATATTTGGTATTATTTTTCAATTTTACTTTCTGTGCAAGCTGCAAAACCGGCCAAGTCCAAAAAAATCAAATTTTGAGATATTCTCATATATCAAAATCTAGACCATGCTTTATTTTTTTACTATGCTTTAGACTAAAAAAAAAATTTGACAGAAGTAATACATTTTTTAAATTTATTTTTGATGTATAAGTTTCGAAACCGGCCAAGTCCATGAACTTGCTTTTAAAACCGGTCCAACGCCTTGAGATCAAAACCAAGTCCAGTACATTGATATCGAAACCGGCCAAGATCACTTTTTTTCAAACAAAATTCGTTGTTTACTATGTCAAGTCCGACCAAGTCCAGTACATTGGTATCATAAGCGGCCAAGTCCAAAATTGTTTTCTCAAAAACATGTGCAAATAAAACTCGAAAAGTCTGATCTGTCGTGCTTTGAGTAAGAAATTTTATAAGCTATTAAGTGGGAAATACTTTTTAATTTTTCAATGGACATACATACATGAAGATAAACGTTTTTCGTTGTTTTTCCAAAAGTATGAAAAAGGGACTTGGCCGGTTTTGCAACTGGGCGCTTCACTTATCGAACAATATTGTATCACTTTTTCTGCTAATTTCTGGTATTCATGGAATATATTAAGATTATTGCCATAAAACATTTATGTGTTGTGTATTTTTAATGAGAAGTAATAAAAGAGATGCAGAAGCAGAAAAGACATAAACCAATGTTAACCAGTGTTTATCAGACGCATCGCATCGCATCGACGCGACTTGACTTCATTTTCATTAATTAATCGCAACAAATCGTTTCGATTCACTTCGCAGCCATCTAACAGTTCATCAGCAGGTGTTTAACCTTGACAGCGGCACAGTTTGACATTTCTTTCAGCAACAACGCCCTCCGCTTTACTTGTCTATCTATTTATTTGTTGCTTTATTTCCAACAGTCTGTCTATCCGAACATCTAGTTGACTGTCTTTCCGTCCGTCCCTTTGTCTATCTGTTTGGTTTTTAAACAAAAACTATAACTTAAATGGTTTTCAACATACGACAGAGAGCTTATAGTTAAATGCAAAATAGTTCATGTCATCGCATATATCGCTGTTGCTTGTTATTATGTTGCTACCATCGTAGCCCCTGCTACACCTACTACATTTACTACTAAGCCAACTACCATTCAGGCTACTCTACTTACATTAGCCTGCTGCTTCAACAAGTCAACCTACTTTGAGTTGCTGAGCCCGCACTAATTTTATTTTTCTATTTTTGTTTTTTTCTAAATTTTTCTGTTTTTATTCTTATTCCAGCAACTGCTGCAGCCTCAGCATCTGCAGCAACACTTGTGTTCATTAATTAAGTGGAGTCCTTTAGTTAATTACGACCACGCGCTCTTCCAGCGATGCTCCCAACAGCTTTGCTCCCTATAATGGCCCCACTAACCCCTACTCTTTCTTAGCAAACGTTTTTTTATCGCGTTGCCAACTGCTGTTTCTGTTGCTATTGCTGCCAGGATAATTGCGAATCATTGCAAATGAAGTTGGCTGTAAGAGCACAACACCATATGAAAAGGGTTGCCAAGTACGGATAGCTAAAAGACTAACAGTTAGAGCTAGCTACTTATCAAACTTTGTGATTTCGTTAATGAAGACTTGAATATCAGCTGCCCATTTTGTTCATTCTGGCAATTCTTAGCAGCCGCAATTTCAAGCTCAAAGTTAACGAAACTCAGTTTTTAGCTTTCTATTAGTCAGACAGGCATTTAGCTTGAATTTATGAAATGGTTTTTTCGAAAATCTTCACGGCCTTCATGGGGCTCGTTATCCACAAAAAAATTTCCGGCCTGAAGTCTTTGAAACCATTTTCAAATAGTCACATAAAATGGCGCAATTGCTCCGTATATGTTTTGGCGGTTGTGAAAAACTTTTACTGAATTGAGTTGATATCGAAATCCGTAGAGATCGAAGCGATAATTCAAAAACTATCGTATCGTCTCGTACTCGTTCGAGAAATTTCTAATCTGTATCGCTATCGGCGATTTTTCTCATCTTAGCACCAAATATCAAAACGTTTTTGAAAAACTCAACGAATTTTTGTTAATTCTTTCATTTATGTTATACCAAATTTTCCACGTAATCTGATACTTTTCGACATTTTCGGAATTTTATGATGCTCTTTCGAGTTTTATCGATACTTTTTAGAGTTTTATCGATACTTAGTTTCTATTGTTAGGCCGATGCCCAGACATTTTAAAATGAGAACTATGTATCAATGAAGAAGGTTTATACTTGTAAATTGGCCAATTTTAGAAATCCCATTAAAATTGTGTGCCTGTCGGCAAACAGATTTTATTGAAATACCTTTAAAAATTAGGATGCATTTTTTTTTTTTTGGTAATTTTCAACCATATGGCAACTCTGAGTATTCAGCGCTACTTGTGTTATTCAGCAGCTCTTATCTTAATGAGTTTTATGCATCTAATTAAATAAATTGCGCTCCTGTTGTCCTCCATTCTCCGTCGTCATTCGCACTGCACACCCTAAAAAGTTCTTCATCCTTTCAAAACAGAAGACGCTAAAGCTAAAGACGACGACGGTGATGAAAGCGATGATGATGGTGGTGATGACGTTGATGTTGAAAAGTCATCATTGTTATGACTTTTGTTGTTGTTGCTGATGATGTTTTGTTTTGAATGTGTTTTGTGCAAAAATTAATTCAAAATATATTGTCATCGCATATAGACAGACAGACTGATAGATACTTTTTAAATTTTATTATTTGAGAATACTAATAATTCAATGCAACTCAAAAAGTGTGAGAAATTTGTGACTAACTGCAGTGCTACTACTCTGCGGCACTATAGCTACAAAATTTTATTGAATATGATAATGGCAGGTCTGCGTTTTTAAAAATCATTAGGATCACCGGATATAATTCGATGATTCTTGAAAATTTACAACTCCATCCGATAGCTCGCACTATCAACCGCTGTCTTGCAATGCTACTTCTCAAATATTTCGAACCTAATTTTTTTCTGATTTTTTTTACTTATCTATATCACTTGATTCTACTCAACATACTTTGGACATAAGATTTGCCAAATCATTTACTTAATTTCATCCAATATCTTACGATATCACTCTCCATTATCCAATGATTTTCGTTGCGCTTTGATGTCTTTGATGCCTTCTGACAAAATTCAATGTAAGGCTATTAGCCTTCATTTATGATCCACCGACTTTTGTTTTATTTACCCTGTTTTCTTAAAAAAAAACAACACACATTTCCTGTGAAAAAACTTCCCGATAAAATTTCTAGACGATACTGATATAAACCAGGAACTATAGACTCATTTACTGTCGTTATTACTTAAGTGGCGAAAAATTGAGGATAGTGCCTGCTGATGAAGTTGCGCCCATATGGTAAACCTAAGTGGATGAAATTTTAAAATATTTGGGGTTAAAGTTTAAAAAATGTTTTGTTTTCAATATCTCACTTTCTATTGATCAAACAGTTTGACTTAGAAAAAAGTTATAGATAAGTCGATTTCCCAGACAGAGATTTTGATAACTTCAAGCCCACAGATTTCTCTTTTTTTTAGAAATATTTAATTTTCTTTGATTCGGACATACATTTGTGTTGTAGATTGTCTGTCTTCTACAAAAATGATGGAGATCTTTTTAATCGTACTGATAACAGTTTCATGTGATTGGAAAAGGGATACTTTCGTCTCTTTAGTTTCAACACGGCCTTATGATTAATGACATTTAAATGCATCGCCTTCAAGATACAAAATAAAAAATTTTTTTAACAGAATATTTTCAGTCTTTAATTTATCGAAAACTGCCAAAATTAAATGATCCCTAAAATCATCTTAACACCAAAGCAGTACGATTCGGTTTTATAGATTATGCCAAATGCATCCAACAAAATGATTACTAAACATTCACTTATTTAGAACTAAAAGCTTGCAACAATGACAACAACAGCTAATAACATCTTGCCGTATTAAGCACAAATTATCAAACAGACTTGTGATTAATCAAATGTCAAATGAAATGCGTATGCCAGACACACGAGCACAACAACTTTTTAACATCATTTTAAATTTAAAACTTTGAAAAGTCAGAGACAAACAGTAGGACGGACGGACGGACGGACGGACAAACGAGCTTTGCGCAATTTATAGTCAACGCTGCCATTTCGCTTATTGTCCTGTCTCATAATCCTTGCGAAACTTTTTTTGCCTACATTTTCGCTCATTTAGTGCTGCATGCAGCACACATATGACATTTAGCATGCAACATGAATTTTATGCGACTTCCGTTCTGCTGCATGAACGTGTGCGTGCGCTTAACAAACGCGCGGCCTTAGGTGAGGATATAAAAGTCCGCTACAGACTGGCTTCCTCTAAATAAGAAACCATCATAGTGTCGCGCCACAACTTTGTCGTCTTCAATGTTGCGTCGCTTAAGTGTTGCGTCTGCGTTACTGCTGCGCCAAGTCTCGGTGCGTTCTTGCACTCACACCCACTGGTTTTAATGATAATCTCATGAATTATGAGTTTTTAAATAATTTTTGGCGTGCAAATTCGCTGTGTGTGTGTGTGCTTATAAATATATGTTTGTGTAAGCGTTAAGACCCAGTAAGAAAATCTTTACTTCAAATTTTGAAAACTTAACCGTTTTGGATTGTAAGCGGTTTTTGGTACTAAAACTAAAATTTCCACACCTCCAAAATAAGACAAATGAAGAGCTGAGATACAAAACCCGCCAAGTCTAAAAAAATTAAAATGTGTGATATTGTTGGAGGGGACAGAAAAAATGTTTGTCTACAAGCCTACATATTGTAAAAAAAACAAACTTCAGAAACTTTTGATTGCAAAAATTTCTGATAAATTTTATCAAAACCCGCCAAGTACACATTTCTGAAAATTGAAACTCGCCAAGTCCAATTTTATTTATTATTTTGGAGCGAAACATTCATTTGTGTGGTAACATTATGGGCATTGCAAAAGCTGTGAGAAGTAATGCAAATTAAAAGTAATCAAACCTTATTAATATGATATGAGAGCATTTAAGTCATAAAACCACCTTAAGAATATTAAAATCACAAAATTCAGAAATATTGTAAGAATAAACGTTGTTTTGAAATGAATTTAAGCTTAGCCTTTTTTAAAAAATTACTTTGAAACCTTTTACTATTATTATTTTACAAAATCCGCCAAATCCCGAGGTTTCACTTTCAAAATCCGCCAAGTCCACGTTTTCAATTTCAAAACCCGTCAAGCTCAAACGTTTTTTTATTATCCTTATAGATTAGGTCATAGAATGCAATGAAAAATCAGGATTTTAATAACTTTTTACAACTATTACAATGGGTCAATCTACTTATTTTCTATTGTTAAGTTTCACTGGAATACAGTTTTTTCGTTTTTCTCAAAAACGTAAATTATGGACTTGGCGGGTTTTGCATCTCAGCTCTTCAAATGTTGATTTGATGATTTATTCTTTGAATATTCTTTGAATAATTCATGCGAACTTTTAACTGGATCTCTTAACACCACTTTCTGCAGAAATATAGATCTTGTTTCGTATGAGGAGTGCCTAGGGGCCGTTCATAAATTACGTAAGACGTTTAGGGGGGGGGGTCGGTGGATTCTTACTACATCTTACGAGAGGGGGGGGGGGGGTAAATGATCATCTTACGTAAGATTTAAAATGCGTATTCATACATTGAAGTTGTATTAACGCATCGTCATTTGTGACAGTAATGAAATATATTTGAATTTTCGACAGTCACGAAAGATTCAGAAATATCGATTACAATCGATTTAAGTAATCGACTCTGAACGGGACAACTTCTCTTCTGTTTATGTAATGAAATATATGTATGTTGTTTACACGCAGGGTCGACTTGTAACACCGTCTCACAAGTTTGCTATTATTCAGGCATTTACACGCAGATACGTCGACTTTGAAATTTTGTTGATGTTGTCCCGGTTCTTTACCACCCCCTTGCACTTGTCGTCTTCAACAAGAAGATTCGCTTTCGATTCCTTCTTCAACAGGAGACCAAAACAGCAATCAGTTTTGTCCTCTATTTCTTCGCTTAGCGTTAAATTACGATTGGTCAAAAGTACATCCACAGTTCAAAATCATGGAAAAGACTGTAGTCGCACTCACATGATTCAACCAGTTTCAATTTTGAAACGTGGAAAGGGGAAAAGCCTTTGCATTTTAAAACAATCGGAGATTTGTCAAGTTGCAGAGTGGCATGACGACGAGGATATTGATGTTACAGAGTTTGAATGTGAATCAGAAAATTCAACAGACGAATCGGGTGTGCCAATTGTAGGTTCACTACCAGACTGGTTGAAAAGCGCATGGACTAACGATGACTTACGATGACTTTTTTTTATTCATCTTGAAAAACAAATGTGTAGTTTGTAATTTCGTTATATTTATTTAATATGTAACATATGTATATTAAAATTAAATATACATAGTAATATAGTACATCATATGAAAAATACATTTTTTGACTAGTTTCACCTTAATTATGAATCTTACGTAAGATTTCGGAAGGGGTGGGGGGGGGGGGGGGGGGTAGTGAGAATCTTACTAAATCTTACTCGGGGGAGGGGGGGGGGTCAAAAAGTCATGAAATTGTCTTACGTAATTTATGAACGGCCCCCTAGTTCCAAAAAAAAAAAAAGATTACAGAGAAAAACCATTTTTTATTGCTTATTTTCATAGAATATTGATACTTAAGCCACATATGTAATAGAGGATATATTCGTTCGTTTGAGACCTATTCCACAATTGGATAAATATTCCGTAATTGGGTATCTATTGTATAAATAATTATGGATTCCACAGTTGAGTATATTTACTATGACTAAAAACCTTTCCCTCGAAACGGTATCTATTCTATGCATAAGCATTTATTCTACAATGAGTTATTTTGTCCATAACTGATTCCACAATATAAAATATATTCTCATATTGTTTATTGTTTTATTGCTTATATGGCTTTATATTTGGGCCCATAATTAGTTTTTTCCATAATTTAGCGTATATTCTTTAAAACTTTTTCTGTATACATAAACTACTATATGTTCCATGTTTAGGTTCATAATTGGGTATCTATGTGTTCCTTAAATGGGTTACTTCTTCGTTTGTCCTTAGTAAGTAGCTGAGAATTTATTCCATAACTAGCATTACTCTGTGCGCATCGCTTCACCTCAACCGTGGTATATATTCGATGTGCAGTCTGCGTGAAAATTCTATTTAAAAAATACAATTTTATTATGAGGACCACCCTTTGTATGCACCCAAATTAAAATTTTTACAACCTAAGTAGTGCCTCTTAATATAAAAACCACGTGGTGTAAATTCCATGAGAATCGATTAAGCGGTCTTCGAGAAAATGATATTTAAAAATATCTTTGTGTAAGGACCACCCTAAATTAAAGTTTTGTAGTCTAAGCTATGCTTCTTAACATAAGAGAAACGTAGTGTGAATTCGGTGTGAATCCATTTATTTGTCTACGCGAAAATGATATTTAAAAATATATTTGAATGAGGACCACCCTAAGTATGTACCCTAAATAAAAGCTTAACCATCCAATCTGTGCCCCTTAACATAAAAGCCATACGGCTTTTCATGAGAATCGATTTGCCTGTCTTTGAGAAATTGCTATTTTTAAAATATTTGTGTATGAGGGCCACCCTAAATATGCACCCTAAATAAAAGTTTTATAGCCTATGACACCCGCCTGATCAATACTAGCATACTGTAAAAATTTCATCAAAATCGGCTGGATAGTTTCCGCGTGCATAAGAGACAGACATACAGATAGACAGACAGATAGACAGACAAAAAATGAATTTTATGTAATAGATAAAGTAATAATAGAGAACATTTTCCATAATTGAGAATATATTACATAATAAGGTATTCATACTGGGAATAAATGTTTTGCCTTGTCCTTGATTAAAGTATTTAAATAACTTTTAAAATTGTAATTTAACAGTTTTTTCCATTTCTACGTTAGCATTTTTTTTCTTTCCTTTGCGATAAATCAAATTTTCACAACATTCGGGGCTTTTTTTTCACTGGGCTAAAGGGTGCCCATTCCCATCTTAAGCAAAAATAATATAAAAACTACCAAATGCCTGATTTGCGAAGGGGGAGCATTAAAGGGGCAACAGCTCGTGCTCTTCGTTTCAACGTGGACAACTCGAATGCAATTTGAGCGATGTCGCTGTCCGCCTGTGCAGTGTTGCTCATAAGTTTGCAGAGTTTCAAAGCCATCGCTCATTGGAAACGCAACTGCTACCGATGCTACTGCATCCTTTGCTGGCTATAGTTTTAGCTCAGTTCAGCGTAGCAGTTTTCTCGTCAACTGCCATTAAATACTGCAATAATTCACGAGTTTAAGCCAAAGTTAACTTAACTACAACAACATTAGAGTCAAGAGTTAGCGCCAAGTCACGACTTGAAGTGCGACGGTAACAGTGGCGTAACAGAATATGGGCTTAAAAGACCGAAAATATTTTTAATATGGAATTTCCTTAAAAAATTAACTGAACTATTTATATGAGCTCGAAAATAATTTTTGCAATGACTCTAATAACTTAATGTGCCGAGTTAAAACGCCAGTGGTAACTATGACCACAGCCTGTTGTTGTGCTTAAAACTTGATTGGTAGCAGAATTTTGCCCAAGATTAAATGATATGTTGATCTCAGTTGGTTTGGTTTGACACGCTCGGTGGTCTGCCTTTCGTGATTCGATCTCCACTTCCTTTTCTCCTTCTCGTGTTTTTCTTTTTTTCTTTCAATTCCCTTATGAAGTGTTAAGTGCTTGACGTAATTTTGTGGCATTAACGCTTACTTACGTGCAGCTTAAAAAGCAATTCCTTGTCAGCTTCTGTTATACGCTTAAGGCATCTTGCATTCAATACTCCCACGATGTGTTACTTCCCACAGGAAAATAACGAAGAAGCGCTGATTTCGTAATGAGGTCTGCATTCCATATGTCGACCATTAACTTCCGTTCAAGTGTAAAGTTTGGCACCCAATTTAAATAACAAACGAGAGCAGCCTGTCTGTCAGGCTTAGCTTTTGATAGTGAAATTGGCCCGGAGCTAAGATTCGCAAAGGAAAACAAACATTTGACGTGCAGACTTCCTAATTGTGTAATTGCTCAGGCGTATATACTTTTTACCTTCAGCATCATACTGCTGTCAATGGCAGGCGTGGGAATGATCGAATAAAAGTGGATGATGATTATAAGGAGTGATTACACCGAGGGAAATTTTCAATTACAGAAATCGGAGAATGCGTTTGAGGAAAGTATTCTTTTATTCAAAAAAAAGAATTGGACGACAAGCCATTGATTGTTGCTACTTTTGAGTTTATTTATACAGGGTGTTTTTTTTAGAGGTATAGAGCTTCGAATTGAAATAAAACACAAGAAAATCGTTTTAATGTCCATCAATTTGGCTTTATTGGAAGGATAATTTTACGCCATTAATGTTTAAATATGATTTCGGGCATGTGGCCGCCGCGGCTGGCTCGAATAAAGCCAATTCTACAGGTCCAATTTTGAACCACTTTTTCGAGCATATGGGGCCGTATGTCGGCAATAACGCCACGAATGTTGGCTTCCAAGTCCCCTAACGTTTCTGGTTTGTTGGCGTAGACGAGCGACTGCACATATCCCCAAAGAAAATAATCCAATGGTGTCAAATCACACGATCTTGGTGGCCAATTGACAGGTCCATTCCGCGAAATTATGCGCTCATCGAATGTTTCCTTCAATAAATTGATTGTGACGTGCGCTGTGTGGCATGTAGCGCCGTCTTGTTGGAACCACAACTCATCCACATTCATGCCATCCGATTCGGGAACAAAATAGTCGGTTATCATGGCTCTATACCGGTCTCCATTAACGGTAACTGACTCTCCAGCATTATTTCGGAAGAAGTATGGCCCAATGACTCCACCAGCCCATAGAGCACACCAAACAGTCAGTTTTTGTGGATGTAATGGCGTCTCAAGGGTCTCATGTGGATTCTCTTCACTCCAAATGCGGCAATTTTGCTTGTTGACGTAGCCATTCAACCAAAAATGAGCCTCATCACTGAACAAAATTTTGCGATGAAAATCAGCATCGAGATCAATCTCATTTTCGGCCCATACACCAAAATCACGACGCATTGCATGGTCTCGCGGCTTTAATTCTTGCACAAGCTGGATCTTGTAAGGTCGCAAGCCAAGATCTTTGCGCAAAATCTTCCATAAAATTGATGGACAAAGCTTCAATTGCTGTGCACGGTGGCGAATCGATTCATTCGGGTCCTCTTCAACATTTTGCTCTACAGCGGCAATTGTTTCTTCGGTGCGCACTGTTCGACGTCTCTGCGGATGCGTATTATCACATAGAGTAAACGTAGTGCGAAAACGACCCATGGTTAACCGAATTAATTGCTCTGATGGACGATTATGTCGACCATAAAATGGACGGAGCTTGCGGTAAACTTCGCGAACTGAACCATTATTTTCGAAATAAATTTGCACGATTTGCAAGCGTTGTTCTTTTGTCAACCTGTTCATGATGAAATGGCAAACCAAACTGAACATAAATGACATTAGAGTTGCCAGATTTGACCATAAAATGCCAGTTTTATCTCTATTCGAAAAACAAACCTCTAAAAAAAAACACCCAGTATAAGAACGCTGCCAAATATGGAATGTCATGAAGAAGTTCGAAGACTATAGTTGATGCGATTTTTTAGAATTGTCGCTGTTCAATACTAGGAATCTGAAAAACATTTTTTATCTTTTAAAAAATATGACCTGAACTTCTGCAAAATACAGAGGCAGAAAGTCCAGGTGCATGAACACCAAACTCTGGAATATTTTATAACTGGGATTGTCATACTTTTGAAATGGCAATGGATAGCAAAAAGGTCGTATGCATCACAAAAAGAATTTCGAGTTAGTGACCTATTCCATAATAGGTAACTTCCCTCAAACGAACTCGTTAAGTTTAAAATGGATTAGTAACCTATTCATGTATAGTAACTTTCTCAACTGAACTCATTAATTGTGAAGTAACTCGAATGTCAGCGGATTTGTTTTATAAAGGGCCTTCTAAAAAATGTGTGTTCATGGAGAGCAAAAATTCTCAGTTCAAAATAAGGACTATTCCTTAACCCCTTAGTTTAACGTAGCTTCCTTTGACTTTATCATAAAACATTTGAATTTTTTTCTCTGTATAGCAAGGCGAATGGCTTGTTTATCCTGTTCTCTCTAATAATCAGCATTAATGTCGTAAACATCTGCAGCTGAATGCTGTTTGCAAAACCGCTTCAATTGTAGACCGCAAATTCGTGTAATCCTGCGGAAATTCAGGCGAAACCCTTACGAAGCCCACCTTTGTGATCTGCAAATTGCAATAAAACCCAGTCCACCCCTGCTTATGAGTAAAGTTGGTGCCTTAGTGGTTGCTTGCTTCACCCTCCTCCTCATCAATGTCGTCTCATTCAACATGGTGTGCCACATGCCTGTGTCGCTGCAATTGAACTCAACTACTCAACACAGCAGTCGTTGCTCGCAACGGGCAATCAAATCAAATAAAATTAAAATCCACTTTCGTTCTATTAAATAGAGGACGGGATGGTCGTTCGGTCGATATAGTTCTCTGTGCCTGTGCCTGTGACTGTTGATGCTGATTATTGCGCATGAACGTTTAGTTTAATTGACGTAAAGTCAACGACATGTCACTCAATTTGTGCCCGCCCGTTGGTGACGATGGCGAGACATACGTCGCGCAATCCTCAAAATCCTCTTCGCTGTTTGCATCAGCTGCCATATGTGCGAATTCAGCGGCCATTTCGGTAGCATTTAAAATGTCGCCGTGTTTTCGTTGAAACTCAAATCGAATACTTTACCACAGTGCGCAACTACACGGAAATCGTTGAGATTTAGTGCGCTTCCTAAACGCGCTGCTATCGTTACGATCCAATTATAATTGGCCGGACGCCATTTTAATTTCACAACCCCAATAATAAATTTGGTGTGCGCCCAAAACATCTCCCCCAAAGTGGATAAAGAAAGAATCATCGAGTGGTTCGTGGGGGAAGCATTGCATCATACTTTTAATGTTTCAGTCTTTGCCACCATCTTCTTGTTGCTGTTGTCAGATGAAGTACAAATTGCTGTAATACTTCCTGCATTGCTGTAAATTACGTGATATCACGCTAGCAATGTGCCACTGGCAGGATTGCCAACGCCTTTGCGCTAAGGGGTGCAACGAAAAAGAATGAATAAATTAAAGATAGCTTTTGGAAAAATATAATTACTTCTAGTGCTTTTAAGTACTTGTTTTTATATATATTCAACAGTATTCTTAGAATTCTGGAAGGTCAGTGAGATATTGTTTTCTTACTGAACCTTAACTCAGTACTCCTTTCCTTTTCTTTCAGCTTACTTCTAACAAATTCATGATTCACTGTATTTCCTGAACTAAAACTTTTTTTAGAGCACCTTTTTTTTCATCTTCTTTGAAATGTTTAAGGCATGATGTATTTAGGCCTGGTTACGTTTGTTTCTGCATTGATTTTCTCATAGAACTTTGTAGCCAACACGTGATGGCATCTAAGTGGTGATAGAAGTTGACAAGGAATTCTTGAGCAATTTTCACTGTTTCAGTCATCTTCGAGCACATGTTCTTCTGCTGCTACTACTTCTTCTTTCAGACGTTAACGCATGTTACGATATTCGCATTTGGTCACATTATTGGCGACATTGTTGTAATGATGTGTTTACGTATATGACCAATTGAGTGCCTGGAAGATGAAGAAAATGTAGCAGCAGTAGAAAGCAGGACATCTTCGCTTGTTGTCGTTGTCGTCGGCATGGGCATGTCAATTGACAACATTTGTTCCTAATTGTCTACCGAAGTTGTCAACATGTTTGTCACTGCTGCAACGTTGATTACAGGTTGCGTAAGTGGAACTGCACAATGGCGCACATGTTGCACTGACTGTCGGACGGTCGTTTGGCAACGGAACTTGTACAATAATTTTAAACACAGTGTCTAGAAGTGGCAATTAAGTGTTTTACTTGAAAGTGCAATTGAAATGTATCAAATGGGCATCACATAATATTGCAGAAGTGGTTTGCTGCAAGAAGTGTGAGAGGCTTCATGTGGAGGAAGGGTTGATAGTTTACGTAGTAACGCTTTGTTTGCCTTAAAATTGACGGATGTTTTGTGTGCAGCTGCTGGTGAGTTGATAGATTTTCTTTGCTTACTATGAGGTATAGTTGGTTAATTGGTTTGGCTGCCTTAATAGTTCGATATATTATTACAATTTTAAGATTTAGATGGACTTTAAGCTCTTGAAGCAAAAGATTATGTCGGTTAGCTCTCTAGATAGCTTATGTTAGTTCCTTCAGCCCGTAATAACTATTCTTGTCATCTAAAAATAAGTGCTGAACTTTCTTAATTTTAGCAATCTCTGGCTATTTGGTTAGTAGAAATGCATAAATCGACATGGTAATCACCTGACACCATGTGGACAAAAAATCCAATTTTTGGCTAAAATAGACTAACTCTCTGTCAAAAAATTGTTGTATAAAGGGTCTCCATATTTCATATGAGTGTTGATTCAAAGTTTTTGTTACTTATTCGTTATTTCGTTGAGTCACATCTCTATTTCGGTAATTTTTTAAAGAAAAATTTTCCCAAACTCAATATAACTATTACGGAGAAAAATTTTTCACTACTTTTTTTTTAATTTTTGGGTTGCTTTTTCTGGTTTTTGGTTTATGGTCTTAAATTTTCTGAGCGAAAGAAATTTTTTTGTTTTTTTTTCTTTTGGCAAAAAGATTTTAGTCAGTTTTGCCTGGATTGAAAGGGGTTAAAAGATTTTCGATTGAAACAAAAAACAAAACCAAACGAGAAACATTTGCCAAAAATAATTAAAAATAAAAACTAGCATGAAAATAAAAGAGCAAAAAATTTTTGTGCGGAAGGTGGGTCAATTTTTGTCATACGGAGATTTTTTGGGAATGAAATCGATTAGTTTTTATCTCCTCTACAACATAGGTCTAAACATATTTTTTTACGTGTAGCTTATTTTCCGAAACATTTTTTTTTTCGGCCTCTCATAACCAGCCCCACTCTCCCCCCCCCCCCCCCTCCCAATGAAAAAAGGCAACGCTTCCTACTGGACTACTTGTATAAGTACAATTACACCAAGGAAAAAACAAAACACACACAAACACATAATCTTGCCTAAAAACGAATTTTTGTGTTTGCATGCTTGTTTCTATGTATAGTAATATTTGTAACCAATTTAAAAACTTTAATAACTTGATATTAAATAGGAATACCGTGATAATTTTTATTGGAGATTGAGACCAATCGTCCAAGGAATACATTAAAGCGAAAAAAAAATAATTAACTAAAATTTTTTCAAGTTCGCATGATGAGGAAGGCATCAAAATTAAGGTTAGAATGAAGAGCGTATATTTTTCGATAATTTTTTTGTACCATTTGGTTCAGCAATGGCTGTCAATATTAAAGAATTCATGAAGTATTTTAATAAAAACGCTCACCATTCTCAGCAATTTTGTCGTTTGAGTTGTTCGGAAAAAGGTCTGAACGAAAGAACTGAATCTTCGAGGACATATTGGATCTGATTTTCTTATATGATGCAACTCAAAAATTTTCGATTTTGATAATGAAAATTTTTTCATTTTCAATCGTGGTGTACAAATATTTCAATATTCTCTTCATCCAATAAGCTGGTTTCCAAATACTTACCATTTCTTGACATAAAAATAGTTTTTATGTGTGAATAAATCTGTCGGAAGTGAATTGATGGGAAAGTAATACTAACGCTTTTGCAACATTTAGACTTTTATCAATATTTTCCGGCAATATATTTGACTATTTTAAAATTTTTCAAAATTTTCCAACATTTTCAACATTTTTTGTAGTTTACATAGATCTTTTAAAAATATTTTGAAATAATTTTTTGACTTTGCGGCCAATGCCGCCCCCCAGCCCTACCATATTGACGCCTCTGTTTTCAACATTTTCCAACTTTTTCAACATTTTTCGACTTTGTCTGTACTTACTTGCATATTGAAGCATCATTCAGTTCACATATAACGACGCGAATGTTAGCACTCATCTGCTTTTTGTTATGTTTTTTAAACGAAAGAGGTTGTGATTGAACATTTCCAAATTTATTCAGTATCTACACAACACAAGGCGACAACATTTGTTCAAATCTCTAGCTCTGAAAACTGAAAATACTTTTCCGAATGTTCTTGATGCGCTGAGTTCGAATCCAATATCAGAACTTCTCTGATCATTCTGGTTTTCGAGATATTCTGACCTATAAGTGCAAAAATCACTATTTTTCGAGATATTTGAGTCTATGTTATATTGAAAGGCAATTTGTTTTTGCTAGGCCATTAACAGGGTTCGACAGAACAACTCTTTCTTTCGAAATCCTTTTTAAATTTTAATGATATCATTATTATTTTTCTGAAATCTCGTAAATTGAAGTTTATTACAAATTTGCATCACTAAAACTTATGATTTGTATGAAGAAATGCACAATAAAAATATAATATTTCGGAGAAAAGCAAAGATATCGATATAACTCAAAATATGCCTTAGAAGAGAAAGAGTAGTTCTTCAGGACCTCATTAATGGTTTTGTTAGAAATTGTTACCATTCCATGTAACTTTGCCTCAAATATGTCAAAAAACCATGATTTTCGCCTTTTTAGGTCGTTCTGGTTCCTACAAATGCAAACTTCAGCTAAAAAACCTTTTTTTCTTTTATTACTTAGTTATGTGAAAAAAATCAAAATATGACTACTAGAACCCAAGGACAAAATTCGTAATATTTCAACTGATTTTTGAATAGAAAATAAAGGAATATAATTTTAATATTTGTTAAGTAAAAAATCATACAATAAAAAAAAATGTATTTATTGCTTCATTAATAATTTTTCAGCCCGCTCAACACACTTTAGTTTAAGATCGGCTCTAATATTGAGAAAAAATCATGAAGGCTGTAAAAATTAATTTTTGCTACCATACTTCAGAATACCCTCTTCTTCTTTTTTTACCAGCTTATCTATTTTAAAATACATTAACCTCTAATATTGCTCCATTTCATTCTCTACTCAGCAAGCATATGTTTCTTCCACTTTCACACTTTAAAAATGAAATCAAATTTTAGTGCAAATAAATCAAATTCTCGCAATTACTTTCGCGCTATTAATTTCAAATTTTTCAAATATTTTCTGCTCTTCTTTTTATTGTATTTGCTTTGGCTTCCGGTTCAGTTGGCAGTCGCATTCGTCGTCGTCGTTTTTGCGGGCGTGTATTAAATTAACGTCCCCCACATTACTAAATTTCTCGAAATGTGACAGCCAGCGTTAGTAAGAAGTTTGC
The DNA here is from genome assembly GCA_949775025.1 of Tricholauxania praeusta. Lineage (NCBI taxonomy): Eukaryota > Metazoa > Arthropoda > Insecta > Diptera > Lauxaniidae > Tricholauxania > Tricholauxania praeusta. The sequence continues at coordinate 129,349,444 of OX459030.1, read as the reverse complement.
AGAAGTTCCAAGGACAACGGCGCGTCGTGCCTTTAACTGAAATCTAATGAAATCAACTGGATTTTACGATGCTCATCAAATAATAAAAATGAAATTCCATGTGCGTTCGGGTTGCTGGCAGTCCTTGCGCTGGCTGGTTGGTAGGAAGGGAACGCGGTGCATGTACGCATCATTAAATAATTTCCGCCTCTCTACGCTGGCACACCCACCCTTGCCCGAGAGCTACTAATGAAACTACGCTTGCGGTGACAGCAACTGTCGCTTGCAGTCACAACGCAACGCATCTCGTGTACGCAGTAGAACGCTTAAAGTTAAAGCTACCACAACGGGCGATGCTAATTTATTGATTTGATTTTTACAACTTTGTCTTAACCAAACAACCTACTACAAGCATCCGAAAAATATTCATCTATTTATTACATAAATTAAGCATACGTCAATCCAAATTCTATCGACGCGTCGCACATTAAAGACGGCACGCGGCGCATTAAATTTCCCAGCTGTCAGTGGGAGAAACTTTGAAGAAACGCTGTGGTTGAAGCTGAAGCTTTTAGTTTTAGTTTCATTTACGCTGAGTTGAAGATGGAAGCGGTAGAAGCTGAAAGTTGGTATGTGGAATGCGTCCGATAATCAGATGCACAGTTTGGCTCGAATCGGCTCGTTATCGCTTCACATATGAAATTTAATGGCATCAATAATTGGGGTACATAGCGGTATCAGTAGGTCGAATTAACGGTTTCACAGCGGTAGCAACAACATTCGAACAACGCTCAGTTGTTGTCACATGATGACGCAGTGTGTCTAATTTTGTCGCGCGTACTGTTATATGAACGAGCGAGCGGACGGACAGACAGATGTTTGGACAGAGCAGATGCAAAATAGCAGCGTGTACCCGTCTAACAGGTTTAGTTTTACGTTTGGCTTTAAAGACTTCAAGCGGACAAATACTAAGCAAACCAACAAATTAAATTGAATTCCAAACTAATTTTGGTGTAGGTGATACGGTAAAGATATGCGATAGCAAAAATTATGCCACAAAAATTAAGATCTGCTACATAGATACTACCGTTTTCGAATTAACATCTTACCTAATAAACTGAAGTACGCTACCTCTCAGTTAGTGTTTATTTTAATGATTTAATGATCACAATCCCCGATAATCTGTCGTTTCATTAGTTCGATCTAAATACAACCAACGAATGGACTTTCTGCCCTTCCAGCTTTAGTTGCATAATTGCTCTGATCTACTGTGTGTGCGCGCAGTTTCCACATGTCATGTTCGGTGCCCTAACCTTCTTACTCGCAGTGGGGTGGCTCTTTGTTGATAAACACAAAAATCTCTGCATTTGATGTGTTTGGGTTGGTTTTGCATCGCCTCACTTTTTTCTGACAGTTTTTTTTTTTTTTTTTTCAAATACAGTCGTCCACTTCGACAAAAAAATCTGTGTTTTAAGGTTTTTGCGGAAATCATACGAAAACAAGCAAAATCATCCCTCGGAAATGTCATTTCGCTTGAATGACCGAAATGTGAAAATCATAAAATTTCTACAAAAATCAACGAAGCGAAATTGTTGTTTCGACTCTGATCTCTGGACGTGTTATGCTTCTCGTACATCAAGCAACTAACGTAGTACGCCGTTTGTCTATTCATCCATTCAGCCGTCAGTCAGTGCTTCATACGGTTAGATAGTCGAATGTGAATTAATTTCCACTGATTTGCACTCGGATATGGCAGCGAAAATCTTCGAGTTAACGCGTGCATTTGTGGTCCTGTAAGTCAAATGTAGCAGTAGGCAGTAAATATGGGAATGTATAACATGAAGAATTTTTTGTGCGCATTTTTCTTTTATATGACAACAGGTAAATTAATTTGTGCTTAAATTTTGTATGTTTTCGATTTTGCGATGACCTTACCCAATATCTTTACTGCTCCTTCGAATAAGAAGTAAAGTACATATGTAAGTATAAATCAATAAGTGCATTAACTTTGGAATCATTTATGGTGACGCTCATTTCTTAACCGAAAAATATTGTACGGATTACGATTAACTGATAGCAGCGTTTGCAGTTACAAGAAACTACAAGTTCGGTCTGTTCTCACTTAATTTTGAAAACGTCAGCGATAAAATTTTTTGTCTCCGATTTGGCTGAAATTTGACATTATATTAATATCGATGTCCAGCAATAGAACTGCTTTCAGAAATTTTCCCTAGTATTATTTTTTGTTGAGATACGTGATTTTCGTACTTTTCCAGAATAATTGTTTTTTTTTCGAAAACTCATAGCTTACAGCTAACTTTATCATTGGTACACCTACGATTTTAGGTTTTTACTTGTACTTTTCGAAAAAAATGCTGTTTTTGAAAAAAAAAAAAATTTTCGCAAAAATTGAAAAATATTTTTGAATTTATTTTAAAAATACCATACCAAATTTTATTTATATTTTTTTTTTTTTAATTTAATAAAAAATAAAAGAGCTAAATTTTTTTAAATTGAAATGAATTCATATTATATTTATATTTTTTTTTTTAATTTAATAAAAAATAAAAGAGATACATTTTTGTAAATTTAAATGAATTTTTGAATTTGTTTCAAAAACCCATTTCTTATTTATTCTGCGTTTACTGCCGCAAGTTTAATAGTGGGGAAAAAATTATTTATATTTTTTTTTTAATTAAAATAAAATGAAAGAGCTAAAATTTTGTAAATTGAAATGTATTTGGGGTTTTTTTTTTGAAAACCCATTTCATAATATTTTTTTAGTAAACTTCAGATTATAGCTCGATCCGTAAGCTTCAAAATGGTATGCCAGTAACATTGGGGCAAGTAGTTAATTAAAATGTTTGAACCGTTGACCATTATGTCTACAGCCATAAAATACTACATCAACATTAGAGTGACCAAAAAAAAAAATCGAGTTTTCGATTGTGATGTTGCTTATATGAAAAGTAGTTAGTGCTATGTAAAAAAATAAGACTCTGAAAATTTTATGTTATGCTAATGTCCGATTTATGAATTAATTTCATTCATTTATTATATTTTCGGGGCTGCTGAACACGATCGTGATGGTTGTTGTGCTATACAGTGGCTGGGTATCTTGGTAGCATCGAAAAACTCCCAGAAAACAGCGAAAAACCTGCGCAAATTTGGGTTTAAGCGAGGTAAGCTCGAGGAATACATTTTTTTTCTTGGTCTTATATTCTTTAGTATTATAGCTCGAAAACAGATGAAGAAATTCTGACTAGTCCCGATGTTCCAGTATTTTTTATCAGAAGTCCAGAGTAATAGAAAAATGAAAAACCGTCGAAGACAGACAAAAATTCAAGCCAAGCTTAAATGGGGTAAATTCGGATAATATATTTTTTAAAGGTCGTTTTTCGAGTAATTCTAACACATTATTTCATTGGAAGTTATTCTATTAAGATATAAATTTTCTGTTTCGGGACTACATCATACATTTAGGGTACAATTTCTTTTATTTCTTTTGAACCTTATTTCATCTTCTTTTTGTCCTTTATGTATTTCAATGGGTGCTTTTGCTTTTAGGCTTATTTCATTATAGGCTATTTTGGAGCGCCCAGTAGAAATTCGAAGGGACGATATATTCACTTTCGTATACTTATATTTAATTCCGCCTATATAAAAAATTATATGTAATTTAATCCCAAAACAAAGCTAAAAATTTTAATTTAGCTTGGGTAACATTTTTTAACTCACTTGCTTGATATTCCAGCAACGAAAAAATTAAATGCGAAAATTGTGAGCAAAAACCGCAGCTGCAACCCTTGGCGAACCGTCGCTTTCCTGTACGTTCTATCAAAAATTTCTTCAAATCACGTCACTCACAAAATTCACGCGTGATATTACAACAAAATTCGTTCGCAAAATTCAATCTCGACTTAGCGACCGTGTTCAGTTCTGCTCGTACAGGAACATCGAACACTCAAACACACGTGCGATAACATACAACGCCGCGTGTGTTTCCACCAAAGATGTTTTAGATTTAGTGATATTCATAAAACCGGGTTTTTGTAGTTAGGAAGAACCTAAAGTTTTTATGAACTGAAGCTTTAAAGAGTTGTTCTATTCAGAGTTAAAGGGGATACAGTGACAATGAATCTTCCTTACTTTTGATATTTTTATGTTTGATATTTTTCGAGTTATTAAGATAAAAACTTATTTCCAATAGAATTAAGTACACTAGTGCTCCTTAGCTACTGAACTCATTTTGACAAATAAGCACTTACTTCTTTTTTATGTCTAAGAAGATGAAAAATGTGTCATGAAGATATTATGTACTTGTCTATAAGGGGCGCTTTAATTGGCAAAAATTGTTCTTTTGCCAATATCTCTGGGCTTAACTATTGGGTTTTAATCAAATTTTTCACGAGAATAGATTTTAATCTGTGCTATTCGATAGAATTCAACTTTTCGATATATATATTTTTCAATACTATTCCAAAGTTTTCAACACTCTCAAAATTCTTAGATAGTATTTGACACCTACTTTTCTAAATTTGTTGATATGAACATTTCGATTATTAATGACACTATATAATATTTTTCGATATCTTTGAACACTATTCGATACTTATTGGAACTATTCGAAAATTCTGGACTTCTGTCGACTCAAAAATCGATACTTTTGTGTGATTTTATCATTTCTTTTAATACTTGTAGTTACCTTTAAACTATTTCATCGACTTATTCGGTATACAAAAAGTCGAAATAAGCAAAAATTGTTGATAGAAGTCGAAGAATTTCGAAATTTTATAGAAAAAGATGACATCATATATAAGATATTTTAAGAATCTCTAAAATTACTTGAACGATTTCATCGGTCATCATTCATCATCATCGGATCGGCAATTTCATTGTTGGTGAGAAAAAGTTTCTGTTCCTTGGCATAAAAAAGTAACTTCACACCAGATATTGAAGAAAAAAAAAAAAAATCGATTCGCCGAAAATTCGAATATTCAAAGCAACCTACATCATTAACACCACAACTTTTCATTGATATTCATAAGGTTCTTTCTACGCAACCACTATAATGTGACAGGAACAGGATACACAGGACACGCTCACAACGCACTGAACGAACGAACGAGCGAAGCTATAGCCAAAGCCAATGCCAAACGAAATGGAACGAATTCACATCATCATCGAATCTTAAAAGTTGAAATCAACAAAAATCATAAAACTCAAATATTCGTCACGATGACGTCACGCAACTCAAATCAATTACTCGCAGCCAGCGTATCCTTTAGCAGCAAGAACAACAACAAATTTACACGTTTACCCAACTGTAAAAATTTTGATCTGAGAACGAGCACTACACACAGATGGGCCCACCCCATATCCTTGGCTGCGCATATGAGTGAACGCGTTTTAGATACACTTTGCCAGGATGCGTGCAATTTTTTTTTCCTTTTTTTTTTTGTAAAAACTCTTCGAGTGGTCTCCATAAATTTAAGCTTGAACAAACATTTTGACAGGAATTGGTGTGCACTGTCGTTGTTGTTGTTGTGGTATAATTTTTTTTTTTGAGGCCGCTGTTGTTGTCGCTGCTAACTTTTGATTTTAAGATGAATCTGCTGTTAAGAGCAGCTGATAATTTTCACATTGGAATTTGGAAATTCGATGAAAAGGACAACTATGGTATTAATAACTTAGAATATTCAAAGGTTTTAAGTAGATCCAAATAATTATTTAGTACACTCAGGGGTGGCTCTAAGTCCCATATTGGAGGAGTGGAAAGTGTTTGGCGTTCACGTTAAATTAAAGTGTCAAAAGTAAAGTAAAAATCCTTAAAAACTTTCAGAAGTGAGTTTTTGGTTATACCAGAATATCATACATGGTTCGTCGGAAGTGACTTCAACCCAAAAGTCAGAAGACTGCAAATGTTTTTCATGATTTTGAATCTAGGATGTCTCACAACTATTTTTCGATGAAAAGCCAAATCCTAACCTCGGCCGTTTTTGAAAAATATCGTTTTAAATTTAAAAAAACTGATATTTCAAGATTATCTCGAAAACTATGAGAGATATGAAAAAAAGTCTTAAGGACAAAATTATTCCTCGAGAAAGTTCCAATAAAATGGTTCACTTATTGTTTTTCATTCTAACGTATTTGGGAAAAACTCATTTTTCAATTTCTAGAGAAAAACTTTTTTTTATGCATAGTGATGATATTGGGACTATTCGAAATTGTAGCCCAATGAAAAAAAATTATGCTTTTTTTAATTTCAATAACACTAGTTTACACTCAAAATGTTCCATTGATCTGAGGTTAATTTTCTTATGTAGATTTTCCTGCTGAATTCGGAAATGAAAATGAAAATTTTTTGAATGGTACAGTTTTCGAGATATTGTGGTTTTTTTCACTTTTTCGACCTCTTTTCACTTTAAAATTCATATCTTAAGCTAGAAATGTCCAATTTCCTCGTTCTTAGTGTCAAATTAAAGATAATAAAATGGTAAACAAACGTGTGTAATTATATCTCTTATTAAAAAAGTTGTTCAACCGATATAGATGAAAACAGGACAGATTATAAGAAAAATCAAATTTTACATTTAATTCTGTGGCCACGAAAAAATAGAAATAAAATAAAAAAAAAATAATTTTACTTTTTACACGTAGACCTGATAATTTTACGCAAAAATTAAGACATTCCACAAGAAAACCGACTATAAAATGACAACGTTAGAAACGATTGAATGAATAAGTCTAAGTCCCACATTTTCTGATCATATCAATTTTTTCAACAATATCCATAAATCAATTTTTTGAACATAGTTCCTTTTCCACAGTAACCAGTGAAATTTTATTTTCTGGGCTATTGAAGGTTTTACGCAAACTTATTCTAATAATACGAAAACAACAAACAATATAGAGAATTGCAACGATTGAACTCAACAGATTGTAGAAAAAATTGATATGATCAGAAAATGTGGGACTTAGACTTATTCATTCAATCGTTTCTAACGTTGTCATTTTATAGTCGGTTTTTTTTGTGGAATGTCTTAACGTTGTCATTTTACAGTCAGTTTCCTTGTGGAATGTCTTAATTTTTGCGTAAAAGCATCAGATATACGTGTCAGAAGTAAATTATTTTTTTTTTATTTTATTTCTATTTTTTCGTGGCCACAGAATTAAATGTAAAATTTGATTTTTCTTAAAATCTGTCCTGTTTTCATCTATATCGTTTGAACCACTTTTTTAATAAGAGAAATAATTACACACGTTTGCTTACCATTTTATTATCTTTAATTTGACACTAAAAACGAAGAAATTGGACATTTCTAGCTTAAGATATGAATTTTAAAGTGAAAAGAGGTCGAAAAAGTGAAAAAACCACAATATCTCGAAAACTGTACCATTCAAAAAATTTTCATTTTCATTTTCGAACTCAGCAGGAAAATCTACATAAGAAAAGTAAACTCAGATCAATGGAACAGAAAAAAAAAATCATTTTGTAAACTAGTGTAATTTTTTTATTAAAACAATGTGTTTTTTTGAAGCATGGTAGAACTTAAATTCAAATAATGCACATTTGTGTATACAGGAAAAACATTCACTTGGTAGAAAAAACGTAGTCAAGTTTATCACGTAATTATGTAACAATGGCTAAAAGCATCTAGCGCATATGCAAACAAAAAATTTTAACTTTCGCAAGTCAAATTAATTCGCATAATTTAAGTGTGAGTGTATGCGAGTATGATACGTAAATACGGATACACAAAATAAATACGAAAGTGTTGTTGTTTTTTATATACATAATCTGTTGACGTTATATCATTTGTTCGACCTTAAAATTTATACTCCCACATACGTGTAAAACGAGCGCATCTGAGTCCCAAGTTGCGTAAAAGGACGGTTATCTTGTCCTTTACAAACCACGATATTGACTGGAGAAAGCGCAGTAGAATGTGCCAACATAAGGCAAACTCTGTTTGTTATGTTAATTGAAATCTAAATTGCGTTGCAAACGAGGAAAAACTGATTTAATCCGCCTTTCTGATTTTATTTTTATCTTTTCTCTTACTAAATTTTCAGCTTTTTCTGCTAGATAATGCATAATTTGGGTATCTATAAATCGTACACATGCGTACGTATTCATATGTGTGTGGTATCATTACACCTTGGTTGTACCATGCTACAGCCGCATACAAAAGGGTAATTCCTATATTGGATCACAGCTGAACGAATGGATAGCATCATAGTCATCATCGCCATCATCTGTAACACGTCATCTCCATTGTCGTGGAATATTTTGCTTTAAAAAAAGCTACAGTGGGGAAAGTGTGATGATTAAAATAAAAGTACAGAAAATAGAACATGAGACCGAATGGAGAGCCGCATATGATTTCTAATATTCTCAATATTGTACCAATTTTGGAGAAGTACGCAGAACGATGCAATGATGGTTATCGAAGTGTCATTTGCACTCGCAACCTCGAAAGACAATTTTCCATTAAATTTTGTTCCACTGTGTCTTGCAAAGTTGTCGTGCGAAAGGACAACACGTTTTCAAACTCGAAATAGATTCCCATGCATTGCGCACACCTGAAGGATTACGGTGAAGTGCATTTTTTATTTATCTATTTTTTTTTTTGCGCTTTGTGTCTCCAAATTTTTTTCCCACTTTCAGCAACAACTGAAAAAAAATCATCATCATGAATATCCTGACACCTTAGTGAAATGCTGTGCACACACATCCATACATATATAAACTCAGAACGACTGTGTGTGTAAGTGTATTTGGCTAGTTTTTGCCAAACTAACATACAGCCAACAATAACAACACCAACCAGCTGAAGTGCCCGTTTTGGCCCGACCGTCGTACGAATTATGAATGTGCTGCAAAAACCAACAAAAAAAAAGAGATTTTTTTATTTCATCCTGAAATTCAAATCCTGGCACTTGGCTCTCTCCCTCGCACGATTCATCCCAATGTCAATCCAGTGCAGCGCACTGATGCGAACCCGCAGATACTGAGTTTATGAAGGACGACTAAAGCCGACAAGGATGCTTAGCTGTTTATTGTTGTTGCGTTTTTCTCGGGAAACCCTATTGCAAGGATAATAAATCTTTCGGTGCCATTCTTCTACTTTTTTTTTCGTATGCCTCTATGTTTGTTATTGTTGAACTTATAGTTGTCGTAATTGTTGTTGTTGCTGCTGGAATGTTGTAGTACCATTCAGAATCACAGGTAGTTTTATTTTGGTTCAACTACTGCAACAACAAGAAAAACAAATCATTTTGCTTGCTTTACCACCTTTCCATCATGGAATCCATTTTGTACTGAGTGTTGGCGAGTTTTCCGGTGTTTTTCTCAGAATTGTAGTTTGAATGTTTTCGGCTTCAACGTACGTGTGTGTGTGTGTGCAAATATGTGAGTACCATTAGTCTTTAGTTTATGTAGGAGTTGTTTTAAATTGTAGTTTCAAAGCATTACCAAAGTTCAATTTATATTTTTTTTTATAAAATCCGTCAGAACACACAATTACTGCAAAATATAGAATAACTTAGAACGTATCGAAAGGACACGTGTTTTGTGCATAATGTGCACAATACTTTCCGCTTTCATTAAATTTGGGTTTTGATTGAATATCTTCAGAATATTATTTTGCTTTTTAAAGAATGTCATCGAATACAAAATTTAATTATCCAACAATCGATAAAAGATAAATTTGTTTCTTTCTTCATTTGCGGTCTGGCTCGTTGAGAAGGAGAAAAAGATAGGTATCATTCATGTTTCTCTGAAGCCCAAGATAGAACTGTGTAGTAAGCGAGTCTGGTTAGTTATAACGATTGTGCGATACGTTTCTAAATTGAAATTATAATATGTATAGGTTTATCCATTGGAGCTATATCAATTTCTCAGAAATACTTACCTCTGTAGGATGTGTCCAGAGTTGAAAAAGAGTCATCTCTGTTGTCCATACGGCATATTGTCAGTAAGATTGCTTTTTGTTTGCCCCAGATGCTATTTGCTTGTGCTTTTGACTCATTGTTACTATATAATAGAGGATAGTAATTGTTTTTAAGGAAATTATCAAAATTGACTGAGCAGTAAGCTGTCACGAACATTGAAACTAGAAATTGGCTTTTATTTAACAAGCGATTAGGTTGTAAGCAGCTCTATCGCTAGTATCTGCTTGAATACGATTCCATTGGCTCTGATTTTGGTCCCCATCTAATTGTATTCGATATAATGATCTGACTATCGATCTATCGTTTAAAACTATATGCAGAGGTAGGCAAAGTCGAAAGTTCATCTGGATCAAACTCTGTAATTTATGAGATGTTGAGAATCTTTGATCGGAACATTGGTTTCGTTGTGTTTATTCGGAAAATTCGAAAAATTACGCATGAATCAAACTAACTTGACAACACTTTTTTGCAACTTTATTTTTTACTTGCTGCTCAATCCTTCTGTGTTAAGAGTTTTTCTGTGTAAATGGGATAAATAATATAAGAGCTTAATAGAAACCGCTAAAAATTATAAATAAAAATAACTTTTAGAATGCTCCGAAATATGCTGAGCGATTATGGCTTATAGAGTTTTCTCAAGTAAAAGTATCAAATTTAAAATTGAATATTTTCTAATCTCAAAGATAGCAATAAACTTTCTCAACGTAGGTACCAACTTCGATCCAGCTTCACCACCCAGACGCATTAGAGAGGAAACTCAATGTTTTCTTGTTCGGTTGCTGTCAGTTAAAAAAGAAACATTTTATGACCATACGATCAACGGAATTTTGTTATCATTATCTATCATTAAAGTTCATAATTCACCAACTTAAGTACTACACATTTTTAAGATACTAAAAGAGATTTGTTGGATCGTTAAAGACAGCATTAAGCTTCACGCTAATAAGTGACTAGGGCCAGTGTGCTTTCGAGCCTGTTTCGAATGGAACGCAGTTAAACGACCAAATGTGATGACAAACGTTTTTGTCTTAAGTGTCGGAATCGGTTGATTTTATTGGCCAAATGCTGTTGTTTTATAGCAAGTATTATCACTCGCACATTCATAGCTTCATGTAGCAGTGTCATGGGCTCAAAACAGAAAAAATCGATTACTGGATCAGTCAGCTAGTAGGTATTAAAAACGAATCGAACCCGATGTAACGATCGATCGTAAAAAAAATCATAAAATCAAAACTGTATAAATTAAAAAGTCATAAAAGTTGTTGGTGGTCATCAGCAGTGACGTTTAGATGTGCGACGAAAAGTGTAAAAGAGGCTAAAACGACTGTTTTCATTAAGCGAAACCGTTGACTGAAAGCGATCGCGTTCAGGTCGAAACTTTGTATGCGCAATTATGACAAACACAACAAAGGTTTATGGTGCTGACTGCTTGCTTCATTAAAAAGGCATCCGTGAAGTGGAGTGGAGACTATGTTTGCCAACTGCAATGCCACTCTGCCTACCATCGAAATTCGTTTATGACCAAGCCCAATTTGTAATCATCTCGGAGAAAATGAAAATGCATTTAGAAACCCGCAGCCAGCTTTCGGGTGGTAATGGCTTATTAATGAGATCATAAATCCTCATCTATGGAAATTTATTTGATTTTATGTTGATTTCAAGTGCCCCATTAAAAGCTACCAGTAAACGAAACTTCAAATCAACAAAGTTGTAAAACACTAAATCAAAATTCAAATGCATCGCTTGCTTTGGCACTAACAAAATGACACCATGGACCACCGACCGTTGGTGAACTTCGAAAAAACGAATTTTGTCTCAGAAAATTGATTGACATTTTGTTAGCTGCATGGTGCATATGAGGACCACTTACTCATACCGCACTTAGCATATTTTCCATACCAGACACAATGGTACCATCTTTTCCACTTGAAGTGGGTTTCTATTTTTGAGTCGCTTTTCAAGCTTTCAAGACGTTTTTCTATCAACTGTCGCCGTTATGTCTGCCATGACTCTATTGGAATTCCTGTCACTTAAGCAAAACTCAAGCTGAGGCCTCAGTATGAAATTAAAGTTTCCGTTTAAAATTCTCTGATGCAGACTGAAAGATGCCTAGCTGTTGATTCGATTTTTGCACCTTCATGCAGCACTACGCAGGTGTCTGCATTCGTCACCGATTGTAATGCACTAGAAAATGCGCCGAATTGTCTGCGCTTAGGGAACCAAAATGAAGAATGCGTAGCGCAACGAAACACCTTCGCAGGATTTTATAGCATAGTCAAATATTTCTGACACATCATGCTGCGCTACTCCGCTGCAAATGATGATCGGTGCGGATCACACAGCATCAATCGATATCTAGCATGTGCGTCGTCATCTTGAAAGCGGTCTGTCATAACTTGACTGCATCCCTAAGGATTGAGTTTTAATTTACGACCTCTGTGCGCGTACAGTGATGTTGAGGAAGACTAGAATTAATGGATTCTTTGTGCGGCAGAGTGATTCGATCGTCTTGTGCTGCTTCACTCGTAAATTATATTGGAAATTAAAATGAGGAATCAATTCCCGCGACTGCGGGACATTTATGGGATTATTTTATATTTTTAAATTGAACCGGTCCAAACGTCATGCCAGAATTTGTCCCCGATATGCTGCATGCGTGAGGGTCACTGACAAAACGAAAGAAAAAGGGATCAATTCATAATTCAATCCACTTTCATTGACTCTTTCACCCAAAACGTTATGAATTTTATGTGACCGATGGACAGATGAACACAGCCAAACAGCCAGATATGCCATATAAAATGCTTGGTATGAACTCATGCTGGGGTTATTTATGATGGCCATCAGGAATTTACGATTTGAAACTCTTAACCAAATACCAAAAATGAAATACCTGAAGCATCCAGGCTGCTATGTTCAAAGTACCAAAAAGTCGTAAAATTATAAAAAATCATTTTTGTTAGTTATTCGATCAAGGGTACCTACCATACGCCATGAACTCATGCTGTGCAAAAGGTAGGTCGAAGGTACAGCACAGACGTTTTGTCTACCGTCGAAAATTTTTGTGAATTTGCTGAAGGAATAGTTGCAGGTAGCCCTGTGTAGCATAGACACTGTGGCATCAATGACAACAGCGACCCACTGTCAGTTTGTTGTTGCTTTTTTTTTTACATTTTGCCTTGTACGCGTACTAGGGTGTATCGATAAAATTGAAAGTGGAAATCGAAATTGTAGTAGGTGAAACAAAAACACACAACGTTTGATAATAACTGCTCATTTCTCGCTGAATGTTGGTAAACTAAGCGGTATAAGCTTAGATAAATACATATGCGCTCCTGACTTAAATCATTTTGTTGTCAAAAATTTCATATTTTGACGAATAGCGCCGCTAATATCCAACCTACGAGTTTATTTTAGTTGTAAAAGTCGCACTAAATAATAACTTGCCAACGATGTATATCGCCGGCAAAAAGATCGTGTCTCCTCGATAATATATCTCATATACAAAAGTTGTACTATTTAAAAACCTTTGTATATAGTCTTAGTACAATTTCACTCAAAAGCCTCTGATTTTTTTTAGGGTGAAAGCCGAACCCATAAAAGCCTTTAACCGGTAAAAAATGACCAGAATGTACGAGTATTTTCAAAAATTTTAGTTTTAGTCACATACATGCATACTAAGCCAACGAGATAATCGAACATGTTCGAACTGTTCCGAGTCAAACTCGAACGAGCTGGTCATTTGTTCGAGTTTTGACCTTTCTCCCACTCACCGAATTAAACGAACTGATTTGAGTCGAGTCAAACGAATTCGGTTATGTGCTGAAATTTTGTAAAAAGCTCGTGAGTTTCAAATTTGTTCCAACGAACAAATCTATCATGACTATTTTTTGACATAAAACGATGATAAAGTACTTTCTGGTTATTAAACAATGCACAAAATTTCTGATATTTTCACTGACGAGCAAGATCTGTTCCAATAACATGGGAGCTGTTTTTTACTGAGCTTTTATGTTCAGTACTTTTGGTGCCAAAACCACAAAAAAATTACAAGAGCTCAATGTTTGTACTATTCGAATATACACAAGTTTTGTACTTTTATCAAAACTACATTTGAGCAGAGCCGCATTACGGATTTTGGCGACCCTACGTCAAGCACATAATGGCCCCGGAAGAAGTCATCCTCTTTTAATGGTTTTTAGTTTTTTTAAGTTTTGATGACTATTTCTTTTGCTCCTAAAATATGAATATGAAATTATACTTTTCCAAAAGAACCTCTCGTTTGAAATTAATTTAAAAATCACTAAAACTGAAAAAAAAAACAACTTTATAAGCTCACAGCGAGTATTCCTTCCAGGCGATCTATAATTTTCCAGCTAGTGAAGCATAACTCACCTCACTAATTACAAATAAATCAAAAAATATTGAAGCTTTCAGTAGACAGTAACGCACATCTTATGAGAAGCATTTACTTTGCTTGAGTGACACCCTTCCTTAGCAGAAATGGCAAGGAGCTCTTCTTATTTGCTCCTTATTTTGAAACTATGCATAAATCAATCACTCCTTCTTGTCCTACCTTGTCAATCCGAAATATATATTAAATTTTTCAATACACCCTTCGTATAAAGACATAAATAGATTTTAAAAATGTTTGTTTTTCAAATTTGCGTGCGTTATGCATGCGTAACTCCACTTAATTGGGTATCTGCGTGCAACAGATTCACCTTAATTGTCTACGCCAACCAGCTACCCGTGCAACAGATTTCGAGAATAACAACACCACCGCCATACGAAGCACCGTTGCCCAGCCAACGACACCAATGCCATGGAAAGCGGTCTACCACAACACACGCTTGAAGCATTTCGCTTGGGTTGCCCAAAGTGGCCTCAAGTTAAAAGTCCAACTCACTCCAGCCGGTACAAGCCAATCGCTTCCAAAAACACCCACTAAATGCGAGAAAAGTACACAGATATCACAGAATCCTACTAATTTGCGAAAGAAGTCGTCGGTCACAATATATTGATGCGATTTGTTGCCAACAACAACAAACGTAGCAGCAGCAGCAAAACAACCTTCTGAGTGACAACAAATGATGAACAACGTTCAAAGTTGCTCATTATACGCAATTCGATGAGCGGATCTTTGGACTCACGTGCTCATTATCCTTTAATTAGGTATCAAACGAAACGCCAATTACGCTGATTTATGCCAATAAGTAAAGGTAATGCGGTGAGGCGACAGTGAGGCAACAAGGGCACAGGTATTTTAATATGCACATGATACACCGACTTAAAGGCAAATCAAAGCAGTCGTATTTGTGCACAATTCAAATTACCAGAATACATTTTCTACACCTTTTTAAGAACGCACCATATCAATCCAGCGTAAACACACACAACTTATTGAGTCGTCGTAGCACAGTAGTTGAAATTGGCACTAAATGGCGTAAATTTATCCTCAATTTTTTTTTTTTTTTATCAACGCACGTGACTTTATCGACCAATTTAGTTTATCTATAAAAATATGTTTTAATTAGTGAGGTATAAGATTTGATGGGATTCAAGCATTTGAAATTAACCCATTTCTTTCTTATTGAATCTAAAAGTTAGATCATTAATCGGGCCAAAACCATAACGTGAGCTGCCGCAGAATCCAAAGCAAAGTTTCTATTTGTTTCGTGATATTCAGTGTTTAAGACAATTAAAGGCCTTCAAGAAATCCAGAACAAAATTATGGGTTAATCGATCCCGATAGTTGAGTATCTCTGTACTGCACTATAACCCGTTGTAGTTTTGTGAAAATTGTAGTATCCTGGCAGGTGGGCCTGACCTGATTAAAATAAATTCATTGAACTACACCATATTTCATTTAATACTATTGAATAGCTTGAAAGTTATGCTTTTCTTACGAAAAAAAAGTTTGGGACGATATTACAAACTTTCTAACTTAGCTTTTATATCCTCCCAAATAATTCATTATCAAAATTTAATTGCTCTGAGTACTGCAGTTTTGAAGTTATTACTCAAATTATCTTATGGTGGTCATTTTGGCCACTGTGCGCCGCGTAGGTCACATATCGTTTGCTCTGAACCTTTTCCTTTTCGTGGAAAACAAGCCTTCGAAGGGCGCTTAACGCAACAAATTACTTAGAATACTCACACAACAAAAAAGAAAATAAATATTTGAATTTGGAATTTTTTTTCGGCTTTTTTTACCTTTAGCAACCGCATAAGTTGCGTTTGTTCGATCGCAGGAATCTTGAGGTATTTACGGTCCACTCATTAACTGGTACACTTGAAAAACGCACTTGTGGGTTACACGCATACTCGAACATTGCGGGTACGTACGGTTTGGGTTTTATTGTAAAATAAATATTTGATTTGAGTGCAAGCTAATATAGATAATTAAATTTAATAGGGCCAAAAATCATAACATTTGCATAAGACGCTTAGTTTAGTGACAATAAGGGAGAGAGTAAGAATACTTATATGCGTGTCATAAAAAATCGTCATTAAAATAGTAATTTATTTTGTTTTGTTTTAGTTAGAAGAAGCTTGATAACAAAATGATATATATTTGTAATTTCATAAAAATGATTTTTGGGAAAAGGAGAAAATCGAATTTGTAACACAAATTTTCGGGAAAAATTAAATCTTAAATGAAAGCGGCTATGGAATAACACAAGCATCATATCGACACTTCCAGCTTAACTGACCACTTTTTGAAAAAAAAAATTATAGACATATACGAAAAACTTGCAAGTATAAAAAATATACGATGCATCACATCGAATTTTTACCATAATAGATAAAAAACCTTCATCACATATTGAATTTCCTTGTTTTTCTTTTTTTTTCAATAAATTTTTTTACTTCATTTTTTACTATAAGATTATTATAATGTCACACCCGTTAGATTTGGATGTCACACCCGTTACATTTTTGAAGTAACTTTGTATATATTATTATAAAGTTTATGTTTAAAGTTTTAATAGAAAACATATCAAATATTTCTAAAATGATATCAATTTATCACTCATTCCTGCAAAATTTTAGGCAATTTGAGCTCTAACTCAAAATATTTAAAAAAAGAGCTTTTCTCAACGTCATTAACATAAGATGTCAAATTTTTATATTTTTTGGCTATCTCAGTTCAAAGCTGAAATTTTATGATATGACTCTCAAACTGATGATGATTATTGCCCTCGTTAAACGTTTTACAAGGTTTTTTTTTCAAGAGATGAGAATTGGGTCATTTTTTAAATTGACTTTTTGTTAATTTATGTGATAGAAATGTTGTGATTTATCAATATCTGTGATCCAATAGTAATATGGATCATGAAGAAAAAGAAAACATTAAAACTAAATACATTCGAAACAAAAACATTCATAAGTGTGTTGCATCTTTGCGCCGAGTTATCCAAAAACAAAAGCCTTCTACAAGTCCTAAAACTTGAAATTTTCATAGGGGTTTCGAATTTAGAATAAATGGTTTTTGCAATGCAAAATTCTTTGAATGGACTGAATGTGAACCGAAAAAATTAATTTTTGAAAATTTATTCGAAGGTATGTCATATTCAAACGAAAGTAGCATCGGACTTTAGCCGCGACCTCCACCCTCAGGAGACCCCCATCATGTTTTGTAGAAAATTCCTTTTTTTTTTTGTCACACCGTTGTCAGTTTTCAGCTCCAAGCCACGCGAGTGAGCATATGTGCATATAAGCTCTCTCAAGCATTTATCTATTTTTATAAGCGTATGCCTTAGACATGAATCAGTTGAGCAAAGAATCTATCAAAATTTTCTTTTCTTCATACATTCACCGAAATAATTTAAAATATCTCAAATAAAATTTAATCAATGAATCAAATGTACACAAGAATATGACTTGACATTCTTCAAAATTCACACTACATTGAAATATTACAACAAATATGGACATTTCGAGTGGCCAACTTCACGTTACTCGTAGTTTAACACGTGCAAACACCGTCGCTTGTAAGTGAAAATTTTGACAAATGTGTCTGCCACCCTACTAAAAACTGCAAAATCCAAACCAAACGAAACCAAAATCGAGACCGAAAAGCGGAAACATTAGTATGCAGTCGCCGCTAACATTAGTTGAATTTTTAAAATTCCACAACGGTCCGTAGAGCTGCGGTGCTGTGTAAACAAGAGAGTGCACAAACTTTTAACACTAAACAACTGACGACCGGCTGGCCGCAACCAACATTGGCCAAATGAAATGAATGGTCAAAATTAATAAACACATTATTAAATATTGTATCATGTTTAAATGCAAATAAAATAAATGTTGCGTTTATTTGCTTTTAATGAGCGCACAACAACTCGTAAATCAAAATCTCACATTAATATGCCAGCCATATTGCGCACATGTCAAATGGCCGCGCTATCAAACCGATGAATTAGGAACTCAGCCTTAGAATAACGAGAGCGTCGAAGCGGATTATTAATAGCCATAGAATTCTCTAATCCAAAATTATCACCTCGAAATGACATACACTGTTCGGCCATCGTAGAATATGCTGGGATGGGTAACATCTTTATAATACCCTATGGCTATTAACTTACAAGAGTTATGACCGAAAACGTATTTTTCTGCCGGATAGTTGTTGTGATATCGAAAAGTGTTAAGAACTGACAGTGTGAAAAATAAAAATGTTCGCGTTGCTTCGAATTCGTTCCTATTTGGCCAGTAGTGATAATAAGCACATTAATTTTAATTTAAATAACGATCTGTATACGATAACTGGTCAATTTGAAAATCATAAAAACAATGAATTATCGACCATAAACAACAACTGAACGCATCGAAATGCTAATTAGTAGGGCCACTCTAATACCAAATAAGCCCGAAAACACGTTCCAATTAGAATACAAATGTTTTTGTTTTCTATCTTTAGCTTTTCATCTATGAAATCGTTTCACGTCTCTGCGGTTCATGCCATGGCAAACTCACCATTGAACCAATTTTTGTAATAGGCTAAAAGAGCGATTTACATTTAAAGTTTAATATTGTAAAAAAAAAAATAAAAATTAAAAGGTTTTCGTAATTAAATTTATTTTTTAAAAGCATTTCATTGTATTTACAGCCATAATTCATAAAAATGTAAGGCACGAGCGATTATTGGTGGTAATTTCTTTGAGAAAGGAATTCGCAAAATGGGAATGTCATAGATGTCTTTATTAACCAAGAGTTTGCATAATTCTATTTTTAGCATTTTTAGAAAGTTTTAAAGCGCATTGCACTAAAATCGAAATCTAAGACTTGTGCTACCTTTGTGTTCGAAATGTGACTTGTTTTTAATTAACCTTGTTCTTAAACCAACAACTCTTATATTCTGCAAATTCAAACACTGTAACTCAACAGTTACAATCAATAATATATTTTTATTGCTATAAAACAATTGCTTTGTTTA
Organism: Tricholauxania praeusta; assembly: GCA_949775025.1. Lineage (NCBI taxonomy): Eukaryota > Metazoa > Arthropoda > Insecta > Diptera > Lauxaniidae > Tricholauxania > Tricholauxania praeusta. The sequence continues at coordinate 129,330,069 of OX459030.1, read as the reverse complement.
TTGTACACAGTAATTTACAAGTCCTAAAAAAATTATTCACAAACCTTAACATCATCATAAAAAATTAAGTTTTCAAAGTCACTTAACTTTTTTTACTGAGCTTCCTGTAAGTGCAAAAAACATGCTTTAAAGGAAAAAAATGGGCAATTAGATGCTTATACTACTTTATCATCATTAGTAAGGTTTGTTAGTCGACGTTTAAGGGCCTCCGGGAGTTTTTCGAAAAATAAAAAGGCACTTTTTTAAAATTTTTTTTTTTGCAGCTGCATTTTATCTTAGACCAAAACTTTTTTTACATTATTAAGGTATAACTATTCAAGATATATCCCCGAAATTTTGGCCCAAAACTATTAACTTAGAAAAGTGCAATGTTGTGAACGACCTCAAAATTTGCGGTGAGCAAGATATCTGGAGACTGGTTTATCCGAAAAAAAAATATTTTTTTTTGGTTAAGCAAACAGTTCTTGGGCGTTTGATCGTTCGATTTTTTCTTGGAAACATATTTTTTGACTTATAACCTAAAACGACCTCAATTTTGTGTATAAAAAAAAAAAAAAAAATGAAAATTTTCTTATCCGCCATTTTATCAAAAATTAATTTTTTTCAAAAATCAACGATCAAACTCCCAAGAATTTTTTACCTAGCCGAAAAACTTTTTTTTCGGATGAACCAGTTTCCAGATATCTTGCTCACTGCAAATTTTTCTAACTTATTGACGAATATTTTTGGACCAAAATTCAAGGGATACATCTTGAATAGTTATACTTTAATAATTTAAAAAAAATTTTGGTCTTAGACAAAATGCAGCTTAAAAAAAGTGTCTTATTATTTTTCGAAAAACTCCCGGAAGCCCTTAAGAATTCACAAGCCTACTATATTTTACTTTTTGCATCGCCCAGTTAGGAATCATAGCAAAATATAAAGATTGTTTTAGATTTTGTAACTTTTTGTGGGATTTTTATGTTTTTATTTATAAGTAAATTCGATGTACTCTTCAGATAAAAATATTAAATCAACTATTACTGCCAGGTTAACGAAACAAAATAGGGTCTTCATAGTTAATAGCTTTACTGAGTTACCAACTAAGAGATTAGAATTATCAAACAAATGCGGCCGGTGTGATATTAAGTAAATTTCGTTAATTCGAAAATAGCTTACATATTTATTTTCATTAAATATTCATCCCGAAATTGCCAAATCTTTAATGAGTCTTTAATGAGTCAATTTTTTTTTCGTACAAAGTTCGTTACCTTTTTTCAAAGGTGTCCTGAATACTACGGGATGCACGCTTAAATTCAGCTACTCAATATTTTATTTTTGATGAGAATCTTGATCTCATAGTTCTTTTTTAAAAACAAGTCTCTTCAAATGTTTCACTATTAAAGTATGTACTCTATCTTATTTGCTAACTAGCCAGCCCGGTTAATCTAACCTAAGTTCTCTATATACCCAAATTTACTCATACTATATTTGAAGGTTCAGCTGAAATCCATGTATATTAAAGTAGGTGCAAAAGCTCTGGAAAAATGCTTTGAGTTCTTTGTTCAAATCTTGTCTAAGACTCAATTCGATTTTCTAAAACATATCCCTAAAAAAAGCAAAAAAATTCTTCGTAATTTTCTGCAGCTTCAAGTAATTTTTTTTTTTCACTTCTCTAAATATTCTGGTATTGACAAAACCTTTTGAGTTTGCAATATCTCCTTTGTAGCTCCAACCCCTTTTAGCGTTATATGTATGATCTGAATCTCGCACTATTCCAATATATTTTCATGTTTCACTAAATCATTGTAACATTTTGTGTCCTCATTAATGTGAATTTTATATTTTTATAAGCGCAGCGCACGTCTGGGTGCTGTCATAATTTTTCACCTCCTAATGGTTCGATTTAACACGATATTGCAGCGATATGACGGCGATATTTGTTTTTGCCATGTAAACAGCGACAAGAAAAACAAGAGCACCCGCAAATCACATGTCGTTCTTGTTGTTGTTGTTATTGCATTAATGACTGCGTTAACACGTGTTGACCCAAGCACTCGAGTTATTGAAGAACACCAAAGGGCACTCACGGGTTTCTTGGTTTCAATTTCACTCAAAACAAAAAACCTTACACTGGTGAAGTAATGCGTCAAAGAAAGAAGAAATCCATTAAAAGTTGCGTCGCTCTGCCTTAAGTTAGGCGTGGAATTGACGCACTTTACTTGTATGTACATATGTTGTTGGTGTTTTTACTGCTGTTGCTATTAGTGTTGGTGTCATCGCCAATGTTGCGTTGGTCGCATGGTTATTAATTTAAGTGTCGCCGTGTCGCCAACACTCAATGAGGGAAGAAATTTGAAACATTTTTTTGTTTTTGTTTTTCTTGTTGTTCTATATGACAGTAGTAGTTTGTTTTTGTTGTTCTTAATGTGCTGTCCAATTGACACATGAAATCGTTGTTGACATAATGACAGTCGGGGCAACAACAACAAATTACGATGCTAAGAAAAATAAATTTAAACTGATTTGCGACACTTTTGTATACATAGTTGAATTATTGTTCCAAATATTGTGGACTTGGTATGGTACTTTTGGAATTTTAAGATACTCTCACCCTCAGATACAATTTTAACTCCATGTCCAAGGTTCTTCAATTGGAACTTCGACCTTAAGTGCAATTGAAATTTGGAACATAAATGGCTCAGCGAGCCTATGCCTAGATCTCTTTCTTGAAAGTGGAACTACGGACAAAATTCGCGTCCAAGTTCACAGGTAGCTCATTGAGCCCAGTTTCTTTACTTGAACTGAAACTTCACATTCAAATTCGCGTAAAACTGTATCTGTGGGCAATTTTTCAATCTTAGCTTCTGATTTAGCTTGACCCTCTTGAGTTTCATTTTCAGCTTGACTTCCATCCACAGCTTCGACTGCATCATTTGGTTGAACTTTGTTCTCTGATTGGGCTTCACCTTCAGCATGAGGTTTCTCCTCTGCTTCTTCTTCGTCTTCAATAAGAATTTAATCTCCAGTTAAAGTTTCTTCTTCAGTTTGAGCTTCATCTTCAGATTGATCTTCGTCCTCAACTAGAGTTTCAATCTCAATTGGCATGACATCTTCAGCTTATGCATTGTCCTCAATTGCTGAATCGCTTAGAGCCCGAAGTTCAGCGTAGACTTGATGAGCTTCGTTCTCACCTGTTACTTTCAGTTTGAGCTTCGTTTTTGGCTCAACCTCATTCGCAATTGTTCAGCTTCAATTTCGTCCCCAATTATTAAATTGTCCTTAAGTTTCGTTATAAATTATAACATTGTCCTTAGCTTATGCTCGTCTCATCATCCTCAGATTGAGTTTCGTCCTTAATGGTTGCTTCAGCTCCTGGTTTTCTACTTTTAACTCGCTTTAAAACCTAACGCATATTGTTATCGATGGGCTATGCCTCATACGATATAGGGACCTAACTAACTATACTTTGGATATGGATTTACCAAGTCTCACTTCAAAGATATTCAAAAGTTTAACACAACTTGTAATGTCTGTGCTAGAGTTCACTCCTTGCTTAAGACAAAAATAGCAGCAGCATCGAAAAAAAAAACTTTGTTAAATTTTGCGTTAGAAAAATTCCGAAAGTTTATTGATTGGCAAAAAAAATGTTCGCGTCTACATATCTACAATTTCATACAAACATCGACATATGTGTATGTATGTTATATTTCGCAATAAAAAATGTTGAACACATTGAAAGAACTTCGACAGTCGGAAACAGGAAACCGGAAGTCCATCTTGCTCACAGTGTCGGCGAAGATACTCGTGCTGCTACGGGGGAGGAAGTAAACGGCAGCAATGGAACGAGGAGATGATAGGCATGGACACAAGCAACACCAATGCATTAGTGAGATACATCATCATACATCGCAATGTACAACATCGCCATCATCATCATCATCATCACCATCATCATCATACTACGGAAACAGATAGCGTACAGGCAGACAGCGACAAGATGTGCAGCAGCAGCGGAGGTGGATTCAATGACGCGAAAGTAAATTACACCGGGCAGCAAACGGGGGAAGAGAATGAGTGTGTCGCATGTCTAATGTAGCATTAACTGCTGCTGTAACTACAACAGCAACAACAACAACAAGAACCGCAGCGCTACTACGGTCATCAGCCATTTATGATGAGCATTAAACGCAACAACGATGATGACGATGCCGTTGGTGAGGTGACGACGATGAAAATGTGTCCTAATGTATTTTCAATCTTTGTGATCAATGCTGTGCAAAAAGATTTGATTTGATATAAAAAGTCATGTGAATATGTCTAAACAAGAGTGCAAGGGTGTTTCCAAATGGCAGTGTGTGTGTGTTTTTTTTTTCACCAACATTTATTTGGTTTAGTTTATGTTCCAAGTTGTGTTACCAGATGACTTTTTGCTGCTATTCCTCAGATTTCTCGAGCCTTCAGAATGCACTCATTTAGAAAATATGCTATTAATTTTTTGCATAATTTTATTTCAATACCATTTTATATCATAATTTTATATTTTATATATATTATTTTTTTTATTATACTATTTTTATTATACTATAAGTATATTTCTACCAATTTATTGTTTTTTTTTATTTGTAATTTTGTATTCTATTTTTTTCAACGAACCACCCTAACAATTTTGTAAATTCTCACATTAAATGTTTCTACTTCTGCAATTGTTTGTATTGAAGGTCGCCAAAGAGGGTGCACTTCCTGTGATAACATTTGAGCTGCAGCTGCTTTAACATTCAAGCTGTAGTATCACATCTTTGGCATCGCCTTCTTCACCCAACTCAAGCAGCAGCAAGCCAAACCAAACCAACGCATTGAGTCATTTTATCTCTTCCGCCAAGTACCGCATGTCGCCCGCTCGGACATGTTGTCATAACTCTTATCTGTGACAACAACAAAATGCTACAAAATACAAAGTAGTGAAGGTTACGGGCTAATCAAAAAAAAAAAAAAAAAAGAAAAGAAAACCTTCAATACAATATGTCACACGAATACTTAAAAAAATCCTAATGATAAGATAGGATGCCGAAAATATTTGGAACGTGTGCGTTCAGTTAAGCAATACCTTTATCACTGATATCTCTAGCTTTCAATATGTTAAGCATATGAAATTCAAAGAGAGAGTGAAATGTCCGAAAAAAATACAGATTTTTACTTTGCAAAAGGTTGGACATGTACGATTTTTCAGTATATTGCTATGAAAAATCCAAACATCGACCCTGTGGAACGGTTGCATTTACGACAACATTGGTTTAAACAAACAAACTTAAGGAAAAGAAATATCTCCATAAGTCTCCAATAAGTAAAAACTTAGTACATTTTTATAACCATAAACCAATCTGAGCAACACTCATGTATTTTTGACTCAAAATTTCTTTCAAAATATTTATATGGATGTTAGTGTCATTAAAACCAAAGAACGCGTTCAAATTTATAACTTCTTCTACAACTCGTTACCCATCTCTTCTGTTCTAAGTCTCCTTACGGAGCATATGACCTTAAAAAAAAACTCTTCCAACGTGTTCAATCAATAGCAAATGCTTTCAATTCTCTCCAGGAACTCCCCAATTTACGTATTTCTTGTTCTTACGATCCTTGTCACGATGATTTAGAACGGCTCTTTCAGCTACTGTGTTGGTGACTATAACAACAAGACTTTGATCTATTTCCATTTTCATCGTTTGATTTGAACGTAAATTGGATCTCGTTAGCAATTTAGCATTGAGATAGCTCTGAGCCCCCGAATTTTCAGAATTCTGCTGCTGGTTAAAAAAATAGCATAAACTGTGTCATGTCCCTAGCATGAGTTAAAGAATTTACTTTGGTTTTTTGTTGCAACTTCCTTGGAAATATTGGTTATTTTACAAAAAAAAAAAAATCAAATAAAATGGTTATTTTTGATTGTGAGCTAAAAACCGAAAATATAAGTTAGTACTAATCGAAAAAATTTAAATTTAAGAAAATTACTTGCCACTAAAATGGAAAAACTAAACAAAATTTTATTATTATTTTTTTGATGATATGATGATTTTTGTGGTTTTTTGCACTAAAAAGCTCTGTACAAAAAATAATATTATTATGAAATTTTGTTCCGAAAACACAAATAAAAAAATAAACTAAATTTTATTATGCAACAAAATCAAAATATGATCGGGGTTTCAAATTTGTCTTTCTCATTTTCAAATAAACATTCTCAGGACCTTCGATGATTCTGTGTTGAATATACAATCTTCAGTTTTACGAGCCTTTATACTGTAAGGCTTTCACACTGGCATCAACAACAGCTGCTTTTTTACGTATCTCGTTTTTGTATCGCGTTTTTGTTGACTCTTTATTTAACATTACGCAACTACTTTTTTGGTTAAAGTCAGCTGTTTTGTAATGAACTGCAAAGTATATATAGTAAGAAAGTTTTTATTTTATAGTTTTTAATTGCTGAGACATATTACAGAGCTTGCTTAAATTTAGTAGAGGAATTATTTGCAATTCTTAAAATGCATTTTATCAAATGTAACTACCCTTTAATACATATGTATAAGTATGTCTTACATTGCTTTTCGATTTTGTTTTTTGGTTTTGTCCGGGTTTCTTACTTTAGCTTTCTAAGTCTTAACAGCAATTTGATGGTGAACTCTTTCTCATGATTGAGCAAAATCGAAGAGCCCTGACAACTCATTTACAATAGTTCCGGTTTTTCGTAGAGAACGAACTATGAAATGTTTCTGTTTGACATTTGATTTGCATGGAATAAGATCTGTTTTTGGCCAGTCTTAGGCTTAAAAACGAGATAAATTAAAAACGGGCTACAAAAGCAGTGCCAGTGTGAAAACCCTATTAGAAAATATCACCAATAAACGTAAAATTTATAGTGCATTTAATGAATTACTAAAATATCTGGTAAAATTTAATATAAACTGAAGATGATTAATTGAAAATTGAACGATATTGAAAAACATGACAACGAGATAAATTAAACACAAAAAAAATCTACTGGTAATTGCAATATTTTCTGCGTCACCAGCAACATTAAATCAAGTTAGAGTGTTTTTGCCCAAGGGTGGCCTGATATAATTGTAGGGGTTGGATGGGGCGTTGGATATTGCAATGCAGTGCCACCAACGAACGGCTAAGTAGAGAGCAGCAGCTACTGCTTCTGTCATCAGCACAATGAATCGTCAGCGACTGTCGCACGCGTCCATTAATTATAAAATATTAATATTGGTCACCCCGGACTGGTCAGCCAGGCACTAAATATTTTAACCAGCACACACATAATTTATTATCTGTATTAGCCGTAGTTGAGTGTGTGTATTTGTGTATGTGTGTGTGTACGTGCATTGCAAAAATAAACATGGCGTATGATGTGTTGGCATCCATGTTGATCTCCGCACGTTTTTGCGTCCTGTTGTCGAGGACAACAATTTTACTGCTGCTGCTGCTGTCGATTTGCGGATGGCGATGATTTGTTGATATTTTAGTACCCAGTCCAACTGATTTCACGAGTATACCCTCAGATCCACACAGAATTTTTTTTTTAATTTCTAGTAGCCAATATTGCAAGCGTTCACGCGTTTTACGCCTCGCTCTCTCTTTTTCACTTCATCTTCCAGCATACGCTGTCAAATGTCAAATTGATTGCAAATTTACTGATGTTGGCTGGGAAAAATAAAAAGTTGTGAAAATTATTAAAATTTTGCATTAAATAATAAATTGCTGCCATGTTTGCACGAAATTTACAACGACGTATGTTTGTGTGTGTGTGTGTGTTTATTTCCGCTGACATGTCAAGCCATGCATTTTCGAAAATTTAATTGAAACATTTTTAATTTTAGCGGAATGGTATGCGCACATTGACTTGAACCATATGACAAATGACATGTCAGTGGAAATAAGTCCACCTATTACATTAAAGCTGCTCGTTAGTTATCATAATGTGATGTTTTAAGCACAGAATTGTGTTTTTAAAATTCTGTTTGTGGGATATGCATAATACCAACATAATTTTTTCTTTTTCAATTTTGCAATATTTTTTTATGAGTCATCGGTAATTCTCAAATATAACGAATTGTTTTGGCTCAGGAGTCCTTATTTATTAGGGATAGAGAGTTGTGATTATTTTCAAAAAAAGAAAAAAGAAATCAAACAAAATTAAAAAATCGTGTGAAAATGCAAATTCAATCCATTTGTTATTTACTCAAATTGCAATTCAAATTATTACGATAATTTTCGATCGATAAAATACAGATGCAGTGAATTATTTTATTGCAGCGGTTATTATAATGACTTTTACAATTTTTGAATTTTTCTCTTGTTTTTCTCCTAAACATTAATTTCCTTAGGACATTTCAGACACTTTGTCTCTTAACTCATTGCGACTTTCCCTTGTCCTCTTTTCAGAACCAGCTGCAAATCACTAGATATCAGTGGGTGTCTTCAAGGCAACACACAGCAAGAGACCCCCTTGCGAAGGTGAAATTTTAAGAAAATTTCAAATTGCACACATCTGGACAAAGAAATGTCAAGTCGGCGTACGCGGCGGGAGCTAAAACACGCCAAAGGAATTTTCAGTATTAATCACCTATTGCTCAGCACATGATGTCCTGTTGTGTATTACTGTGACGAAGAACATAATTCCCATAAGAAAAACCTATCTCTGATGCACATTTTTTTGCAATTTCAGCAGGAGTTAGTGTTGGAAATTTTCCCATGCCCAGCATTCAGGCAGGTCGCTTTCAGGAAAGTTCTTAACTGTACAAGTGAGTGATGGCGTAGATTTATTTGTTTTTGCTTTGAATGTTTCACTTTTCACTTCAAAGATTGTCAGCAGCATTTGTGTGTACCTGCTACTCTTAAACGATTTTGAGTACATGGTCTTTGAATGGGTCAATCCACAAAATACAATAGTTGAAATTTTTTCTTTTACTTAGTAGAAATAAATTTAAGGGTTTTATACTAAAATGGGGTATGATAAAATTTAATTTGGGCGTATGACCTGAAAGACTTTTTGTTGAGAAAGAGTAACATCCCACTTAAATTTCAGTCGAATTGATTGAAAACCAAAACTTCCTTAGCATATCTTTTGGAGTTAGTTCCTTGGAAACATCATTCAAGAAAGGTCTGAAACATTTTACTAAATTTTCAAACAAATTAAATGGGGCTCGATTTCCTATTGCCATAGTTCGGAGTCTTAGAAAAATAAAAAGAAAAACTTAAATTTTCTTTAACGTAGGGGAAATGGTAATTCTCTCTTCTTCTTTTTTTTTGCAACAAAAGCTTACTCGATATTCCCTTTATAAGGAAGTTCCTTAAATTTCCAAATGGATGTCATACCAAACTTTATTTTGCCATAATTTTGAGCTTCAAAAATATTGCACAGCACTGTCAAGCTAATTGTGGAATAACTGCTATGCTATGTGTCTTATGACTCTGAACTGTCTGTTTCACCCCGGTAGGCCCAGCAATACGGGAACATACACAGGTGTTGAGTGCACTCAGGTGTTCAAATTAGTCCGCTACACACCACACACATACTCCACTAAAAACAATATTCACACAGACAATATTCGTATACACACACACTCATTCGAATTAGTCGCAAGGCTAACAGGAAGGACATAACGACACTCAATGATAAGACACTTTTCCATATGCAATATTTTTTTTTTATCTACAAAGGATAGCAACTCTCCGTGCACCAACAACAACAACAACTTGTTGTAGGAGCAAAGCTTCAAATGAAAATTGCAGCGCATATCCTAGGGCTCTTTAGCAGGACCGTGACTGTCGCTTTGTCTGTTGTTGGCCTCGACGTTGTTGTCGAGTCGGGTTGGTCTCTTTCTGCTTTTTGGTATTTGAAATGCACCAACAGCAGTCGGCAACATATTCAGGCTGCCAGTTGCAAGTCATGCACATTGTCCTCGGCGAAGAATCGCTTACTCATTTCTGGGACAGCAGCCACGAGTTGTTGGGTTGAGGTTTATTTTTATGCTCCCAAGCAGATTTTTTTTTAAATAAACGAAATTGGACCAAACAAAGTTCATGAAAATTATAGAATATTAAAATATTCCCATTTTAATGCCTTAAATTATTGATTTACTTTTATTTTGGAAGAAACGACTCAAACGTTTGTTATTGGAGACGCTCGTTTTGAGATAATAATTGAATTCCACGGTTTCTAAAATATGGAAGTATATATATAACTGAGTATTAAGTAATCGGCCACAAATAAACGAGATAAAATAAAAAATTAAAAAATAAGCACAGCGGCAAAATAAGCAATGCACGCGTTAATGTGACTGATTGCGAAAACTTGCTGAAGTAAGAAAATTACAATCGCACTAAAAAATTCCCTAAAACAACAGTTACACAAACATCATAGTAACAAGGGTATTGCAATAACATCAAGATGTCATAGAAATAGCACGTGCTTTTCATGAACATCATATATGGTCCACAGCGTCATACATACGCTTACAACAGTCGATAAACAACCAAAGCACCGTCATATGCATTGCTCACATAAAAATTTTAATGAATAAAAGAGCGAAAAATAGTAGTATCAATGTTGCTTTTGTAAAACCAGCAGCGTCTGTGCGAGTACAAAACAAAGCTTTGATGCAGTTACCGTTTGCGAAAAAAGTGGTTTCGAATTCAACAACAGAGAAACATTTAGCACTAAAACTGAGTATCGCTGGGATTTAAATTTGATTGAATTATCTAATAATATTCATATAGTGGAAGAATTCGGTTATAATTTTGTTTCATTAAAGAAAGCTAGAAAATCTAACTTGGAACTTGGTCTCTTCGACTTTTTATTTAAAGGTACTTTTTGGAATTTCTTGATTGGAGGATACACCACACCGAATGGAATTAATCATTTTGGAGACGTTAAACTTTTAATTTGAGAAAGTTTTGTGTGCCAACTTCGGAATGACGCGATTTAAATTCTGACAAGCTTTCGAAAACATAACGATTTGTGCGTCTCCCTGCTTCACTGTGCGTTAAAGCGGTGCATTGCTGTTATAATCTATTAAAGATATCTATAAAGTTTGAAATCTGCAGACAACAAAGTCAAGCAGACTATTTCATGATTTTTATTCTTCGCTATGACTTTTTTTTCAAATCAAAATACCTCCAGGATTATCAGAGTTTTCATTCTCTTCAGGTTCTTTCTTGAAAACTAAGAGACTGCAACTGACTGGTTACTTATTTTATATTGAGCATGCTCTTAATAATGCTGAAAGTTTTCAAAAAAGCCAATGAATTCTAAGTAAAGCAACTTGCGACTCCCGACTGTTTAGGTCAATAAGGTTTTATAGAGGTCTTAAATTATTTATTACAAGTGTCTGCAAATATGCCTGATGTGTAGTATGTACCAGTTAATGAGTAAATCGAATATTTAATAATAACAATTGACGGTAAACATAATGCCACGGTTATTTGGCTAAAATTAGGGGTACATAAACAAACTGAAGACAATAAATTTTTATTGCAACAAAACTTAGCAAATGGAAAATATTTATATAAAACATCCAAAATATGAATTAAATAAACGCCAGAAAGTTGAACCACTTTTTGAAATCAACACTTCACATTTTTTTTAATCTCTGCAGAGTAGTTACTTTGTATGGCGTTTTTATGCAGTCTGCTCTCATTCTGTGTTGTTGAATTTTTGTGCTGGCCATTTCTGTGCTGTAAATTAATTGCGTGTTGCACTCTATCGCGCAGTCATAAATTTTTTGTAATTTACAGTCATCGTAATATGCTGCTGCTACTACTGTTGATATTGCTAGTATTTTTAAAATCAACGACCTATGTTTGTGCTTAAGTGCCAACCCCAAACCCCAATAATGTTGATTTTTAATAAAAAAAATTTAAAAATGTTGCAACTGACACTTTATGGCTGATGCGTCACCTGAGAGATGTTAACGCACTTGTTTTAGTTGTTGTTATTTTTGTTATTTTTTTATATAAATTTTTATAGTTTTCGTTGTTGCAGCAACTTCATTATCATATGCCATATGCAACAACATCCTGGCATCCCCTGGCGTGTCATCCATTTTGTTGGCATCGTTCAGTGTACGTGTGGTCTCGTTTTCGAGCACAACGACCAACAGGATGACAAAAATTAACTTTTTTAATGAATTACTTTTTCGAACGCGTTATCGCGATCGAATGGCGCGACCGTTCGCGAATAAACAATGGAGTCCAGTTGCCACACACGCGCACGCACTTGCTGGCATGGGTGCCCGCCGGGAGCTACCATAATTTTGCGATTTTTATTTTGAATTCCTTTTGAATTTATTTGAGAATCACGCATGGTTGCTTGGCTGATGCCATCGCCTGGTTGGTTGCTGTGCCCAGCAGTATGACGTTCGTATGCAACTAATGGGCTCCCATCCAGGCGGCAGCAGCATCAGCAACGATTAATCAGTTAATTAACTCTCGAAGATGATTTTCAGCAGCAATAACGACCGGCTTTTGTGTGCGAAAATAACCATGTGGTGAGTGAGTGAGTGGCCAATGGCAAATACAGTCAAGAATTAAAGAAGCTTAATATTGGTTGCAGGCAATATAGTTCAAAAGTCATATTGAACAGAAAAGCGAGAAATGTTGTATTCCAGGTCAAATATCTCATGAAACTTCGCATATAAATAACAATTTGTTATTAATAAATAAATTCATTACATTTTCACAAGGACTATGCGCTTGATTGTAAACATAAGTACGATATCAGCACTAAACGGGGTTAGCTCTAAAAGCAATTTCCCAGCTGAATAGCAGCAAAAGCCATATATGTATGTATGAACAAGAGCATGAGGGAGCAGCGGCAGCTGCTTGATATCCAACAATGATGTCCTTCAAATCTTTGCAATTATCAATTGAGCAAAAGTTCTACATTTGTGTCTGATTCATATCCTGATTGATTTCCTAGCAAGATGAATAGGACTGCTGCTGCTGCTGTCTAAAGATGCTCATAATCGTGTGGTGACAGTACATGGCAAAATTAATTCGCTATTGCGCCATCTTCCGCGCTTTGTTACTTTGCAAGATAAGCAGCTCAGATGAAGCAGCAGCAGTAGCAGCCAACGCAGCAAATAATAATCCGCGCTTATACAATTTAAGTCCAACATATGCTGCATATGCTGTTGTTGCCACAATAGCAACATTTCTTATTATTTTATGTATGTTGCTTAGTGCCCTATCTGAGCTGCGGCATCGTTAATCGATACTTTTCTTGTGATACTTCATGCAGCTTAAGTTTCTGATTTTCGCACCACAAAAAAGTTATGTCGAGGATCAAAAGATTAACAGAAGGAGATATTTAACCTTTTTGCGTCTATCCAAAAACGGCATTTTTGAAAAAGTTAAGTTACCATTTTTTTATAATATATATCTCCTCGTCTGATATCAACATTTTTCTTCATGTTTTTAAGCGAAAAATATATAAAGCCAGTAGATCTTCAAGATTTTGGCAGATCTGAAGGAATATAGTATTTGGTATAGTTTCTTATGCAAAACTTGTTCAAAAGATTTTGATAAGGAAAGAAATCCTAAATTTGAGGATTTTTTGTATGACTTCGTTTGCTCATAACTTCATTCAAGGATAAATGAAATATTAAAAATATATGTATAGTATTTCGATTTTTTGCCCTGCCTGCAATTTGAGGTACTCAATCCGATACTGGAAAATAAGTTTCGGCAAGAAGTTCTAAATTTGATCAAAGCTCTGAAGGAAGAATACTTTTCTGCTCAAACGCAATATTTCATGTTATCAAAAATATATCATTTTTTATTTCATTTTACCATGCTACAAATTTCCAAACGATACTACATCTTTAGTGGTGTAACATCTTTTGTTATTATTGCACTAATCCCGCTGAGCTTCCTTTACTCATCTTTACGCGAATCAAGAGACACACGGACGGACGAACGCAGTGTTGAATATTGAATTGAATTCATTTTTAGGCCCAAAGCCCTGCATTGAGCGCAACAGCCATTCATCAATTCATACGCTTCATCAGCTTAAAATGTAATCATCTTGGCTCACATCTTCAGCAGTGGCAGCAGCAGCCGCAGCAGTAAATGATGACAGCAACAACAAAAATATTACAATCTCTACCACCATCTTCAATAGAGCCGTCGATGAAAGGATAAAATACCAAATTGACTCATCGCTCCAAAAAAGAGTTGTCATCTGCCGTTTTGCCAAATCTGCGGTTCATCCTATTGCCTTGACTTTTTGTATGAAAGAGTTCAGCTCCTTTGTTCTTTGAAGATTTTTATTCGGTTTTATTTTTACCTTTTGATTTAATTTTTAAGGTCAGCAACAATGCAATTTGTTGATGGATTCATTGCAATTTGACAAGGAATTGTTTTTTTTTTTTTTTTGGTTTTTGATGAAATATGGAATAATTGATTCTTTTACAAAGTAGACAGCTACTTAAAAGGACCTTTAGGTGTAGGGAACTTCCCTAGAAATACAAATTTTCGTAAAACAATATTTTTTGTTCTGAGGGCCCGAACTTTTTCTATTTTAGGAAAATATTTTTTCTCCTATTGAGGAAAAGCGGTTAGGACTACCGTATGTGCTGTAGCAAAAGTTTGCTTGAAATATTATAACTTTGACTTTTAACTCAACGCGTCAACATACATGAATCCTTGAAACGTTCAGCTACGTTCAGAAAGCTGTTTAGAGACAAATAAATTGGAGCTGAAAGTCTTTTCACAGTTTGAATTTAAGACCGAACGATCTCCACCCAAATTATCCAATTTTAAGGAAAATCGCAATTCTGAAGCTAATCAGAAGCCGTATTTCTTAAAACTATATGGGAGTTATAAATTCGACTTCAGATTTATTAAATTAAACATTTATTTCCAAAGCTTTCCTCATATGAATAATATCCGCAGGGGCTTTTTTATGTTCGGCCTTAACAATGACCCTTTCAATATGTTTTAGAGGTTCTATATAACCTCAGTCCAATTTCCTCAAATTTTGATGATTCGAAGACAGGTATCTTATACTTTCATCTGAGCTCAATTAGTGATTTCGGATTCCGCAGCTTAAGAGCCATGGCGTTTCGGTCAGGGCTAGATCGGCAGAGATTTTCAGCAGTATCGTTGACTTGCACCACTGTAAATCAAAATGAAATGACGGAAATATTGGGCAAATTAGTAAGACATTTTCAAATTATATGAGAAAGATCGGCAAAATGGATTATACAAAAAGTTAATCCGTTTATTAAACCAGTTTAGTAACTTTAGAACCAGTGAAAGGACTTTTTTATTAATTGACTCCCAGTCGTATCAATACTGACATAGAAGCAAAAAATGAAAGTTGGCACCAGTTCGTCTGAGTTGCAGCAACTCTCGCTACCCTCATTTTTAACTTGACTTTGCGGGCGGGCACCATTAGTCTTAGCCATTGTTCCGCTTTATCCAGGTTGTTTTGCTGTTATTGGAATTTTTATTATACCTGCGCCAGATTTTGGCTTTCGTTCTGTTGACCGCTGTGTGTGCTGGCATTGTTTTTTAATTCGTGTTTTTTTTTTTTATTAAAAATTTGTTTTGTTTTATAAAAAGATCGAAAACAATGAAGGGTATTTAAAAATGTTGCAAACCATTTGAGACATAGCGGCGTCAAGTTGAATTCCTGGAAGGTAACTCAGCGTAGACAATTCAACCCGCACTGCATGTGTCCTGCTTCATTGATGTGTTCAAAGTTTATTTAGCAGTTTTAAGACGAGTTTTTGGCTTAAGCTGTAGACATAACGGCGGCTTGAAGCAGTAGGCGCTCTGAAGATTATTTTAAAACGGAATATTTGGCAGTGCTATAGGTAGCAGGTGTTTTTTTTGAATGTAAATAAGTTGACAGTATCTAAATCAAAAAGTAATAACAGGTTGTTGTAAAATTTAAAAAAATGAATTGTATATTTTTGTTAATCACTATCCCTGAACTAGAAAAATTGCTTAGCAAAATTTCAATACATCCTTGAAACATTATGCTTTGTCTTAAAAATTAGTAATCCGAATCGGATTTGGATTTCAGCTTCGAATTGTAGCATCGAATATCGAAAATCAATTTACTCATTGCCACCATTAATTGAAATCAGAAAAGGAACCCCTTGTCGCATTTTTATTCTTTAGGTGGTGTCAAATTTTTAAGGATGTCACCGCAAATTCGACTTACAGTACTGACAAATAAACTCACATTTGCGGTCGATTGTGAATTCTCTCACGAGCACCGCTTTGATAAGGATTTCTGTCATGTGTGCAATAGTGTAACAAACCAACCCCCTTGCGTTCGGACAAGGGCATTACATACGAGTGAACCATATAAGCATATGGAACTATACAAATTGGAATGATACACGCTCGTACATTTAAATACATTGACACTTAAAACAATAAACAGCAACTACGACAACAATAAAAACAGAACCTTTTCCTTCAAATTTGTAATCGTAGTTATGGGTTCTGGCACTGAAACCGCAGCTTCCGAAACCCATGAGTTGGCATTACAATTTACGCATACGTTTCAATGTCTGCAAAAACTTTTACAAAAAAAAACAAAATTTTTGAAGCGGAACTACTCCGTTCTAGAGGAATAAGTTGTCAACATCGACACGCACAAAACAGGGGCGCATTTCAACCGCAGGCGCTGTATTTGGAAATAAACACAAAAAAAAATTGAAATGGCAGAATGCTGAAGATTTTAGTTAAAAAGTAGTGGGAAATTATTTCGCACAAAATAAAAGAAATATTGAAAATACCCGTATAACATAACTCTTTCTAAAAAAGATATTGTATTTGGGTGTAAAGTCTACACTGTAGACAAAAATAGCCAAATGCAATATTGTCACCAAAAGAAATTAGTCCTAAAATTAGATCGCAAAAACTAAATGTAAATTACCAAAAAAGAATTTTTACACAAAAATTAATAGAAAAATTCTGAAATGAAGAAATAATTGGCCAAAAAAATTCTATAAAAAAGGATTTTTGCTGAGAAAAATGGTGCAAATATTAAATAAAATCGCTGTATAAAATCGCTCAAAAATAATGATAGGAAAATTATTCAAAAGAAGTCTTATAAAACTTAAAAAAAAGTTAAAAGGTCAATGCAAAGCGGAAAGGAAATTTTTGGCCGAAGGAAAAATCGTCCAAATTATTATAAATAAATAAATTTCTAGAAGAATCGCTTTGAATTCATGAAAATGAGGAATAATTTGTAACAGGTTACGATTTCTAAAAATTTTGAGTGAGTTGCTTATTGAATTCAATAACTCGAGGTCAAAGGTCATGAAAATTGCTTTTGCTAACTGGCTTGAAAAGTAAGCTTTAAAAGCCGTAAAAATTTCCTACTCAAAGGCAACAAAAATAAATCTTAAAAATAAATTTAAATGAGTAAAACTTGTAATAAAAAATCTTCACCCTGTACACATACATATCATATATGGACACTTATTCTATTTAATCTTTTTTTTTCAAATTTCGTTTGCTTTGTGTCAGCTGATATAAAAAAACAGAGCCTGCACGATAAGACAGTTGAGCTATAGTTTTTGATTAAATTCATTATCATCGCAATTTAAATATATTGAAGTTTATAAATATTTTTACTTAGACTTGTGAATTATCTTGAATACTATAGTGAATAATATAGTTGTACTAAAACATTTTAAAATGTGTTTTCGATTGCGGTAAAAGAGTTCAAAATAAATAAGGACCAATTATTAAAAAATCTATCACCCAAAGAACGGTCATACTTTATTTGAAAAGTAACTCACAATTGTAAGCAATTATATTATGTTTCTCATACAATTCTTCATTAAGTCTAAGTCCGGAACTTTCTGCATATTTTTCCAAAAATTTTCTTAATCATTTTCTAATTTATTTCACACATTATTACGAAATAGTTTAAGGCGCCCTTACTTCAAGATAGTCACAAGAAAACCAGCTCCGTGTCGACTGAAATTGCATGCAACATAAATTCAGCATAAATGTTGCAACCGCAATTGCAACAAACGAATGTAAAGTTGACGACAACGACTTTTCTCATTGCAACAATTTTCACCTTCTTTCACTGGTATGGTTTTTTACCCGCTTAGTTGTTGTTGCTTAGCTTAATTTAACATATTTTTATTTTTTTGCCTTAACTTAAGTGCAAAGCATTAAGCAATGGGACGGACAGACAGATTGAATACACAGACGACGGAAGAACAGAAGCCTCAGGGACCTTAGAGCCAGTTCTTCCCAGTTGTATCGAATTACTTAATTGTGCGCAAATGCAGCAGCGATGCACAGTGCACATTTTAATGTCTCTTGTTGATTAAAAGGGTATTACTTTTATGCAGCTGAACCAGTTTTTTTTTTTTTTTTCATTATAAACGTTTTTTAATTTGTATAATTTTATATGATTTATATAATTTTGATATTCTAAATGAATTGGAATAATACCTTTCATATAAATTCAGTCTCAACAATTTTTTTGGATGATGTTTTGGTGCTTAGAAAAAAAAATATTTGGTGGGAGAAGCAAATAACCTTTCGCCACGGGCGCCAAATGTCCACGGTACGCCACTGATATTATTCTGCGCGGAAATCACGGTCTAATATTTATCGAAATTTGCAGATATATTTTAAAAAATTGGGAACCTATGAGTTAACTTTAACAAAATTGATATCATCTTTTAATTTTTTTGAAATTTTTGCAGTTTTTTTTTAAATTCATATCTATCTATAAATTTACTACAAAAACTTATTTTTAGAGCAAATTATACATTAGGCACATTATTTAAGAGTAAATGAAAAAATATTTCTAAATAAATTTTGAATTTAAAACCATTAAAACAAAAATGATCTTCGAAAATATTTTTCTTTTGCAGCGCTAATGTGGAAAAAGTTCTCTCTTCTGATCGTCACATCTCCGAAACTAAAAAAAAATAGAAAAAAAGACCATAATATTTGGAAAAATTCAGTTTCTTACCATTTGTAATAAAAAATTATTAATAAAAAATTTAACCACAATTTTCTTATGTTTGAGCAGTCAGCAGCGGCTGCACAAAGTGCACTGTGCGACGGCCCAGTGTTGCATTTCGGCTGCTGCTGTTGTCGTTGTAGCAACAAGGGGCACGAAATGCGAATTGGGTGCCTCAGGGACTTTTTATTGTTAAATAAATGTTGTTGTTGTTTTTGTTGTTGCTGCTGCTGCTGCTGCTTCTGTTTGCTGTTGGTGTCGTATATGCGTTGCAATCATTGTGTTGCTAATTTGTTGTTGTGGCTGTAAGATATGCTTATTTGTTTCAAATTAAAAATAAATGAAACAAACGGTGTAGCAAAAGGAAAAAACAACAACACTCTGAGCCACTTAACACCTGAGGCAATATTTACAACAAAAATAAACAACAACAACAACAAAAATTGTATTCTGATGATGATGATGGGGAAGAAGAAGTTAAATCATTTGTTTAATTTGATTAGTTTGACAATGAGCGGAATTTCTTGTATTTAACTCTTCAATTAATTTAAGCAAGAAAAAAAAAATTTAAAAATTGATACAAGCGCCATAGAAAAAAATATTTTGCCCGTGGAGTTTTCGAATGGAAAACAAACGTCGCAATAATTTTTTCATGAGACCCAATTGTAATGAATTGTAGAAAAATCAAGCAGAATATTAAAGACCAAAGAAAAAAAGAATTACAATTTTTTACAGAGGTCCTTACTTTGTATTAAGAACTATTTGCAATATATTGGTTATGAACAAAAAAAGAAGCCGTCCAAAAATTAAGATGATTTTTCATCAACAAATCCTGAGAAAAAATTATTCAGAAAAAATTTCTATATACATTATGGTGATTCAATTTTTTTTTGCTTGAAACAGGTTCAACAGTTGCAGTCACACGATAGGAAAATTCTGGTGAAATTAAAGCTCTAAATATTAATATTTACTGGTGGCTCATCGAGCTTTTTTGTTTTCCGTACGATTTGTATGGGGAAAAATGCTTGACAAGACATTTGTCTCTATATCTCATGAAAAAAAAATGTAACATAAATGGAACCTAGCCTATTAGAAAGATCATAAAATTTTCTATAAAAAAGGTCCTTGCATTTTTTTCGTGAAGCAAGCACTTCGTTAGTTAATTAGCAACATAAATTCATAAAAAACTCAATACAACACCACGTGTACGAGTACTCTTAAGTGAAGCTTAAAATCAACATGGATGCCTATTTGCTCGCCTTATTGTCGACTGTCGAGTTTAAACCTAATTAACTGACGAAGTGCTTGCTTCACGAAAAAAATGCAAGAATCTTTTTTGTAGAAAATTTAATGATCTTTTCAATAGGCTAGATCCCGTTAGTAAAACTTTTTTTTTCATTAGATATAGAGACAAATGTCTTGTAAAGCATTTTTCCTCATACAAATCGTATGAAAAACAAAAAAGCTCGATGAGCCACCAGTAAATATTAATATTATGAGCTATAATTTCACCAAAATTTTCCTTTCGTGTGCCTGCAACTTTTGAACCTGTTTCAAGCAAAAAAAAAAATTGAATCACCCTAATATACTCGTACATATCAGTTTTATTTAATTTTTCTTTAAAAATAACAAACATTTTATACGTAATTTTTTCTCTTTTAAGTGTTGGCGTAAAAAAAAATCATCCGGAACCCAAAAGAGATAAATGATGAATTTCTGGTAAGTTTCCATACAAAAAGATTGACAAAAAATTTCATTAAATTTTTTACAACCTTGCCAAAATTTTCTCGCAAGTGCTTCATGATGCCAAAGTAATAATCCTGATAATTTACCTTATTGAAGGCAACAAAGTATATTTTGATGAATAAATAATTTCATTTCGTTTTATGTAACAATTCCGGATACGGAGGCTTTCAATCAGACTTTCAAAATCAGAAAAAATATTTTTGAAAACTTCATCAACAAAACTAGAAAAATATTTGTGAGTAGCGGGACCATTGCAAAAAAAAAACTCTGGGGGTTAAACCATTTATTTTCTTGATATATTGGATGTCATCTGACGGTTGTATAGAGAGTTGAAAAAAAAACAATCTGCAGAGATCAATCGGATTTGTTTCCGTTTGATTTCCTTCAAACATGGATATTTTAATAAGTCGAAATATGCAAAAAAAATTGGAGTTGAAAAGAAATTTTGATATATTAAATCTTTATTGAAACATTTTTTTTTAAAAAAAGTTGTAACAAAACAAGTTTTTATACTTTGATTGTAAGTCAAGTAACTGAAACTCTTTAATAGCGGCATATCTATCGAATAAACCAGTCCTCGCTGTTACCACTCCTTAAATGCAACCTTTTCTAATTGCTGCGCCTGATGTGATCCTTATAAACTTTCCCACGAACTGGCAGAATGATAAGATAAGTCCAACGGCAAGGCACCGCATGACAAATTAATGCATTTTCGTTCTCGATATCGCTGACCACGCAACAATTTTCAGGAAAACAGCACCAAAAGCATTCGCGTTTTAATTGACAGCGAGTTTTCCTCTTGTTTTTTTTTTTTTTTTTCATTTTTGGGGTGAAATTGTCAGAAAATAAATTTAATATAAAAGAATTTCTTGCATTGCAGCCAGTAGCTATGAATTTCCACCCTTACGCGATTGGACGCGTCGAAATTAAATTTGCTGCTGCATCTGGTTTTTGTTTGTTTTAATTGCAACAAGAGCGCGATTTATGCGCTTTTGGGAAAATTCCCACGTTTTCTTAGAGATTTGTCCCTCTGTCCTTGGGTCTTTCTGCTGGCTTAGGTCAAAGTAAATCAGATGCAAAGGCGATAAACAAAAAGCAGCAAGCGCGCACTACACGGAATTCAGCGTAAGGAAATCCGGAATATCAAGCGATGCGATTTGGTCGGTGGTGGTGGCCGTTTGTTCGCGTTGACCGCCGATTTCTTCGCGAGTCGTTCCAGTTTTTCCAGACGACGTGATCTTAGATGTTTATGCATGCGCAACGCCTCATAAGAAGGGGTGCGTCATTTGCATCATGTGATACATGTGAGAGCAATAACGAGTTCGCCAAGTTTGTTTGAGATGTTTTTCAAGTGGGCCTTGGACTGTCTGTTGGCAGCTGGCATTTTAATTTATGCCGTATGAAATTATCATACTGAAGAAGATGTTTGATGTTGTATGTAAGCAATCTACAGCTTGGGTATTAATCCGCTCTCCCGATCAATTGGATACAGCGATAATTTGTTTCATAAACTGCAAATGTTTGCACAATTTAATTAACTTTTTCATTCCAAAATAAGTGAACATCAAACAAATTGCATAGAAAGCTCCGTTGCACTTACCGTCTCACAGTGTACCAAATTCAGTTTCCTTGACTAAAATTCATTTTGCAGCTCATTACGAAATGAAGATAGCTGAGATTTGTTACCATAAAAATTGAAAAAAAAATGTCTTCATAAGAAATGCTCTCAATCCAATAATACTTAGCTTATTGCCAAAAACTGAAAAATATCAGATATTATTCAAATTAAAGCAGCCATTTTGTTAAGCGATTGAAGCGAAGTTTCAGTTAACTTCTTTTCATATAAAGCTGGAAAATAAATTGTATCCAACGGAACTCCATTTAACACCACTGTGCGTCTGTCTGATTTCTGAAACTGACTTAATTTTTTACTTTTTTATTGCATTCCAATCCATACCGCAACTTAATTATTTCTTCAGCCTTGTACACCTGGTTCGAATTGGCTTTCAAATAAGCATTACAACGCCGTACCCAAGTATTTTTGGATAGCGTCGATAGTTTCATCTTAGCCATTTTGCTTTACAGCCATCGTATGCCATCAAACTAATTTATCATTTTATGGCTGACTGACTTGGCTGCAACATCACACCACCACCACAACGACGACCAACCATACTCCAGCTCGACATCCAAAGACGTCTTGACGAATGACTTTTCGTCGCTGATACACGCGTTCATCAACGTCATCATCAATGCGCACAGCGTCACCACCAAGCCAACTATCAACTTCATCCACATCATCAGCGACGACAATGCGATCGTGTCGGCGGCGGCTTATCGTCAGCGGTTAATGCGAAATAATTACTACTTGTTCACACTCTGGTGAGCGGCCGACCGATAACATGATGAAATATCGCACTTGATGCTGTGGAGTAGAAAAAAAACCAAATCTTTGGATACATTCAAGTTTATTTGTACTCGCATAGATAGTTCGCCAAGAAGTTGCGTTATGACTGGGCGGCAACATGCAAAGCATTTCAATGCGTCTTCGGTAATGATGCATTACTTTGTGTGGTTGAAGTCGACTTGGTCATTTTAAATTGGTAAATAAATGAACTACAAATTACAAAAACCAAATAATATTACGCAGCAATTAATGAACCAATTTTCCACGGACAAAATGTTGAAGACTTTAGAAAAATTATAGAGGAAAAATGTTGCTTATGTTCTAAAAGTCCATTAAACATTTAAGGAAAAAGATTTAAAGGATTTTTCCGAAACTGCGATTAAACTAGATTCTGAAAATTGTTGGGGTCTTGGGGACCGAAGATATGTGTGTCAAAATAGAAACAACATCCAAAAAGTTCGATGCAAATTATTGCCACAAAAAAGTGTTGGGCTTAGTTTCTTCTATTTTTTTAAATTATGATATAAAAACTAAGTTTCTAAGCTTCCTTTTTACATCTTTATTTTGCCCAAAATAACTTCTATAAAATGGCAACTAAAATTTGGGTGTTCTTTGAAAAAATAATTTTTTGGGCTTTATTACCTTTAAAGGTTTTGTGTTCTTATATAACATGAGCTTTATTTACTTCCACTATGAATGTGGAAATAAGAACGAGACTTTTGCAAAATAGTGTCTTAGGTCTTCCCGACTTCGATTTTGGAAATAAAGCAGCCCCAGTTTCGAGAAATAAGACTGGCATTTCAATGAATTCAGGCAATTACCTGAACTTATCAATCCAAGCCACAGACTCGAGGTGCCAGCTACTGTCGAGTACACAAGCCCTCTTTGGCTCTTTCCGCTTATAACCATAAGTACTTCTCCCGTTATATAGTAGTATTATTTCTCAGAAATTCTTTCATCACGTGATGTCTTTCATTGAAATATAAGATACTTTATTCAAGGATTTTTACGTCAAACTCACGAGTATTATTTTTATTTATCTTACCACCTTTGAGTGCGCATCAATAGTTTTAACCTCAGGGATGTGAGAAATGCCCCTTTGATTGAATTGATTTATTTGTCGATTACGTTCCAGGAATCAAAATTTTGAATTGCCTTCCTTTGCAAAAAAAAAACACTCGAAGAATCCAACTTTTAACCATTATTCGGAAAAGAAATTTGTACAACATCCATGCAAATATTGTCAAATTTTTGGTCTTTAGTGTAAATACCATTTTTGGGAAAATTAAACTTAAACTGACCCTACCGGTATGTGGGACGCCTATAATTATGTTCTCTTCTGATGTTCAATTTTTGACCTTTCCTTTTATTCGTAAAATAAAATCGGAGAGCGAATCAATTCCTTTTGAAATGGAACTGAAACAATTAAATAGAAATTCCAAGTCAATAATTGCAATTTTTTTATTTGAATTTCTTTTGCCAAGGAATTAAAATTTTTAAGAAATTAGATTCTCAAGGGAATCCAGTATTAGGTTTGAATTATGTCAGAAGATATTTGGTGATGTTAAAAGGTAACAGATGTGTCGAATATCGACGGCTTAGTACGGCATCGAAAGATAATATTACGGCATCGGATGATATCAAAAGGCTTCGAATCGTTTCAGAATGAAACAAAATCAGCATTCATACATCATCATCACTTTCAAGACTGTGGAGTCTTAAGTTCAAATGCATATCATATGTTTGAAGAAAATTCTATTTCTATGAGAAAGTCCCTCTAATGTTTACTTCGCTCATCACTGGACGTGTGTCAAACATTGTTTTAATCACTTGATAGCTCTTGTGATGACGACTGCTGTCGAGCAAAATTATTCACAATTCAATTCCGCTTTTAGTTGTGCACAGCCGAACGAACGTTGCTTCCGTCAACTGCCTGCAGTCAGTCGCACGCTCGTTGATGATGTCTCCACTAATGTTAACATGGGTTTCAGCATACCGCCAATACCACCATCACTACTGCTAACGCTTGCACCATTACCACCGCTGCTGACGAGTTGATGTCGCACTGTCAATCATTAAGCGTAATTCTCTCCTAATCGCATGGCAACATAGCGTGCCAAGAACGCGGCTACGGTAACAACGTCAGCGCAGATGATGATGACAACTGGCGACCAACCATGCACTCTACTCTGCTGCACGATAAATATTCTCCCCATAGCGAATGCAAACGCACTTTAGGCAGTTACACTTCAAATCACAGCAATGGGATATACGCTCGCTCACACACACTTGCTATGTGTGCAGCAGCAAGCCAGCAGGATCAGTGATGCGTGAAAGAATGTGAATTGTCTGATGAAGCATGTGCTCCTGTCAATGTGTGTGCTGACTGCAATGCAGAAAAATTACCTGTAGTAGGCCTTAACAGCTTTTATATTTTGGCAAATAGTATGTTCTCAAGAGGAGTTTTAATCGAGGAGTTTTATCGACTTTAAGTCACAAAATAGGAATTCCTATAAATATTAGTCAGTACTTGAATTTTGAGAACTTAAAAGTATTCCACCTTTCAAACTTACTATATGTAAGTATGCCTTAGAATACGTTTGAACTTTTTCTCATATACAGCTGTTGTCAACTAATTGGAAACGAAATCTTTCGTGGGATTATCGCTAGTTTTTTAATTTATTTTTCTATGTGAACCAGAAAATTTATAGATATTATAAATCTGGAACATATAAGCTCTAAAAAAAGGACATAATTGAAATCAAATTCATAGCATAAAAAGTTTTATGTGTGATTTTCTGCTCAAGCCTCATATTTGACTGAGTCAACTAATTGGAAACAAAAAAATAATTTGCAAAAATAAAAGAAAAACTTGATAAAAGATTCCAGAAACGATATTGTGATCTTTTCACTGCTTGTAAGAACACTTTTTGACCGAATTCGCTTATAAGCGTATCCTTAATCATGGGTTGTGGCCAAAAGTTGCACACCGGGCACGCGTAAGTCAATTGTTAAGCTTCGAAAGGCGGCCATGAGATATCAGGCGATGGCAACACAGCTAAATTACTTTAAAAAGATGGTATTCAATGTACTTGATCATTTCAATAAGTATGACACAGCAAAAAATGTTGTGCGCAAGGCAAAATTGGATCCTCGTTAGTCTGCTGCAGACCTCCAACGCGAAATAATTGATCAATAGATGCAAAAACATCCAAGCGAACTTTCGTTTGTTGATTGGTTGAGGCT
This sequence comes from Tricholauxania praeusta, assembly GCA_949775025.1. Lineage (NCBI taxonomy): Eukaryota > Metazoa > Arthropoda > Insecta > Diptera > Lauxaniidae > Tricholauxania > Tricholauxania praeusta. Next base: position 129,303,676 of record OX459030.1, on the reverse strand, counting down.
GGACTCCATGGGCGAATTTCACGCAAGGACCCATTGGTGACAGTTAAGCGAAGGAATAGCTGCATACAGTTTGTTAAGACGCATGGAATCTTTAATCAAGTTTTTCTTTTATTTTTTGTAAATTATTTTTTGTTTCCAATTAGTTGACTCAGTCAAATATGAGGTTTGAGCAGAAAATCTCTCATAAAACTTTTTATGCTATGAATATGATTTCAGTTATGTTCTTTTTTTTTAGAGCTTATATGTTCCAAATTTATAATATCCATAAATTTTCTGGTTCACATAGAAAAATAAATTAAAAAACTAGCAATAACGCCACGAAAGATTTCGTTTCCAATTAGTTGACAACAGCTGTACATTATTATGTACACATAAAAAACACAATTTTTTTGTAAAATATTAAAAAATATCGTAGTACTTTCTTTTCAATTTTATGTGATAATAAAATTAAGTTTCCTAACTCAAGAGTTTTGTCTTAAAAAATTTTCAATTGTTGCAAAAAATCTTTGTGCGAGCATATTCCTGAAAACTGTATTGTTTATATTCCTTACTTTTATGTGCTTCACTGACTAAATCCAGCTGTGCTCAGTAGACAAAGCCACTTTCGAAATTTTCGTAGATGTATCTAAAAAGTTGATCAGTGTATCGCATCAATTCCGCTAATGCAAATTGAGACCATTATGTTTTTTGATTAAAATGAGCTCAACCCGATCATAGCAATTCAGAGAGAGAGAGATACTCATCACGTTGCAGCTGTCTTTATTTTTGTTATGGTAATAACAAAATACCATGGCAGCAGAAGCAAAGAGATCAAAAGAGTTTTCAACACAGGCATACACCTTTTGTCAGTGTTTACTATACGTTTTCGCATCCCTTTAGCACTGAAGTAGATATTCAATTACCCAACGTATGTGCTTTGTAAGACTTAATAAAGTCATTAGCTTGGTAAGCAGCCATGAAAATCGTCGATTGTGTACAGCGCAGTAATTAGTTACATAAAAGAGACTTGAAGGTGAATTAAGTGAAGTTTTCTGAGACTGCTCAGATTAGCAATATGTGATTGCCTATGTGCAAGTGTAGAATCCTATTTTTTTAGAAAAACTTATATCAGTTTCAAAGGCATTCACTGTCATTCCCATAAGGCAAGTTAAGTTGAATTTTCTTTAAAAGAATACTTCAAAAATTAAGTTATCATCTGCAATTTTATTTTTTCTTATAAACGCCTGTCTAGACGATAAGGCATAACTTTTCATAAATATGAAAGTCAAAATTGGATTGAAAATTTATTTTAGTAAATACAAACATAGTTCACTTCACACTATGGATCTTCGATACCATATCATATTTTTCAATGTATTTCGCTACTATTCTTGACTTTTACCGACGTTTCAACGTTTTTCCATGCCTTCCGATTTCTGCCGGTTTTCGTTTCTTTCCAACTTTTTTGATGTATACCATGCAATACTTTTCGATTTCTATAAATTTCTTCGATATTTTTCGATACAATTCAATAATATTAAGCATTTATCTACTTTAATCTACTGTTCCAATGGCTTATGGTTTTCAATAATTGTCGAATGTTTCTATATTATGTGAATTTGTGCGACTTTGCTTCTCAACTTTAATTGACTTCTTTAAGTTTTTTTATTACTTTGGTGCAAAAAAAGGCAAGATGGAACTGAAAATTTAAAGTAAATACAATGTATCAGCGAATTGTTCATTTCATCATTCGTTCATCAAAATTTATTTTTAAAATATTCATAACCTTTACAATAGTTTCCCTTCTTATTTTGGTAGAGGAAACATGGGACCACTCATTTAAGATCTATAAATTAAATTGCCAGAAAGAAGCTAAGTACAATAATATATTTTTTAAATTACATGGATTTAGTCACATCCGGTGACTGTATTGTACTTCAATTTTATGACAGCTGTGCCTACTACTTTTAAAATTTTTTGCAGATCTTCCGCTTCGAAAGATTTTCCATCTAATGCACGTTAAACAGTTTTTAAAAATGTTGCTTAATTGCAAATTAATTGAAATCAGTATTATTCAATACTGTTTCAACTGACGCCTAATTTCTAAGAGAGTACTAATGAAAAAACTGCAAACGCTTAAACATCTCGACGAGCTTAAAATTTTGAAAAAGTCGAATCTTTCCGTTCAAACTGAAAACAGACAGCATTTCGCTAAAATGCGTCACCAGTTGTTGTTTAATAAACAAGCCCCAGCTCATGACACCCGCCACCCCCGCACCCAGCCCTCATTCAATGAAAACGCTACGACGACAACAGGTGTTGCTGTCGATAATAACAAAAACAATAAATGTTGTTGCTGCTGCTGTTACTTTTACTGCTGTTGTGTTTTTGTTGACGCCGCTTTTGATGCCATGAAATGCGATGCGCCTCAATAAACAACAATTTCGCGCTTACGTTGGTGATGATGATGATGATTGCACTAATGATGATAATGATGAAGTCAACGTATGTGAAACATTCATTTTATTCTTATGAGTTTTTGTTTGTTTTACTGTTGTTGCCTTTGTTTTGTTTCATTAATAATATTGTAAATTCAACAAATGTGACAAAAAAGAAGAAACAATCAACATCGAAAAATTGTGTCAACGTACTCTCGTGTAGCAACGCATTGCAGATTCGAAGTCGCTGTATGAATTCCAATTGAGTAAACATCACATCGCATCGCATCATCACACGCAATGAATTTCGCTTGCTTTTAAAATTATTAATAGCGACAGCAATTCCGCAGCTATGAGGTAGCAGCAGTAACAGTTAACAGGTGCCTGCCTCACATGTGGAGGGCTCTGCTCTTCCCTATTTAGAGAGCTGCACTTGACGTTAAGATGACTTCCTTTGTTCCGTTGACAATGCAGACACCGTTACTTTCGAAATTAAAGTCATTTTGTAACAACAAATTGCCGAAAATCTTAATGATATAGCAACTGTGCAAATATTGCATATATCCGCGTTTAATTCTCGCTTTCATTTAAGCCACCAGTCTTTTTGCAAGATCTTATCAATTATCCAGACAAAATGCAATATTTCCTCATTTCTGATTATACAATTAATCATACGTATGTGGTACATAAGTACTTTTGACACTGAATACTATATATTCACCTATATCTAGACTTTCAAGTTGACTCAGATTGTCTCGAAATTAGTTAGTCCGAAATTGTATAGTTTGTTCCAGAAATTTTCGAATTTTCTGTTTATTAAAACAGGAAACTTAAAAAATTCTATGTGGCAAGATCCATGCCAAAAGAGAACGGAAAAAAACTTTTTTCTAGCTAAACTTTTTACACTAGAAAAGTGAGTGATTTTCTTCTACTTTTTCGAAATTAATTTTTTTTAAATTTTAAAACTTCATCCTTAAAATGGATTGAAAAATTCATAAATTCATCAATGAAAGTTTCATTTAAATTAAGGAGAGTTCAAAAGTTCTTAATTGTCACAAGCACCTGGTAAAAAGTGTGCCAGTGGCTAAAACTCTCAAACCTTTAATCAATATCCTCCAATAAAACTTTAGTCTTATAATAGCATTCTTAACAACATACGTCAATATCCTTAGAGTATCCTTAGCATTGTTAAATAATTTCTGCCTTTGCGGACTTACAAAAAAAAGTGTCCCTGCCCTTTTCTACTTAACAAATATTAATTTATTTTTCTTTTATCGCTTTTTTGTGAATTGTACGGATTTTTCAAAAATTAGAATGAAAATTGGTAAAAGTGGAAAATTTGAAAACTTGAACAGAAAAAAAAAAATATTTATTCCCGGATTTCGAAAATTTTTTATATGTTACATATGTGGGAAAGTATGGTTAGCAAAAATCCAAAAGGAAGTGCTGAATTCAGAAAGGAGTTTCCTTCAGGGAAAGGGTATTTTTCAGCATAGATTCAAAACTGTTTTTCTCCAATAACTTGTAAACTATAAAAGATATCATAAAATATTTCACGTTTTTGAAATCAGCATTCCCAACTTAGTGGAAATTTATACCGATTTTGAAGAAAAGGTCTCAACCACATCTCATCTTTTTATGGGAGTTAGGCGGGCCTGTGGACCGATTTTTATCATATCAGTAATTTTTGTTGTTTTAACCTAATAAAGTCTGTGCCAAATTTCAAGACTCTAGCGCTATTATAACTGCTTATGGCCACCGTTTTTGATTTTTCTTAAATAACTTGAAAACTATAAAAGATATCGCTAAATTTGAATTTTTGAAATCAGCAATGCCAAATTAATGTAGCCCAATTACAACTATTTCCGTTCCATACAAACCCATCCAAATGAATAAATGAATGACATACTTATAAAAAGGAGGTTTGAATAAAGATATTAAACGGTCAAGTTGCACTAAAGTTTCTGATTTTCGAAAATCTTCCTAACACATTCCTGGAAGGAAGTTGTTAATTTTCACTGTTTCATTCACATAGCCGTTCCCTCTTAGCAGCATTTTAAGTTGCACTAGGTAAAACAGAATTCTGGACTCAACCGAAAATATCTTTTCTTTTGTTCGTCATTTTTAAAAGGTTGAAAAAAAAGCACTGGTTCCAAAAAAACTTGAAATATTTTTGCAATGTTTCTTTGAATCCACCCGTAATTATTTTCTGGTATGGCCTTTTATCCGCTATATATTTTAAGATATAGTAGTCAATGGACTACATTAAGATTTATTACAATTCCAGCTGCAAATCAAAATATTTGTAGAAAGATTTCTACAGCAAAACCCGCGCCATACAAGTGTGACTCAATTGAAAATATTAGCAAATAACATATAAAAATTGCGTCGAAGGTATTTCCTAACAATACGGGCATTTAAAAGTTAAAATCTACTATGGGCTTAGCGACCAATACGAATTACCAAATGTCACGTAACTAATTACATGCAGTTAATTTGTCGTTGCTTCCTGGATTTGCTAATTTTTGACCCATCTACAAGTCTAATTAAAAATAACAATAGCTCGACTCGGCTTGGCTTGGTTAGGTATGGACATAAATAACGATATGGGGGCCGTTGACTTTAATTTTTCATGCGAACACAGAAGCAGCAGCAGCAGCATTCGAATTGTGACCAGTAAACGAATGAGCTGACGGAGTATGAGGAGTGCTTCATGCACGTAGTCATATGCGCACTTGTATATAAAACTAAACCGTAGGAATTAAACCTGACGTTGGCAGCATTATTAGCATCACACAAGGTGGTGCATAAAACTCACAGTTGTAAAGTTGTTGGCATTTTTCAATGCAACACCCACCCTGTTGAGTTGATCTGTGAAAGTTTTTCCCAATATCGCTTCTAGTTCGGCGTGACGATGTTGTTTGTCTCTTTGCATAAAATATTTGCGTTAGCATACATGAACAAACGGGGAGGGGGAGCTTGCTAATGGGAGCTTGAATATTAGCATAGACGTCGAAAAGGTAGTTCAAATTCGAGTCGTGACTATGCCCCCTAACAAAGCCCCTTTCCTGTTATGCCAATGTGCAGCGTTTCGGCTGTAATAAATGGAATGCGAACCATAAAGTGGAAAAATCTGAATAAACGCAAATCAAAAAACAAACTGAAGTGATAACTCTAAAGTCACAGCGACCCCCCGGCGTACACTTGTTACAGCTAACGTTAACGCAAAGTGGACGACCGACAACATTTGCAACCCAATCGCGCATTCTAACTGCGCATACTGTAAAGCGACCAAAGAACAAACGGCCAAACATCGAACGCTAATGTGAGTTCCAAGCGTGACGAATGTTATACATACGTTTGGTTCGGTACACTTAAAATTTTCTATTGAAGCCATGTAACCATAGAGCGGAGCGCAGTTAGCGCAGATAATACATCCGGTTCCGGTTAAGCCCATATTTTTGTGGCATTAAATGGCAACAGCAAATCGCTAGCAGCGGTAGTAGCCGCTCAGCAGCAGCTGCAGCACATACAACCACTGAATTAGATAGGAATAGCACAATCAACCAGTTGCTGTTGTAGCAGAAACGGAATCATCATCAGCAACAGCAGCATCGGGAATGTCAGTTACAGATAAATTCTGCTGAATGCTGTCTCCGTCTTAACGACATTTTTATGCTGCAGCAGCCACCGACTACAAAGCTACTTGCCTTCAGCTGGGAGTAAGCTGAGGGTGGTTGTATGAACGAAGCTGTGCTTCCGCTTCTGCCAGTGCTCGTTACCACAATTAAATGTTAGGGTGTATCAAAGAAATTTGATAACAAAACGACTATAACTTAATAGCTATTCAACGACCGCTGTTTCTAGATTGTATTGCAACAAAAAACTTACCTTTCAATGTTGGAAGAGCATATGCTTTGTTTAGCATTTAAACTAATTCACAAGTTTGAGGAAAAGTTCACAAAATAAAATTTACTTTCAGCAAGTCAATTTTCAATTTACTGATCGCATCTGTTTATATCGATATACAAATTACAAGAAGCTTCTGGAAAAATCTGTATCGTAATTTTTTTTAGTGACCAAAAATTCTTTATGTGAGAAAATCTGGAGCATTATATTCTTCCGCAAATTGAAATGGGCTTGAGGCTTAAAACTGATAACGGGCACCTTTCACACAATAAGTATGTTTTTGCTAATGCAAATCACAAAAATCATTGAAATGACGGTGGTTAAAGGGGTCACAAATAAGCTGTATATTGTTGATGCGATCAAAAACAAGAAATTTCTTTGGGTGCCTCTATTTCGATGCCCGGGGCTATGGCCCCTTAGCTTTGCCTTAATCCATCGTTGGACATTCACCCAAAAAGCTGGATAAAGTTCAGCGCAAATAACGAAAAGCCGTGAACGGAGCTATTAATAATGTCACTCCTATACGTTTTTATGGCTTGATCTATTTCAGTTCAGCTCAGTCGAATACAAATCGAATCCGTTTAGATTAAGAAAACTTCCTCTTATTTTAGAGCCGCAACATTTACTTATATTTAAGGGGTTATATCTCCCTTATGCTTTAAAAAACAAGGCTGTTTTAATTATTTTTTTCAAAGGACATTTGAGATCAAATATATACAAATAATGTAACATTGGATTAAACAACTCTTGAAGAAGAGAAAAAAAATTTTTATTGATATTTTTTTTGTACAAAATGGCGGCTGTGCAGTAATTAACGTGAACCGCTTTTTCAAAAAGGTCTTCCGCGGCGAGAAGTAGAAGTCTCGTCCAACTCCACCTAAAACAAAAAAAATTTTTTTTTCATTATCTACATGAGTTTTGCTATTGAAACAAACATGATTATATTTTTAGAATTTTTTTTCGCGAAATGGCGAATGTTTTAACAAAAAATCGTGTTTTCGACGATAAAAATCGACTTAAATTGTTTATAACTTTTTTCTTGTTTACTAATCGCAAAGATCGTGTGTACTTCAACAGATAATCAAACAATGAAACTACTGTTAAAATTTCAAGTCAATCGGATGTAAACTTTTTGAGTTCTACTGCTTGCCGATTTTGAAAACATGGTTTCGAGAAAAACGCGTTTGAAGTTTCAAAATGCTATACATCTTCATCAAATTTTTTTTTGGAAACAATTGATTTAAAAAAATTTTGAGTTTAAATCGGTACATGACCGTTGTAGATTTTGTTTCTATGATTGTTTTGGCATGATTTAAGGCAATAAAAAAAAATTAGGGAGATATAATTCCTTGAGAAACCTTCCAAAATGTTTTATAGAAAGTAAGGACTTTCCGTAAACAAAGAAATTCTTTATATAACTAACATCACGCTTGCTTTACCCCGTACAGCGTTGATTCTCTTACCGTCGCGTTTTTTTTTTTTCGGAAAAACGCTCCTAGGACATTACGCAGCGTATTCCTACAAATGATTTTTCGATACACCCTATGGAATATTTCCAACTTTACGATACTTATTATGGTATTCATAAAAAAGCAGCTATCCCCAAACAAGCAACCAATGACACTATCAGCAACTCAGACACGCTAACATGCGAAAATTTATGTTGGTCGGTTTTTGCCGGAGCAACGGTGAATCAACCAACTGACTGTTGATGCTGCTATTAATCATCATACGGCAATTAATAACAAAACGTCGCGCTATGACGTCAGGGTTGAAAGTCAACGCTCTGTGCACAGGCCCAACATTAGTGGGCTGATGTCAAATCAAATGTACGCCGTTATTCAAATTAACTAAAATGCTCTGGATGAGAAACGTAAAGCGACAACAATTAGCGACACAATTGTCAACGTCGTTATCAAAGGACAGCTACCAGCGAGCGACAAAACTCTAAATGCACTAAGATAAAACTTGAAGAAGCTCCTAGAAGAATACGTCGCACTCATCCAGCCTAATGTTGCTTCAAATTTTTTCAGTTGGCTTGTTGGTTTGTTCCTTGGTCCATGCTGCTGCTGTTTCGGATTCTGCCATGCCGCAGTAATTATTGCAAATTTAATGGCATCCAGCAGCACACAAGCGACCGGATGTTCCGACCAGCCAGCAGTCGTCGTCCTGTTTTAGAATAAAATCGACACAGCAGCACCGGAAGTGAGCTGAAAGCTGCAGCAAAGTTGTCGTCGCACCAACGAACGCAAACTGGAAGAAAAAAATGCTGGAAAAAAGTGAGATGCCAAAGCACATACTCGTAAATCAATAGCAGCAGAGAGTATATGAATGGATGCAGTGTCTTACATGGTAGATGCAACATGAGCTTGTCATATTTGGCGTATGGAAAATTACACCAAAATCAAGTGCAATACCAGTGACAACATATGGTATATATTTGCGATACAGCGAATCATTCAAAATCCTAACACTTTTTTGACATGTGCCATCCTCTACAATTTGTATTTCAAAAGATAATGAATGTCTACGTTTACCGCAGAGTTGAAAAATACAGCACTTATTAATTAAGTCGTTATAGGATCAAACACTTAATATTTTCAACTTTTTTTTATCACATTTGACATCTTATTAAGAATTCACACCTTTTTCAAAAGAAAACCGATCGTTATTTTATGAAAATTAGGTATTTATATATGGCCTGAGGGGTGAGTCAACGACAGCGGCAGCAACAACGACGGCGACAAAATGTTAGTTTTAGTCCCATTGAACTTTTTATTATGAGTTGTTGTTATTTGTTTTAGCATTAATTTTAAATTAATTAGTTAATGTGTATTTTGGTGGAACAACAACAAAACCCATTATTATGTGAATCCAAAAATTAAATAAACTGTGAAATATATGAATAATTAAAGCTGCAGAGCTGTTTAACGAGTAACAAATTAACGCGGATTTGAAAGCCAGTTATTAAAAATGAATAAAAGCTTTGAATCAATTTTTACTTTTTTTTTAATGTGAATATCCAAAACTTATTCGACAACAAAAAAAGTGGCTAATTATGTTATAATTGCTAACCTCATGTATTTGACGATGCGATTTAATAGTTGTAGATTTTCGCCTAATTGATTACTTTTCATATTATTAATTCAAAGCAAGGGGCATATTTTAAGTAGCTTTTTGAAATGAATACATTTTCATTTAGGCTTATAACCAATTCTGTTTTTACACGGTCTTTTTTACACGGTTTTGATTTCACACGGTCTAGAAAACAAAATTTATTCCGTTTTTACACGATTTCTTTCGATTTAGCACGATTAAAATAGGTAATTTCATTGAACACTTAAAGAAAAATATTTTTACTAATCGTAATATTTAGAAATTTAGTCCGAGAATTGGGTTAGAAGGTTAATTGGGTTGAAGGATATGGAACTAATCTAATTTTTTTCTACGTATGTACATTAGGGTGCTTCTTAGGGGAAAAAACTTTTGGACGCCCCCTCGAAATAGGATAAAAAAATGTAGATATTAATTTAAAATTTTTATCTTTAACACCTACGGACCCTATTTCAAAGTAAAATTTGACCTAAGCCGCAACTTTTTTTAACAATTTTTACTTGAGTGACTTTCAATTTTAAGAAAGAATACATAGAAAAAAAGTATCATTTGGATTTAGTTTTCGAGACATAGTCATGGGAAGCTGCGGATATAGCTTCTCTAAAAATCATTTTAAGTTGAAAATTCCTGAACAGATTTTACATATATTGATGTCATGGAAGGTAATTTTACTGTCTATAAGATTGATGCATAAAATTTGAAATAAATTCCTCGTGTTTTGAGGTATGGTCACCATTTTTTTTTTAGTAAATATATTTTTTCTAAAAATTTTATTATTAATCTACTTATAATTAATATATTATTAACATATTATGATAGCCCAATTAATTGACTTTAATCCCATATGGCATCAATATATTTAAAATCTGTTCAGGAGTTTCCAACTTATAATGATTTTTAGAAAAGCTATTTACAATTTCCTACGACTATATTTCGAAAACTGGAACCAAACGATACTTTTTTTTACTATACTCTTTCTTAAAATTATAAGCTACTTAAGAAAAAATAATTTTAAAAAAATGGCGGCTTTCACTTTGAAACAGTGTCCGTAGAGGTTAAAGATAAAAATTTTAGATAAATTTTAAATATTTGTTTACCCTATTTCGAACCGATTGAGGGGGTTTCCCATTTGATTTTTGCAAAAATACCAATTAAAAAGGTCAAATTTCACTTTGAAATAGATCCGTAGGGGTTAAAGATAAAAATTTTAAATTTTTTTTTACTTAATTTTTTTTATCGTATTTCGAACCGATTTAGGAAGCGTCCCCAATTTTTTTTTTTTTTAAGAAACACCCTAATGTACATACATACTTCATATCTTTTTTTACACGGTTCTGTGTGAAACGTATCCACCGTGTAAAAACAGAATTAGGTGTATTTCTAAATAAGCGATGTCCTTAACATCTTACTATTTTACTAGTCATGGCCTTTGAACCTGGAAACATCTGAAAAACCTGGCATATGCGATATACAGATACTCGCCACCAAGCAGTTCGACGTCCAAGCAAAACTCATTATTTCAGAAGAGCTATGTTTGAAAATGAAAATTGATACAATAAAATGCATAGGTTTCCGTCTAAGCAGTACCAGCAGTAGCTTCATGAATAGTAAATGCTGCTTTGAGAGCTGGATAAATTCACTTATTTTGGTAGCGTCACGATGGTTTGAATAATGACTCTTCGAGACATCCATAAAAAATTCAACAAAGTGTAAAGCAGATTTGTTATGTCTGGCAATCTTTGCTACGGTCCACAGCAGCGTATATATGGAGTCGTTTGATTACCAATAAACCACATATTCTGGAGTTTTTTGTGAGAAAAACTTTGCATCATATATTTGGTTCCTTATGCAAGGACGGTATATAGAAAATAATATTCAACGAAGAAATCTAAGAGCTAAGCAATGTCTGTATTGGCTCGGATAAATGGAGCGAAAGTATGACAACGATTCAGCTAACAGATTTCTCAGTTCGCAGTCGATTGTCAGATTTAGTAGGAAAAGGCAAGCCGAATCTTCATCTTAAAGACCAGGTGACCACGCCTATACTCTATCAAGCGGGGCATAAAATTGGAAAAAATCCGTCTGAAATGAAGAAGATGGAGGTGTCCTTATTGATATTACAATTTTCGGAAATTCAACCAGTATAAAAAGGTGACTAAAGAAAAATACCTAAATTTACCGATTGTATCTGATGATTTAAGAGTCAACTTTTAAAACAAAAAAAAAACTGTTTGCTCAAATTATGGAGTAAGATTTGTTTTTAATACTCGTTCCTATCTCAATCAAAAAAAAAAAGTGTAAAATTAAACATCCAGTGATTAACACCATGAGTTTAGTTAAAACAAATGGCACTTGCAACTCAATCCGTGCTCACTACGGAAATGGGCTCAAATAAATCAAACGTTCAAGTGGTAATAAGAAATTTGGTAACCTCTTCAATGTTGGAACAATATGGCGATACAATTCGATACCAAGCGACGATGCGACAGCTTAATCAACCTCAAAGTTTGTGTTTAATTTTAACATTTTTTTTCTTTCTGTTTCTCATCTGCCAACGCATTGAACAAGCGAATAATTAATTTTCGCCTTGGCGGACAGGGCGAAATTGGTTGTGGTGTCCCTTCCATATGCGTAATTAATGATCGCAATTTGTGAATGTCGTAGCTATCGAATGGCGCGCGCGGCAGAGTCCAAAATGTCGGAGGAGTTTTTTCAACTTACAAGTATTTGCCAAATAGAGCTGCGGCTGCTGCTGCTGCATGCCGTTGACTTAAAGCAGTTAGCTGAGTCGCCGACTGACGAACTGACATAAGAAATGAGTGATGCACCTTTTTTGGTGCTGATTGATCCGTGAGCCAAAATTAATGCCAAAAGTGAATGAAACGTGCTGCGGCACCAAGGTACTCGTGTGTTTGTGTATTGCAACTGATCGCATACGGACACGTACATACAAATACGTCAAAAAAGTCATCGGAGTAATAAATAAAATCGCAGCAACATCAACGGGACAGACAGCAATATCGACTCGCACGTAACACTTGAAATTGCCAGAAAATATTTAAGAGCTGCAAAGTGCTTGGAATTTTAAGCAGCACCGCCATAAGGCGGTGGTCGCCGTCGATCGACGGTCATTAGTCGCGGCATGTGCCCAACAACGCTTTACAGTCAGCGATATTGGCGGTAATGCCAACTTCTTATGACACATTTATCGATCGTTGGTGATATACGACTGCGGCGGTAGCTGACTGGTGTTGTTTTTGTGAAGAAAACACGATCAGCACATCGAATCTGAATTCAAATATTTCAATTTAACGCAACAAATTCGCGTTTATGTTGTTGTTCCTACCATTGTAAATCATAATCAAAGCGTCGATCTGAGCCCAACGTTGAATCCACTTTGCCAGAAGGCGCAAAAGTGCTCCGATGCTGCTTCACAAAACATCGACTAACTACCTCCCATTGCTACCGCGCATCGCTACCTGAAATATCGCCCTTAATAATCGTCATAATTTTTATTCCCTGCAGCTACGCAACAACGATGTGGCACGCAATGTTAGGCGCATTAAATGAGAGATGAGATTTCTTGGAAATTATGTAGGGATGCAGCGTCTCAAAACGACAAAGAGATTTGACTCACCGACATCGACACTAAATGCAGACAACATGCAGTGGTCGTTCGGTCAGTTTGCGCTGATCCAACCGTTGTTCAAAAATCGCTAAGTCCGGATTAACTGGCGGCTGATGAGGCCAACGTTGGTTGGCCAGCGCTCGGAGGCGATGCGCTTCAACAAGCTGACAATTAATTCACGCGGATAAATCTTCAAGTGCTAACTACATGACAAAAACAAAGTAGCTACACTTTAGTTCCGTCGTCTGTGCCATCGAAGAATCATTGCCATTGAAGTTGAAGTTGTGGATTTTTGCTGCAGGACACAGAGTACGTTTTGGACGCAGCTGATGCAGGCGGTTAATGTTACCCATTTCACCTACGCATTTGTGCGCACCACAAAATCGTTTTGTTTGTGCTAATTTTTTATTTGAAACTGTTGGTTGGTGCCGTTGTTGTTTTCGCTGTCGTAGATTTATTGATGTTATTAGCAAAAGACGTGCGATACGCGCATTCCTCACGGAGGCAACTCAAAATATGAGTTGCTACTGGAATACAACACAAGTGATCGTACACGATTATCTATGTTGTAAGCAATTGTTGCTGTTGTTGTTGTTGTTGTTGTTATAGTTAAGTTGTGCTAGATGTTGAGATGAGTTCGTAAGATTGTTTTGTAAGACAAATTTCTGTGTAACTTGAGTAACATGGAAGCTACGTGTGCAAAAGAGCAATCACAGCATAGGTGCATTAATTCGTGCCGGAAGGATGATGAAGAGTTTTCTCTTATGATTAAAATGTGGAGAATTTTCATGATACCTTTTGGAAGTTTTTTATGGACGCATAGTCCTAGTAGTTTGTTGAGATTGGCATATTATATGACCCATTGTGTCAGTGAGGATGTACTCCAAAATATTTGCTCCAGCCTTTTCCGATCCAGATTTTTTATTTTACCACTCCAACTCTCCCACGACATCGGAGTTGAGCATTAAAGACTTTCAGTATCTCTGTCAATACTAATAAAAATTAAATTCAGACTAAATGAAGCACATTCTAAGTGTTCTCAGTCAACAAAAGACCAGCCGCAGATCACATCAAAAGCTTCTATTTCTACAATATTACGCGTCCATGTTATTGTCATGATCGCTGCAATGGCGTATCGATCTTCAACGATAGCTCTATCCGTGACTGCGACTAATAGCTTTAGTTAGGCTCAAGCACGTGTTACTCTGTGACCCAACAACGATACAGTAAAGACGCTTTTTAGAATTGATTGCGATCACTTGTGTATTAATTGGCGATAAGCGATTCCACGAAGGTCTGCTGTGTCAGGACTCGCACTGTAAAACTGTGACTAAATACTAATCTTGCAGGAGGAATCACTTACTGATGCCTCAAGCTGCCAGCAACCTCCAACATATGCAAATCGTGTGTATTTGTGGAATTGGGGAGCCACTCAGCAGTTTAATATCCATCGTTTGCGTGTGCGCATATGCTTAACAACTTAATGTGCGTCGTCTTCTACTACGAATTACCCATAAATAAATGCAACAACGGTGGGGAGCTCTCAACCACGCTTACGTCGATCTACGATTTTAGTGCGCCAGCACATCGTGTTGGCGCAGACAAATAGGGTTTTTGTCAAATCGCGTTAGCAACCTGTGTCGCGTCGTTGTCGTGTCCAATGCGAGGATCTCAAAGATCAGTGCAGGCTGATGATGATGATCATGTTAAAATGATCACGTTGTGTTAACGTCAGACCTACAGAAGTGTGGGGCACAAACCACACGCAATGCAAGAGGCGAAGGCTTCGGTGTCGGCTTCAGTTTCAGTTTCCAAATTGGATTCGGCAGTTCTTCTGTTGGTCTTTAACTATGATATATCTTGCCATCGCGACTTGTATGCGTACACATCTGTAATAGTTCTCTTTTGGCTACTTTGAATGCGCGAGTTGGGACGCCGCCGCCGTCGATGTGTTATGTTGTTTTATCGCAGTGTCGCAAACAGTTTACGATCCGCACCTTTTTGATAGTGCGTGGCGCAGATCTTATCCGGTTCTTTAGTGAGCAGACACGTTCCTCAATGGAAATGGTAATGGTAATTTGTTTTGATTAAATGATTTATTATTGATTTAGTTGTCTCCGGTGGGGCAGCAGGTAATCAGCAGAAATGCTGCTACACAGAGAAAAGTTTCCCATAAAGTTGAGTTTATAAAACTGTACAGAAGGTATACGGGGAGATTCTGATAAGGGCTACAGGCGATGATCTAAAAAAAAACTTATGGATCTATTTTCTCCAGCATTAAGTGAAAGAAAATTTTAAAATAAGCAAAAAGACAAAAAGTATTGACGTTTTAAGACAGATACATAACAATATTGAAAACATAAAGTGGCTACTTTTTTTGGCGAAAATTTCTGTGTATTTTAAAGGATATTCATCTGTAGCCGAAAATGACAAAGCCACTGAAGCTCTTTTTAAAATTTAAGAACGAAATTTTTTTTTTTAAAACCTGTTTGATATTACCATACAAAAGTTACCAGAGGCATTCTTATAACAATCTAAAAATATAGTTCACGGTCAGGGTTGCCATGTCGAAATGAAGCAATTCCCAAACTACTTAAAAAAAAATTTTTTACGGTCAGCAAAATTAAAAAATTAATTTAAAAATGGGAAAAATTGGTGTGGGAATTTGATATCATTTTTTTTTTTTTTTTGTTTTTTTTTACTCTTTAAACAAAACTTTGAGGTCCATGTCACAAAAATCGTCCACATGTCGGCTATTTCAGAAATTTTTTATTTCTACTTAGCCCCCGGCTTGAAATTCCGGGATTGATCGGATCAATCCTGACCACATGGCAATCCTGTTCACGGTTAAAAATGTTCAAAGCACTTTCGCTCATATTTTTTTTTATGTTCGACATACCCACGTTCGAGGGTTATTTGTTGCTGAAACTGTGAACAAAAAAAATCAAATATATTACTTCTAATAAATTGTTGTGAAGAGAAGTTTCATTGTTTTGTGCCTTATGCTGTATTCGAAATAATAAAAAAGCAAATAAAAGATTAAAAAGCATGGACATTAGGAGATTTTATAAAGGTCCTCAAAGTGCTGTTGAGTATTAGCCAAAAGTAAAATAGTTGTCTTTTTTTTGTGACTCATCAATTTGAGCACAACGTCAGCAAGTGGCGTCTTCATTCTCTCTCAAGAATAACACGCTTTTAGCTAATAAAAAGGTTTTATCTCCGCCCCTCTCGGAGTGGGCCCATAAAATGAAATTTGGTTCATCAAAAAATTCAATAGATATTTTCAGAACTTATACTTATGTCGAAAAGTTCATTTCATAAGCTATGGAGGCATACATATATTCTACAACATATAATAATATGTAAGTTAACGATTATACATAATTCATTAGTTCGTTTTCATTTTATAAAAAAAAAAATCTCAGAAACAGAGAAAATAACATTTTAGAGATTATCAAACTCAAAAATAAAATTTCCGAAAGAATCATATTTCCACGAAAAAAAAATATATGAGTGGAAATCGGGAAGCCTCTAAAATGTTGTTGGGTCCGTCAGCACTTAAAATTAAACTGAAAAGTTTTAAAATTAATTTTTCAGTGTACGAGAACCTACTGACTGTAAGTCGCGTCCACTTGCGCAGAATTAATGTGTTCAATTTTTGTAGACAATTTCAAAGGCGTGACCAGAACGATAAACGACCAAGTGGCTGCAAACACGTTTCCAACGAAACCGATCGTTGCAAACGACCAGTCACTACAAAAAAAAAAAAAAAGAAACGACTTTCGTGTAACTCGGAATGGAGTCGCAGTCGCATTGTTTCACATACTGGCAAATATGGAAGGTCTGATGAAGCTTAGACACCACGGGTACCGCCGCAATGCCAAATGACCAAAATGAGCATTGTTGTTGTTGTTGTTTTAGTAGGCGTTTGAATATCTTTGTTTATTTTTTAGCTACTGGCATGAAATTGATTGATTCCATAGTGCCAAGTTTTGTTGTTGTTGTTGTGTCTCTATTTATTTATTTGTTTTATTTATTGTTACCAATTTTCAATAATTCTTTGATTTTATAAGTTAGGAATATTAAACGATTATCAGTAAATTACAACAATAATGCTTCATTTTATACGCTATTAGCAGTTGTTGCTGTGGTTTTTGTTGTTGTTATATAATAGTTCCCATAACTCTTTTATGCGCACGTGCCTTCAGAACGTTGTTTCGTACTTTTGGCGTTAACCGAAATTATTTCCCTAATGGAAAAAGCCATTTAGAGAACCTTTTAAATCGCATATGTACCTACTACTTTTTTTTTTTGTAAAAATTTAAGGTTCAGTAGTACCTGGCACCACCAAATCATCCTTGCTGTTTTCATATTTTGTTATTGTTGGTTGATAACATTCAATGTTTTCCCGTAGTAAAAGCTTTTAACGGCACTTGCTGCCGATTTTCTTCCAAAATACAGAAAAAAAAATGGGTTAATCGAATATTTTACTTGTGCCGCATTATATCTTTATCCATTACGCTTGAACCTGCTTTGAATCAATTTCACATTTAAACCTTAGCAGCGTGTCAGATAGTTTGCCTGAATTATTGAACCTCGACCGAGCATATTGAGGTTAGTAAGGGTTGCCATAAATGTTTTTCATATATATTTTGATCAAATATTGTTAGTTTTATTCCATAGTCGCTTGGTCATTATCTCTAACAAAAATTATCACGGGAAATGAGCGTGATACTGTCCATTAGACCGGGTCGATTTGTATGAAGCAAAAAAAAATCAACCAGACACCGACTCAAAAGTTAGAATGACCTTTAAAAACGAAATCTGCTTCTTTTTTTTCGTTCCGAGAAAAACCAATGGAACACTTTTGATGCTCCTGAAGGTCCTTTTTGACTAGAAAAACGTATTTTTAGCTCTTAATTTTTTTTTCACAAAATGGATGCCTGAATTTGCTTGAATAATAAAGATAACGTTCTTGAAAAAATTTAAAATTTATTTTCTGTTAAAAATAATACTTAGTCCCGAAATTCGATTTTTCAATATAAGAAATGTGAAAAAATCGAATTTTGGGATAATAGAAAAAAAATTTAAAACTTTTTATCGTCAAACTTTTTGTAAGAACGCAATCTTTATTTTTCGAGTAAATTCCATTCTGTGAAGGAGAAAAAGTTACGAGCAAAAAACACGATTTTCTAACCAAAAAGGACCTTCAGGAGTATCAAAAGTGCGCCATTGATTTTTCTCGGAACGAAAAAAAAATTACGCAGATATCGTTTTTAAGAGTTCTTCTAACTTTTGAATCGGTGTCTGGCTGAATCTAAATATCAAATCAAATACTTAAATGCTATATCGAAATAGTTTTCTAAGAAAATGATATGAAACTCAGATACGAATGCTGTAAACACAAAAACTGCGAGGCTTTGATGGGGTATAAAAATGGAGATGGGGAAAGAGATAGTCGTAGTTATAGAAAGATTTTTATCTTCAGATAGAAATAGAAAGAAACAAAGCGACACCAAAGAATAGATATGGAGTTTGGAATCAAAACTTTTACATGGAAACCTTTGAAACAGAAAAGAGGTATAAAGAGAAAGTTCCCCACTTAATTTTTGTGTACTTCGAAATAGCCCAAGTCAAGTGGTGCCTTTGACACAAGTACTTGCACGAAAATGGGCAGAGTGGGTGTTTGTATTACATTTAATCTCATTAAGCTGACATATAAAAAAAACATCAATAACTGATTCGAATTCAACATCAAAAACTACTTAGGAATTTGATGAAAAAAAATAGAACATAAATTTTAAAAAAAAAATTTTAAAAATTGATGCTTCGAGGCTTTTTAATTTTACAGATCCTTAATCTGAACATTTTTCCTAACATTTTTAAATAAAAAAAAACAGTTCTTGCTGATCCTTCATTTAAGTCCCTCATTTGAAAATCGTGTTCTTTTCACTTCAATAACAAGACTCAATGCAGAAGTTTTGTTTCGTCCATTTCGCACATGGGGTAACTCTACGTTTAGAAGAAATAATTACAAATATGCATGAGGTTCATTTGGTAATTTCAACTTTGGTTTTTTTTTGCTAACCCTGCGCTTCAAACGAAAGAAATACGAGTGGGTTACATTGAGCCCGTCACCGCTGCTTTTGCTGGTAAAATCGAAAAATAAACGCACGCAGGCATTGAACACACGTCATTTCTTCCATCCATCCATCCAGCCATCAATTTATCCAACCAACTATCCAACGAAGTCGACGTGCGTCCGCCCGCAACCGTCAGTTCAATTTTGAAATCATAATTATTTGCGGTGATTCAACAAAACTGTTGGTTCGCCTGCCTCCATGCGGTGCGGTTACCAACTGACTATATATGTGTCGGTGTGTATTTTCTGGGCTAAAAAACTATGCCGCCGCAGCCACGGCCGCCTCCAACTTCATCGCGCGCTGATGACTGCATAATAATTACAGGTGTGAAGATGGAATTTACGATAAAAAATATTTGGAATTTACAAATAACAGACAAACCGACTGCGTACCCACTGCTGCAGCCGCTGCGGTGAGAAAGCAGTGACTTGAGAGTCCAAAGCCACAAATAGTTGATTTTAATTTCATAAACAGGAAATTAAATTACGACAGCGATGACGACACGAACGCGTGTCCTTTGACAGTTGGAGTCGATAGGACATAGTACGCTATGGTATAAGTTTCAGAAGAAAATTGGACAGTAAATTTTTGGATTAAAATAAAATAAAAAATAAATTCAAAACTACGAACTATTTTTATTGAGAATTTTTCGTAAAAAATTCAAGATTTTCCAATTATTTCGGAGGTCTGTTTTTTTTCATCTTTATCGAAGAAGCGGCTTGTAGATTGTCTTGTTAAAAATGTGGTAATATGTTGAAAAGATCGAAAAATGTTGAAAAAGTCGATTGGAGTCTAAAATGTAACACTAAATATTTTCCACCTCTTTTTCAATTTCATTTCATTCCGATGTTAAAATACCTTAAAAGTTCTTCGGCTTTATTTTCTGCAGGCGATATGATGCCAATTGATAGTGTGCACTCAAAAACTGAAAAAAACTTCAAAAAAATTAAAATAATTTCTCAATGATTTCTTCAAAAACTTGTTCTCCTCATAATATTGAAGGATATCATTTTCTGCTTTTGTGTTGTAATTCTTTCCATATGATTTGCATACTATCTAACATATGTAGAAGCAAATATTATGTTTGTTGTTGTTTCTATATGACTTTTTATATGTGCACTCTTTCACGTCCAAGCACTGATAGTCCCAGTTTACTAGTTATTTGGTACCATGAACGATGATCGCTAGTCGCATAGCGTTAACAACGATCGCCCCACTACTTGCTTGATGCGCTTTATAACGTTGGGTCGCGAGCCCTCAATATCTCACCTTTCGAATGATTTATTAGAGTGTCATTAGGGCTCAAAAGCGGACCGCTGAAGAGCGGTAATGAAGATATAACAACGCGTGAAAATGACTTCAAGATGCAGCTACATTGTAAAAGGCCAAGCTAATGCAGAGAAAGAAAGAAAACGATCGTGTAGAGAAACTTACAATGTCTACGCATATTGAAGGCAATATGCTCAAAAAGGCAGTGTTTCTCAAATGAGTATATGACGTTGATATCATAATTTGTGTTACGTGAATGTTTCGAAAACGCTGTAAATAACTTAACCCGTGTTAAATATTTCATTGAGTTATTTTAACTTATTCTTCGATCTGCTGCGCTGTTCGGTTTTTTTAAGATCCCAACTAACGACCGTTTTCCCGTCAACGTGATTTATTTGGATGCAATCATAAAACTGAGTTGTCGCCTTTTTACAAAAATTTATGTCGCCGTTGGCTTGGTCCAAAAATAGGGAATTTTCATAGGCAACGCGCAGGGTCGCCGGCATCAGAGTGATGCGATTAGATTTCCGTAGCTCGTTAGAATAAAAGCGTTGCTGGCGTGCGCCGTGTGACTTTTAAAATGTGGAAGTAATTTATTAGATTTATTTTAGTTGACCGCTCTGTTGGCATGAGATGCGTGAAAAGACGAATGTATTTTATATCTTTATTTTAATGAAACTGAGTTGTTATCACCAACTACAGTTGGGTATACGAATATGTTGGAAGGAAGGTAATAAAAGTTAGAGCAGTCATGTTGTTACACGATGATGACTTAATTAAATGCTGCTTCCTTAAAGTTGAAGTCAAATTTTAAATTTTAACAGAAAAAATGCATACAATATAATCGTAATAACAGCAATAATATATAGGCAGAAGAGCCCATATAGGGCCTCGACAAAGCTTTTAGTCATAGGCATTTATTTAATTTTAACAGAGTGGTGGGGACCTACAGTCTTATACCGTATCTGAAACACGATGGCTGATTGGCTGAAAACTTTGTATAGGAAATTTTTCATTCGAAAGACATTCTGCAGAAGATATCTAGATATTCAGAAATGGAAAACAAACTTGAAGATTTTGTCTTGGAGTCCCTTAATATTCAATACATTCAAAATTAAAATTAAGGCTATTTACCTAGGAGCATTATTTCTATAAACGATGGGACAAAAGAAAACATTATAGCAAAATTATTAAAAGTGAAAGTCGCAATTGCTCAGAATTCCGCTTATTTCTATAGAAATAAAAATCACATTTCACATTCAAAAGTTAAATCAATCGTATCGTATAGGTGCAAACCGTGAAGGTAGATTGAGCACGCTCTAACAAAACTTTTCACGCATCTGAAAACGTGACAAAAAACTACGTCCGAGACGGAAATCCAAGATAAGGGAAAGACATTGGTAAGAAATCGAAGCCTTAGCTAAAGATTGCATTTAATGGAGATAGCTAATTTTGGCCCATTGCTTCCCCTAAGAATTTCAGTACTAAGAAGAGGAAGAATACTTACGACTACGGACACTAAAAAGAAAACATTTTTCGCTTGCCATTACTAAGGTTTGAGCAGCATGAGAAGCGAACAACTGGCCTTTACCATATTGGCTTAACTTTTTATTAAATTATTTAGAAATCCTTAATTTAAGCAATATTTGCCAAATCACACTAAAAATAATGTTAAGGAAGCTCTTAAGCGCAACAAAGCTACAACATCCAGAAACAGCAAAACAAAAACCCAGCTCCAACTACTACACACGCAATGACATCCATTTCCCAACCCATCCATTACACAAGATAACTCCCAAACCACTGCACCCTTTCTGTTGTTGTTGTTTGCTGTTAAAGCCATCCTCCACAGCATTTCGTGTACGCGCAGGATTCCATTAAGCAAATGGTAAAAAATCTCTGACGAAATCCTTTTTTTATCTTACAAATTATTATACCGGCAACTTTGGCTAAATTGCGATGCGAACAGATAAAAGGAGCCGAGGAGAGTGGGACCAACTGCAAGCTAGTGAAAACTGCTGATGTCGGGTTGTTTCATTTCTCAACCACCTTCGGTCGCCATGCCATTAACATTTTTGTCACTACCATTGCCGCTGAATCGACACCCCCCTTAATGATGTTGAAAATGTCGTTCACAATATTGTCATGATTTTGTGCGCTTTCTTTTCTTCATCCTTCATCGCTCATCGCTTTTTCCTGACAATTTCACATAAAGGCAGAAAAGGTGGCGAGAATTGCAACGGAACTGTGTATTACCCATATTTTGGTGTGTGTTTCATCTGCCTCGAGGAGATTGCCCATAAAAATTCCATAAAGATAACGATTTATGGGTTATTAGCAAGCATTGATATGCTCGCTCGCACATTTCCACTCATCAGATTTTGGATGCTGATGCTGATGATGATGATGGTGCTGGTGGTGGGATGGATGAATAGCTGGTGAAAGGGTTTTAAACGCAAAAAAAATGCATTTTCTGAATTTAATTTGCTGTTGCCGCGAGTATAAGAATCTTTTTCATGTAAATTCCAGTTATGTTTCAAACATCTAGGAAATTAATATGGTTTTCCATTGTCAAATACAATAGTTTTTTTGATTTACTTCAAATTGATGAAATTTAATAATTTCGGTATATACAAATACTGGAATTTTTCGCTATTACGCGAAATATTGTGCTTGTCGATGATATCGATGGTGTCGTTCGTAGGATTCGCTGTGACTCCGTCATATTAGAACCACAGTTGTGGATGTTTTTGCATAGCTAGGCTTCACAAAATTTTCCGACATTGGCTGCCATTGAAGACAACTACACCGGCTTCATTCATCGAAGACATATGAACCATTGATCATTTCGAGCGATACGCTGCATCAAGACTACTTTTAATTGTGTGTCATTGTCACTGATGAACTGCTCTCAGATTATCCGTAGCCCATGCTCTGCAGTTTTGCTTTTTAACGAAGTCATTTAATTGAAAACGTGCTTCACCGCTTGTCGACGTTATGCACGCTGCCTCAAAATAATTGACCATTTGTTTTCAAAATATATTTAAATGTTTTTTAATCCTTTTTCTGTTGTGTATCGTTCCTTAATAAATTCCCCAAATGTTGTGTGTAAAATCATACACGATAAATTTACAAAACATAACAATCTCAAAAATGCACTTGCTGACAACAGCAGCCTGGATTCCCCTCCGCCAAATTGCGGATGTTTCTGCTAAATAAAAGTATTGAGATTGGAAAGTCACTGATAAAAATCTGATCAGTTGAATGAATTGAATTCAAATGTAGAAGATAAACAACAAATACGAGCTGACCTAGACAATCTGAGCTCCTTAAGAATATGATTGTTGCATTGCATGACGCTTTTTTCAATAATCAAATGTATCCATATTGTGAAACACTACCTACCACCGTCTGGACGTTAAAGCTTATTTTTGTATCTTCAACACTTTCTAACACGTTTACGTATTTTGAATAAGCGATTACCAGAGTTGTGTAAATCAACAGTAAAAAAACCAACAAAGCTGCTGGTGACACAAGGGTGACGCCTTTGTCGCACCCGCCACATACATATTAAGACGTACTTATATGTATGTGACTTCCTTTGGTTTTGCACTCACTCCATGCAGGATTTTCAAAGCGTAGTCAGTGTAAGGAGCCAACTGAATACATGAATACGTAATTGAATTAAAATTATATACCTACCAGATT
The DNA here is from genome assembly GCA_949775025.1 of Tricholauxania praeusta. NCBI lineage: Eukaryota > Metazoa > Arthropoda > Insecta > Diptera > Lauxaniidae > Tricholauxania > Tricholauxania praeusta. The sequence continues at coordinate 129,279,488 of OX459030.1, read as the reverse complement.
TTTTTTTTAGCGAGCTGTTGAACAACATCATCCGATTGCTTTTTAGGCGTTTGAGCTGTTACAGAGCTACCGGATAGTATAAGGGTTACGATGGAAAAAATAATTTCTGCAGATAACTCCTGACGCATTTGAGGTAATGAATTCCAGTGAATACGTCTTGGGAATTGGCTGCATGATGCTGCTGCTACTTGTTGCACGCTCGCTGCACCAAGAGACGCGCTTGCTGGCTCAATAGCTGGCTGGATGCCCGCTCAAGAGCGCCCAAGTGCTTGTCACTTGACTTAATTGCCGACATTTCTTCGCACTTTTCAAAAGGTGCGAGATGTGAGCGGTAGAAGGAACTCGTAATTTTCATAATTTTGATGAGCGCGCCAAGTGTTGTTGCTTGAAATTGAAATCAAATTAAAGATACAAACATCTCCATGAACTTCACAACCATCCACACACATTCATACGTATGGAGCATTTCATATGCTCGCACTCGTATAGGGAAATTTAATTATTTAGCATGATTTTCAAAAAATCGCTTACCTTAACTCTGCATTTAATATCGAAATTAGTTGCGCCTCGCAGACTCTGCGTCTGCTGGTGCATCTAGAGGATGGTGAGCGAAGTTGATGCTCGAAATTGAATATGTAGTACATTATCTGTGAAATGTATCTAAGCGCGCTCTAAGCTGTACATCAGCTAAATTTAGCCTTCAATGGTTGTAATAACTAAAATTTTATTTCTTAAATTGTTACACTAGGAAACACAAATTTAATTGATAACCTACATTACTAAGTCTTTTTTCACACTGGCACCAAAAACAGCCCGTTTTTTATTTATCTCATTTTTTGGATAAAACCGGGTTCACTATACATAAAAATAAAACGACAGACCGAAAAATAACGGAATTTTTCAACCTTTTTTTCACAAAAGAACCGGTGCTATTGTGAATAAATTGTTAGGCTATTTAATTTTTTGTACTTGTGTGAAAAAATTAAACATTAAAATAAAGAAACAAAATGGAATCTCAAAACGATATAAGAGTTAAAGAATCGTTTTATTTGATTAAATCCCAAAAATAAATCAGCAAAACCACTATCATTAAAATGCCAGTGTGAAAGCTATTTTTAAAAACGTTGTATAAAAACGAGATAAATTGAAACATTGATGACCATCGATAAGTTTCAGAAAGTAATGATTTTAGTGCATATTAAGGAGGTTATGACTGTGAAATTGTGGAATACTTCAGTTCTTATCAAATAATTTCTCTTCGAAAGCTTTTAGTCGGATATGGTGTTAAGTTTTAATGGTATTCTTAAAAAAAAATCTCCTTGAAATTGCAAATTTTTGTTCGAATTATATATGGAACAAAATATTAGATAAATGCGCCCCAGGGCTCTTGCGCGCAAGCTCTACGAAAATTTCTCATTTTTGTAGTGACTTAACGTTGCTCTCTCATCTTATGTTCCATAATCACCAATTTCAACATTGACAGATTTCATGCACGAATTTTTAGAGCTGCCAACTTTTTGGGAACAAAAATGGCGTTAGTTTCAAATCTGGCGCTCTTATTAGGACACGTCGTATAGTTAATGGTATTGTTCGTACCATTTCAACAAAAACTTTGTTGACTAGTGACTTTTCAAGATAATAGGCTCGAACACTGTCCAATGCAAAGATCGAAATCAAGAGAAACAAAATTACGATCGAAGGTACTATTAATTTAATAAATACATCGACATTCCGCAGCAATTACGTGTCAGCTATAATGCGACATAATGCACCGTAATGCAATGCGGCGACACACGGTACTGTGGCATCATCTATTCAGCAATCCATCCAACGATGCATCATTTAATATTGCTACCCAGGAGTACCAAACATAACTCATTAATTTTACTATTAAATGCGATCTCTCTTTTCTCGATGCATGTACTTGCGCTCTCACTTGCGCTTCTTCAATTACTGCTTTGCAAGTACCGCACCATCGCTCTTCTTCTTTCATTGTATGCTAATGACAGTTCATCAATCAGCTGCGTTGCGGCTTATTTGAAATCATAGAACATAATCTATATTCCATTCCATTTCGGTACATATACTGGCGAACCACAGTCTGCAGTCTGTCTGTCTATCTTTCATCCATCCATGCATTCGCCAGTAAGTGTTGGAAAAACGTCTCTTTTTGTTTATTTTTTCTTCTTACTAAAATTTCGTTATTCATTATTCGTCATTTACTCGACTCATTTATCAGTATTTTCTACCTTTTTTTTCATGTATGAAGCCAAATGACCCGACCGTACCCAAGTGCTCAAGTAACATCATCATCATCATAGTAACCATTACCAGCAGCAACAGCACCTACAACACTAAAACTGATATCGCCCACATATCACACGTTGAAGAAACGGACCCCGGAAGCCCTTGCATCTTCGCTAGTAATCTGTGCTGGTAAGTTTATTTAAAACCAAAATATGAAATTACTGATTTAAAGAAAAAATGGTTAGAAAAACTTAACAAACTTCAGCGCATTAAAAACGGTTTAAAATTTCTCATAATGATTTTGCTTGAGCCGCTACATTGTGCCATTAGTTTTGTTTATTGCCATCAAAATTAAAAAACCGGCATAAACAAGTGTCGATTCTCTCGCAATTGCCCCTCAAAGTGCGCATATTCTTATGACCAAGTAGGAAATAACAAACTGAAACAATTAGTCATATCTGCTTTTGTTAGGTGAAATCATGCACACTGCGGGAAAATAACAAGGATGTGATTAATTCAACATGAAATGTGTGTGTTTTGGAGGCAAGTTTAACTCTGATTAAGAAAAAAATTTAAATGAAATAAAATCAAATATAAATTCTTGGTGGTTTTTGGTGAACTGTTTCATTAATTTTGTCCATCAATTAATTTTCACTCTGAGTATACTTTTCTTATTTGAGCCCAAAAATTTAGTACACCATTTTCTCATAACTTTCGAATTGCCGCCAAAAACACAAAATATGAACTGCGCAGAAAAATTCATACTTTTGGCCTTACTTTAAGAAAACCCGCACCTATTCCGCAATTATGAGGATGAAGGCAAAATCGTCCAAAATTTTATCGTTTAATAAATAGTAATGAATAATCGCTCATTAAATTTGTGCCTAAAAACAAAGAAAAATTTTATTCTAAGAGAAATTGCCTGCGAAGCAAGAGGGACTTTTTATGGTTTTTGGCTGACACGTAGTGCGACTTGGCTCTTCATTAATTACAGATTTTTTTGGAAGCTTAAAAGATCCTGGCATGAGATAGTCTAAATATCACTAGTTGCTCTGTGCTTGTGAATTGTATATGCCATAAGGCACTTTGCAACGAATTTTTCGATAACCTTGAAGGTCTATCACAACAAAGCCCCAAAATGACATGTTTAAAACATCAACGATGCTCTACATTAGATATACAACGAATCCTCCATAAGCTGTTGTGATGATAATAAAATAATCTAGCCTTATTTTTCGATGTTCAGTAAGTCACTTATAATTTGAATTCCAATTGGTCTCATCTTAATTTTTTTTTTATTGTATGAATATACTATATACCTACAATGTATGTTGGTTTTGTTTCAACTTACTTTTATACTTCAAAGCACTTTCGACACATTTTACTGATGATGGTGTAATTATTATTATTAATATGAATTCGTAGATGAAGACGAATACCTGTGTAGGATCGGCACCCGCTTCATTCGGTAATACTACTGTTAATCACTGGTATTCCACTGTGCGTTGATGTTTTTATTATTGATCGGCACTTTTGAAGAGCTCAAATATAACGCTGAAATCTTAAGCAAATTAATAAACAAGCGGTTGTACTGCTACGCTTAGAGTGACCACATCAATTTTGGGAAAAATTTAAAAAAAAAGTAGGAGGTACCGCTACTATCTGTATGATATGTTTTTCAGTGGATAAGAATGTACTTGTTAGCTGTCTTGCACAGTTTTCTTAAGGGATGTTTTTCGACTTTTTTTTAAAATTTTTCTAATTTTTTGGTTTTACTTTTGCATCCGAAACATGAGAGCTTACCCTAAATCGTGTAAGGTTTGGACCAAATTGCTGTTGATCAACTGGCTTCTTGAATTTGAAATTCATTAAGAAGTATCCAGATCTATGCCCTTTTCAATAAAAACTTAATCAATAAAAAATTCGCAGAATCAATTTTATATGTTTTTGTCAGTTTTATTGATATCAAAAATTTAAATACTTTTGCGAAAATAGAAGGAGCAAATTCTGAAATGACTGTCGTGTTGACAAGCGGTGTTAAGTGTCAGCGGTAAATTGAAAATCAATTTTTTATTGAAAGGCAGGACTGTACACTAAGGCAACTAACAGCTTAAGAAGCTTTGTAACCCGTTTACAAACAGACACGTACATATGACACAAAATAAGTGAACCAGGAGAAGAGGGAACGTTGGTTGATTTGTGCCGATGTCAACCACAAATAGTAGCTGAAGCGTGCTATTATTAACCCACTTTGACTCAAAGCAACCCCAACCATTCGAGTGTCACAACTGCTTCCGCAGGTAACTGCGGAAGCAATAATGATAAATCGCTGCTGTTGTTACCCCTCCTCCAACTCCCACTATTAGCTGCAGTTGTTCCACTGACTAAAAGAGGCAATTTTCAATTTCCTACGCTAGAGATCAATGCCGTTAACATCGTCAACCTTTAATAAGAAAATCACGCGAAAATATGAAAAGGGTGCTCTTGGGATTGCAAAAAAAAAAGAAAAAATTCAATCAACTTTTGCACCTTTTGATACGTAGGTACGTATGTGTAATATATGTATGTATGTATCTGAATAGCTTTGTATTTGCGCGCGTGTATATGTGTATTTGTGGCTCGAGTCCCTTTGATTTCCTATTAAGTTTAAATTAGCTTCGTGTTGAAAGCACAAAAGCGACTCCCACTCCAATTGAAAGCCACCGCAATTTAAATTGAACCACCGATAAGTCGGGATTTCTGTTGAAATCTATACCAAGCTCATATCGTAGTTGCATTTGAAACATCACACAGTGCAACAGAAAATTCTTAATCCGAAAACAATTTTAGTCGCCGCTGAAGCTATGAGCGTGCAAGTGTTAGTGAAAATGTTCGTATGTGTTTGTGTCGGTAGTTACATTATCCAAGGTATCAAGTTAAGACAAGGAGTCGAAACAGATCCACGACAGGACTTACTACATTTTGAATGGTAAGCATGCGGAGAGCTACATGGGCAAAATTTTTTTTTTATCTTAAATACTGCGGTACAAATGGGAAATCGATAACGAAAAATCAAACATGCACGTTAGCTAATCAAATGTGCTTCGAAGAACAAAAGAATTTGTGTGGGAGGCTTTTCGTCATTTTCGAAAAAAATCAGTCATATAGAAAATAAACTAAAGTTATAGCTTCTTATATATTTTACACTCTAGCTTCAAATAACTTTTTTCTATAACTGACAATAAGCGAGTTATGAATTATTGAAGATATAATATGTGTTTTTAAATTCACTGAACACGATTGATGTTGCTCTGCTGTTGGCGCGCTGAATCCAAAAATGTATCTCCATTTAGCTTATTCAAGTATTGTTTCCAATGGGGCTAAGTATATCAGAATTATATTCTGATCAAATTCATATATTAATTTCGGAGCACCAATATATGGTGCAAGATTTTACAGACGTGTTTTAGTCCGCTTTATTCAAAAATGAACTCCATTTTGATCATTTTTTTTTGTTTATTTTTTTGTAAAATGGCAAAAATATTGAAAGCCCAGATTTTACCAACTTAGCAACTTCTTTGTAAATTCCACATATTTGGCTATTTTCGGCGGATGTTCGATGCAAGCGCTTCATGACGTCTATATAATATTCCTTATTTACGGTTTAAGAGCAACAAAATATGTTTTTATGAATAAATTATTTCGCTTAATTTTATTTAACTATTCCAGATATTTTATATACAGAATTTAGGTACATCTTCAAAATATTATGTATGGTATTATATTTTTAATTTTAATACGCTATCTCTAAATGGGCATATTTTTGGTTAAAAAAAAATTCTGAAATGGTTTAAAATTGGTTTTTAGAAAACCCAGACCAAGTGATTAAAAATATTCGGAAAATACTCGTATTCCTAAAACAAAAGCAACAGTTGAAAAAATTTGGTTTGTAACATGTTAATCTTCAGAGATCTTCAAAATTAGAGCGAATATAGCAAACTGAGAACTATTTTTATTTGATATGGTAGGTCAGAGCGCCATAGAATAGTTTGTTGAAATCAATAATTGACGCCTTTGGAATTAGAAAATGAAGCTTGGCAAAATTTGAGTTTCTTATATACCTATGCATATCGGTCAATCTATAAGGCAGCGATGGGCAAAATATTTTTCTTAAGAAACAAAGCCAAAACAACTAACACATGCAGTCATGTATTATTGTTGTTCTTGCATCATTCAGAAAAATCAATTTACCGAAGTGAGCGAACAAGGAATCAACAATGCGCATGTTGAGAACAGCTTCTCTCGTTTCGTTTGATCAGAGTACTTTTATTTCTACACTCATGTTGTTATTACTTGATTCTTGGACTTGACTTTTGGTTTATTGCAGAATTTTTTTTTTGTTTGCTTTCCATATAGAATTTATGGTGGGGCTTTATTTTCTTGTTGTAATTATTGTTTTTGTTTTAAGTAGCACCTTCTTCCAAAACGTTGCCCATCTATGCCTTAAAGAACTTCACATTATGTTTTTTTTAATCTTTTTTAAACATTTTTTAACACCAAATATCTCAATAACTATTGGGAATTGAATTAGAAAATTGAAATCTTTTTTGCTCAATAATGCTTTTATTTTATTATATAATTTAAATAAATTTGTTTAAACATCAAGTTTTGTATTCATAAAAATGTTTCTCAAAACATCTTCGATATTAAATTTAGATCTTTTAGTTTATGATTTTTTTTCTGTTATTCTTTAACCAATCCTAAGAATGTATCTGCTTTCAAATCAAAATTCCCGACATGGAAAATATCTTACAATTCATATCACCTTCATAAAAAAAATCATATTTTCCAAGGAAGGATTGAAGAATAACATGTAAAAAATCAAAAAAAAAAAAGATGTTATATCGAAGCTATACTGTATACTCGTATGTGATGATTCAAATTTTTGCGTTAATGATTACTGCAAAGTTATCTCTTTTTTTTTGGAATAAGCAGTTGAAAACTATTTTCTGCTATCAAAAAAAAAAAAAGTATAATAAATAATTCATCTGCTGGCTGGCTTTTTTGCATCATACTTGCTGATGGCAAATAAAAATTTGTTGCGCTGTGTAAAATGCTAAAAAATCATTTCAATCATTGTGCAGCGTTCACTTTATTACCCGTCATTTGTGGCTTTTCGTTTTAATAAATGCAAAAACAGTGGTTGTCAACTGATTAGTTGCAAAGTGCTGATTTGTGGTTTCAATAGTCTGCTACTGAAAACAGATGTCGATGTTGCAACTACTCATACGTACATGAGTTTAGCTGCGTGTTATTAGTTTCTTCGTAGGTTGCCAGGATATCCTTTGCGTGCATACCTTTTGACTTAGCAAATCGTCTGTAGAACTTTCAATCTCACCATATGTGATGGTAATTTATTAATAAAAACGTAGCTACTTCACTTGGCATATCCATTATCAGCTTGTGGTTTCACCATAAGCGGCTAAGATCAATTTCAATTTGTACTTCGTTGCATAAAAAAAGGATTACTTATTTGTAAGGCATAGAAAAGGCTAAAAAAGTTTTAGCGTTGCAGTTCAATTTGATATACTTTATTACTGATGGCTGGATAGAATTAATGATCATACAATACCTGGAAAAGCGAGATCTCTGAAATATCCATTAACGAAAAAATGAGTTAAATACTTATTTGTCTCAACTATGCTATAACAAAATATACAAAAATTCAACTGAGAAATATTAAAAGTTTTGCGGTTGATCTTGTGAGGGTATGATGTATTCCTCCTGTTTATTATTTGGGGTACTTAGGTTTGCTGATAGTTTTGTAACGCAACACTTGTGCAAAACCGCAATGCCATTAAAATATGCACAATAAAAACAACAATGAGGCAACCCCTATGCAATAATCGGAATTATGTATTTTTTTGTCGATTTTTTAATGCTCGTATTTATCACAGCTAAGCTCGCGGAGTCATAAATAAATTTAAGAGTCCGTAGAGGATTTTGATTTTATTTGGTTGTTGATTGCAGCGATGATTGTGGACGATGACTCTAACAGTGATTTCTCTTCTTTTTTTTCAAAATTCGACAAAGTCAGAGTAGCAGTAATTCTCAAGAATCCCTTGTTAATAATCACAATATTCCACCCTCTTAAGTAGCCACGCTACACGTAAAAAAAATAATCGGAATACACGGTGTTCAAATTTGTATCTCTAATTCTTATGACAATTTTTGGATTCGCCTCTTTAACTTTTTATTTTCCCGGTAACACTTTGAACGATTTTTAGTTTTATAAAATTTTTCATTTAAGTTTTGCTTAATATAAAGTCCTCATTGTATTTCTCAATATCGAAGAAATCATTTTTTTCGCTTCACTCTTTTATAAAGCCTTCCGTAAATACTTTACTTGCATTTCTTACTTAATTATATTATTAAGTTAAAATACTTTTTTAACAGTGTACGAAGCATTGCGATTTATTGCGCGTATTTGAAGTATCAAATGGGAAAACACCAAGCCTTCAAGCAGCATCATTTCAGGCAATCAACAGCTGCCGGAACGCAGCGAAAAGCTTGAAACAAAAAAAAAAAAACTATAAAAAACGCCCTCACGTTTAATCACACACTGGCGAGGGTTTCAAAATTTATGCACCCTTTCTTTAGTGAGTAACACAGTCTTAACCCACTAGTGACATCCAAATGGAGACATTAGCTGCAGTACATAGAATGAAGGCTCACAACCAGACTATGTTTGTGTGTGTGCAACATAAATCAGAGAATTAAATATTTAGGATAAAATCAATTTAAAACATTGAAAAAAACTTGATTTGCGATAAAAAATAGTCACCCTCCCCATTTACCCCTGCCGGTTCTATGCGAACACATTATTGAGGATTTTGTCAATGACTTCATCGCCATAAAAAGAGGTTGAGTTTTTAACGTTTCTCTCTTCTTTTATCTACGATTGGACGAATTTAATATGCGAGAACAGGAATTGCTTCAAGTTTTTCTTGCTTTGGGTCTTCGTGCCAGCTGACCCCAAACGACATCATAAATATTTAAGACATCTCTGACAAATTATCACCGTAAGTGTCAGGCACGAATGTGTCGTTCCACTGTCCATTTATTGTCTTGCCTTGTCGTATTGAGGTGTTAATTTTAATCCCGCTTCGTTGTGGAATGACAACAAATTAAATTGATCAACATATCGTAAACAGTCGCCTGCCTCCCCATTATGTCAGATATCGATCGAATATTAATAGCTCCTCTCTACATATTTTGTTGGGTTTTACTCTCACAAGATCGTACAATTCAGGTATCAACATATGTAAATAGACAGCAGTACTGAAAAAACTCTATGACGGCGAAGTACCCCAACCAAGCAGTTTAAAGTTGGTAGTACTACCAGTGATTTCCTTACTTTACTTTATTTTTAGCTGGATAAAACAAAATCAGCTGCATTGACCCATTAGGAAATGTACTTATAAATGACATCAATATTCTGTATTATACTTAATAAGCTGTTACTTAAGACAAAAATTAACTCTTTAATTGGATGACTATTTTATGCTCAAACTTTTTTACTCACCTTTGTAGATTTGCGTTAATGGATTAAAAGAATTTGTTGGTATTAGGCTTGACAGGGACGACAATTTAAATTTATGATTCTGTTACTGGATGACATAACTTCAATATATACTTGATTCACAATAATAATAGCATTGTGGCCATTCGGTATGTTTTAGGATAGAAAAATATTTTACTAGGAGCGAAATTTTTATAACTTTGCCGCAAAATTCGGTGACTAATAAAAAGACGGTTGCTTTTTCAGTTAACAGTTTGGGATCTTAAAAAAAAAACTTTTGAACATATTCTCTCATTACTGAAAAAAATCAAATCACCAAATCAACCAAAATATTACTCAAAAACGAAAACATAATTTCACCTAAAATGTCCCATAAATAATAGCAAAATTGTTCAAAAGAATTTGCAGTAGAGGTGATATCAACTCCCGTATTATGTAAGGCGAAACAAATGAGTGACTGACAGTGACACACTCACGACAGCCGCTTGAAGCTTTTAATTAAAGACTTGCTCCAAGTTTTATGATCAATGGAATATACATAATACGGTGCTAAGTGTTAGGAGCTTATATAAGTAAAATCACTTAAGTGTTATCACCAAAATAGTTTAAGTCACTTAAAATAAAAACTGTTGTGTAGAACAATCTTTCAATGAAAATGATTCAACAAAATTTCATATAAATTTCTCATAATTCATATGATAAGTGGCTCAAAGTTTTGGATGATTATTCAATATTTTTTTGGTTCAATTTATATTTGAGTTTTCATCCGTTTTTAAGTAAAAATGTCCCAAAAACTAAGAAGAAATTGCCTAAAACAATCTTTAGTTGAGGCTTGGTAAATCAAATTTAAGGCGATTTCTTTCCCAAGTATAAGTTGCAAGTATTGATGAAACCCATTCTTAGGAACGCATATTGCAAACAAAATTGCCCACTGCCCTACAAATGTTGCAACTTAGTTACGAACCATAATTGAATATCCAAATATTTCTTGCTTTTACAAAACAAAAAATTTTCCTTAACCACAAACTATTGCCTTAAAAAGTGTCAATTTTTAATTATAGGGTGACATAATATTCTTTATAAATTAAACAATCATATCTATTATGATTGTGTTTTGTTGCAATCAAAACGTATTTTTTCATATTTAAAAAACAATTACTTTATTCACAGTTCAAAATAATTCACAAGTCCTCGATACTTTTTTTTTTGAATTTGATTTTCTTTGTGTCAAAACTATTATTTTTCCAACTGGGTCAGAACAGACTAATAAGTGTATGTATGGAAATTTATGATTTAATATTTAGTGCGTAATCAAATATTTAAATTTAAAATTTTATTCATATTTTAAAAAAGTGAGTGTGAGAGAGAGATATATAGAGAGAGAAAGAAAAAACATTATTTGTTGTTTTTGTATTAATCGATGAAATATGTAAGTTCGTATGTTGTCAAAATAGGGGACTAATGCTAATACCTCATAAATATACCATATAAATACCTATCCATGGTCTATGCCTTGCTCCATTCAAAGACCGTTGTTTGCTATCCATTCGTTCTCCCAATCGTCCAATCCATTGACTCTTCGATGCTGTTGCTAAACGCACAACAACATTATGAAGTTTATAGTTGATATATGCGACTTGACCCCTGACTGAGCAGCAACGCTCTTGGAATATGGTGACAATGTCGTTGATATCTTCATAATTTAGCATTTGAATATATTTTAAAGATTTTTTGTTTTTGTTATTGTTATTGTTTTTGTATCGGTATCAGCAAGCAGAGAAATTATTGACAGCGACTAATGTTGGAATGTTGATCATAGTACCGCCGCCAGCGGTGGCGGCTGTCACGTCCAAGCAGGTGACAAAAGTGTTTCGACTTTTTTCGACACTTTGGTAATACGGTTGACATGGTTCATTTAAATGTCTGATAACACAGTACAATGCTGTGACTATATTCTTAATGTTAATTTAATTTCAAACTTTGCGTTATATTGAAACAAAAAGATTTTAACGATCGCCATCGATCAGTTATTAACAAAGTTCATTGGTGTTTACATATACCATGCATGCTAATGCCGGCTTTCAACGGCACTAAATTGTTGGGCATTAATTAAAAAATAAAAACTTTTTATGGGGCCTTCCGTACAAAGTGTGTGCAGCTTAGATGAAGTTGTTTGAATTCAAAATTGTAACGGTTCTCGTGAAAGTCTTATAAGAAAAATACAGAGAAAGCATTGAAAAATGTTTCTGTAGTGTCCACTGACTACTGACAAATTTATGTAGCAGAATTTTGTAAACGCAATAAATAACAGCGATATCTAATTAAGCTGCTTATTTAAATAGTCCAAAGATAACAAAATTATAAATTATGTATAAATTCATAAATCAAAATGGAGTAACGCAACGAAAACAATATACATACATATATTGATTTTAAAATGTAAGCATCTCAGAATAAAATATGATCCAGTAGACCTACAAAAAAATAAACAAGTTACGTATATGTGGAATAATTATGACAACTTTTTGAAAAAAGTTCACAACATGGAACTCACATCATGGTAAAATTTTTGAAAAACTTTGGGTCATACCTTATACAAAGAGTGTCGTAAAAGTTTCCTTCGAAAATTACGTCTAAAATTTTATGTGATTTTTCCATCAATTTTTTTAAGCAATTTCTATTTTATTTATTTTATAAGACAGTTTTGCTGTTGGGCAAATCTCTTTTAAATCCCCATCCTTTGCTTAAACTACTTATAATGTTAACATTGCATATGCTGACCATAGTACACTCGCCTATTAACGTGCATGACGCTGCAAAATGGAGACCGAACATTTAGGCCAACACACACAAATCAGCCTCTATAGATATTGTAGCAACAACATGAACAAGAAGAAAACTATCTTGATTGGCAACCTCTTTACGAACAACTCCTTCTTCTCCAGTGCGCTTTGCTTATCGTATAGCGCATGCGCAAACGACTTCATCAGACTGAACGAGAGAAAAACTGCACAAAAAACGCTAAACGAACGAGCGTTGATGACTGTCAAAAGCAATTAAAGTCAGACCCAAAGCGTGATGGACCTGCCCCCTTCTTTTCTAATGCTCGCCAGGCTTAGAGTGCGCGTTCGCGCAAACTTTAAATGCGCTGTTCAAGGGAGTTTTTTTTTTCGTTTTCCTCAACTTAGTGTTATTTTTTTAATGCTGTAAATGGCGGTTGAAAGACTTTAAATGTAATTACGTATGTTGTTTTTTTCTAAATTCTCATTTAAAGCACGGAATTTTTATTTCTTTAAATTTTCTTCCATTTCCAAGCACTTGACCATTTCATTAACATTAGAGCTCATTTTAATGTTCATGCTTAGCCGCGCACTTGCAACGGTTTTCTAGTCTGTATAATTTTAATATTACAATAAGCCAGAAAATATTATTAGGGGATGCTGTCGCAGTGTTGGGAGGTTGTATTTGCTGGTATTCAATAAAATAAAAAATGCCTCAGCGGAAGAATTCTTCAGTGTCTAACCGATAAATATTTTTCTGCAAGTCCTGAGTTCAGGGAAAAATTTTGATTCGAGATATAGCAACGGCCTGCTTTGATTGTCAGATTTTAGTATACCGTTGTTCTGCAGAAATATTTTAGAGTTTTCCATGCTAAACCTTTTTTTTTTTTAATTTTTCAATGTAAAATGAAAACCTGACAACAACCTGAATTTCATAAGCAGCACATACCTACATACATATTTTGAATATAAAAAAAACGAAAGAAAGCCTCGCCTAATATATAATAGTGCAGAATTTTCCGAAAATATCATAGTCTCTAAGGAAAAATAGCCTCAAAAAATTACATATTAAAAGAAAAAAACAATCGATAAGCCAAAATTTTTATAGAATATTACGGTGAAATAAATTTTTAGATAGCGACATTTGTAAAGTTTAAATTTTTATTTTGCATTTAATTAACATTAAGAGGATTGCAGTGAATCTTATAGTATGAAATTAAATAAATATAAGCATCTAATAGGGCATAGAATAGTCGGTTTTAGGATTATTTTCAGATTTTAAATTTCAACATTTGTAGGGTTTCAGTGTGGGTTTTTGCGGGCGCTTAGCTGACGCAGTGGTATGTATGAACACCAGTGAACAGTGTTCTGTGTCAGTGGAGGTCAACTTGTGTCAACTACAACTCTGCCAATCCAATGTTTTTCTAATATCTTACTATTCTTACCGATGATTTTCGATATCTCCTTTGGATATCATTTGACATTTTTTGGTGCCTACGATATACAACCCAATCGATCATTAGAATCTTTCGGATGGCTCTCTATTTTATCATTAATGTTCGTTCGTTATTATTCGTTCTACCTGGTGCCCTCTGATACCTTTTAATGACTTTCGAAATCACGCATATTACCCCTACACCTTACTCAAAAGATTGAATTCTGAGCTTCAAGTTCTTTGGGGCACGACTGGTGACCGGCTTAAACGGTATGATCGGAATATTTTGGTAAAATGACTTTGATTGCTTTCAGGTTTTGGGTGTTTTTCAGTCTGTTAAGCCTTTTTAAAGACAATCTGCTATTTTTCACTCCCAGTTTCTAAGGTATATCCTTTTTAACTTTGCGCGAATATCCCAAAGAAAAATTTTAGATTTCAATTTTACAATCTTTGTGCAAAAGGTCAAGTGTCTCCCTTTCCTCTACATTTACCTGCTGCAGGGAAAATAAAACAAAAAACAGGAGCGACGACAACGCTAAAGAAAAAGCGCCTTTCATCGCTAAGCACGTTGCCATGGTACATCTTCATCTTCTTCGTCAACATTAATAGCGCTTTATGATCATCGCATGAAACTCTTGAATATGACATGAAGTGTGCCCAATAATGAGCAATTACCGTTTTTTATTTTCTTTTTTTTTCACAATTTTTTTTTTTTTTTTTTTGGTTCAAACATAGCTCGAACCCAATAATGAGTTCCAAATGCTGCTACGTAGTCATTCTTGCAATCGAAAATGCTTTAATGGCACCGACCACTGATCTTTGGCTTGAACACATCGTGAGCGCGGCATGTGAAGATGGCTGCTTGGCATTTAAATTACAACAATTTGAAATAGTTGTATTTTTGTTGTTGAGAAAGCAGTGGAGCTGTTTTCGAAATTTAATTAAATTGCAAAAAATACTTGTGATATAAAAAACGTAAAAATGTAATGGTAAAACTTGATCTATTTAGAGCAGTAACTCGCCTCTGCGCAAAGAGAGATGTGTAACATACTTAAAACATTGACAATTTTATTTTTTGGGCATGATATGGCAATTTATTTCTTCTTTTTTTTCTACAAAATAAAATTGCAAAAAGAAAAACCTGGAGTTAGAACTTCGGAATTAAAGACAGTAGTGCCTGCGATTCCGCATGTACTCATGGGTACAAAAGTCCAATGATGCAAGGTGAAAGTGTACCATGTTGATGGTGATACGTACTTTGTTTGTGGTTATTCGTCAACTCAATCAGATCACTGACATTTAATTACTTAATGAGCTTAGATACGCTTTACTCACGACCGATCACAGATGTTTTGTGTTGTTGCCATTGCGTTTGGACCTACCTCTCAATCGATCGCATAAATCGGCACAGCATGGCTTTTAATTGATATACTCATAGTTAGAGCTTAGTGTCGTATTAAATTTGGCCATATTACTTGTGCCCAAATATTTGGCATGGTCTAGTGTCCTATAGACCCAATTTTTATGATGATGATGACGATGAGCAAAATTTAGTTTTGATGACAATCGTAAAAATGTGCGTCGGTCAAGATCAGTGTACAGAAACTTAAGCTAATTATGTGAACAATAGAGAAACACAATTTTTAATGGTTACAGTAGATCATTAGTTAAAGCAGCTTCCAGTATCTGAGAGTAAATGTTATTTAAGATTTAATTTTTCATGTTTAGATTTTATAAATTTTATGCTCCAATGATGCACAGATAATTTTGCAAAATTTAGATTAAACCACAAATGAGATTGAAACCAAATAACAAATTTTCTTCAAAGCATAGCATAAATTTTCAAAACGTCAAGTGTTGAGTTTCTCTAATCCAAAGCAAGCGCATGCACCCCATGATCATGCCAACATTTGTCACGGTACACATTCCAACTACGCATGCCAACCAACCACCTGACTTTGATTAATATGGGACACTTATTTAATTCCCTCAACAGTTTCCTGCGTTGTTTTAATGCTGTTGTTATTTGACAGTGTCCAAATTTTAATTTACAGATCAGTGATCGCAGCACGCGATCAATTTCGGAACTACATATTTGTGACGTTGGTTTTCACTGTTGTGTTTTGCGACCATAGGCTTATTAAAAGTCAGCAAGCTGGAATCCAGAATTCATGGGAGAAAGGGGGGGGGGGGGGAGGTGGAATTAACATACACATTAAACTGTCCGTTATTTACCAAGTTTCTTTAATTGAGTAGATTGGTAAATTAAGGTTTTTATTTAAGGAAAAAACAACTTTTTGGTGTGTATTCCATTTTAATTTCCCCATGCCAAAATCCTGAGATACAAGTTAAATAGTGTTAAGTGTTTTAAGTTAAAGTTATAGAGTTTCTTAAAGGTCAAAGAGTGACCTTGCCTTGGAAATCAATTTTCAATCAATGTTCAGTTCGAGGTCAACTGTGATTTTTTCAATAGACATTATCATTAACAAATTTAATTCCTAGAGAAAGATTTTTCATGCACGAAAATTTTAGGAAAATCACCATAAAAAAAAATCACAGAAAAATTAACTTCACGAAATAGAACTAAAATTTTTCGAGTATGTATTTTCAAAATTTTTTCGTATTTTATTTTCGCGTGGTTATTTGAAATACAATATTTATTTGACTGCTATGAGCATGAAATATTATTTACCAACTCATTTATTCCAAATTACTGCTAATTTAGTCTAAAGAACATGATAGCTGTAACATCGAATTCAATATGCAAAAATATTCAGTAGCCATATTTAGGGTGGAACTATGTGTGATATATCTAATTCCTAAACATTTAAAAATTTAAATTTGAAAATGTTACCGTTTCGCGAGAGAAACGTTTGATAACGGGTATCCAACATCCACGAATTCCCTTAACCTCGTGCTCTCCTTTCAACTCTGGCCATTGTATTTTTGAGTATAATTTATTTCAAATTAGTGATAATATTGTCTATCTCTATTATTTTCACAAAGATTTATTAATAAATGTCGCTTATTAAAATCTTTTTCATTTTTTTGGCTTTAAATTAAGCGATTATACAAAATTCTTGTCTGCTCTTTCATATGGTTGTTGACATGTCAAATCAGCAACAACAAAATTAACTAAGATTACTATACGATCACTTTATTCGCAGCTACGAGACTAATGAAAACAACCAGCGACAGCGAACGACCAATGAGTTGGGATATAGCGGCCACTTGTTGTTATCCATAGAAAACTCATAAATCTCCAGATTTTGTGGCGACGCACAGTGTAACTTTTTGGGTTTTTCTTTTACAAAATCGTAGAACTTTTGATGGGAGGCGCATAAAAGGATGATTAAAGAGGTGTGTACAAGTTTTAATTATGAAAATTAAGTTAATTTTTGTATTGCAGTTGAGGCTATATATTGAAATCACACATTGAAAAAGTTTCTTACCAAAAACTATTGAGAAAAATGCTGTCAAAACAGAAAAAAGGAGGTATATTTTTGAAATTTAATTTAATGTTGGCTTTTTCTTAAAAAAGTGTTAAGATTATTATGTATTATTATCGCAGAAGTTATCACCATTTATTTAATTTTTTCCCATGAACTTATTTACACTGTGATAAATTATTGACTTTTATTTCCTTTTGGAAATAATGACTTGTTATCTGAAAATAATTTGGGAAATATTTGAAATTTTAGACAGTTAAGTTTAATCTAAAAAATATATTGTAGTGGCTAAGGAATTTAACAAAAAATAAAAATCATTGAGCATACTGCTTTGATAGCATTTTGCTCAAGATATATTTTACCAAAAAACTTTTTCGAGGTGTCTTTCGATTTCTTTCTTAAAATATACAGTAGCGTAGCTAGGTGTGGGCGAAGAGGTGGCCGCCACGGGTACAAAGACTTGGGTGGCGGCAAAATGCTCCTCGTACTCTCAAATTAAAATTTGCTTTCGTTAATAACTTCTAAATTTAATAATATTTGTTGTTGAAACTTTGGCCCTATTGCGGTTGTCGATTTGCAATAAAATCGATAGCCATCGATTTAATAGAAACGATGCCCTTTTGGTATTACGAAACTCAATCGAAAAAATTGCGTCATTGTGACTTGAAATATTATTATTTTTCTTGAGACATTTTGAAATATTTTGTGTGAAAAATTTAAAAAATGAAGAAATATCTACTAAAATAAAAACAAATCTTATCTATCATAACAAAATGATAGAACAGCCAGCGATTGTGATCGATAAACACAATACCAAACAAAATCGCTAATAGAAAAAAAAACGTTTATCTATTGTAAATCGACAACCGCAATAGGGGCCTATATTTTTTTTTTTTAGTGAATTTAAACGTATATTATTGAAAAAGAGGAAGTTTTTGTTTAAAGCAGGAGGTGGCATATTAGCTCTTCGCACCGGGCGGGAAATATTTACTCTACGCCATTGTAAATATAATAAAAATTTTTAAAATTAGAATACAATAACAATCAGAGAATACCCGCAGAAATTGCCTTTAGCACGAATTTGATATCGCAATATTAACAAGAAGTAACACTTCCATTTTATATGCCTCTTCAATCATCTTTCTGTGTGCCTCCAATAAAAATTTTAAGATTTTGACAAAAATAAAATCCATTAAGAGTGCACTGTGCAGCGCTGTGTTGGAGAATTGGTAACGAGCATCTTCAAGAAATGCTAATCAAATGCTAAGTGGATCAGAATGAGAAAAGATTTATAATAAAATAATGAAAATAAATTAAGCTTAACAAGGTACGAAATGAATTTTAAATAAAAAATTATTGGTAATATGGAATAGTTAAATTTTAATTTTTTTTTATCAGATTTAAAGTTCCATAATCGACATTAAGAATTTTGGCATTAAAATTGGCGCTGACCACAACCTACTCATTAAACTTAAGGTCAAAATGTCAGTGAAAGTCAATGCACGTTAATTATTTCGTCTCACTCGTATATTTTTTTGTAGTCATCATATAAATGACAAATTGAATAAAATTAATTACTGTGTTGAAGGTGTCAGAGATGATTTAAATTGATTACTTTAAAAATACGAGAATTTGTCATGTCGAAAATTTCGATAATACACGAGTAATAAAAAATGTAATTTGTTATTTTCGAAGTTAAGGTGTATCTCCTTTCGAGAGTTCATTTGATTGATTTGAGCTAGTGCTTCTTCTAATACAAATTAATGTTATCAATGGGTTTCCTGTTCAACACTATGTATGCGAAAAACATTTCGAGTACTAAAAGTGTGGTTTTTCAAGTTAAGCTCTCAATCTTTTGCGTTAACATTTACAGTATCTTGCAAATTTCGAATTGGCAAAGGCTTTTGTCATCTGTCATGGGTACATGATTATTCTTTGACCAGCTTTTTCTTTTTGGTACATTTTTTCAAATTTTACTAAACTTTCTTGTCCAAAACGAAAAAGTACATTTGTCCAATAAAAAGTACATTTCAAGTCATGATTCAATACATTTCCAGAAAACCCAAATGCCAACTGGTATGTATTCACTTCGAAGTTTTACGTTGAACCCAAGCTTTGATTAAATAAAGTGCAGTTTCTGATCAGAACTGAAACCTAAAATGTAAAAGTCTTTAAATTAATTTGAAAATATTAAATAGTCACATCTACAGAATTACAAAATCTAAATACCCCATATAATTTAGCTACGTATTCAACGTAAAGCTGTCTAGTACTTAGACTTGGTGTGATATACATATATGAACATATATTTACCGAACAGGACGATATGATCACACTTTAGTTATAATAAACTTAAGCGCAAGACAACTTTACATAAAAAAAAAACTTTAGTACTTACCTTTTCGGAAAATTTATGTGGGCTTCATTTAATTTTAACTCCTTAATTTATCAAAAATTTAATCTTACCCAAACAAATTTTTAAGCAGGCATCATAATACCAAAATTTTCAGCCAATTTGATGGAAAGCCATTTCCAATACAAAAGAATGTGTCCCTCAATAATTGTTTGTCGTATTTTATATACGTTGTTTGTTGCACTTCAATAAAAGGTAATTATTATAAATTAGGATGGACCGAAAAAAAAATATTTTTTTTAATCCCTTTTCGCCCCCATCTCCCTACTCACGCCACTACATATAATAGGTGACATATCTTCAATCGTTAATATGGGTATAAGGCAAAAAGTGCATATGTTCGAAAATTATGTTTTACAAAAACAATTTGTGACCTTTTCTTTAAACGCGAACTATGTAGTTCACAAGAAGACCTATTCAAAAAGATACATATCGTAAAACTTCAAACATATATTTTTGTGAAAATTTGTACAGACCTTACGCTATATCCAAACTATGTTTATTTCAACAAAAAATGTTGGCTACCTCTTCTTTGTGACTTAGAGAACGTTGCTATTGCAAGTTGAAATTAAATAAGAAAATAGTTTTCGGCCCATCCTATTATACATATTGCGACAAATATGCAAGTTACACGCTCACGATCAATCTGATAGATTAAAATGCGTATTTGACAGTCAAGCAGACAAGCAATTAAATTATGATCAATGATCGCTGATCAATTGATCAAATTATCCACGCATTTTCACATGATGGCATGTCCATGCGTATCAACTGCATCAACTTGTACCCGTACTCGCATATCGGAAATATGAGACACGCGGCGCGGTTGCTGATTTGTGCAGTGGACGTGATCCGAATTGTTGTGTTGTATACTGGCAGCGCCAAGTTGAGTCCAATTGACATATGTAGCGTCCAATTAAACGACACTTAAGTCGAAAACAGAAAACAAACAACAACAAACAATTAAAGCGCGTTCTTTTTGACGCCAATTTCGGTTTTGATGTCCGATTTGAGGGTGATTAATTAGATTAAGCAATTAATAGGCTGAGCTTTTGCCTGAAGTATTTGACTGTTGGTATTTGTTCGACCCAAATATCTTGGAATTTATACGATTGTATCACTATTGTGTGATATTGTTTTTGTTAAATAAATTTGTACTTTAACCTATGTTCTACTAAGTCATACGATTTTGAGAATATGAAAAAAAAAATTGTTTGGCAAACAACCTCGGAAAAATTTTCTTACACTCCAAAGAGAGAATAATTCTATAAGCCAATAGTATTTCGAAGCTACATAACTTAAAGAAAAACAACAAAAATGGTGCAAAAATATTTTCATTTATATGTAGCTTATAACATATTTGTGTTGGAACAATTTCAATCTAAATCATCGATGAGGTTATATCAAATCCCTAGAGGAGACATCGCTGTTGACAGACTTGGATCGTTGAAAAGATGAGTCTGGCAGCAGGCTACGCATTCATTTACGATTTCCATGATATTCTTGGTAGATGAATAGATCCAAGCTGAGCAAAAGTGTATCGTGTGCTCCCCAGCAGCTAGTTTTTTCTCTTTTGATATGATCGTACATTCAGGACGATGTTGGGTGTATAGATCATCCTCACTAATATCACCGAATCGGAGTGTAGTCGTTTCAAAGTACCGGTGTATGCTAATTGATGAAGTGGGCCTTGTCTTATAAGTCTGCTAACTTCGTTTATATACAGATGGAATGTAAGAAACAGCTGTTTGGACACCAATTCGTTGTATTCCTGACCTTAAGCACTTTGGTCTCAATACTCATGTGATCCTCGTTTGTATTAAAGTGGAAATCAGTAGAAACTGACAGGATATCACTCAGCGCCGTATTAACCTTTGCGGAGACCGGGGCCAAAAACTGGAAAGATGCCTCTTAAAACTATACATAACAAAAAATTTCAATATATAAAATATTTTTTTTGAGTGTTTTTCTAAATATGAAATAAAAATAATAAATTACACATTGCGGACCAAAGAAAAACAAAAAAAGCTCCTTCTGTTGTCATCTTGGACCCCTTGAGCTTGGGGTCTACCAATGCTGGTTAGGAGCACAAAATTATTTATAATCCCCTCTAGCCCTACCTCTTATAATTAATTAAGCAATATTCAAAATAAAATTAAAAGCAGAATTTTTTTCTTTCAGTTGTGATAATAGGACCAATGGACCAATACGTTTGCTGAAGCTCACAGTAAAAAAGTTATGAGAAGTCATTCAATAAAATATTCAACAAGTGCGGTCAAATATAGGTGAGAATTGAGATAATTTGATTGCAAAACTATTTTTATGTCAATTTAATTGCGTTGGAAAAACTCTGTTCCAACGTAACCTTTCCGCACCCGCTGCCGCTAGAATCACCCTTTCTTTTGGTCGTGATAGACATTTTGGAGCTTCGATTGCTACATTCATTGGATCGAGTGCTAGATCATTTGATTGTTCGTTGCTGCTTGTCGGCGGCACTTTTTTGATCCCAACGCTGCGTACACAATGATTGAGCAAAAATCTAAAGTGGAAAAAAATCTCCTCTCAAATGAAATACGCTGATTCGTACGATCGATCGACAGCGATCGGACTCTACGTAATTTCAAT
Source organism: Tricholauxania praeusta (assembly GCA_949775025.1). Taxonomy (NCBI): domain Eukaryota; kingdom Metazoa; phylum Arthropoda; class Insecta; order Diptera; family Lauxaniidae; genus Tricholauxania; species Tricholauxania praeusta. Next base: position 129,256,978 of record OX459030.1, on the reverse strand, counting down.
TTTCAATTCGATCCGCTAATCGCATTTGCCGCCGCCATTTTTTCTTGAGATTTACTGGCTGTGCTTCAACCAACACTTTGAGAATCGATCGAGGTTGATCCATGCATTAGCGGCGATCGATCCATCGAGTGAGTGGCGAAGACTTGTTTGTGTGTGCGCGGGTGAGTTTGAAGTGATTTAAGTTATTTTTCTATCTTGTTGTTGTTATGTTTGGGCATGAGTCAGTCGTATTTTGAGAAAATGCTGCTGCTGCTGCATTTTGCAAGATCATCTCGCCCAAGTCATCATCATCATCATCATCGTCGTCGTAGTTTTTGTCCTCCCTCTCTTTGCGTCGACATTCAAAGAAGTGTTTCCACATTCACATTCGTATGAGATGAGGAGCGAGTATCCACAATTCCTCAGTCGCCGCATATCAAAGCAATTTTTTTGTTTTTCTCCTTTTTTTCCGCATCGACTTCAATCTTGATCTCGTTCAGATTGATTCATAAACACTTGAGCTGATTTTGATTTGTTGCTAGAAGTTTTAAATGTTTATACGAGCATGCGGCTGGACTTCATGTGCTCTTCAAGTTGATGTTTTTGTTATTGTTATATTCACGTTGTTTTGCTGTTGGCCGCTTAATTTTAAATGGATAAGCATTAAATTTGTTTTCAGTTAAAGATTCTTACAAATTTAAATTGTTCGTTCCGCATCTGTTTATTTAAAAATAAAAATAAATATTAAATATTTTTAAAAAAATTTTATAACGGTTCTGATAGCGACAAGCTTAAACATATTATGCCACAGTGCATCTCAAAATGTTAACTACTTCTGTACGTTAGCTCCAAGTACAGTATGAACAAAAAATATAGATTAGAGAATTAAAATGAAAGCCCAATGAACGCGGTCATGCGCGTCTGGCTATACTTAAAATTCACAGTTTACATGCGGCGACAAAAATTTTCAACATAGAAAGATAAGAATAGTTTTTTGTTAATATGAAATCACTTATTATTGCTCTGATATTAATTAATGTCAATCCAAAGTTGCATATTTGACCTATACAAAACGTTTAAATAATATGTTATGCCTGACCAACTGTTTTCATGATATAAGCCCAACAACAGTAAATTTCTGTAAGACACAAGACACTTAAATTTATAGTTGATTTCATTTTATATTTTATTTCCGAAACATGTTTTTTCTCATCAAATCAATTAACCCTAAAAAGTGCTTTACACTATTTTTCACTCCCAACCTTATACCATGAAAACGCTTGGTCTAAGATAAAAAGTTTCTATTTTCTATTATCCCAGAAAAGGATTTTGCCAAAAACTTGCTAAAACAATTAACAACTCAACAAATTGCATCGTTAAAAAAACTATTAGGACTGTGCACGAAACTTTGGAAAAAATTAATGTAAATGCAAATGGCACGTCAAAAGAAATTCCGCAAATAAATCGCCTTAAGATCATTAAATGCAAGAGCAAACTAAGTCCGCTGTATACGCGGTTGCATGCGACAGTATATCATTTTTGAATCTATTATTCATGATTTGCTTTTAAGTGCTGCCCATTGCCACATGATTGCGTTTATTGGCATTTATTATTCTTTTATTATGATGGATACATGCGATCAAACATTACGCGCGCTTTTTGACAATTACGGAGTAGCACACGAATGTCTTTGACTCAAATTGTGCGTCATTTAACTTTACCCCATACGCTACGTTTGGTGAGGAAATTTCTAAAGTGAGAAAATTCCCATCATAGGTATCCCTGCCTTGGCGACCATCAAAAATGAATCTGACAGCTTGACTGTCATTTTTTGAAGTTTGTGCCATATATGTGCATTGCGTCAACAATCGATACTCTAGCGAAAAATTTTATATGAATCGGTGCTCGACCAAATCGGAATTTCAGTGCAATAACACAACAGCTTCCAGAATGGATTCTCGCTCACGTAGCCCTTCCAAGCGACGCCATCACAAAAGCAAACACAAAAAACGCAGCAAATCTCGACATGAACACGAGAAGGATCGAGACCGAGCAAAGTCGGAGCGCAGCACACATTCCCATAAGGATCACAGAGAACGGCATAGGCACAACAGTCGTGAACGTAGTCATACAAAATCAAGGTAATAAGCCAATATGTATAATGAAATACGAAATATATCATTTTCTGCATTATAGAAAGCGCTCCAGTTCGTCAATATCTTCCGCTGATAGCCATATATCAAAAAGTCAAGCCAAGCGCTCCAGTCATAAAAATAGTCGTTACAAGAAACTGGATGAAGTAGAACGATTAGCGGAAATGGAGCGTCAAAGGCGACAGAAAGAAACGGAGCAAAAGGTTTCAAAAGCTTTCCTCTTATGTTTCAAACTGTTATTTATTAATTTTTCTCGCAGATTATCGAAGAGGAAGCAGCAAAACGTATTGAGTTGTTGGTTAATAAACGTGTCGAAGAAGAGCTTGAAAAACGGCATGAGGAGATCGAACAAGAAGTCAAACGCCGCGTCGAAGAAGCTAGACAAGAAATGGAACGTGACATGATGCTTGAAATGGAAAAGCGTCGTGAACAAACACGTGAAGAAGAACGCAGACGTGAGGTAGGTGCTCGTGTCCACAAAACGCTTTGGAGCGACATAATATCCTTCACCTACCCTTCCTACTTATCCTATTCTGCATATTTCCAAGATCCAAAATTTCATCAATTCATTTCAAAAACACATTTTTAAACAAAACATTGCTTTTGCCCAAATTTCCAGTCATCATTTTTTCAATAATATATTTTTTAAAATATGTTTTTTTAAACCCATTCATAAAACAAACACACACCCTGTGTGGGTCAAGTTCTAACCAATCGCTAAAATATTCTATTCCCCGCCTGTCACTGGGCTCGTGAGCTGAGTTATTTTTCGTTTATGAGTTGGTTCTAAGTGTTCGAAATTTTTTTATTGCGCACACTCTTGAAGGACCAGTCTGTGCGAAAATTTCAGTTTTAGCAAGTTCATACACACATATATGGATAAAGAGGATTGCGAGCCATGAAAGAGGATCAAATGATACTGTGGTCATTTAATTAATTTCTACGACTATCAACAAACATCATCTGATGTCATCTTTACAAGTGAATTAGTTAGCTTAAGTCATAATTACTTAACGGTACACACACAGTCAGCGTGGGTTATCTTTGGATAAAAGATTTAAAATTTCATTTATATTGAGAGTTTCCAATTACAACAAAAAATTAATGCTCTTGTTATTGATACTAATAATAGGTCAGAGTTAACCTTTTATGCAGTTGGCAAAATTTCTTTGTACTATAGCTATAATTATCTCAAAAAAAAAAAAAAAAATAGAAATGTTCAAAAGAACGCCAATGCACATTTTCTTCCACAACCTCGGTTTTTTAAACAAAATGCTTATTTAATTAAAAATAAAAATTGAACAAGTCAAATTTCATAAGGAGATTATAATCTTTTTTGAGATAAATTAATAGATTTCAATGGTCCTCTATGCAATTAACTAATCAACAATTATTAAATGAGTTGCTCATATTTCCTTGTAGACTTGGAAAATGAAATAAAAAAATCAATGGAATTTGAAAATTATGGTAACATTTCTATCAAATTAGAAAATTTTTAGCTCTTAATAAGGAAAATGAATATTTAAATAATAATCGCATATAAATTTTATTATTTTTAAATTGTAGCTGGGAACAAGACAAGGACAAGTTCACATTTGAGGAGTAGGCGATTAAAACGGACCAATTAATATATTACAGTAGAATATAAAAACTCAATAATCACTTATAAAAGCACTGACATGAATGCCAAAAAATTCCTAAAACTTTTTTTTTAAAGTTGGTATTAAATTTATTAATAACACAAGCTTTTTCTATTTATTTTGGGGCGTAGATTCCAAAAATGGCAACCATTTTTTTCTTTTTCTTAAGAATCGCTTTCGAGATATACCCAAAAAAACCCCTTTTTTTGCACTTTTTTCATTTATTTGGTTATATCTCCATGAATTTTTTTTTCGACTGAAAAACGCTTTTCAGCATTCAAAAGATATTTTTATTCCCTTTCTAACAACATTCTGTTTGTGTGAATCTGATAAGATTTGATGGAATTACAAGCGCTCAAAATCCAAAAAAACTGAATTTTTTTGTCTTTTTTAAAAATCACTAAGTTTTAATTGCTCCATTTGAATGAAAAAATCTTTTATTTTTCATATTTTTAAGATTAAAAATGAAAGACTATTCTTTTGCAAATATTTAAAGTATAATTTTGCGTGAATCGGACAAAAAATGTTAAAGTTATTCGAAAAAACAGTAAAAGACTTGAAATAAAATTTTGATTGCAAAATACTTCTTTTCCTAGAAATTCACTTGTTCATAACTTTTTAAAAAATCCTAATTTTGCAAAAAAAAAATTAAAACCTTAATATTGATCCCTAAATCTTCAAAGGAATGCAATAAAAAGTTTAAGTTTGATAAGTTGGTTTTACTGTGCCCACTTGAGAAAACTTTACTCGTAGAAAATTGGATTTTGAATTCAACTAGGGTCCCAAACAGAAAGCCCTTTTTGGGTATTTTTTTGAAAATAATAGTTTTCCCCCTGTCGATAAATAAGATCGAAAATTGATTTTGAGTATGAGCACAGATTTCGGCCCTATTCACTTTGTAGGAACAATGGGGAAAATATGTATAGATATATGTGACTAGAGTTGGCTCCAAAACGATCTACATATAAAGTACTAATTATAAAACTCTATAATTATAATTATAATTTACAATTATAAAATGGGTTTTCTCACAAGGGCTGCATGCGTCACAATCACATATGTAAATGACGCGTGCATTGTGTGTGGAAATGTGTATTTTTGCTAGAACAATGTATCAGTGTCATTACGAGTACTATAGTGTAGGAAATGTTCTGTTTGGACAGATCTCAACTATTTGACATCAGATCTATGTTACAAATGTTGCTTTTTGGAATTTTAAAGTGCTATCATGTGCAATTCAGTGATGTGTCATAGGGAAACAATCAAAAAAAGTTCCAAAATGAATAGGTTTCTTTTTGATCGTCCAATTCTCATTTTAGAATTTACATACAACTTGTTTTTTAATGAAGCTTGTTAACTTTAATTTCACTATGAAAATCACTGCATAACTAAAATTTTTGATTTATATATTTTTTCGGTTGAAATTATATAATTTTCACATTACATATATTAATTTTTTCGACCATCAATAATGTCATATTCAATTTTTATTTTATTCGATCAATAGATAATTATTCTATTTTTTTTCTTATTGTTATTTAGTTATTATTCTTATTCACACCAATAAAAATAATATGTCTGAGATTACCATATTTGAACTTCTCGCAGATTAACATAGATTATCTCAAAGAATTCATTTATGTCGTAGCCTTGATAACCTATATCAGGTTCTCCTAAAAAAAGGTTTCCAATTGTCTAAAAATACAATTTATCTTCGCTTATCATTGTTATTTACTCTACAAAGAAATAAATATGTTAATACAGCACCTGTTAAATAATTTCGTAGAACCACAGATCTTCATAAATCGCATTGGGATCAACGCTACTGCACAGCGATTATTAAATTTCTCAAAGTTTTTTGCTTCTATTCAAGTATTTTTTTGTATGAAATGATTGAATGACAGCTGCCTAGAAGAAATATTCTGCCTGCCATTATGCATTTTGATTATCGCATACTTCTACCAAATATTGATTAAGTACACTGTATGTTTATGGTGCCATGCAAATCGACGAGAGCGGCTTGCGAAAACCTTATATATACATATTTATTATTATAAATTTTATTCTTTCAATCACTAAATAAAACATTTCGCTTCGAAATGAGCGATATTGGTCCGTCCCTTCATATAAGCTTATGAAAATCACTTGGAAGTCATTTTGTAACCGGGAACCGAGCAATATCTTCCAAATGTTTTTATATACAGTTTTCAATTGTTTTTAAGCTTTTAAGTAAGCTTGCTAACAAGCTAATTGTGTTAAGTGTTCCGTAAGTTTGTATTTTCAATATTTAAAACTTTTCAATAATTGCATGCGTTTTGTAGTTCCAATGTAATTTGAGAAAGCGTATTTGAATGCTCTGTATCTAAATCTACATATCTTCGAAGAGCATATTCGTCAGAATTAAAAACCATACGATGTCTTTCCATTAACTTTCTGTAAGCATTTTGTAAATATGTAGGTGGTAGCCGAAATACGTACGACCTTGTAGGTGCATCGCAAATTACCGCACGACATTTGACCTCAAATATAATACAATATATGTACTCGTATAAGTACAATTCAAAAAATAGTGTTTATGCAGTGACTTTTATTTTAAGGATCAGCATAAGCGTTACAGTTCCTTTGGAACTGATTCATAACTTAACGTAAAACTCGTTTATTTAAATAGAACTTGCTTTAATAGTTGCCCATGTTACAAACGCGATCTAGTCGAATAAAGTTTACACTGGATGAAATTTTGCAATGCAATATATGCGGCTAAAATGTTGTTTTAATGCTAACAAGGTTAACAAGCATCTGGTGAACATTGCCCATCCAAAAATCCTTCCGTTCATTTGGACAGTGTCAACGCATAGTCAAATCATTTGCGATTGCCGATTTTGTGAAAATTCGTTATGTTAAAACTTGATGCCAGAAGTTATTTTCTAAAGTGATAAAATATTTTGTTGATCATAAATATTCGTAAAACAAAATACTTTACAAAAGGATGAAAATAATAGAAATTTGTACAGACTTCTCTCTATTAAATCGATGTGCAACTCCTTGCAAGTAATGAAAACATATTAAACAAAAATTGGATTAATCGATAGTAAGTAGAACTTTTACATGAAATCTTTTATTTGGTAAAGTGCCAAATTTAGTACGGGACTTTTGATATTGAAACTCAATAATTAACCATAAAATAAGGTATTTTATTAATATTTAAATTGATTTTAAGTGAATATTTATTTGTTTAATTTTATTTTAGAAATTTTCAGGTACAGAATATAAGAAAAATAATACATATACAATACAGCAACAAAATGTGAAATTAGATAACTCAAGGCGAAAACTTTAAAATGTGCATATATAAAATATATAATAAAGACATTTATAATGAAAGGCAGACATTATTTACATATTTTTGTTTATTTTTTAAATAACTCGTTCACCTTTGAATTGAACTAATCTATGTATTTTAAATAATTTATAGGAAGAGGAAAAAAAGAAGCGAGAAGAGCTCGAAGACATTTTGGCTGAAAACAATCGTAAAATTGAAGAAGCCCAAAGAAAATTGGTAAGTATGCATGGGTATTTTCACAGTGATTTACTTGACCGAAAATTAAAAATTATTCAAATTTATTCTGATAAATATACACAAAAAGCGTGAGCGGTCTTCGACCGCTGCTCAGAGTTTACATCTCCAATATGTCGAGCACTGGGGCCGTCGCGAATGTATGATGGTATGTCCAACTCCGGCTTCGCTAGTCATAGTAACTCCATATAAAAGTTAGGGTAATTCAATTGTGGACATAGCGCTCAAAACTATTTGGCGTTATGTCTTCCTGTTTTTTGGGACTATGTCCGTTTTTAGAATTGGTCATGAGCCCAAAAAAGAAATGAGGATTATGACCGCAAAAAACGGACATAAGACCCAAAACTGTCTTGAGGATTATGACTATTGGTGTTATGATCAGGTACCACGAAAAACACTTCCATTTCTGGTCACGTGAGAATCGCTTTTGTTGCCTTTACCTTGGAACCAGTATTATGTCTACCATCAACTTTATTACAAAATATAAATCTACCAAAAAGCTATTCCTTAAAGTAACAGAAAAAAAATTGCTTTCAATTTTGTTCCACTTTAAAATTGTACGACGGTCACGTTTGACACCATGAAAATACCCATATACCACAAATTATTAATATATTATTAATCAAAATTTTTTTACTTATTTTTGCTTAGGCGGAGGAGCGCTTAGCTATCATCGAGGAGCAGCGTTTAATGGATGAAGAACGCCAACGCATGCGTAAGGAACAGGAAAAGCGCATTAAAGAGGAGCAAAAAGTTATTCTAGGCAAAAATAATTCACGACCTAAATTATCGTTTTCACTAAAACCAGGCGCTTCATGAAATATTTTTCTAAACTGCGTTTCATAACCATTGTTACAATTTTTAACTTATTACTATTAGTTGTCCGCGTCTTACGAACAGATTCCCATGCTTGCAATTAGCTAAAAGTTAACAATTTGTTAACGCTTAAAGGCTACTTTATAGTAAGATTTGAATTATTTTATTATTCGAGTCATCTCGCAATGTAGCTCTTCTGTCTTTAGCGATTTGAACGAAATATAAAAAAAAGATATTTTAAATTCAAAAATATCGAAAAAATCGTAATAAAACACATACGTATTACATGTGACCATTAAAGCTAATTAAATGCGACAAATCCTTTGGAAAAAGCACGTTCCCATTTTAAAGCGTTACTTGACATCTGTTCGATAAGAAGAAAATGCTTAAAAAATCCGCGAATTTTATTCAAATAATCGATGAATGCTAACTAAATTCACTTGTTTTTCAATTTCTTACATCCATCCTTTTATAACTTTTGACTTGGTGCTATATAAAATTCATGCGGTACGAATTAGTGATGCAAATTTTTTTTTAAATTGTTCATGCCACATCACACTTAGCCGTATCCTGCAACGTTTAGTTCTCTTGTGCAATTAATAAGATAACATTCTTTTCAGTTTTAGATTTTTCCCTGTTTTAAAGGCTTATTTTTTAACAAATGTTTGTGCAAATGTTTGCTTTATAGAAATGCTAATTAAGAAATAAAGTAATTTCAGAAATCAAATTTTGGTTAAAATTTTAATAAAGAAATGCAGAGTCCCAACATTTTTTTTTTTTTGTATATATTTATTGTTTTTAATTCATTTAATGATTAAAATTTGTATTAAGCAATTATGAGCTATAAAAAGGTTTTAATTGAATTTTACAGATTTTGATACATATTTGTTTTTTATTTGTTTATTTTGGAGTGTTAATCAGTTACAAGAGTTTTGGAATATTGATTACTCATATATATTTTCTTGAATTTCGTGTTCATATTTTAGCTCGGTTAGAAGAGATTTCAAACAGACCAAAGCTTATCAAAGTTTCCTAGTGCTTTTATTTTTTCTTTAGAGTACATAGGTCGCGGGGATTTTTAAGAAAGACACATACGTCTAACAGTCAATAAATTGATTTTTGGATACATCAGATCAATATCATTGAGAGAAGAGAAACCAATTCGTGTTACGACTGGCCTGTGATCGCCTGGTGTTTTACACACTTTTATATGATAGAATGTGTTCCACAAACATACATAGGTTGTCGAATTTCATTTAAATTGGTATAGCCGTTTTCAAGCTATATGCATTTAAAAATCTGTTCTGGCTACAGCGCCAACTTCGTGCAATTGATGTTTTTATTTTTGCATTACCAAAAACTAGAATAATTAACGAAAAAAATGACACCCCAATTGCTAAAATCTGTTAAAAAAGCTAGTCGAATTTCATTAAAATTGATTGTGCCGTAACCAAGTTGTAAGCATTTTATAAACTGTTAGACTACAGCGCTCTGTATATGCAATTGATGCTATTTTTTTTATTAACAAAAACAATATTATCTAACGAAAAAAATTACACCGCAATCGTCAAAATCGGTTCATAAATGGCCGAGCAATATCGTTTGAAATTTAATCAAAAAATAATCGCTTGCTTTTGGTTCATGATCGCCTGGTGTTTAACAAAATTTTACATATTGAATTTTTTCGTGGGGCATACATACACAAAAATAATAGTAAAAACCGTAAACCACACTTGGTATCTGTCTCTTTCTCACCCCAATTATTCTCTATTATCTTCATGTTGTCTCTTTCTCACCGCCATTAATCTCTATAATGTTTGTGTTAACACATTATCTATTTTCGTTACTTGCTGGTGTTCATGATCGCCTGGTATTTAACTAAATTTTACATATTTAATTGTTTCGTGGGGAAAAAAAAAAACGCTTCGCTCAGTACTAACGTAATGATGGTAAAAACAGCAAGCCGCACTTGGTATCTGACTGTTTGAAAACTGTTTAGACTACAGCGCTCTCTAAGTCCAATTGATGTTATTATTTTTCTATCAACAAAAATTAGATTACCTAACGAAAAAAATGACACCCTAATTGTTAAAATCGGTTCATCAATGGCCGAGCAATATCGTTCTAAAGTTAATCAAAGAATACTGGTTGCTTGCTGCTGGTTCATGATCGCCTGGTATTTAACAAAATTTTACATATTGAATTTTTTCGTGGGGCATTCACGCTTCGCTCACTACTACATACACATAAATAATAGTAAAAACAGTAAACCACTTTTGGTATCTGTCTCTTTCTCACCCCAATTATTCTCTATTATCTTCATGTGGGTAAAAACAGCAAACCACACTTGGTATCTGTCTCTTTCTCACCCCCATTATTCTCTATTATCTTCATGCTGTCTCTTTCTCACCGCCATGAGCCTCTATAATGTTCGTGTTGACACATTTATCTACTTTCGTTACTTGCTGCTGTTCATGATCGCCTGGTATTTAACTAAATTTTACATATTGAATTGTTTCGTGGGGCAAAAAAAAAACGCTTCGCTCACTACTAACGTAATGATGGTAAAAACAGCAAACCACACTTGGTATCTCACTGTTTGAAAACTGTTTAGACTACAGCGCTCTCTTAGTGCAATTGATGTTATTATTTTTCTATCTACAAAAATTAGATTACCTAACGAAAAAAATGACACCCTAATTGTTAAAATCGGTTCATGAATGGCCGAGCAATATCGTTTTAAAGTTAATCAAAAAATACTGGTTGCTTGCTGCTGGTTCATGATCGCCTGGTATTTAACAAAATTTTACATATTGATATTTTCGTGACACGCTTCGCTCACTACTACAAACACATGTTGGTAAAAACAGCAAACCGCATGACTTGCATCTGTCTCTTTCTCACCCCGACGATTTTCTATAATCTTCATGTTGACGCACGATTTGGTATCTGTCTCTTTCTCACCCTCATGATTCTCTATAATCTTCGTGTTGACGCACGACTTGGTATCTGTCTCTTTCTCACCCTCATGATTCTCTATAATCTTTGTGTTGACACATTTTGATACGAAGCAATTATGCTGCTGCTGCTGCCAACATCGGTTCGAGCATATCAGCAGCAAACCGCACGATCTCGGTCTCTTTTTCACCCACATTGTTCTAATGATCTTAAGTTGACTTCTGCATATTGTGTTTCGAGCAGTGTTGCCGAGTTGAAAACAAGAATTCGAAAAGTGAAAAAGCATTTGACAGATTTGAAAAGTTTCATGTTTTAAATTTAAATTTAAGCTAAGTATAATGAATACCATATTTTGGCCCTATTGATAAAAATTCATAAATAATAGGGTATGTGTTGCATCATATCTGGGATGCTAAAATTTGTGAGCAATACACTTTTAATATCCAAAACCTTGCACTTAGTCAAATTCTGTTAATGCCTCCGCAATAATTTAGAATAGGTTTAGACAGTTTTCGCTTATCAGTAAGTTTTTAACCTTTTTGACATATATTTCTTTATTGAAATCTCTTGTTTCACATCATCTATATTTTTTTCTTTTTAAATACACCACAAAATGTTATCAACATTTTTTAATTGCACTTTTTGATGCATTAAATTAAAATAAAGAAATAAATTTTTTAAATTTAATAAAAACACAACCCTTTTTAATTTAATTGTATTTGTCAAAATCAAATAAATAAGGAAAAAATAATTAAAAATTAAAATAAATTACAGCAACAGTAATATAAAGAAATATATTGTATAAACTAATGTTGTATAACATTTAATTGACAAGCGAACGCTTGCGGAGCTTCAATTTCGTTTTTCAACTGTTGTTCAATGAACACTTTAAGACGCAAATACAAAAAATAAAACAAAAAGATCTTTTATGATAAAAAATAAGATTGTTATCGAAATAAACAGACAAATCTTATAATAAACTTTTGGAACAAAGTGATTTTTATGTACAGTCAAACAAAAATGAGAAAAGTGAAAGTGAAATAAAATAAAAATTTAACGTTCAGAACGTCCGTTTTTGTTTTTGTTCTTCCTCAAAAAACAAAACAACATAAAAAAGTTTAGGAAAACTCAGACTTTGAGGTCCCAACATTTCCTTTTCATATCGGCACAAGTTTAGTTTTGGTTTTGTTTTTTGCATTCTTTTTGTTCTTGTTTTTACTACATTTTACTATATAATAAATTAATTGGTTATTTATGTAAATGTATATTATATATAAGTTTATTTATGTGTAACAAATAACTAATTTATTATATTTATAGTAATATAGGATTTTTCTTTTCTTTTCTTTTAAGAGTATAAAATTCGTTCAGTTTTAGTTTACATTTTTCATATATAATTGTTTGTTGTCTCAGCAAATTTCAAAGTTGATTCTTTTACTTTTTTTAATAAGCATTCACTAGGAATATGTAGTATGTACGAGTATATATGTATGTATATGTTTATTTAAAAATTTTATTTATTGACAAAATTACGTTAGAATCGTTTGTTTGTCTGCAAAACTTGAAATATTAAGTTTGCAGCTAATTTTCTTTTTTTTATATCATCCTCAGTTTGCTAAGGAATTTCCAAATTATTAATTTGTTTATCATTTTCTTTATTTTCAAATTCATTGCAGTGCTAGTTTCGTCTAAATTGTACAATTTTTTTTTTAATTTAAATTCTTTTAAATTATTTCATTTTTTAGCTTTAAAGGGTAATGAAAAAATTTGTTTTTTTTTTTTGTATTATAAAATTTGCTATTATTTTATACTGCAGTCTAATTAATTACTGCAAATGCTAAAAATTCAAAAGTTCACATTGTATATAGAAAAGTTAAGCCATCAGGAGTTGGGAGTTTTCTTAAAACTCCACTCCATCACAAATAAATTGTTGCTTATTGGTTGCTGCTGACAGGCTGGTTTTCGGCTCACTTTTCTAGTGTGACAAAATTATCCAAGACAAAAATGGTTGCTGTTGCTGGATTTTTCGCTATGTTAACATCTTGAAGAAAAGTATGGCCAATACTATGTTGCAAAAAAGCACTAAAAGCACCAACTGTTGGCGTGAAAACCAATCCTGATAATAAAATAAAATTTGTTTATGTTTAAGATTTATTCATCTTACAAATGTGGATTAAAGTGAAATTATAAAATAAATACTCGTAGTACCGGCACTGCGAGCACAAAATGTAAAAAATAAATCTCATATAAAATTTAATCGAGACTGCCCTTTGGTTAAGGAAAAAAAAATTATCTTAATTTCAAAAGGTAATTAATTTTCATGATTTTATCTTCAGGCAGACTTAGATATTTAAGAAGATTATACCATAACAAACTAAAGAATTAACGTCTGTCACCTAATTATTGCTGCTTTGAAAACGTTTTTTTGTTCTTATTCTTAGCGCATACCTTTACTTGCGGACTAACGAGATACAACAATGGGTTCGCTTTAAGTCTTTCATTTACTTCAACTTGTCTGCGAACTGCCTCACGTCGGGCCGAACCCAATGCAGAGACTTCTTCACGGCTCATAGCCTCAGTAGCTCGCGGCAGCTCTTGAAAGTCTGGTAACGATTTTTTGCGCTGCAGCGTCACATTAATTGGTACGGTCTAAAAATACCAAACACAACAAACAATGAGTCAGCATAGAAGAGTAATGTACACATTAAATGAAAATAAAATAAAAACAAAAGAAACCTAAAAATAAAATAAATAAGAAATATTTATTTATTAAATGAAAACAACCTCGACTGGAGGTTCAACAATCCAACTGTCCGATGCTCGACGCGCTAAGAGCGCAGGCGAAAACATTAAATCCTCCTCATCTTCTTCGGGATACCACTCCATTGTCGCAAAATTCTCTGCTATGCTACAACAATTTAAGACAATTTGACAATAACAGAAGTCAAGAATCTGATCACAAATGCGAGGTCAAAAGAGCGATGCCTACACAAAGAAGAAACACGCTCACCAAACACTCGCCGATATCAAAAACGATTCTATGATGAATTTCTTGAATGCTGATTGATAGCAATATCGAAATGAGAAAAAAATTGCATAACAATTCTTTCAATTCAACAGTTGCATTCGCTATTGCAGCGAATTTACGATAAGGTGATTTGATTCTGCTATTGTTCTCGCAGTAGTCGGCAGAAGATCGTTAGAGATCGTTTATTTAATTTTATTACTTTTGACAAAAATCACTCGCGATATAAATAAACCAAGTCAAAAACGATAAGACACACACACTGTACGAAGGCACACGAAAATCGAAATTTACTAATGACACGAGTGTAAGAAACAAATGCGGCGGCCTGTTATTCCCAGCCGATTTATCTGATATTCTCAAAACAGACTATCTGCAGCACGGCTGCAAGATGTCGAATTCTTGTTAGGGGTTAAGTACTTGTCGCGCGGCGCACAGATATAAACTAAACAAACCCAATGACGAGAAGAGCCAAAAGTGTTTTTCCACTGGCCTTAGGCGACATAACAGCATAGCGAAAGTAAAAGAATTTCGAAAATCGAAAATAGCTGTGCGGCAGCATCAACAACCACTGCTGCGTAACTGCGCAAAGAGAGACAAATTCGCAAAAGCGATCCGACAGATATGCATTTAGCTGTTTGGCCATTTAAGAGTTTTTCGATAGGAGACAATTTTGAAGATTGGCGACAATCAACTGAGAAACTTCCAATACGGCAAAATATTTAAATTGGAAGTTGAACACGACAAACACTTGTCTAAAAATCATCCAATTTTACTCATCCTTAGATACGCTGCTAACTGTGGCACGCATTTGAAGCCAATTTATTCATTTAGTCTAAAAATCTATTTTTGTTATGCCTGCTCATTTCAGATGAGCGATGAGTGTGAGGGTGAGAAGATGGCATGCGTGTTAACTGAAGATTTTCAAGCGAATACCCAGCCAACGAAAAGACATTTTATATTGGAGAAGAAATGATTCCTACGTCCAATTTCATGTTTATTACAAGGGATATTTTCCATTACAAAAAAGGTTTGATCATTTTGAAATGCCTACTTCACGACGCAAAGAAATTATACTGGACATAAAAGTTAAAATGAATGACCAAAACGCATTAAAGTAAAAAGAAAGTAGCTAAAGAAATAGATTCCAAAAATGCAATGCCGAAGAAGGAACAAACAGTAAATACCGCTCGTTCTAAAATCGAACATACTTTTTCTTTTTTTTTTCGTTGTTGTCCTGTACTGTGAAAGTTTATTGACTAAATTAAGTGTTCCACATTTGGGTATATTTTATATATTTGGTATATTAGGAAGAGGCAATTTCTTACCTTTAATTTTTTATTGGCTCCGCCTCCTCCACCTGCTACTGGTGTTGCTGGTTTAGCTGGCATATATAAACTTTCCGTACGCTTAGGCTGTAGAGGAGATGGAATAATATCCTGACCTAAATTACGCTGACGCAAAAGCACATCCTCAAATGGTTGATTTGGATTTGAAAACATCGGTTCAGCTGTTATACTTGATCCACGATTTTGTAGCAATGGTGTGCCTGCGCGTGAAAGCCGACCGGAACCAGTTGGCACAGAACCGTTTCCAGTTGCAGTCGGTGTTGCTGTTGCCGGTGCGGGTGTTGTACCACGAAATACTGAACCAGCTCTAGGTCGAGTTTCATTAGCTCCTGCGCCTGCTGTAACTGCATCAGTAGTGGCTGCTGCAGTGCCAACTCGATCTATCGATGCTTGACGCGAACCAAGACCTCCGCTCAAGCGACTTGCGGCACGTGCGTATCGATCCACTGATGAATCTCTACTTGGTGGCCGTTTGTAATGATCAAAGTGATCAATCGACGATTGCTGACCAACTTGGCCCAACATTGGCGGTTTACCCGAACGTGTTGCATCATTGATTTGTTGTTGCGAGGGTCGACGCATTTGATTGCTGGCGGTGTGTGTAGGTGAAGAAGAGTCCATAAGATGCTGCTGATGTAAGTGCTGTTGCAGATTCTGCTGGGATTGCTGTTGCTGGAATATATATTGTTGTTGTTGCTGCTGTGACAAATGTTGCTGTTGCAGATACTGCTGTGACAGTTGTTGTTGATCTTTATCCATCTGTTGTTGTGGTGCATGCATGTTATTGAGCATGTGTGCACCTTCAGTACTTCTAAGCATTGCGTTGTTCGCCGCTTGATTCGATCGAGGACTGCCGGTGTTTCCTAAATTGCTATTGCCGTAATTTTGACTATTTTTAGCAGCCATTGCAGCAGCTGCTCCAGCGCCACCTGCAGCGATACCTATACTACTTGCTGTTGTTGGTCCGGGCGGTTGCTGTTGCTGGAATTGATATGCGGGATTCATTTGGGGATTGTTCGATTGTAGTTGATTTTGCAGCAACAGTTGCTGCTGCTTTTGCTGTTGTAACTGCTGCTGTTGCTGCATCTGCTGTTGTTGCTGCAAGTGCTGTTGGTGCTGCTGATTGTACAACTGATTGATTGCGCTGATACTACTGTGTCCCGGCTGCGGGTGACTTACCAACGACGATAAATCTGTCTGTGGTGAAACGGGAAGCTGTTGTGAATACATGGAGCTGGGGACAGGAAATTCGTTATTTTGCTGTGCTGTCAGTTGCGCCGAAGTACGACGTGCCTGCTGATGCTGCTGGTAGGCCAGCGCTTGTTGCTGTCGCTGAGTAGCTGTGTCTGTTGGACTACCAGTACTCACTCCAGGAAGTAGGTGATTTGCAGCAGCAGAAGCAGCTGGGGTGGGCACAGATGCCTTATAACGCTCCCGATAGCGTAACTTTTCGAATCGTTCCAACACTGAGGGTTTAAAATCTGGAGCGAATTCCCTCGCCATCTGAACAGCCATTTCACAATCAATGCGCGCCTGTTCGGCAGCTACATCTGCGTTTTGCGCCTTAGCTGTTGCAGTGCCAGTGCGCGAAATGGCTATATCAGATCGCTGCAATGCCATTTTAAGTGCACGCTGTGCTGAATTCACAGATGCTGTGATACGTTCGCGAAATTTACGCGACCGTGCAAGGAACAAATGCTTTTTCTTTTGGCTTGTGATCAGGATATTGTTTTTATATTTTCCCTCTTCAACGGTGCCATCACGAAATGTTGTGACACCATAGCCGTGCTTTTTATTATTATACCATTCACCTTCATACCTAATACAGAAAATGGAAGAGGTATTAGAGTGTTTTCTTTCTTCTTTGAGTACAACTTACTTTAGCCCATCACTGCGTTCCGCCACACCATATCCACACCGTTTATCCTTCTTCCATTCTCCCATATATGTCTCGACCACACTGGGATCTAGTTGTTCGTCTTCCATGTTGAAACTTGCATTAGATTCAGTATGGACAGACCTGAGAAAAAAAAACAATATCGTAAGAAAAAGTTCGTTCATAATTAAGTAACGTGAGCAGAGGACAACATTGAGTTTGAATGTATGCTCCTTTCAGGACTGTGTATCAGCTAGGGAGACATTTTTCTAAATTAAAAGTCGCAAGGCGCGACCTTCTATATTGTAAAATGTTGCATTATTCGTAAAAAAAACCACACCAAGTAGGATTAATCATCCAAGCCAAATTTGTAATATTAATGATATTTTCTTTCGGAATAATCTAAATGAAAGTGGATGCATTTGAACAAGTAGATTTGGAACCTTCCATAGAAGCAATTCTCTTAAGTAACCACATCAAAACAATTTTCAAAGGCAACGTATAGCATAAGGACATCAGGTGACATTTGCACCATCGAAAAGAAAAATGGATAAATTTTGTATCCTCAAACCCGTTGGTTAATATTGTTGGGTTGCAACCCTTTGTAGGGGATCCAATTCATGTCACCTTGAAATGGCTGTAACTTTGCAAGGAAACATCACAGATCACCAAGGATGGTACTAAATGATGCTTTTATTAAAAATAAGCTGATCAACTTTCTTTGAATCCTATACATGACCTCAAAAGTAGACAAAAAACATCATGTTTCAGGTAATTAACCTCAAATATTTCAGGATTCCGACATGATGGGTCAATTCTGAGGCCAGATTCGGATTCAGCGTAAAAAATTACGTCGAAAAACGACCCTTTTCAGCTCAACAACACTAATCACCTATTCATTTAGATACCTTTTTTGTAAAAAATAATTTTTCAATACAATTTACATGTAAAACTAACAGGCTCCGGCGCCACCTTATAAAATTGAGTTACAGAGCTGAAATTTCGTGAACTTTTTCTTCATATCATAAACTTTCTTTTTAAGCAACAGCACCTTAAAAAAAACAAAAAAAAAAAAAATTTGAATCACCCTAATGTACATATTTAACAAACAATCAGTTTTGATCAGTTTTGCTTATTTCCAATAAACATTGACTTTGGAGAGGAACATTGCAAGTTAAGTCTAATTCTCTAATATACAGCGTTAAAAACAAGGTTGAGCTTAAGTGGAAGTCCAATGAATTCTCAACAAACTACGTTTTTCAAGTATAAGTGTAACGTATTGAACACATTGTTTGCAATATTTTACTTATAAGAAATTTTCGCCAATGATTTTTAAGAAAAGTTGTATTGCACTGTAAAAAAATCTAGATTTCCAATTACAGTTGAGTTCAAGTTAAAATCCAAGAATCAAGTAGTCTCAAAGATTGTATTTATATAGATTTTTAATTTAATTAAGCTAAAAAGTATTCATTTGGCAACCAAAAATGTAAATGTGTGACGTACTAAGAGAGGTGATGATATAATAGTACCAGGGAGAAGATCATTGAAGTTAAAAAATCACGTTACTCAATATGAGGACGAACACAAATTTGCGAATTTTATACTATTGCTATGAGATAAGAAATCGTTGTTTCTTTTTATCTTATTTTGTAATTTGTTCCTATTTTTTGAACATTCAGTTGAGTCCTAATTGACTATAACTCGGTGGCTTGGCTTACGAGTTAAAAGAGCGTAACATTTTTTTTTTTTTTAAATTTTGCGGAATTTTGTGTACAGGCTTAGTAAAGGTCAAACTATTTATGGGTACAAGAACGTAGGTCTACCTGGCGTTAGTACTGATTACACTTAATGTATAATTTAATTAGTGAAACATAAATGTAATTGGAGACACGCTTTTGCAACAACAACCACCAACTGTTCAGGATGTGTAGTTACGTTCTTGTGTACACATAAACTTTTTTTTTTGCGTTAGCAATTAACTCTTGTATTAAGGTCTTATGAAAAGCCCCGAATTTTAATTTAAGTATTAGAGCTAGTTTTAAACATCTCAACAGACCTGGTCGTCAGATTCGATTGTTCTGAACCCGTGCTTAGCCATGAAGCCGTCGACATGGTTGAACGTATGCTACCCGATGCCATGGTGCCACGTTTTTCTAAGTCACCAGTGCTTCGCTGCTTACGCATTTTTAGACCCTGCAATTAAGAAATGAAATCAGTGAAAATTGCATGACTACTTTTATTTTCATATTTCCTTCATACCGATAGAAACCCCTTTTTGGATTTCTCCGTTAAACTATTTCGCCTCACAGGTAGTTTATCGGACTTTGCTGTCAACACAAAGCCCCCACGTATCTCTTCAGTGCGAGTTGCATTTTTTTGTTGATCGCCATTTTCATTGCTGCGCAGGGAATTCATGGATGCATGCATGTTTTTACGACGATGATGTGACGCCAAGCCAAATGGGGCTGAAGTACGCATACCATAGCCATGACGTTTGCCCTCCTGCCATTGGCCTTGATAAGTTCCTGCGAACGACAATAGATAAAAACAGAAAAGAAAAAATAAATGATGAACGATGAGCACCTCTAATAAATAAACTGTTGCACTCCCGTAGAGCGAAACACACCCTCGGTGCTAGAGTGGCTCAGTGGTTCAAAAGTTGTCAGGCAATAAAAGAAAAGAAACTAATTTACATGCAAATGGAAGCAGTGAACAATCAACGTCCTTGACACCCAGCTAAGTTCGGTAGGCGTCGCAAACTTGTATACACAACAAGCTTTTAATTACAAATAACATGGTCGAATCCTGCTGGCAAAACGGTTTCAAAGCACAAGCTATAAGGTAATGTGCGGTTTCCTTTCTAACTGCGTATTAAAATTCAACCTCCTTAAAGAAACTTGCAGTTGGAAAGAAATGCTCATAAATCGGTAATTAATGCAAACTACTGCGACACTCGTGGTATTTTTATTTTTTTCTAATGTAGAGTATGTTCTATTTTTAGCGATGCAGTAGAATTAGCAAAGCTTTTGAAGGGATTAGCAACTGTTAATGAAGCCATATACTTAGTGTTGGATTAATTTGATGGAAAAGCATATGACAAATCTATGGACATTTTTTTCCATACACGAACATATTAAAAATTAATGTGATCTCTTCTAAACTAAATCGTGATCTTAGGACAATAAAGTTTTAACTGACATTTTTTTTTTCTAAAAAATAATTATTTATTCGACTGCGATCTCTTTTGGTTTTGCTGATATCTAAGATAAAGCATTCTCTTAGTACATTGCGTCACAAGAAATTTAAAATATTTTTTTTACATAGAGTCCTGTGCAATTAGAACCGCCCCACACAGGCGGCCACGGTTAGCAGGCAGGAAATCCATAAATAGGGGTTGTCTAAAAATTTCAATATAAAATTAAAATAGGCTTTTTATAAATTGAAACTTGAGGACCTTTTTTTGCTCAGGAGCAAAAAAAAAACGGGCTTTCGGAATTTCAAAACAATTTTCTTTGGAAATAGCTTGAACAAAGGGGCTTCAATATCAGATTTGCTTGCGGGACTCAAATGGCTAGATGGACATAATTCATTGTGTTCAAATAAAGCGAAGGTTTATGCGCAAGATCTTCGTGCGATAAAGCTTAAACTATTTTAGTCAGTTTTAATCTTTTTAAAATTTCCAATAAAACGGCTTTTTTGAAAAAAAAAATAATTATTTTGGCGAAAAATATTACTTTTAGATTTGTCAAAGCTCAGTCAAATTTATTTTTTATTGGAAGGTGGAGCGATATTCGATAAGTTTATCCAGCTTCTTTTTTGATCCATTGCCAGCATATTTTCATCTCAGTTTAGATAAGCGTATGGCTGATAGCCAAGCGATGCGGTTCAAAAAATCCTCAATATCTGTCCCAAGCAAGAAATTACAAAAAGAAGTTAGAATATATTTTATTAGGGCAACGAACACACCTATTTCTGTTAAGAAGTGAAGCCGTTTTGTTTATATCTTTCAACGAAATGATACAATAAATCTGAACTTATTGGTAAAAGTGAATGAGTATTTTTTAAAGAGTGGGTTTTTTTGGAGCTAAGTAATTTTAAATTGAAATAAAGTACATTTAATTTAAAAGATTTTCTTTTTCTTTTTTTTGGACTTTTACTATCAACAAATAATTTCCTACGCATGTACAACACACCTAGATGTTATAAGTTGCATTCGATTAGTTCAATTTTAAGCCACTTTTACAAGTCATTTAGGCCTTGTTTCCTAAATATCATAAGTTGTGTTGATTTTCAAAGCGTCAATGTTGCTAGATTATTAGCATAAGCCAGTGACTTCACATATTTTCACAAAAAATAATTCAGAGGTGTCAAATCACAAACCTTATTGACTTATTGACTGTCGCCATTTAAAAAAAAAAAAAAATCATGTGAATTGCAAGTGAACCTAAAGTTGAAATTTAAATAAATAATAATAATTACTATATCAATGCGTTGTCGCGGCGTAAGTCTTTCCATGACAACTTGTCAAAGCTTACTAAATACAAATTTCAAAACAGGTGTCATTCACCAGCTGTGAAAAAAAACAGCTGTTTTGAAAATTCTATCACTCTAAAAAATCACCCTGTATATAGGTAATTACTTTGTTTCTGTACACACAATCATGAATGTTTTTTGTAATAAAAACAATAAAGCGTTATTTGCAGCATTTCATTCATATGCTCGTAGTCACTAAATGAAATAGAATGAAATTCAAAATATTTGTATTTTTTTTTATTTCTTGGAATCCGCTTTGATCGCATTCAGTATAAGTTAATTCTCATAAAAAAAACCGGAACCGTTTGTTGTTGCCTGGAAGTAAACTATTTTTGTTTTTTTTTTCAAATCTCTGCTCCCTTAATTTTACGCGAATACTCGAGGTAATTACTTGTATATTACGTCAGTTTGAAAATATTTACCGGTATTGGTATGAAAAAGAGAATGAAAAAAAAAAAAACCAACAACAAAAAGAAACACCAAGTATTTTTGTATTAAAGACTAAAATGTTTTGATATTTTGAAAATGAGCCAAAATGAAAAAATGATCTCATGCATACAACATAAAATAATACATGAGCACAGGCACACATGCAGGCTGACTTACCTACACAGTCATACGTTTATGAGCGAAATTAAAATATTTGCAAATGAATTAATAATAAAAACTAATTGTTTTAAAACGTCACGCCGACAAAACAAAAACAAAAAAACAGTACAAATAAAACCCACCAGACGCCAACCAACAGCCACTGGGGTAATACTAATTGCTGCTACACAAACACATGCATACACTTTAACGTTGGCGAATTCAGTGCACGTGTTTCTTTCAACTCACCTCCGTCGGCATAAGTTTCACATCCATAGCCGTCCTGGTAACCCAAGTTCCAGGTACCTTCATACTTCGCAGTGGATACCGTGCTTTCTCGCACACCATAGCGACCTTTGTGCCCATCCTTTGACCATTCGCCACGGTATATTTGACGACCTATTTGCTCCACACCAAGTCCATGCCGTCTACCGTTTTGCCATTGGCCCTCATAATGTGAGCCACTGAAAAAAAAAATAAAAGAAAAAAGGCCAAATTAGCACCTCAATTGATTTTTGCATATGTTGAGCTTTAGTCCAAAGGAAACTTCAATAATTATTACAATTCGAACATGGAATTCATTTGCAATTTTTGAGCCTCCCAAAACATGACATACATATACTTTATATTAAATTTTTTTTTTAATTGTATATTAGAGTGGAAGGAAATTCGTATACTTTCGAAATAAGATATCAATGTGAATACAACAAAGGTTCCCTCTCATAGAAAATTCCACGTGTGGCTTAAAACTCCTATGGACAACATTTACGTATCGTCGCTCTCGGGTAGAAATGTCCTAACTCATGTTTTTTCGAAATTTACTTTTTTGTCGATCCTGAAAGACAACCTTTCAATATACGTCCACTCAAAATTTTGACGTGATATTTCAAAACATAGCGAATTTACACCTAATTGAAAAAAGACCCTACTATGAGATTTTAAAGTTTTTTCGTCCTTCTGTAAAACTGCAAAAACATGAGTTAGGTCCTTTCTACCCGAGAGCGACAATATGTACATTTTATTAAAGTCGAGCTATTCTAAAGTAACGGAGGTAACAAGTTTTCAAGAAAAAAAGTTTTCAAAACATACTTTTTGTGATAAGAACTATTAATCACACAGGGTTACATAAACAAATATGACCATGCATGGTGAATATCAGTAATGCAGTCCTATGTACATATGTATGAGCCGCTAAAACGAAATTTGAAGTCAGAATTCTTTCACTTCATCAGAATTTTAAGATAGTTAAACTTTAACTGTCGGAAACGGGTATGCATATATTTTTCCTCAAATAATTGTTGGATTTTTCAACCAATCACCTCTATTTGAATATCTGTTCTATTCAATATTTTAGAATGGTTCTCAATTGATAAAATATATAAAAGTCCTTAAACGACAAAAAAGTTATACTTTGAAAGCTTGAACTCTTTATTCTTTAGTCATTGGCTGATTGATCAATTATAAACTTTTCAGTCAATCAAGGTTATATAAATAGCTGATTATGATTGACCGCTCAGTTCATTTATACACCGCACAAAATTATATAAGCTACGGCTTAGGTTTAAATCAAATACCAATCACAATTCACACCATAATAATTTTAATCACAGCTGGAAGTTAAAAAAAATGCTACCAAGAATTGAATAAGTTACCTCTAACTTGAATACAAGTCAAAGTCATACACGGAAAAAAAAAATTCTGTAAAAATTCATTGGATTTCCGACAATAATTACAGTTTTTCCCTGTAATGCCCAGGTAGTAAGCGAAAAACTGTAATAATTGATTGTGATTGTCAATGAAAAATTACAGTTCTCACACTGTAAAATTTAGCATTTACTCCGAAAAAATTTTAAAAACGAAAATTTTACTTTTTGTCTTATTTTATTTTTTTCTTATTTTATGTTTCATTATACTTCCATACTTCTTAACATAGCACGAAACAGAGAACCAGCGTGGTAACATTCATATAATTATTTTCTTGTAATCATATACATATCTACATTTTATGTCGTATTTGTAAAACGCAGGTGACAAAAAAGTAATATCGAATCATAAGATAAATAATTTATTATGTGATACTTATTGAAGTTTTTACAGTTTACCCTGTAATTTTTATTTGTCGATCATATGAAATTTTTAATAATTATTTAGTACTTTTTGCTAACTAAAGTTTTCCCTGACCACATTGTTTATTTTCCATTCTGAAACTGTAATAATAAAGTTTTAGACTGTAATGATTGCAGTTTACGCATCAATTTGTACTGAGTATTCCATGAAATTAGAAATTACAGGGCTATACGACAATTTTTCCTGATTATTTTGCTTTTTTTGAATATCTCAAGTTATTTTTTACAAAACCTTTTTTTCCGTGTATGGACTTTTCGAACCCAAAACAGCAAAGAGGTGAATTTCAGAAAAAAAAAATGTGTTTTCCATGATATCGATTAAAATCTATTTCTACTTACCTTGGCCAAATGTAGGCACCCGATACTTCAAAACCATAGTTCCAGGCTCCAGAGTAAGCACCCTGATGTTTTGGTCCCGTACACACACCATGACCATGGGCTTTGCCCTCATCCCAACCGCCGCAGTAGGTGCCGCCATCTTCAAAATCAAAACGACCACCGCTTATTTGTGGACGTTTTCCTGATGTACCATAGGCTCCATCAGAGGTTAATGCGCCATTTTGTTGAGACTGTTGCTGTTGTAACTGCTGCTGCTGCTGTTCAGTTTGTTGTTGCTGTTGCATTGCACTACTACTTCAACTTCAAAATGATTTTCAACGATGATTTTTATATTCGCACGCTTCCAAATTTGAAAAATATGGCGTGATGATGAATAGGAAAAAGACGCGTAATTGCAATCCTTTGGTTTGGTGCGATTTAAACTTTTTCGTGGTCGTATCTCTAAAACTTAATGTTTCGTAGAAAAAAATGTTTTCCGGATATACGACTAACTATAATTAATAGCCAAGTCTTCAAAGTCCATTTATTAAAGGTTTCAAGTTTTCGAAGTCGTTTAATTTAAGTCTTGGCGAAAATTGTGTCGATTGCGAGTCAATACGACTAACTGACCGACCGACCGAACAGGGATAAAACTACTACTTAATTTAAGATTATACGGATGTATACGATTATATGTACCATATGTATCGAAGAGTAATGTTTTTCAAATTTTTATATTTCATAATGAATTTACACTCAAAGTTTCACTTAAACGTGAATATCGTTTTTTATGTATTAAGCAGCGCTGGCGCTTTTCATTCATGGCAAGGCGATGTTTTGCTTCCCTCGATAATTTTGCTGTTGTTGTTGCAGCTGCTGCTCTGTAGTATCTTTAGCACTTTTCGTTTTGTTTTAAAGAAGATTAAAGTTCGTCATAGTAAACAAAACTATAATATTAAATGAAAACAGTAGTGAGTAAATTATGTAGTTTATTAAAGTTTTGTTATGATATTTTTTTATAAAGCACAAATCGTTAATGTTCAAAATAATCTTTGTTAATTGCCATATGTATGTATCAACAGCCTTAGGATCGTATTGTTAAACCCCCAAATTATCAATTGTAGAGTTAAGTTGATATGTTTGATTATACAGTAGCTGTCAGTCAGAATATTCGGTCTCAAATAAGCACTGCGGATTTTTAAATGAATAAAAGAGCCTGCCTCAAGTTTTATGTGCAGCAAGTTTTTTATACTGAACTATTTTACATAATCAATAAGACCCAACGATGTAGAACTTTTATTGACCAAAGCAGCAAAGTAGTTAAGGACATGCTTTGTTCTGGATAACTTTTATTTCTAGCAACGCTGAAGACAGAAAAAACCATTAGCTTAAAACCAACAAGATGAAAATCATGAATGTTGTTCTGTCTGAAGCTTTTAGGCTTCATAGATCGTACGAGTTCCGATAATTTGAGCAACGACCGAATAAAACAATGGATCAAAAATATATTGAGCTATCGAGTCATCAATTCGGCCTTCAAAAAACTAATGAACAGACTTACAGCTCTGTGCTTCTATGGAATTTGATCATAAATTACATACTAACATTGATAATAGCGAAAGTGGCATATGCGGACAATTGATACTGTTCACTGGAAATATTCTTTTAACAATCAGTGAACTCATAGAATCGGCGCCCTCTGAACTGAAAAAGTGAACGAAGAATGGTTTGAGGTTTAATCCAAATAAAACGTAACTCCTTGTGCTCACGCCAATATACAAAGCCAACAGCTTCACTAATCCTGAAATGAACGGAACAGCACTTAGAAATTCAAATGAAGTGGACTTTAAGCTTTCTTAAAAGAGAAACTCGGAGAAAAAGATGAAGTAACGCCTTATACGTTTGAAAGCAGAAGTTCGGGAAAAAGTAGGGCCTGCAACCGCACATAATTCACTGAATATATGTATATATGCAGCGGTTGTTTGTTCTATACTTGCACACGGCGACCTAGTATAGTGAGAACAAACTCGTAAGAGGCTCCACCTCAGCATTGTGAAAAAAGTGTAAAGCCAAGCCCGTTTGGGATTGAATTGGTAATTATTAAAAAATATATAATTGATCACACAACACTGTTCAACATTTATTAGACCTACATCAAATATCATAGTATTTAAAATTAAAACGTTTTTTTATGTATATCCTATGAACCTCGATCGAACAAATGTCAATATTTCGCCTAAAAATTTTTCTATTGCAATCGCAGTTACCCAAGTTATCTGTAAGCATATTAAACACGTTTTTGCTTATACAATTCCAAGAAATCTTTTGACAGTGATCTTTAAGGTCGAATACAATTATCTGACGTAGGCCTACATAGATAGATAGGTTTTTTTTGGCAGCTTAACATTAGTCTATATGGGCAAACGGCGATCAAATGTCCAATTTTGGAGATACAGGAAATCAAAAGTCAACGAGAACTTAATAAATTAGAGTAAAAAAAAATTGTTCAACCCACATACTTATACATATCTCTTACGAGTAAACTGTCTATAATTCAGACTTTTTTTTGATAAAATAATCCAGCACTTTTTTTTCACGAAAAAAGGCCATCGGTAAAACTGACTGAAACTTTAGTATAATGCATATAGGCACAAGTCTGAGTTCTGATTCAGCCAATTCAAAGAAAATCGAATTTCCCCGATTGACCGAGGTCATTCACAAGAATTCGAAATAAAGGGAACCCTATTTTTTGCTTACAATTACATTTTTTTTTCTATTTTAATAAAGCGAAACGAAATAGGTAAATACAATAAAAATACCTTTAGAAGAAATGACGCTGAATTGAACCAAAATGTTTTCACTTGGTTTAGGTATTTTTGCGTGTGTATGTGTACAAAATAACGAGAACGACCGCTAGCTAAACGAGTGATGCACGATTGTGAGCACGATCGTTTTGTTTCAGTGCTTGCGCCTGAGATGATGCGTCCGTCGCTGAGGTTGTTGGCTAAAATGATGCTTGGGGTCTTGGCTAAATTTAAAGACGCGTTATTGTTCTTTTCTGAATTTTTTTTTTGTTTCTTCTTAACGATTTTTCTATTATAATGCAAAAACTCAATGGCAGGCCGAGACCATCGTACACCCGCACTCGGACCCGCTAGCTGATATATTTCTTCCACCACTGTACTGAGCAAGCGAACGTTTGAGTGGGTGGGTGGGTGGTTGTTTGGTTGGTTCGGTAATTCTTTTATTGTTGCTGTTTTACAAATTAAAAATTTGTTTCAATAAGTTTAAATGTACGCTTTATAGTAGTAGTAAAACATTAGAAAGATCGCATAAAACAAAAGAAAGGAACCAACAAATAATGAAACCATTAAGCAGTTCATCATGATAATGAAGATGACCGATGTTGCTGGGACTGCTGTTGCAGATAATGTTGCCGTTGATTGATACAATGGTGATGTCGTGCCGTTTGTTTGCAATCGCTATGTTGTGACTAGATATCGTAGAATTTTGCAACTCGATTGTTTATTTATTTTATTTGTTTTTCTTTTATTTTGCCTTGTGTCGAGGTTTTGCAAAATATTCTACAAAATGCACTAAATTGTTTGTGTCTTCGCAGCAATGCACTCGTATTCGTACTCGTTTTTATTACTAAATCAAAGGAAATCTACTGAACTCGTGTGCGGATACTTTTAAATACTTGCCGATTTTTTTTTTTTTTTAGTAGATATACAAACATACATAGTATGTACACGTAGTATATATGTATAAATGTTCGTATTGTTGTTTGTGTATCTTAATTTCCTTATTTCATTGAATTGAACAGAAAAAAAAAGAATTTTTTTGAATAACGTACTCTTTTTATCGCTAGCGAGCAACGTGTTGCCGACGTAATATTGAGTACTTAATTTAGAATATTCAAACAACAGACGTGGCAACAAACAGTACCAGAAAAAGGAAAAATTTGATCACAAAATAATTTTTTTGTTGTTAATATGAGCATTTAAAAAAAATAATTAACTTTTGAATAATAGCTACTAAAAGATATTTAATTTTAAACGTGAAGTCATTTTTCACAAAAGTATACATGCACAGCCGTATTGATAAAAAATTACTTATCCTTGGTTGAGCGACTGATTAGCTGGAGTACTGATGAAGAAGATAGGCACCACCTTTTTTTTTATAGTTTAGTATACTGCCGTACTAAGCGAAAAGGGCGTATCTCAAAAAAAATATCTGAGATTCTTATGGCATCGGATATTATCGGAAATTACGCGTCTAATGAAATACTCCAAGTGCTGGTACCTTAGATCAATCATATAAAAAGTCTCCTAAGAGAATTATCGCTATCTCAATTTTACAGGCATTTCAACATATTTACATTTACAAAAAATCAATTATCTCGAAACGATTTTTTTTGAGATAAGCCCTTTTCGGCAGTATAATCCACATAAATAATATTATTTCAATAAATAATGTGGTAAATGGTTACTTTTTTGACAGAACATTTATACGAGTAGTAACACTTTAATTTCTTGTTGAACAGCCTTCGGAAGTTGTAAAAATATTTGCGAGCTGCATAAATGTAAAAAAAAACACTTGTAAGTGTCTAATAATAATCTAATAATTTTTGTTTAGACAGTAGCTAAAACACTAATCAAGGTTAGGCGCTTCCTAGTCATCAGCTATGTATACGGTCGTAAATCTACTCTTAGCAGATTGATAGAAAATATTTGAAGTTTCTACGATTAAAAGAAATTGTTCGTCCGAAGTCCTAGCCAGTACCAAAACCCTACACAAAGAAAATAATTTAATTATTTTAATTAAGATTTGGTAGTAGTTAACAAATGGTATATTTAATATAATTAGGAGAAGAAAAAAATCATCTTTGCTGTGAGAAAAATGTTTTCTCTATTTGATTTTTTTTTTTGTGATAAGCAAAATCTGAACAACTTTTACAAACTTAACCATTTCAAAGCTTCATGTTACTCATGAGTATCTTATGCAAATTTCATAAATAAAATTGTTTCAGCTTTAACCATCTAAAAACCATGAAAATCGGAAGGTACCGTTTCATTTTTCATAGCCATTTCCTCCCGGTTAATTTTTTTTTTTTCAATTGAAACGTGGTGAGCTTGTTTGTGAGAGACCGACAAAAAATGTCGCTTAATAACTCGGAAAGTAAGCTATGTATAAGTAAAAAATTATATTAAGACCAATGTTGTAGAGGAAATGAAAACACATCGATTTCATGCCCGATAAATTTCCGTAGGACAAAATTTGACCCATCTTTCATTGTATCCAGAAATGTCAAAATTTGTAGACAGCCATTTTCATATCGCCAAAATAAAAAAATATTTACAATTTACAAAAATCACCAACAAAAGGCATCTTAAACAAAAAATTTATATTTTGAAAAAAATTACAGAGTTTTGAAATGGGTGGCATGCGTGGTATTTCGTTTATAATGTACATAAACATTCGTAATTGAGGCGAACATTGGAAATTAACCTACAAAAAATAAATAGCAGAGTTATTATTAATTAATGTTGGACGTGAAATTTCGCCACAAATGTCAAGCAAATCCAGAAATGTCAATATTTTTTTCATCCACAATGTGCGGAACTTAATACTACAGAGATAGTAAATTGTACCCAACCATGAAACCGTAAAATAAACTTTCTCCATATTTTAAGATATCTTCAACCCAATGAAATTATTTGACCGAAGCGTACATTATCAAACGAAAATTTTCTTAACCAAAATTTCGATCAGTCAGAAAAATATTTTTCTAATGAAATTTTTATTGAAGAAAGGAATTTCTTGAAATTTGAAATCATAAAATTAAATTTTTTTTTTTTTATTTTGAAAGCGACATACGCAATGAATTGTAGTGAGCTGATTGTTTTGGGCAATAATGAAGTGAAATTGGGTTTTCTCTAAAAATTGCGAACAACAGTTAGTATTTAGTACTATTTCCGAATTTGAGTTTTTGCAAATCCGATAAAGAAAAGATATTTAAAAGAGGAACATCAAGCTAAGGAAAAACTCAGGCGATAATAACTTGCCTAAATGAATGACATAAGTGGCCATAAACGAAAAATAACCTAGAAGTAACGATGTTCATCCTTCTAACGGTATTGATCATTCCTTTAAACAAATTTCAGAAGCAACACCAATGACAGCAAGCAATTCTTGTTCGCAAATACAACAACAAACATTTTTTTAAAATAAAAATTATCTTAAGCTTTGTTATTAATAGAAACACATTTTGAGGTAGAACATTTTTTAAACAAGTTAAAAACGCGAAAAATGTTGTGTTGTTTTGTTTCGAAAAAGAAAAATAATTAAATACATTCGAGTATTTTAATTTCGTGTTTTGAAGGAATCAAAAAAGAAAAAATCATTAAATTTTGTTGCCTTAGAATTTGTTGTTTATTTTTCAGAGGGACTAAGGCAGCACAGCTAAGCGACCAATCCACACAGAGCCAAACAGACGGTGGAACAGAGAGACAGACAAAGTAACCAATGAACAAATGAAAAGCGAACGTACGTACGGGCTTTGTAAACGGATGATCAGCACAATACAATGGCGAGCATTTTTCATTTTTATTTTATCTGAGTCAGAAATAGTTTGTTTGAGTACTCGAAAAACATTTTTCAAAAAAATTACAAAATAAAAAATAAATTAAAATGTACAAAGAACTCAAGATTAAACTGGTGTACAGATAGATACGCGTTGCCGAAAAATCCACACATTTGCAAGCAGTAAATATGTATTGGAAGTTATTCGCAGCGTCTGTATTGCAATCGGGTTTTCATTTATATGCTAAAATTATGTCACAGATGGACACTTTGCTCAACTGCATTTTTTCACGTGATAGATTTTTATCTTCACACTTTTAGACTTTTTTCCAGCATTGCATTTTTGCAAATGAGAACTGATTTTTATTTAAATTCATAGATCATTAAAATATATCATCAGTTTAGTTGAACAATCGTTACATATGGTTGACACTGTGCGACAATTATGTATTTATGTAAAAAACAAAAATGAAAAGATTTTATGCCAAACAGTTTATGTACTCCATACAAAATGCTTCTATTCTTACAGAATATATTGCGAATACATTTTCATTTGCAGTCATCGAGAGACGGGCCGAATACTTAGTTTCGACGAGGCTTAAATAAATAAGTACAATTTTAAATTTTTTCGTTGGGACTCAACGGATGCAATTACTTTAGACGGTATGCGGAATACTATGCAGTAATTTTGAATAGCCAACTATGGTTCTATCTCAACTGAGATTATGAAATGGTGTAGGCAATGAATCGGTCATACAATCAAAAAAGATATTAGAGAAACCTGTCAAGTACGTGACAGATGCAAATTAAAACCCAGATTACCGTGGCGGTATATAAAAAGAAGAAAGGATAATCCATAATGGGACGGACAGAGCATTTTCGAAAGCTTATATTTTCTTGTTTTCAAATCGAAAGCTCAAAAATGTTCTTCATCTCCACTACCTACTCTGCATTTAACATTAGAAGAGTTAGAAATAATTTTCTTTAATTTTTTCAGCATTTTCGAAAGATAGAAATGACAAGCTTTTAAAAAGTAATGGACGGAACATTTCCATTCGCAACAGGCATCATTGAACTTTAAATATTTTGCGATACTTTTCGACTATCACTTTCCGGCTGTTATCGAACTTTTCGTTATTTTTTCGATACTTTGAGACTTTTTCTATCTTTTCAACAGTCGGAGGTAATTCATCGATAAAAATCAAAATATATTGCAAAAGTCGGAAAGCATGCATAAAGAAAAATATCGAAATATTAGATGAAAATCGAATGGTACCTATCGAAAATAACAAAATTCATCGAAAAATTGGTCGCAGGCATAGAAAAATATCGAAAAGCCGGAGAAAAAGAAGAATCGAGGAAAGTTTAAGCGCATCGAAAAGTCTATTAAAACTGGAGAGCATCGCAAAATAGCGAATCTCATCAAAAAAAATCGTTAAAAATCGATATACATCCTCGCACAAAATTTCCCTAAAATTCAATACTATGTAAACACCAGAAAAATTGGTAAAGGTTTGCAAATTTTTTCGAAAAATTAATTTATTTTTTTGTTTTTATTAGAGCCAAACGATTTATATTTATTGACTTTAGGTCGCTAATCCGTTGTCTGTTAAGTCTTTCACGTCAAATTTTTTTTTAATTTTCCTAAGTTTTTTTTTCGTATACCAAAATTGAAGAAACCACTCAAATCTATAAGTGTTGAACATTTTTTGGGAGAATTCGATTTTTAGTCTAAATTAACTTTTTATAGGGTAATTCCTAAAATGAGCAGTTTCGATATATATTTATTTGAACAGCTCTTAACAGATAGCAGATGAAGCGAAATGTCCCATTCTTTTTTGAATCATTTATCGCTTTCAGATAAATATTACAAGATTTGATAGAAAGGAGGCATGTAAATAGATAAATGATTTTTGAGCACGAAAAAAATATGGCAGTTTAAAAAATGAACAGGCATTAAGGACTGCGTTTAAGTATTTGAAGTAAAAAGTTTATTTAAAAAAAAAAAACGTCATGGTATGCATAAAGCACGAGCACTGCAATCTGTTTAACATAAAATTATTATGGCACTACAAAAAATTAAGATAACATTTGTTGAGAAAAAGATTTAAAATAATTTTTGTTTTCTTTTTGTTTTATGAGTTTATTTCGCTTAGATTGAGTTTGTACACTTATTGCTCCAACAGTAAATTATGTTAGGTATTTGTCCCACAGTGTTTTACTCCATTGCTCTTCTTTTTTTTTTTTTGTTATAGTTTTAAAAGAAATGTATTTAAAAATTAAAAACAAAATTCTACAGCACTGAGTTTTGTTTAAAAGTAAGTATTTTACGTTAAAAGAATTTCAGTTAAAAATTGCATTTATTTTTTCATTTCAATCATTTCACTGAGCATCTAAGTGATATTTTTAGCTCCGAACACTATATACACACATTTGCTGAATTGAAATTCAAATTATTTATAGGTTCACATAAATTAACTATTAACACCACTGGCTTCCTTGTATTATACTCGTCTAGAAGAAGAGTATTTTGAAGTTATGTAGACTTCATTTTTCTACAGTTTATAACTTTTAATTAATTTCATTTTTTTTCACTTGTTATTTATTTTAATAAATTATGTTTTTTTTTTTGTTTGTCTTGTTAATCTTAGTCATTTTGTTTTTCAATTTAATGTTGATAAAGGTGTTTTCGAGTAAACGGTTTTCTCAACTCATTTGGTATATGAAATTTTGGTTTTTTACACTCGCGAAAACCAAGCAACAAAAATTTTTTTGATTCAATTTTTAATTTTTTTTTTTAAGTAAAAATTCATAGTCCCGTGCCTTGAATATTTTTATTTTTTTTTTTTTTATTCCATACAACAGGCTACCAGTTTGACATACAGACAGCTGGCAAAGCAAGACGAGGGGCCAAGCTGCGCTGAGCTGCCCAAAGTAGTAACAGAACAGAATGAAAGAAAATTAAATGGAAAATTGTAATTGTGCGAACTACACGAGTGACGGCGAAAACTCAAACGACCGCTGATACACGCTCGAAATTGAAATTCAGAAAAAGGCGCACCGCGCTCATCTACACTCATTGCCGTGTCTCGTTAGTGTGCTGTCCTTTAGAGCTGTGTGCTCGCTCCTCTCAACTCGTTCCACTCTAGATTTGCTCTAACCCACATATGTATGTGGTTGTATTTGCAGATTGTGTGCGTGTTGTTGAGTAAATTGGAAAATTAATTTTCCCACATACACTGCAAAATGAATGCTACAAGCAACATTTAAGAGATTAAGTTTGGGGCAGCACATTAATTTAATTAGGAAAGTCAACTTCCCAAGAGAGAGTAAGGGAATACAGAAGGTTGCCATGAGATCAGCGCAAACAGCTGATCAGTTCGTTCGAATTCGCTCATTGCCGAAACAAATAATTTTGTTTCGAACATCACACGTAGCATTTACTAAGGTACACTTAGAGAAAAAACTGTTTAGAGTTAAACTGTGATTTGAAATTAAAAGAAAATTATTTTATTCACTAAAAACTTAAACCCACATAAGAAAATGTTTTATGAAAAATTTTGTTTATCTTCAAAAATATATAACATAATTATGCACCTTGGATTTAAGTTAAGCTTTCTATCTAAACACAAAATCGTGTGAGGACTAGATTTTCCTGATAGTAAACTTGATGAGTCATAGAATCTTAGAGGTTCGTCATAAACGCTGCTAAAAAATGACTTGGTCGTTGTACAAATTTTTTCCAAAACTCGTGGAGAATTTGCATTGTCAAAGCAGTTCTCAAAAAAGACGAGATCATTAAACCTTATAATTACCGCCCCATTGCGATATGCTCTGTTCCTTCCAAAGTTATGCAGTGCGCCATAAGCTTCCACCTCTTAGTATTAGGAGCGCTAAGAACCAACACTTAAGACAAGAGATATTTATTTTCATAGACATATTTTAAAAACGAAGTAGCCACTTTTAGCGATAATGAGCTCGGCATTGATCTCTGCTGCTTTTGGCTTGACACACTTAGTTCCGTAACAACAACTTGAACTTCAGTCTAACAAAAGTTAGTATTGCGATAAAAGCCATGGAATAGAAAACTTTATTTGGCAGCGGTAGACTCTTTAAGACGTCGAGAAAAACGTTGGGCAAAGAAACAAAAAACTACAGAAATGAAAATGTATTTCCAAAAACCGTATCAGACTGCGTAATTTCAAGGAACTAGAAGAAGGATGTTAAGGTAGGTAGTGGCATTCAGTCTAAGGACCGAACCACTTAGACAAAATGATCATCAATTTAGGGATACTTAACTTAACTCTTTTGTAGAACTAACCAGGTTAACAATTACATTCAGGTTAACAATTAACATATAAATTGAAATATGTAGGTCCCATAAATAATTTAAGTACATATTTAAATTACGGGTTTCATAAGGACTTCGATTTGAGATATAGTACAATCTCGTTAAGCTGGATCAATTAAAACCGACCCCAATCCGGACTATGCGGAGATCCGGATTACCAAAGACACATAAAAATTTTTAAGGAAAAATATTTATAAATGCGAATTCATTTATTTTAACAAATAATAGTAATGTAGGTATTAAAACAAAAACAATTCATTCAAAATAAGCGTTAGAAATAAGTAAAAAGTAATGTAAAACAGTGGAACCTCTTTAAGTCGAACCTCGATGAGTCGAAAACCTCCCAAACTCGAAAAAATGTTGTGTTCCCTTCCCTTCAAGTCCCAAAACCTCGATTGATCGAAAGTAAATTCATTATTAGGCGTCTTCCTTCAAGTTCGACTTAGAGAGGTTCTACTGTACATCAAAACAACATTTATTTTAAAAAATCGGTAATTGAATTTTTTTCTTTTTTCACCCTGTCCGGATTACAGTATGATCCGGATTAGGCCATATCCGAATTAGCGAGATTCTACTGTATTTCTTAACCTATCGACGTCTTTTTACGCCAACCGATTACATACGACTGCGCAGTCACCTGTTTCTAATTCCCTGAAGATATACCTGCAAAACTGAATGCTCAGATATTGCTGTGACTGAAGGTTTACTAATAAGCTTTTGATAAAATTTGTTGATAGTATATCAATATCAATATCTTCGTTTGCGTTTTTGGAACAGATCATATATTTCAGTGACGGTAAGTTCGAATTTCCTGATTTTTTTTTTTTTTTGTTTTTATGTTCGATAAACTTAGTAAAGTAGTGACATACAAAATGTCCAATTTTCGAAAAATTAAATTGTAAATTTTTGGTCCGAAGTTTTTTTTTGCACCCTTAATATTTTCGTAATCATGGCATTATATTGCGAGCAAAGTGTTTGTACATACATAGTTCAGTAAAACTCAACGTTGAAGATTTTTACTCCATATTTTTCGAAAATATAAGTGTTACGTCTTTCAACTAAAAACCAAAAATAATCAGTTATGATAATGCAGTGATTCCTATATAAAACTCAGGTACTCTCTGAACATCAGCAAAGATAGTATTTAAGTTTAAAAGTAACCGAACACACTTCTACGGTAGCATTACTCGAACACAATGTGTTTTCTTGATGTGCAAATGAATTTTCTGCATTTTAATTTTGTGAACAAAAACACAAGTATCATAAGAAACAAGCATCTATTCTTCATTGGCAAATCTTTCGAAACGAAGGTAAAACAAAAATTATCAAAAGAAAAATATCAACAAAAAAAAAGAAATGTACGTACAGAAATAAGACTATTAATGTGAGCAGTAAATAAAAAAAATCCAAACAAGATATACAAAAATTAATTAAATTTTTTGTAAAACAAAATCAATTTGTTGATTGTTGCTCATTGGTGTGAGGAAAAATTTTATTTTAATTTCACAGCCTAACAGCCAAGCCCAACAAACATACAACACGCTAAGCAGCGGCATTTACCGCATGCTGCACGTTCTTGTTTTTTTTTTTTTTTGTGATCTGTCTGTAACATGTTTATTTGTATTGTAGACGTTCTTGTTTATTTTCTTTTTTAATTTTTTAGAGAAAACTTAAATACCACTGGTCAACAAAATAAAACCTGTAGTGGCGTAAAAATGTTAAACTCAAAATGTGCGTTTTGATTTTAAGTTTTAACTACGCACTTTAAAAAAATTATGATTTTTTTATCAATTGGAAGCGAAAATTTGAAAACTCAAAAATATGGCGATTCAAAAACGAAATTAAATTTTAACATTTAAAAAAATTATATTTAACAATTTGATACTGCAAATATGTTTCAATGGAAATAGTACCAGTTAATTAAGAGAAAAAAACTTGTTGTTTAGCGTTAGCATTGTGATGCAATTGGTGTATCCGATATGTAAGTACATATCTCAAGGGTTTTTTGAATTATCAGCAAACAGAAGTATCGACAACTACTCGTATTTCGTGAAGTATCTGCGAGTAGTAGCGGCATGCCACCACGTGTATGTGTTGTGGCAACAATAGCACGTACAACAAAAACACCTCGACTCGACTTGACCTACATATGAAAAGTCATTAAAATGGCGAAATACATAGACATATGTACGTATGTATGCACAATACAACAACATCAACGCACACTGACACATTGAAAGTGAGGTGGGACGAGTCTTTGAAGAGAGGCCAAACAATGTGTTGGCAACACTGCCAACTTGGCTGCGGCAGTGATGGTGCGGTGCGCGATGGGAGTTACTGACTGGGTGCAGGGTGCATGATGGGCCGTTTTATGTTTGTTGCTTCATTCGTGTGTAGTCATATAGCCAAAAAAAACAAGCGGATCTATGGAATTTTCCATGCAACATTTAAATGATGTCCTGCTGCTTAGCTACGCGATAAAAATGCGAATGGCAAGCGTGCTTTTTTTCATGTTTTTCAGTTTTTGTTTATTTATGTTAAAAAATCATTTTGAAATGAATCATTTTGGGCCAACAGAAAAAAATATTGTACGAGTATATGGTTATGCATGAGTCAGGGGGCGGTAAAACATTGAAACAAACACACAACAACAACAAATTACAACAAAAAGTAAAATTTCAAGAAAATGCACGGTGAATCATAAAGGCCGTACAGGCAAAAAACAAAAATAACAATGAAAAATCTTTAATAATTACCGAGTTGATTCCGCACAATAATCATGATGAATTTGTGTCTTACATTTTGTTATGACTAAATAAAAACAAAGTTTGTCAGATGTTGTATGTATGATTTTAAAAAATAAAATATGTTAAGAAAAGGCCTTAAAAATTATAATATACCATAATCTTCATTACACTTGTGCTCTATTAGTTAAATGTTACTCATACGCCATGATGTACGAAAATTTCTAAGCAAAAGTCGCAACATAACACGTAGTGGAATGAAAAGATTTATTCATTGATCTTGAGATATTCTATATAAATAAAATCAAAATAAGTTTCAAAGTTTTTCCATTTCCATTTCTTTTTATTTTATATTTAATAATTCGAATAAAGGATTTTCCGATGTCAAGAGAAAAAAATAGTTTCTTTTACCGATGTCAAAGCAGTCGGGAAAAACATTCGCACGGAGATTATTCCACAACTTAATAGTGCGGCGAAAAAACGAATTATGACGATAGAGTGAAGTATTGAGAACAGTTATAACGCATACAAGAGAATATCAAAACCAATGGAGTCAACTCAAGAATGTCTCTAGAGCACAGACTTTTATTAAATCAAAACAGGTTGAGAGGTTAAGCACACAAAGTTACGTAGGTGATCAAGAGAATCAATAGAGGAAGCAACATCTGCACAGAAATGGTGCAATGGCCCGAATTACCAAAAGGTGCATGGTAAAAAATATATGTTCATGATAACTGAAGTTATGGATATTAAAATCGTCAGCAACGATGTCACTATTTGAATACGAACCCAACATTTGAGGGGTTCAATCAGAGAAAAAGTCTATCTGATCACAGAAAGGAATCCTCACTAAGGGCTTCTGTAGACGAAACAGAAGTTCAGAATGTGCGACTAGACTTTAAACTTAACCCACATGGAGCGGAATTCGGCGCCCGTCATGTTGAGTTATTCGGTTGAAAATGCTCGAGTGTGCTCTAGAATTGATAAGCATTTTATTTTTGTTATTTTTATTTTATCTCTTTTTGGTCATATTGACACTATTTTGATCGAATTTGTTATGCTTTCTTTATTTTTGATCTTTTTCAACCTCAAGTTGAATTCAAGCAAAACAAGCAATAACAGTAGAGCGTAAATTTGGCAACCCAAAAAATTCGGAAATTTTACTCAAAAAAGTTGTTAATCGAAAAATAAATGAATCACGGAAGTACTTTAAAAAATTTAGGAAATTTTTTTTTTTTACTTGTTTCTTTATTTACACATTGAATGCTTTTTAACTTTGTTACATAGAGTTTTCGAAAATCGAATAAAGAGTTCTGAGTAGGATTTTAATAACAGGGGTTCTTGCTTAAATTTTTTTTTATTTATTTTGTTAAAATAACGCATTTCAAAAATCAAAATAAGAAATTCGTCATTTACGTTTTACTTAAGAAATTATTTTTAAGACCAACATATACTGAGTTTCTTTATTCGTCATGCGCCAAGGTTTGTCTTTAAACATGGGCACCCATCGAATTAAAGAAAACAATTACTGAAGCTTCTCTGCTGTACAATAATTTCGAAGGACAGTCACTGAATATGTTTTTTACTAACACACACGCGCACATGTAATGTCATACATATATAGCAATGTGTTTTTGTAGACTCCTTAGAATGCATTTCCAATAATAAAAATGAGTCCTCAAACAAAGGAACCTACTTAATGAAGCACCATAAACAGCGAGAGCATTCAAACACATACAGTCAGTCAGACGATGGGTTGGATGTCCGACAAGTCGGCATCTTCTGTTTTTATAATAATGAAACAGGTCCGACGACCAGGTTCTATGCTGGGGGGCGGGAAACATACATTGGTAAAACAAACACAAGTTTATTCACTTATTTCCCTCGCGTTTTCCCAAAGCACACACTCACACAAAACGGTGTTTACCTATCCCAAATTATTTTTTGTTTTTTTTGTTTTTCAATTAATCAATTTGTATTTCATTAAATATTTGTTTGTGTTTGGAGGTGCTTTTGTTGTAGCATTTATTATCTTTTGTTTTATTATACCTTTCTAAGCGCCAAAGTAATACGTAAGGCAACTAAAAATAAATAATATATTCAAATATCTTTGTTTTTTCGGTGCTGTTGCTTTTCTTTTATTGTTGTATTAAAATTTTTGTTTTAAAAAGTCGACACTTCATGTGAATTGCGATCCCTTGATTGTTTTGTCGTTTTGATAGACCGTTTATTTTGTTTTTTTTTTTATTAAATATAATTTCTAATTTAAATTTACGCGCGCGTTCGTTTCGGAAAAATGGTTCGTTTTCAACTGAGCCCCTTCGTTCGTTTGCTCTCGTTTGTTCGACACAATTTTCCTCAAGTCAATTTCTGTCAAGCAAAAGATTCCGTGTGCTTTTTTTGTGCACGTCAAAAGCTTTCCATTACACAGTGCAAATTAGTGTTGCCATCGTAAGGAAAAATTTTATTGCATCTAAATACACAGTGCGTTTGAAACATAGAACTCATATAGCTAAAGGATGGTGACTTTCCAAATAAAATCTTTAAAATTCAGCTATAAAATACTTTTTACAACATACACATTTGTCCCTCCGTTTGTAACGCATATAAGAGGGCGTGGCAGTATAGAAAAGTAAGTAAATTTCTGATCAACCTCACCTCTTTTGTCGATATAGCCATGTCGTCTAACCGTCTATCTGTGGAAATCACGATTACAAGAAATTTAAGAGAGGTATATAATTTGATAAGTAGGGATGAAAGTGGGCGTTCTCGGTAAATGGTTCTGCCTGCCGCCCATACAAGTAAAAATTTTAAACGCTAATCTGTTGTTTAAGGTAATGCATCCGAATTTCACAAACATATTAAAAATGCTTCTGACAAACGCTAGACAAAAATTTTATAAATTTTAACAGAAGTGAGTGGCAACCCCCAGACAAACTAAAACTTAAAAATGCTTCAGAGAGTTATTTAAAGAAATGCAATCAACGCTCACAGAAATAACAAAGACCAGAGAAAGAGTGGGCGGATTTTACAAAGTTCAACTTTGGTAGTTAAAATAGTTTTTCGAAAAATCAAGTAATCATAATGAATTGCATGATATTTTCCAAAGTTACGTCGGGAATTTCATTTTTGAAAGCAGATACCTTCGCAGGATTGATTAAAGATATTTTGAGAAACAAGTTTGGATTTCAAGGTAGAGATAAAAAAAAAAAAAAAAAGTTTGAAAATACATTCAGTGTACGCATGCAACAAGAAAACGGAGCGCAAAGAAACGTGGTATTGCTTGTTTAACAGTTGCATGCAAACTGATATCATATTGATTATTCTCTTTTGTTGTGTGCGTATACAAGAATAGTAGAGCTGCCGCTCCTGAGCGACAGAATGCCAATAGCTACTCTAGACCATAGATGGGAAAAGTTTTGGAACCGGGAGCCACTTACAACAAAAGCATCAATTACAACAACAACAACAAAAAGCCCCACCATAACTTTGATCTCGACAGAAAAAAATCAATTTAGCAATAAACCAAGAGTCAATTCCATGAATCAAGCAAGAACAACATGAGTGTAGAAATTAAAGAATACTGATCAAACGAAACGAGAGAAGCTGTCCTCGATGTGTGCATTGTTGTTTCCTTGTTCGCTCGCTTCGGCTTATTTTATTCTGAATGATGCACAAATAACAATAATAAAAATCCCATGCATAGCGCGAATAAAAAAAATGCACAACGATAAAAATGTGGGTAGTTTGGTTATTTTTCTAAGGAAAAACGACGTGTTTGTTGTAATGAGCTACATTACATGGCTCATTTTTCGTATTTTGTCCATCTCTGCTTTAGATCATTTCAAGCGCCACAACTTTATGAAGATTTCTCAAATAATATGATCTTGACCTTTGGTGAGCAGATTATTCTATGCGAGTATTAATCAATAAAATTGCGGCGAACCGAAAACTCCGCTAAAAGCATGGTTTTTTAATGAAACCCGGGCAGAGTCCGAACTAAGCACCTAAATACGCTCAAGACAGGAATTATGCCGTCATAACCACAAGTTAAAATGAGTCACGATGGTAACACTTATACTAGTGAGTCGTCGCCGTTCATCGGAATGTTTAAGCAGTTGCCGTCGTTTTTGTCGTCGTGAGTTTTCCTTTGTTTTCGATTTTTCACCTTTGATTGAAGTACCACACCATTTCATTTCTTTGGGCTTTTAGCTTTGTTTTCTTTTATTTCTTTATTATTACAACAAACAATCAAAGTTACTGCTGTGAGCCTATAAAAACACTGCCCTACAGGCTTCACACACTTTATAAATTAAGTAAAATCTATAGGAAGGGTTTTCTCCTGACTTTTGAGTATGGTCTTCGTCCTCAATAGAATTTTTTCCTACACTCCACCGTCTATGTCTTCGTCATGGTAGTGCTTTGTGCAAGGCTGTGTATATCTACAGGTAGCCCCAACGTATGACATCCTCTTCGGTAATTGATTTTCCTTTCTGAATTGCATTGCCGCACTGGAATTACGGAATTGCAACATACAATTTTCGTTTTTTAACTCAATGGCTTCGTATTGTATACTGTTCAATCTTTTTTCTCTATAACTTATGTTCACTATAATTCTTTTATTTTCTTGTTTTTACATTTTCGCGATAGTTGAAAAAACATTTCTTTTAATTTTTACAATTTTTCTCAAACGGACACCAAGGTGTCCGTTATTATCGTTCTTTTACGAAAAGATAACACCATTTCAGTAGCCATTTTAGTGTTTAATTTGTTTTTTTTTTTTTTTGTTTCGTCGCGAATAACGAGTGTCCTATAGAATGTTGACTAGCACAAACTCCGCATGTAAACTGCGGCGCAAAAATGTAGGACATAGTGGTATTCGCATTCTCACGTAAGCTTTTCGAGAAGTTCCTACCGGAGCTTCGAAAGCTCCTTCGTACACATGTTTACTATTGACAGCTGTGAAATTATTTTTCATTGGTGCATCGGCAAGATGTGAACTTCACAAAAAAAGTTTTTTTTCTTGTTAAAAAATAACAAGGAAAGTTGATTCCTCATGCAAAACTTGAGATATGTTAATCAGAAGAAAGCTTAACACTCTGCCTCATTAGAAATGGTACACTCTAATAGCACTTTATATGAAATGAAATAACGAAAATTCATACATTTGAGGTGTATATAAGCCACGTGCGAAGGAGGAAAGTTCGACAAAAGCTACGTTGAGCTTTCGTGGGGGCCGAAAAACCAGTGCTTCACAGTTTTACTTTTTTTTTTCCTCTGATGTCCAAACTGAAGGTGATGTGTTCCGCTTAAAATTGGTAGCCTAAAAGGTCGTTCACCTTTCAAATTATTTTTCAACTTAGTTTAAAAAAAAAACACC
This sequence comes from Tricholauxania praeusta, assembly GCA_949775025.1. Classification (NCBI taxonomy): domain Eukaryota; kingdom Metazoa; phylum Arthropoda; class Insecta; order Diptera; family Lauxaniidae; genus Tricholauxania; species Tricholauxania praeusta. Next base: position 129,212,983 of record OX459030.1, on the reverse strand, counting down.
CTATATCGGGGGTATAAGGCCACGCTAACGTACTTGGTGGGAGGAAGGGGTTAATAGATGGCAAAATTAGACGAACGAGGAACGATAAGACCTCATGTTTAGAATAGGCGAATAATGTACATTTCCATTGGATAAATACGCTTCAAATCGCTCGTTATAAAACGAGGCGGTTTTTGAATTGCCTAGAAACTGGAAATGAAGTATCGAAAACATAGTGAGAAAAAAAGCCCATAAGCACCCTGAGAAAACACTGCAGTTAAAGTCAACAATAGGAGCTCATCGAAAAAGAAAGGTTATGCTTCGTTCTTGGTAGGAGAGCAATAGAATACCTTATTATTAGATACTGGAAGATGGTGGCGAAACTGCTAATGCTGAGCATTATTGTTCGCAACTTGAGCTTTTAATGACAGAAATTCAACGTAAGTTTCAGTCTATGACAAAAAGAAAAGGAGTCACCTCTCACAATCACAACGCATGTGGCAAGAAGGGCCATCAGAAACAGAGATGGGTTGGGAAACTGCTTTTTCCATCTTATAAGGTCTTTGTAAATCTTTCTAACTGTGTAAATGTGAAGGTGGTCAAAATTGTAGTGCAATAATCTTTTGAGTCAAAAATGGACAACTTTTTTCCAGAGGATTGAATAAGCTACCAGAAAAATGGCAAGCAATCTAACGAGGAAATAAAATTTAAGCTAAAAATCAAAAGCTTGAAGTGTTTAAGAACTTTTCTTTAAAAAATTTATTTATGCTTTATTACAGGTTGGAATGTCTTGCTGAATAGTCTGTTAAGTTACGAAGATTCTCGCTATACAGAATCAGAAATTTAAATATGTATAAGGTATATTTTCCACAAATATTTCAGTGGCAGTCGATTTTCTTTCCTTCTATTTTCCTATCAGACACTTCGCCATCTCGTTACTTGAACGGTAAGTTTTCATAGTTGAAAAGAAGACTCATCAGTCTTGAAACTGAAATGGTGTGTATGTTTCATCTTCCACATGATATCACCTGATACACACCTCAATGCTGTTATTCTGTATGATCGTCGAGATCTTGAGTCCACTTCATAACAACCGCAAAACTCTGCCTAATTTAGCTGCATTACGTGTACTCAATATAAGTAATCACCGGTAAAATATCAATCCGCCAAAAAAACAAAACTGATCATTTATCTTTTCTCATTTTTTAAAATGGCTACCGATCCCAAACAACAACAATTGATGTAAAAATAGCAATGCCGGTCATAAACAACTTCCGGTTCTGTTCAAATCAAGAGGACAAACTGCGACATCTACCGAAGGGAAAAAGCGCGAATTTGAAAATGTAAAGCTTTTTTTTCTTGTTTTTGTTATTTTTTCAGTTTTATTTGCCATTACAATAAAAGCTGTGCTTCGCTATCGTTAGTCAACTGCCACTCTGTTGTTTTATAGTTTTTGTTATTGTTCTTAAGGTGGTTGTTGTTGTAGTTTTGCAATTTTGTTTATGCCAACTGCTGCTACTTCTGCTGCCGTCACCTCATGCTGCGGTGTTGTTTATTCTGAGTTGAATGTTGGGTTGCTGCTGCTGCTATTGTTGTTGTTGTTGTTGTTATGTTCAAAATGTTGAGAATTGCGCGTTGCTTTGGATTACTCAGTATGTATGCGTGTGTATTTGGCGGTGTGTGTATGTGTTTTGTTGTTTGCTTAAAAGTTACGTTGGTTCGTTCGTTCGTTGTTGAATAGAATTTTTGTTCATTCGGTCATTTGTATGTTTGTCGCTCAGCAGTTGAAACATTCAGTGTTGGTTTGAAGAACCAAAGTGAAAAATTGGAAAATAAGGACAGCATACCATGTAGGTATATTTTGCATAACTGCAAGTTTAAAAAAACATTTGTGGGTAAAACAATTTAAATGTGAATTGATAACAAATTTATTGCAATGTATAGTTTGCCGCTTTTTTTTTTGTTATTTTAATTTTAATTTAATTTTTCGTACTTTCTCTTGGGCGCGCTTTTGTATGAAAAAAAAAATTAAGGTAAAATTTTGTAATTTTTTTTTTAATTTACGAAATGAAAAAATATCACAAATAAAAAAAAAGTTATAAACGTATAGATAACTAAATACAAAAACAAAATAAACACAAACAACAATAACAGCAGCAGCAGCAGCAACAACAGCAACACACATTGTATCTGATTTGAAGTGAATTGTGCTGTCGTCAGTCGTCACCAGTCGCCGCAGCGACAACAACAGCAAGCAACTTGAATTTTATGTTAATAGACGACGGACGAACGGACAGACGAAGCGAACGAAACACATAAAAATATCTTCATTTAGTCGTACGGAGAACAAAACAACAACAGCAGCAGCGACGTCGACGTTGGCTGTCAACATCGACAACAATAACAAGAACAAACGACAGACAGTGGGAATTTTTTGTGTTTTTTTAAACAAAATTGTTTTAGCCGAAGATTTTCAACATTCACGTTTGCAAGTCTATTTTCGAGTTTTTAATTTTTAAGGACAACCTATAAAAGTATTCGTGGAAAAAAAATTCACTATTCGCGGCATTAACATGTGGTTCTCTTTGGGTGTTCAAATCACATTTCTATAGGTGTGTCTCAAGCAGGTACAAACTTAAATCAGCTAAAAAAGTTTTTTGTAATTGTGAAAACTTCAAAGAAACCTTTTTTGATACAAAAACAGACCGAAAATATTGTGCATTTTAGAAAGTTGTTTATAGGAAAGGTTATGGTGGCGGTTATATCGCACAAACCCTCTACCTCAGTCTAGTTATTAAATTATGGTCATTCCAATATCACTAGGTAGAATTTTTGTCTTCAAGGACATGAAAACAGCCGATGTACATATATTCATGTTATTTTTTTTATAGCAGAGCAAGAGCACATAACATGTTCCATAGCCTCCCCTTCGTCGAAATAATGACAATTTCTACATCAGTCGTTGATTACTATATCTATCTTTTAAGTGCAGGGTAACGTATTTAACGTATTTTTTGTTCACTTTTTTTTTTATCTAGATGAAAAACTTTTCAAAAATATTGTGTGAAAATTTGAGACGGATCGGAGCAAAAACAACGAATATACAGCATTTTAAGCAACCGTGCCTCACATGATTCAGTGCACGTTGAAAACTTTAAAGAGTTTTTCCCACATCTCACGTTTTCAAAGTCGGTGTCCACCGTATCTTCAAAACTACTGCATCGATTCTTTGAAATTTTGAACACTTTTTCTGTACATAATTAACGAGGTATATAATTAACTGGAAAGTTTTTTTCAAATTTGTCAATATTTATTATTTTATAATAACAAATTATCCGATTTTTTTTTTGCAAAAATCGCGTTTTTCACTTCAAAGTGTTCCCAAAAATTGAAAAATTGAAATTTCAAAAAACCCCCCAGCGTTACCTGGGGAAATCGATTATCTAACGAAAAATTTTTTTTTTTTTTTTTTTTGATTTGAGATGATCCAGCACCGACTTATCGTGGACACCACAATTCTACTTTTTTCTGAGACGATTCCAAAAAAATGCTGCCATTGCCGTAGTTTTCAATATTTCTACCCGAAAATTTTTCAAAATATTCTTCAAATGTTATACTTTGATCTACCATTGGTTTTAATAAATAGATTTTAGCTGTGTTGTCGAAAAAAATTCACAAAAATGTGCCTGTTTTTGTACGAATTAACGTTACCCTCCCCTTAAGTATAATGCCCAATAAGGCAGTGGCCAGTGGCAGAGTGCTAATCGAAAAGGATCCCATCATGTTTTGCTATTGAGAGTATTTGCATATCTCTTAATAAGTAAAAATGTTGAAAGTACCAAAAATGTCTTATCACGGAAAGGCAATTGTATATAAAAAAAAGTTAAAGAAAATTTCTGCATCCGATTTTCTTGAAATTTTAGTATGCTGGAGAGTTTAACATGCTGATCAAGAACATATGCATATGTTAAGCGCCGAAACGCCTTCTTCACATTTTGTTTTGAGCTCAAAGTTTACGTTTTTCACTACGGTATATCCAACATCGTCTTCCTTAGCCACAGTAATTCTACATGATCTACATATTTGTTTTGGTAAAGCGCCTTAAAACGGCAAAAAATGGACAATAATGTGCTCTATCTCGTGTGTCTCTTTCTACTGTACATAATAAAATGCTTATACAGTATTCAGACATACGAGACATGCGGTCTCAAGTCTTAAGCATTTTATTACGTACAACATAAGGACACACACGAGACATGAGGTGTTATGACTATCGACATAAAAGTCACTTGAAAAGCATGCCGTTTCATGTTTTTATAAGCATTTTAATATGTTTTTATTATGAGCTTTACAAATACACATTAAAGACATTGTTACGTTCTTTTTATCAAGATTTTATATCTTGTTCTGGCAAGATGTAATAAAACCAAATTTAGCTTCAAAGGTAAAGTATCTTATTAATTATGATACAAAGCTTTTTTGAAGACAACACTGCTTTGTAAGCTGGATTTTCGTCGTCGCAACGTCCCCTTATGCTACTAGAGTCAACATATTAAAATTCCAAGAAAAACAGAAACAAGAACAGGGCCGCATGCAAATGGTTAACTTATGGTTTTGAAGTGTTTTGCAGCATCTAGAGTAGGGAATTGAAGACTATGCATTTATAACACAAATATTCAGCCTAACATTAATAAATATGCATTGGATAGTCTAGCAAGACAGTTATCCCAAGCACATCTTAAATAGCGCAAGAATTGTTGATTTATAGAAGACCAAAGCAGATTAAGCACCATCCGCCTTGCACTCATCTTAATCCTATGGAACATATATGGGAGAATTTAAGCCACAAAACCAGGTACAATACTAGCATTAGCGGTTGATAATTCACCTAGAATTTACCCACGGATTAATGGACAGAGGAAAAGGAAAAGTTTTATTATAGCAAAGGAGGCACAAATATTAATTTGAGACATTTATTATATTATGCATTTTCAGACTCATTTCGATGCAATTTATTTTTTGTTTTTATTGTAAAAAAAATGCATGCTGTTAAATTTTTATTTCTGGTTAGTATTAGTATTAATTTTTTAACGATTAATAGAAGCTCATGCTCTACATAGATCTAAATAATTATCCCCAAGAAAATCGTTTTATAAAACCGATGCCCAGCTACCTGGAAAAAATTCAGTGAAAAAAAGGTTCTTATAGTGCCTATCTATAAATATTAAATTAACTATCATATATGCCCACATACAAGTACGTGGGACTAAGCATCTTAAACTGAAGATCCTCATCATTCTTATAAAAAATTCATATGAACACAACGGAATGGCATCAAGAAAAATTATGTCTATCGAAATATGTATTATTGTTCGCCTCTTGACAATATTGTTCTACTGTGCGAAACGAATAGACCTACGAACGAACAACAAACGAACGAAATATCGTACGAATGAACAAACGAGTCACGCAACGAGCCCGAGTCCAAAGCAACAAAACACGAGAGTTGTTTGTCATTTGTGAGTTGGTTGAGCTTTCGGCAACACACGAGGTAAAAGAACAAGCACACAAATTCGATAGCAAATTCGCGCGCGTTTTGCAAACCAACAACAACTTGTGCAATACAGCAAGCAACAACAACAAGAACAGAAGAAACTGAAATTAAAACAAAAATAACAACGTTAATATAAGAAAAAACAACAATAATAAGAATTTATACCGCCCGCAGCCACCCCCTTCCTTCTCATCCACAACATACTGCTGAGCAAACAAAACAAACAACCAGCAGCAGCGGCCAAATCGAAGAAGGGGAAGAGTGAACAAAAAGGCTGCAAAACTGAACGAACAGCAGCAACAAAAACAATAAACGAAGCAACCAACAAACCGACCGACCGACAGACCCTGCCGATTGTCGAGTCGTAGCAGCTTCATTGATAGTGTGTTGTTGTTGTTTCGCTAGTGTTATTTTTTTTTTTGTTATTGTATATTTACTTTGGACTTCTTCAGACTGCTGCGGTTGCTGCTTTTGTTGTTTTTGTCACTAAAATGTAGTGTCTATTTTTATTGTTGTTATTGTAAAAATTGTTATTGTGCACAAAACTTTCGAATATTCGTTTGATTTTGTTTGTTTTTCGATTATCATACAAAAAAACAGCGATATTGGCAGCTACAACAGCATCATCAACTGCATACACCACAATTCTACAATTGACGTTACAGCGACAGCAGCAACAAAAAAGCGCACTTCCGCATTGCATACAAAATGACAACATCCGCGCCCACTGTCGCTGCGAGCGCCTCCTCCGCCTCTAGTAACGCTACAAGCAACGCAACCACAACAACGACTAACAGCGTTTCCGGCGCTGGAGCCACAACGGTTATGAGTAATGGCGGCGCCGTCCTTGCAACTGCAACTACAACAGCACAACAGCAGGCGGCGCGCGCCATGCAATCCGACGAGGATTTCAACATACGATTTGTTAATCTGGTGCGAACCCACAAGTGTCTTTATGACAAAAAGGTGCCAGAGTATCGCAATCGCGACAACCAGGAGAAGGCCTGGTCACTTATATCGTTGGAGACAAGAGAGAGTGGTAAGTCAACAATGAAAATGGACAAAGACAATTAACATTAAAACAACAAAATTTAAGTTTTTATTTTCTATAAAACTTGACAAAAAATACCTAACAGAATAAGATGGCCAGATGTGAAAAAAATGTTTATTCCTTGCAGGCCTACACTTTTGGTCTAACCCAGTCAGCGGAACACGTATTTAAAGTCATCTAACGCTAACTGGAATTTGTTAGTCTTTTTTAAGATTTCACTTCAATATCTTTACAATGCAATGTTCTTTGGCAATGTTTATTGAAGTAGAGATTTCTTAACTCTACAGAAAAGACTTCAATGTTGTTATGAGCTGAAAATGTCTAGGTCCGTTATAGCACGGAGAGTAAGTGTCCGATTAAACAACTGACCGCAAACTTTTTTTAGCGAACAAAAATTTTTCGGACATAGTCTGATACCTAGATATATTTTTGTCCCTTTGTTTTTTAATTGAACATTAACAACGTCGTTTATATGAAAAATCTTAGTGTCATAAACGGAATATTCTTACCATGAACGCTATATAAACATATCAGTCATTTTTAATCCTCAATGAGCGTAATTTTTAAACCTGAATCAACTACCGCATTTGGACATACATATGTATACTTTACACGGCCAAAAGCTGTGACTAAATCAGACTTAAAAAATAATATAGTATTATTATAAATTGTTGTGTAACAGGCTGTTTTAAAAAAAAAAACGGCGGGTTGCACTCCGGGAGTGCCGACAGAAGTGAAAACAAATCGTTTAATCGCAAGTTAGTTGGTATGTGTGCGTTTTCTTTTTATATGGCAATGCAATGGAAGACAAAAACGGAATATGTATTCAAATTTTACTCTCGCTCTCATTCTCAATTTGTCAACGCAACAACGCGGAATTTGAAAGAAACAAACTTGTAAGCATAAAACCTAATTTCCATGCTATCTTTCTTGATCCCATATCAGGGATATCAAATCAAATTTTTGTAAGAAAGAAAAAGCATGCTTTCAGGACCTAATGCGCTTGGAGTATTCAAGAGTGAATAGCATACATTTGCTATCTATATAGCATGTGATGTCCTCCCTGATATTTGATAAGTTCAAGAAAGATCACATGAAAATTAGGCATAACAATCGTTGAATGAGAATGGAATGTGTCAGTTAGGGTGTCTGTTTAGCTTTTTGTCTTCCACTTGGAATATTTATTTAAAAGAAACAATAGAACATTCAAATTTTACTATCGCATTCATGACGGGGAATCCCGATGACGGTCGGTGTCGCGAGTTTATATTTTTTTCCTCAGCCGCACAACGTGCCATAAGAAGTTTCACTTCAAAAATTGTTGGAAGAAGTATATTCGGCTCAGTAGCCTCAACTGTGAATAATTAAATTTGAGCTAAGTTTTCCTAATGTTTGAGAACAAAAATTTATTCTGATTGCAGTAAGAAACATCATTGCGAATTATGTAAGTATAAGAAAAAATCAGGTAAAGAAAGTACCTGAACCTGTGGCTAAATAGCTTAAACATAATTTTTCTAAAACTTAACTTAAAAATCTGCTTCTTCCTACAGACACTATGACACCACATTTATCAAAATCGACTTATTCGTTGCCGAGTTATGGCTGTTAGAATATTCAAACTGCTTAAAACGCCATCTAGTGACAGTTTCTCAAAACACAAATGACTTCAAAAAAATCTGCTTGTCCTTAAAAAAACTATTACACCTTGCTTGTCTAAATCGGTTTAGTAATAGCCGAGATATAACGTTTTAAAGTTTTTCAAAAAACCAAAGTTGCTTGCTGCTGGTTCATGGTGGCCTGGTATTTCAGATTTTTCTCTGCTTTGGGCTGCTGGCTCTGCTTTTGGCTGCGCTTGCAGAGAAAAATTTGCTGACTGAGCAACAGCTAACCGGAAGTCAACATATGTATGCTACAAATTTAAAAATTTTTTACAAAAAATTGAATACTTTCATGGGCCAATTTTTTCAAAAAACGTTGCCTACTTTTAGGTGCTTTTGATAATTTACCCCTAAAAGTATGCAACACTCTCCGACAAAAAAAATCAAAAATAGCGCCTAAAAGTAGGCAACATTATCTGAAATTTTTAAGATCGTTGCCTACTACTTTAAAGGCGCTATTTTGAAATTTGTCAAAAAGTGTTGCATACTTTTAGGGGCAAATTATTAATAGCTCCTAAAAGTAGGCAACGTTTTTTAAATTTTTGAAATTGAGTTCGCTTTCCAAGTCTTCAAAATTCTAAAATCGAGTTCGTTTACCAAGTCTTCAAAATTCCAAAATCAAGTTCGTTTCCCAAGTCTTCAAATTTCTGAAATCGAGTTCGTTTCCCAAGTCTTCAAAATTCCAAAATCAAGTTCGTTTCCCAAGTCTTCCAAATTTGAAATCGAGTTCGTTTCCCAAGTCTTCAAATTTCTGAAATCGAGTTCGTTTCCCAAGTCTTCAAAATTCCAAAATCGAGTTCGTTTCCAAAGTCATTCAAATTTTACTATCGCATTCATGACGGGGAATCCCGATGACGGTCGGTGTCGCGAAATTATACTTTTTTCCTCAGCCGCACAACGTGCCATAAGAAGTTTTCACTTCAAAAAAAGTTTAACATTAAATAACTCGATAACCCGATAACTCGAAAAGTACGATTTTAAACTTTCAATAAGAATTTGTATAGCTTATTGAATTGCGTTTTTTATTTTAATGATATAATACAAGTGTGTAGTTCTTCAGGCTTTAATTGGCATCATAGTTGTTGATATTCAATACTAAATGTAAACAATCAAATCGCCCATTAATTACGTGAGGTGTTTTTTTGAAAATTAGGACCCTCCCCTGGACGTTTATATGCATAAACAAAATTATTTTGCTTGGCAGATAAAAAAAATTGCGAACACACCACTTCAGGAATATCTAGTGTCGGCGTTATACTTATGATGATACATTCATCATAATTTGAATTTTAAATTTTAAATTTTACCGAGGAGTAGTGTCAAACAAACAGTTTTAAACAGTCACTTGACCAGTTCATGTGTTTAAGGCAGTTTACTCAAAATTTTTTTTCCAACCAAAGTTGTATTGGTTCATTTTGAGCACCAAAAATCAGTTACAGTAGTTAATGATTGACCGGGAGAGTTTCAGTGCCTGTTTTTGACAAGGAAAGGGAGTTGTATGAAAAGTTTGTTTGATGAAAACAGTAACGCAGCTGTGATTTCACGATTAGTGAAAGGACTAATTTAACATATGTTTACTTCTACTCAAATGGTAGAATTATACTTCGCGCAAGTGCATCAGAGTTTTACACATAGATTTAATAATTCCTACCAGCTTTTCTTTCCTTTCTTTATACTCTTACTTTAGTAATGAATCATAGATATTATCTGTTCCAATACTAAAGCAGCGTTCTGAACATAGCAGAGGTTGTGATACTATTGCCGAGTTCAACAAACCCAGATCATTTTTGGTCTAATTTCAAAAGCTTCAAGAACACATATTCTTTTGACATAGACACATTTACGCCTGGAAATACTTTCCTAGAGATTCGTGTAACGTTTAACCATATGATGCATTGTGCATATAACAGAAAAAAAAAAACCACTGATTAGTCATCTAATAAATATAAATTTGTTTAGACTTTTTATCTGGCCAACGCCATTCTTAAATTTCTGAAAAATAAGTCAGATTTATTCAAGTTATTAAAAATAACTTGATGTGGTCACCTTAAACTATTAAAAGAAAAACAAATCGCAACAGTCATCCTCCACGTTCCAATGAAAAATAGCTAAATATTTTAAATAAAATAGAAACTACAACAAAAAACAACAGTGTCTATTATCATAATATTCTTGTTAACAATTTCGCAGTAACCAAACCCATGAACGAATGAACGAACCAACGTTTCTACGACACAAACAACAACGGCCGAACATTATACATACAATAAAAACAACATCATCGATACTGAGCGAAATATTAACGTGTACATCATGTTGTTGTTGGTGTTAAATTTTGCGCGCGTTCTCAATTCTTGCGCTAAAGCTCAAATCTCATCAAAAATACCACCACCCCACCGGTAAAACGAAACGATTTGTTAATGTAAACAAGCAAAAAGCTTTCAGTGAACCAACAAACTTTGCTGTTCTCACGGTTGCCACTTTGGTACAATGGTACCAAAACTGGTACATTTTTTTTTTAGTTTGGTACATTTTTCGAAGCAACCATAAATCATTTTGCTACTATTAGTCGAGTCAAATAATGGTTTAACCTCGGACTGAAAGATAATAAGCTGAAATTTGGTAAAAAATTTTGTTTTCAAATTTTATGAATTCGCTCAAAAGTCTCATAGAAAGAATATCGTGTACGTAAGTCAAGATATTCTAGGTCAAAGGTCGCGAAAACCATTTTTTTGTATCTCGTTTCTTTTGCTCTGAATGACATTTGAAGTTATTAGAAAAGTTGTAGAACACAAACTTCTCAAAATATTTGGACTTGGACAATATTTTATACATTTTACTCAATTGTATCCAGGTTATTTTCTACAGTCCTATTGTCGGAGATTACATTTTAGAACCTTTTTAGTCTCAATAAATTTTTCGGAAAAATCAGCCGCTTTTCCACAGCGTCAAATCAAATGGTGATTTTTAATAAAGATTAAAAATTTTAAGTTTGGTTAAAAAAACATTAATCATGTGGCAACCGTGGTCGTTATCACAAGAAAAAGCTTGATTATAAATCCAAATATTTTTATGAAAAGCTTTCGAAAAAGCATGTATTTAGAGGGTGTTAATGAGATCAGATTGGTAGTAGACAGCTGTTGTGATAAGCCAAAAATAATTATGTAATCCTTGGGAAAATCAAACTTATTCATGTGTTTAACTGTATTAAACAAGGTTAATAAATTCACAATTATATCCAGCTATAGATATTAGAACTTTTTAGGGGCGTGGCTCCACTTTTCTCTAAACTTAATGAATTAAAATTTGTAAGGGTGTTATCTTTGGCCTGGCCATAAGCACTCTACAAATTTAAATTCAATTTTTATAAAATGGGTTTGTGGAAGAAGCGCGGCTGTTGTGCTATATTTGAAAGCATCCAGCACTTGCTTTTCTTTCACTTAATGCCGTATTTTATTTAATTATTTAACGTATTTTAAGAGCTCTCCGCACACATATTTTTAAAATTTGTAAAAAATCCCAAAAGCTCAAATTCACCCACTTTTTCTTATGACTTTTGCGTCACCAAATGTTTACGTACCGTGTTTTGTAACAGTTAGTTCAAAAGCTTCCTCAATGTAAAATTTTTGTTTTTATGGGGTAGTGCCACGCCCATTTGTTCAAGCAAGCACATTATATAAAATTAGTTTTTACACAAGTTTCGTCAACATTAAATTTGTTACGATTTGGGAATTGTTAGCACCTTTGAGTGAGGATATATGAGTGCTTTACATTTTTTTAAATGAACCAAGAATTCGAAGATGTTGAATTTTCTTGACACAAATTTTTATTAAAAAAAAAAGTTTTCAGGCCAAGATAAAAACAAATGTTAAGAAAATATGCTGAAACTTTTTGTCGAAACATTACATTACAAACATTGCCCATTGGATAAAAAGGCCTGATTTGAAATAAATTTAAGAAAAAAAAATATCTGTCTGTCTTTGAGAAAAGTATTTTGCAAGAGCCACTTTTAAGTTTTTATCATAATGTTGATGAACTTACCCAAAAACATGTCAAACTTTTCTAAGACGCTGCTTTCAACGGAATATCTGATGATTTTCTTGACTGCTAAAATTTTCTTTCAACTTTAAAATCCTAGTTTTGATTGCATTGACTCGGTCTCTTATTCTCTGTATAGTGCTTGAAATACCTAAAAATATTTTTTTTTATAAAAATTTGTTAATAAATTTCTATCTACTGTTCTCAAGTTACCCAAGAATATGTCAAATTTTTCTAAGTCGCTGCTTTCAACGGAATATGTAATGATTTTCTTGACTGTTAGAATTTTCCTTCAACTTTGAAATCCTAGTTTTGATTGAATTGACTCGGTCTCTTATTTTCTGTATAGTGCTTGAAATACCTAAAAATATTTTTTTATATGAATTTGTTAGTAAATTTTTATCTACTGTCCTTAAATTACCCAAGAATATGTCAATTTTTTCTAAGGCGCTGCTTTCAATGGAATATCTTGATTTTCTTGACTGTTAGAACTTTGTTTCAAATTTTTTCCTTTTGAAATCCTAGTTTGGGTTGAATTGGCTTGGTTTCTTATTTTGTGTATAGTGCTTGAAATACCTAAAAATATTTTTATATATAAATTTTTTAATACATTTCTATCTACTATTCTCAAATTCAACTGACCTAGAAACTATATTTTCGTGGCATTTATTTACTAATAGTCCAAATTTATTTGAGACAATTTTGACCATATTACAGATACTTTTATTTATTGTTTTTTCAGTCATTCACTGCAAAGAGCGTTGGCGCAACTTAAGAGCATGTCTTTCTCGCTATATCAAACAACAGAGCGGTGCTGATCCACAGCATAAGCCATACTATCTTACAGAACACATGGCTTTTCTGTTACCATTTTTAAAATCCACACGAAACTCGCTGGAAAACAACAATTGCAGTAGCTTAGCATCACTTTTCCACGCTCATCAGCAACAACAACTGAATAGCGCAACCACTATCCAGTTAATCTCTCAGCCACAATTGCAATTCAAAGGCGAACAGCTGGAAATGAAGCATTCATTTTCCGATAATGAAGACGAAGAAACGATTGACGCTTTCGACCCCGCGGCAGTGCAACAGTTAAATCAACGGCGTTCTCCTCTGAGTGATACAGCAAGTGCCAACACAATGCAAAATTTTATACCCGATGTACAGTTGGCAGAGTTGCGCACTCCAGATGGCAGTGCGGCGGAAATAACTTTCGTAAATGCACAACATAACAATAATAATCTCATAAGTAACCATCTTGTCAGCGCCAATGCCCGACTCAATGATAGTATACACGAGCCAAAGCGCATTAAAACCGAGCCATTAGATGCTTCACAACTTCAAGGATTACATCCGATGTACAGTGCAGAAAATACCGACATGGAATTTTTTCGCAGCATTTTGCCAGATATTGCTGCATTGACACCACAACAGAAACGTAAGTTCAAAATCGGTATACTCGAGCTTATCGATGATGTGATTGAACGATTTCCTGCCGAAGGACGAAACGGCGCTGTCGCTAGTGGTGCAGTCAGTAGAACTACGCGCAGAAATTCTGCGAGAGAATGGCGAAAATAAGGAATTAAGTCAGTCAGATAGTCAGTCAGTCAAGTAGTACAATAGTTTTAGTTCAGTATGTGTAGTTTTAAGATTAAAATGGAACTCCTAAGCAGTTCCTTTGTACAATTTTGTGTTATGTGGTTTGTAACTTTATTCTTAATTAATGTCGTAGAAATTAAATGATTCATTTAGTAATAATTTGTTTCAATAATTTTTAAACACATTTAACTTAAAGCAAATTTTTGATAGACATGATTTTGCAATAATCGAATTTACTATGCGCTTTATTTGGCGCCAAGTTGACTGAATACTCCCTGAAATGCAAGGCACTAAAAAAAAGTGGTGTGTGGACTTCTGAATTACAACTTGGACGCAACAGTCTTTGAGTAGAATTTCTTCGAGGGATCCTTGGCCATGTCAATCAATGTTTGAGCTGGTTTGAATGGAGCTCCATATAAAGCCGCAAAAGATTCCATTTTGCCAACCAACTTTGACGCTGAGTATTGATCAACCCAACGGAAAGGACCACCAGTAAATGGTGGAAAGCCCAAACCGAATACTGCACCAACATCACCTTCTAGAGGGCTATCAAGTATTTTCTCTTCTAAGCAGAGTACAGCTTCGTTAACAAAGCGAGACACCATTCGTAAGGTCATGTCTTCTGTGCTGTTCGCACCCTTTGATACAAGTCCATATCTGGATTTGACAATAGAGACAGCGTCCGTATTGACCGGGCGGCTTCCTTTGGATCTGGACTTTGGATCATACAAAAAGATACCTTTACCAGATTTTCGACCGAGGAAACCAGCTTTCACCAAGTCATTCATAACGCTCAAGTTTCCACCACTGAAACGGTCACCAAATGCCTGTAACAAGTAATTAATATTTAGTTTTTGTTTACAGCATATCGTTATCATTGAAAAATTAAATAACAGTAAAGTTATTTTCAATATTTCCAATCACCTTTAGCATACAATATTCGATTTTTACATAATTCCAATTTCACTTAATTATCATCATTAATTTAACAAAAACATACTATTTTTTTTAAACGATATTTTCCTCATTAATGATATCTTTTCATCATTTAATTTTTCAATGAAAATAAAACCTTACCTTAGCTAAGTCTACGGCTATATGGGATCCAACATCAATACCGACTTCATCGGCTAATGTTGCAGCACCAACGGGAAAACCGAATTTCTTGGTCATTTTATCTAATTCTGCGGGATCAACACCTTCTTGCAAAAGTCTTTAAATGAAGCAGTTCAATTAATAAACTTGTTATTCAAAGTTTTTATTTGAACTTACCTGATCGCCTCAGATAACATTGTCGCAAGAATTCTTGTTGTGTAGAAACCTGGCCCATCACCGACAGTGATCACAACCTTACCCTGCTTAAGGCCAACTGCTACCGCAGCAGCAACAGTATCTTTTGAGGTACCAGGATGTGTGATAATTTCGAGTAGTTGCATTTTGTCTACTGGCGAAAAGTAATGCATACCGACCACTTTGTCAGGGCGTGAGCTGCCAGCAGCTATTTTGGTAATAGGAATCGCGCTGGTATTGGTCGCAATTATGCAATGAGCTGGAACAACAGCTTCTAATTCTTTAATGACTTTGTGCTTAACTTTGATGTCTTCGAACACAGCTTCAATAACAATATCAGCATTTTTGAACTCATTGTAATCCAGAGTAGGAATCAAGTTTGACAATATTTGATCACGTTCCAAGGCACTGATACGTTTGCGTTGAACTGCTGTTTCAAGACCTTTTTGCACTTGTCCAATACCACGTCCCAAGCCAGCATCATTTGTATCCTTCATTACTACAGTATAGCCTTTGTCTACAGACACCTGCACAATGCCCGCACCCATGAGTCCAGCACCCAACACACCAACGGTTTTTACTGGCCGTTCAGACTTTCCAAACCTATTTTTTTTACATTCAGTTTGGCCAAAGAACAAGGCAATAAGACCCTTGGATTCCGGTGTCATTGCCAGCTCACCAAAACCTTTTGCTTCTGCTTCATAGCCAGCAATAGGGCCCTTGTCGACGCCGGTACGTATTACATCAAGTATCTTAACGATAAAATTTTAAATTTTACTTATTAAAACTTATGGTGTCAACACAATATTAAGAACAAACCTTCAGTGGTGCTGGGTAAAGCCCACCACTCATTTTCATTACTTGCTGGCGTGCTGTGGTGAATATTTTGTTCTTAACAAAGTCCAAATCCATAACGACAGCGGTAAGTTTACTGACAAGACCTTTATCACGTTTAACCTAAATTAAATGTAAGTAAGCATGATTCAGGAGAGTAAGTGTTAACTTACTTTAAGTTTTCCACTAGCTAACTGGTTAGCGATTTGGACAGCAACCTTTTCCAAGTGCTCAATTGTGTTAATCTCAGCTGATGCTAGGCCTGGACCTAGAGGCTCAACCAACAAATCTACAATTCCTAACCTTTTGGCGCGATCTGCCTTGATTTGCTTTCCTGTGAGCTCCATATCCAACGCGGTTGGTACTGAAGTAAGTTTAGGAAGACGCACTGTACCACCACCACCTGGCAGTAAGCCTAACATCACCTCTGGAAGTCCAAGCTTAGTCTTTCTGTCCTTAGTCGCAATACGATAGTGGCAAGCTAATGCCAGCTCTAATCCCCCTCCTAGTGCAACACCATTGATTGCAGCTACAATGGGCTTTTGGCTGCTCTCCAAACGGTCAAACATTAGTTGAGCACCTTGAGAAATATTGGTGGCCTCCTCGACACTAGCGCATTGCTGAAGCATATTGATATCGGCACCAGCAACAAAGCAACCAGGCTTTCCAGATATTAAAACTGCAGAGTTTACCTGTGAATTAGTCTCGAGCTCTCGTAGCACACTTTCGAATTCCACGCTAAAATCAACACCAAGTGAATTAACCTTGACACCGGGAGAGTCCATCGTGACGACTAGTACACCGTCCACAACTTTGGTGGACAAATGTTTTTTAGAAGCAGCAGCAACAGCAGACATGGCACGAATATTGTGATTGAAAACTAAAAATTCAAAAATTAGAATTTAATTATTTTTTTAATTTTTAAGAAATTCAAAGTCATACAATTGTCATTCTTTCAAATGAATATCAATAGCCTTTTCTAGTGCTATAAAAATATATCGCGGTAACTTCTCAATTAACGGATATAAAAGAAAAGTTTTGTTCTGCATTAATATATTATTTACCACACTTGATGAGTATTTTTTAGTCAACACAGCTATGACCATGACGTTTGAATAAAAGTTACTGCACCAAAGCAGACTTTTCAGATGAAATCCAATATCAATGAACACGATCGGTATTGAAAATCTACTATTATTAAATTACTACATAAGCTTGATTGTTACTAGTACATCTATTTTGTTGAAATTCAGTCAGGTGTTTACAACTAATAGTGATTTTTTTTGGGAAAAATCGTTATAAATTGGTTTCCTCTGTTCTGACTCAATATAAACTAGGTCAGGCTTGTTGAAACTATTGTTAGACGCACACACCCTACAAGTAATGTTTTCACTTCTTTATACGAAGTTGTAAAACGACTACGGACAGTTGTGTTCAATTGAAAAGAAAAAACAAAAAAATTAAAAATAAAACCTTTTAAGGAAATATTGAAATTTTTCAGTGCATCACTGTGGTCAATACTGATTTACAAAAAAAAAATTACGAAAACCATAAAACCTCAGACTATGACGTCTCCAACCAAAATTATATTCAAGTTATTATTCAAACGATACATCAATCATTTGTATATCGACACTTCCAGGATAACGGGTGTGACAGCTTAGCTCTTATTTACATTCATATCTCTTCAGACAAGTGTGAGAATGCAATTTAATCTCTTGCAACAAGTACTATTGTACCTTCCGAAATTTATTAAAAGTATGTATGTACATACATATAAAAATTTGACATCTAATGCTATAAGTTCAGAAAGCTTGAAGCTCTTTTTTTTAAATATTTTGAGTTTGAGTTCAAGTTCAAATTAACTAAAATTTTGCAAGAATTAGTGATAAATTGATATCATTTTAGAAATATTTGATATGTTTTTATTGAAATGATAAGAAACTTTTAGCATAATTTTTTAAAAAATGAAGTAAAAAAAAATTTTATTGAAAGAAAAAAAAGAAAAACAAGGAAATTCAATATGTGATGAAGATTTTTTATCTATTATGGTAAAATTTCGATGTGATGCATCGTTTAATTTTTAATACTTGCCATTTTTCGTATATGTCTATAATTTTTTTTTTCGAAAAGTGGTCAGTTAAGCTGGAAGTGTCGATATGACCCTAATTTTTTCTCACAAAAAATATCGAGGGATCTGCACTGATTTAAAAATTAAAAGATAAAAGAGTTGGGAAACATCAAAATTGCTCAAGTCTATTTCGGAAATTTTTAACATTATTGCGAGCTGAGTTAAACATACAAATGTTTCTTCAAAGTGGATCAGAGGGCTAAAAGTACATCAAAAGTATTTCTGAGTAAAATAAGGATAGATTTTTTTTTTCAGTAGTATATAGTAGTACTAGTTATTAAGTTTTTTCTACAGATATAGTTCAAGTGCAATGGTCGGCACCTAATATGCACGCTGAGCAGATAGTTGCAGTTCAGACTTCAGGTCTCGATTATGTTAATGCACTGCAAAAATGTGCAATGCATAACCTGCTAGCGAGTTTAAAGAAGAGTTAGGATAGGCTAGGTAATTTCCGGGAGATGACGTTTCATCATAACTTAGGCCAAAAGGAAAGTTAGCAAATTTCATATAGAATGATATTTTATTTCTTTTCAAAAAGAATTTATTACCAAAACGTATAATCTTTTTTTATTTTCTAATGAAACTTCCTTACAAAATTATTTATTGAACTGTAAATGAAATCTGAGTTATTACGCCTACTTACTACGGTACCACGTAAAAAAACACACAAAACAAGTAACCTCCGCGTTACCGCGTGCAGCTTTACCGCATCTTTTACGGAAAAGTTAATGGTTCTACGAAAAAATATAATTCCTTTTTTGTGTAGAATTTTGCTAGCAACCATTTTCCTTAAAAAAATGCATTACTATCGAGATATTTGCGAAAAACTTAAATTCGACCCTTGCAATTTTTCAGTGCTTGCATTGATAACTTTTTGATGGCATTTTGAATTCGCAATTCAAATTGATTGGAATTTTGAACTTTACCTCTCTGGTTCTGTCATCTTCTTTCATTTGACACCCCTAAATTTAAATCGATCCAGCAGTTCCCAACTTAAATAGATTATCAAAAAAGCTATGGCCGGGACTTCTGATGACTATACCTTTGAAGCTTGTTGCCTCAACATTTAATTCCATGTACGAGAGGAGCAAGTGCTTAGATAAACTTGGTTTAGTAACAAAAACCCAGTACCTAGAGGTATGAACTGATAATACTGAAATTCACTTTCGAGTAAACTTAAGCTAAAATTTGATTTTGGTCGACACTCACTGCACTTTGCGACACCCGGCGATTTTCAATGTCGCAACGTCAAACGTAGAGTACGAAGTACAAAGTCCACCAGACAAACGTGACAAATGACAGCGTCTACACTACCCACCGAACCAAATAATACATAGACACTAATTAAGCAATAGCATCTGTACCATGACTAAATTTATGGCTTCCCATTGTAAATAAATGTTTCAACTTACCTCTAGAGCACTTGTTGTGTAGCAATTGGGTCCTGGACAATTGACTAAAAGCACTCAGCAATCTGCACGCAGACATTTTACTTTCTCTTATTTCGACTAAAGATTAAATTCAAAAATAAATGTTATGCTCACGAAGTTCACTTTTTATCAGCGAGTTTTTGATCGTTTATTGCTGATTTATGTGAGGAGTTGATTACAGTTCGGGCGGAGATATAAAATTTCTAAAAAAAAAAAAAAGGAATTCACATCGAACTGTTGCACAAAAAACAAATGAAATGGACTCGTATAGAAGGTACGAAGCTGCGTGACAGCTAGCCATGAAACAGTTTCATGACGGTTTCAGAACACACGCACGCAAACGTTTCGTGCATGTTTTAAGCTTAATTTCCATGTGATCTTTCTTGAACTCATCTTATCAAATATCAGGGAGGACATCACATGCTATAAAAATAGCAAATGTATGCTATTCACTCTCACATTCTCCAAGCGCATTTTGTTCTTTCCGCATGCTTTTTTTCTTACAAAAATTTGATATGAAATCCCTGATATGGGATCAAGAAAGATAGCATGGAAATTAGGCTTTATTTTATAGCTAATAAGTGCGGATCAATCCATCACCACTATTTACGTTAAAATAAATAGTTAATTCTATAATTTTGTTTTTGTTTTAAAAACTATGCACGAGCAAATTAAACCTTCAAAACAACAATTTAGAATTTTGACAGAGGATTGCATGGGATTGTAAAAGCATTTTTTTGACATTATGAATGTGACCATCCCGCGAAACAATAACCCAGCTAAACAGCTCTAACGTGTTCACTAACGCAATTTTACACTATGTCAAACAAGGAAAGTTGCATGTGATGCATACATTTGCTTGCTCTTTTACACATCAAAAATAAACTAAACGTGTGAAAAAAATAGCGAGCAAAATCATTGAGCGGGCAAGCAAATAGAAGTGTCAAACAATTAAAATAAAATTATTTGCATATTACTAATATAAACAAAGTAAATAAAAATTAGCAAAAAAACAATTTTTAATATTCTTTAATCATGATAATAGTACTATATAGTATGACATATGTCATAATTGTACAATAGTTGCAGCTAGACTGCGAAAATTAGTTTTCAAAGGTTTGTGTACAAACTAAATAATGTCTTTCAGGCGAAATATCCATAAAAACATCCATAATCGTTTGCACAAACCAAATCTAGCTATAAAAACTGTGTTCAGTAAAACAAGACTGTATTGTGCTAGAAAAACTTTTCCCTAAAAACATGTTCCTTGTTGTTGTTGTTGGAAAAGAAAGCGTTGTTGTTGTAGAAAGACAATAAGGGGCCGTCCATAAATTACGTGAGTCAAAATAGGGGAGAGGGGTCCGGGAAAATCTCACCAAATCTCACTGAGGGGGAGGGGGGGGGGGGGAGTCAACGATAATCTCACGTCAACTTTTCAATGCAGAGAGTATACATTATTATAGCAGATTACATTTAAAAATTATAAGACAAGTCTCTCGGAAGGGAGGGGGGAGTCCCGTCAGACCACACCAAATCTCACCAAGGGGAGGAGGGGTCAGAATTAAAAAAAAACACCTCACGTAATTTATGGACATCCCCTAAGTAGCCGCATGTATAGTATTTACGGCGATTGTTGCCTAGCTTTAAAAACTTTTAAACAATTTTTTGCTCACACTGAGAAAATTAATATTTTTTAACATAAGAAAGTTTTTTACTTTTATACAAAAAAGAAAAACACTACTGAAATGGACACGATTTTTTACGACCGACCTTCCTACAATGCTGCTAAAAACAATTCTGACCTTATGCGTAAAAATTTGCTGTTGCCAAATTTATATAAGCTTATTAAACTTCATTAATATTACCCTTAATATAGCCGAAATTCCTGTTTTTGCAGGTATTCATATTCTTTTACGTAGCCTTGCATTACGTCACGAGGTTTTTCATCGTCTTCGGTGCGCAACGTTTACGTCTTCGTTTAAATTATTTGATTTCTGTGTTCAGTATTGAAACAGTTGCGTGACGTTAATGCTGCGTAAGTGAGGAAAAATGTCGACTACGCATTCAACCGAAATATTATTAATTTTAATTTTTTTATGCTTTTCAACAAAATGAGGTTTTCTATCCGGAAGTATTTTTAATTAAATTTAAAAAAAAGATTCCGTTATCGCGGAGTTTAATTTGAACTTTTTTTTGGCTCATTCGGTAAAATCGACCCAACCATGGCCGCTTGAAAATAGATGATTCTTTTATAATTTCGCATTTTAGTAAAGGTTTAAAAATGGCTGTTTTTGATTATTTGCATGATTTTTATTAATAATTTTCGGTATATACGAACAAAAAACTTGAAAGGAGAAGAAATGAGTTATTCCAATGGAAATTTAAAAAAGTTTTTTTTATAGTTTTTTTACTAATAAAAGGCGAATAATACTATTAGATACCGCATGCCTTCGGTTGAGTGAATTATAAATAGACACACGTAGCGAATTCCAAAGCAAAACTTTTAATTTGGATAAAGCAAAATACCACTGAAATGATTTTGGCCACAACTCGCATCAAATGCACACCTATACTAGAAATGGTTTGGAAAAGCTTTGGACAAAAATTGAAACTCTCGACAAGAGAGCATGGCACCTCTGAAAAAAAAAACAATTTAAACCGAGCTCATGCCAAGTTGAAATCAATGAATTAACGGACTACCCAAAATAAATTTTTTTCCCTTCAAATTATAATTACTTAAATTATTGTTTCGGTTGATGACCATTTTTGTTTTACACGGCAAATGAAAAAATTTAGGTATATGTAACAAAAATCCTCCAATTAACGTAATTTTTCGAAAATTTTCAATTTCCACAAAGCCTGCGGCTTTGACATGCAATTAACTGGCCTGGCCGCGTCAAAAGTGGCCACTTGACAGACAACACTGTATGCCGGATATATTCTTTAAACAACAAATGTCATAAAATACTGTCTAAAAAAATATTCGATTCAAACAAAATTGATATGTTGTGTTTTATTACAGCTTAAATTTCAATCACTCTAAAAATTAACTGAGGATTAAGCTGCCATAAGTACTAAATTTTGAAAGTTTAAATTAATATCAAATTGGTTTAATGCTAACCAATAAGCCTCAAAACTATAATATGTTGTTTAGTTGATATGAAATATCGTATACATGTTCATATCAAAGAAACCCTGGATTAGCTTGTATTTTGTTTATAGTCTAAAATGGTAATTTTTTAAAATAAGTGAATATTCTGATTCGAATCAAATTCAAAAGGAAAATGAAAAATAAATAACTTTTGAAAACATTTATGATTATACAAATGATCCGATGTTCTTTCAGGACGTAGATGTAATGATGCGAATTAAATTGAAGAACAACAAACTCTGTCTCTGTAAGCCCGGTGTTTACAAATGTTGTCAGTATAAATGTGACAACAGAAGCATAGAAATATAAAGGACCAAGCGATTTGCTTTCACATCGCTAAATGAGCCTCTAATAAACGGACATTGTCGGTGATAAGCATGACGATTTTGTCAACAAAAGGAGGTCAGCAACAGCACAGAATCAAAACTTACATTTGAAACCTCAAAAACACTTGAGAACCTTTGTCACACTATCAAATCGCACACGCTTGATTGCGTTGCATCATGGGTATGGATACCGAAAGCCCAATAACGATGCTAATCGATTTGTCCGAAATGGAAACAATTTCGACTTAAGTGGTTGACAGCAATCGGTTTTGTTTAGTTCGATTTCATTTACTTTTTCGTGCTCAGGTATGCGAATGTGCGCATGTTTTTGTATTTTCCACTATTACTATTGTGCCAGTGTGTTGTATGAGGGTCTATCCATTGTTTCTATCAATTGGTGACTACTTTAAAAAAAAAATTCACTCGTGCGTTCATAACCGCAATATGTCAAAAGTCACTTTGAAGTGGGACTGTCAAATCTATTTAAAAAGTTCTTGTTAACTTTTTCCTAAGTTAAAGTTTAATCTACAGTTTTAGGTCAGTTTTTACGTCGAGTCTATTAGGGGTTGTTAATAAAATTGTAAATTTATTTACAATTTATATGATCAATGTAGGACGGTATTGGTTGTTGAAATTATTGCATTGAAACGAACTGAATTAAATCGAAACGTATAGACGAATTGAAAAGAATAGAATCGTATAAAGAAAATCAGCCGGAATCCGGAAATTTATCGGAACAGGATTCAAACACTAATTTTGAATTCGTTTTAATATTTACTCGGTGATTCGGACTTCAAATAATTTCTTTCCGCTAGCTTTCAACATTAATTTTAAGCATCCTATTTCAATCCAACCATATCAATGTCATGCGTAAATAGCAAAGTTTCCCACTCACATTTTTCATCTTAAGAATTATACTGCCGTACTAAGCGAAAAGGGCGTATCTATAAAAAAGAATTATCCGAGATTCTTATGATATCGGATAGCTTAAGAAATTACGCGTCTAATGAAATATGTACTCCAAATGCCAGATTCTTAGTTCAAACGTATAACAAATCTCCTAAGAGAATTTTCTCTATCCCAATTTTACAGGTATTTCAATAAATTGACATAAACAAAACATTAATTATCTCGAAGCGAAATTTTTTCAGATACGCCCTTTTCGCATAGTACTGCAGTTTAGTACTATATTTTGTCAAAATTATGATAAAAAAATGCTCACCTTTGGTAAGCTTTTTTAGCTGTAACCCTATTCACTTAACAAGTCGGGCATTAACCCTTAGGGGCACCATGGGGTGCCCAAGAAAATGATCAAATCATTTTTCGAACTAATAAATAATCAAGTTCAACCTCAGGTAGCACAAACATTTTGTGAAAAATATTCCTAATAATCATTGGATTTCATAAAGTAGAGTCATCTCAACACTCGTTCATAGCTCTGAAGTCTGGAATTAAAAATTCCCTTTTTTATATATTTTTTTTTGAACGTGGGATCGTGAAAGACTCCAAAATGTGCCGAATTGTTACAAAATTGAAGTGGTGCCGCTAACGGTTAAACCCTAATAGAATAAATACTTTTCAATCGGGTGTTACACGGGGAAGATCGACCCTTTATCTCTAATAATGGCATTACTGATAGCAGCAAATGTAAGTGAATGTTCAGAAAAGCTTTCCTTCGTGGAAACCCCATTGCGCTTCAGAACAGTAGTGGGCAGCTAGTAGTCTTACGAGGTAGTGCTTTCTTTATGCTTTCACACACATTTGTGTTCCGAACAGTGATAGCGAAAACGAGCAAATCAAATTTATGTTTGCGCTCAAAAAAAGTTATTTTGAAAAGGTTTGATTTTATAATAAAAAAAAAAAAGCATCTCAATTTCAACTGAAATTCTCGCTTTTTGCATTGGGAAGAGTGAAAGCTTAGCCACGCGCATATCAGCTGAGTATCACTGGTTTAGAAATAAAACGCTCAATTGCAGTTGAGACTCAATTCGAGTAGGTTCACAGTAGCTGTTTATGGTACTGAAGGATAAAAAAAATTGATATGCACAATATGTATGTAACAGCAAAGCGTTTTAGTTATACTACAATTTCGACATTCCCAAAGGATTCATAAATCGTTTCATACTAATTATTTTAATAAAATTAAAAGTGCTGACGGCAATAACAAATTCGCCAATTTGCTCGCATTATTAATTAGGTTGCAAAATTTTGTGCGAAATTAGGATCATAGCAAACTGAGTAGTCCTTTGGCGAAATCTCGCGCATATTAAATTACGCATACGAATGGGTTGAGAGCACACGTTTCAGTGTCAGTGTGCTAAATCAAGCTAATTTGCATAATACAAAAAGCGCAGGCGCAAAGTCAACGGAAGCACTCGTGCACAAATACGCGCATAAATGCAAATGAACACAATCATGTTGTAATCCTATGATTTTTATTTCTCCTAATGAACACATTAGACAGGAAACACACGCTTGCTGCCTTGTGATTTATGAAACCCAAATTAACATAAATGAAATCAAAACATTTTGAAGGATTCTATTTTTTTTTGTTTGTTGGCTTAGTCCTTTCATTTATTTATTATTTGTAGCGCATCAGAAAGTACGACTTTATGCAAATTGAAACACAGTGAAAAAGAAAAACAATGCAAAAGGATGAAAATGTCCTTACATACTACTTACGCAACACAATCCCTTTTGTATGAGGACATTAGGGATACATCACGTGTGTAAATTACGTTTATGCAAATATTTGTACAGAAATAAAGTCAACGCACTTTTTTTCTGCATTCTGCAACGACTGTTGACTGTTTTTGTCACTCTAAAAATTTTTATTTAGCAAAAAAAAAAACATACTGTTCTGATCCTTTGAGTTGCAATGAAAAATCACACGCGCCAGCAAAATGAGCAACCACAGCACAAAGATACGTTTAGAAAGCAAAAAAAAAAAAACAACAAACCCTTATGACCTGGGCGTGGTTGGGTGGGTTATGGGTTAAGCCATTTACCCTCTGTTTTTGCATCCTCTGCAACAACAACAAACATTACTGCTGCACAAGTAACAATGACAGCAAAAAGTATTCATTTAATGCAGTTTAAATGGAATTAAAATTTTAAAAAGGATTAATCAGCTTAGCTACGAAGAAAACACTTCATTAAAAAGGGGGTTTTTAAGTACTAAAAAGAGGCGCAACAATGGGTTTAATTTTTTTTTGTAGTCTCATTTAAAAATTAATGTCATAATAAGCTCAGAAAAGTAGGTCGAATAAAACTACTTTAATATGTTCCGCAAAGTATGCAATGTAAAAACTGCAGTTCATCTTATGTTATGTCACAGTTGTGTTGGCATAGTTCATATAATTCATATTAACTAACTATCTACTCAATATATATTGTAAAGCCCAGCACAGTGAGCATATTACTACTATGTTTTTAATATCGGGTATACAAACGGCCCTTTAATTAGCCTAGATAAAATGGGATGACCGCCCTCTAGCTGACGGTTGGCACTGCGGCCTATAGACAGATTTTGTGCCGTGACAAAGTTAAGGCAAGTAATGTTTCATTTGCATCTGAAAAGTATCCTACTGTGCATACGCTTTATGGAAACACAATCCCAGAACATGTATGTGCTCTGTAGTTTCATTGTTTTCCTTGCAAAGTTAAAATTTAGTTTCATTGAAAGCGATTAATTTCCTGATGTTATACCTCAGCGATTGCTGACCAGAGCGAAGTCCTTGTAGCATATTCATTTTTTTTTTTTTAAGTACATGAGTGCCGAAATAATTTTTCCAGTGAAAGATGCACACAGTTTTCTTTCAGCCACAATTGTTGCGATTGTCCAAAAGTTCCTGGTCCTTTATACGGTAGAGTATTTAAAAGAGTCAGTACTTCTAAAAACTCTTAACTCTGGCGCATATTCATAGACATATTTTGACTGGATTTTAAGTTAGCAAAATTTTTGCTATTTATGAATATACGATTTTTCTAATAAAATTGGCCGTTAAATATCAATTATAAAGTCGAATTTGAATTTGACCTTGTCACACGTTGGACATGGTCTCAATAAAAAATATATTAAGCCGCAATTTACCAGAGTTTAAAGAAAACGTGATTCCATAGGTCAACATTTACGTTACTAAAACTAAACTACATTTAAAGTTTTACTTTAAAGTTCACCATTAAATTCATTCCTCACTATCCCCATCGGCAATAGCATTCTCTTCATCCTCAGAGTTATTGTCATTGCTAGATGTCAGTGTTATTTCGATCTCGATCACTGAATTGTTGTGATGACCGTCCCCACCAGCTTCTTCATCAGCGGGTTGTTCTACCAACTCCAATACGTGTGATCTACTGTTGTTGGGCGTGTTGTCCGCTATACTATGTTCTTCCAGCTCCTCTGGTTCTGAAATGTGTTCTTGTTCTTCAGCTTCCTGTTCCTCATCCTGAGCGAATACATCAGGAACGACATGATCGATGCGATTGTTACACTGGGAACACGTTTCGCTGGTCTGTGATACGACAAGATTGTTACACTGAGAACACGCTCCGCTTGTCTGTGATACGACAATATCAACCGGATTGTTACACTGAGAACATGTTCCGCTGCTCTGTGATGCAACAATATCAACCGGATTGTTACACTGAGAACACGTTCCGCTGGTCTGTGATACGACAAGATTAACGTGATTGTTACACTGCGAACACGCTTCGCTGTTCTGTGGTACATTTAGATCAGGTACAGTGGGGTCTTCATTATTTTTCCTTGCATTGGCAACATCTTCATTGCTGTCACTGGATTCCTCTTGCAGCAAGCGTCTTAGTTCACTGGGTATCGAAGGTTGCGAGTAAGGTTCATACTGGGTGTGGACAGAACTATAAGTGGGACTGGCATCGACACCACGATCCTCTGTAGCTACTGTTACTAGTTCGGGTCGCGATTCCGAACGTCGTCTGTTATGAGCGAAGCGAGCTCTTCGCTTGCGCGTACTGGCATCGCTGTTATTGCGATGATTCCAAAAAGATTGTTGCCGGGTGGATTGTGTGGTAAGTCTTGAAAAGAGCGGCGTATCATAGGATCTACTGCTGTGATAGATATACGGATGATAGCGTAATCTGTTGCGTACCAACTCCACCAAATTAACGAATTTCGCTCGATTTCTCTTCAACTTCTGCCTTTTCATGTTGTTTGGTCAATGGTCAGACAGCTTCAGTTTCGTTTGGTAGCGGTTTAGAAACTCACTCAGAATTTTGTTTGTTGTTAATAGATTTTGAGGGAAATGATAAAAAAAATTTGAAATTTCTTATGTTGATGCCAAAAATAAAAATCTCAGTCGGGAAAATAAATTGGAAAGTAAAAAAAAATCAATCGTTGACAAGTTGAGCTAAGTAGTTTTTTTGAAGATTTTATGCTGATTTAATACTCGGAAAGCAGCAATGTGGCCATAATAGATCGGTAGCCAGAAGGTTTCTTAACACATTCATGGACAGTAGACCGGGTCGATTTGTATAAAGCAAAAAAAAGTCAGCCAGACACCGACTTGAAAGTCAGAATGACCTTTAAAAACGAAATCTGCATAATTTTTTTTTCGTTCCGAGAAAAACCAATGGAGCACGTTTGATTCTCCTGAAGGTCCTTTTTGGCTAAAAAAAAAAAGTGTTCTTTGCTCGTAACTTTTTTTCTTCACAAAGTGGATACCTGAATTTGCTTGAATGATAAAAATTACGTTCTTGCAAAAGATTTGACGTTAAAAAACTTAAAATTTATTTTCTGTTATACATGATACTTAGTCCCAAAATTCGATTTTTCCTTATAAAAAATGTGAAAAAAATCGAATGTCGGAACCGAATATTATCTATAATAGAATATAATTCAAAACTTTTTAACGTCAAACTTTTTGCAAGAGCGCAATCTTTATTATTCAAGTAAATTCAGGTATCCATTTTGTGAAGAAAAAAGTTACAGAGCAAAAAACAGGTTTTTTTAGCCAAAAATGACCTTCAGGAGAATCAAAAGTGCTCCATTGGTTTTTCTCGGAACGAAATAAAAATGACGCTGATATCGTTTTTAAGAGTCCTTCTAACTTTTGAGTTGGTGTCTGGCTGTATCTAAATTTCGACCCAGTCTAATGGACAGTTAAATATTTAACGAGCTGGAAAAAGAGACACATGGTATATCTTACTAACTGTTCGTGGTATTTAAATTTATTTTAGACTTATTTTTTCTAGTGCGCAGAATATCATATTTTTTACTAATTTATACACATTTGTAGATTTGCTCTTAATGGAAAAAAGTGGAACAATGAAGTCTCAGATCGATGAAATATGTATGACTAAACTAGTTCTTAGGATAGCTGAACTAGTTTTCCTAGGCTCATCCGAAATGTGTTAGGATGAACCAGTTTAGCCTAGGAAGATTTTTGTATGTTAGGGTAACCTATGAACCAGTTTAGCCTAGGAAGATGTTAGTATATTAGGTTACCCTAACATACAAAAATCTTCCTAGGCTAAACTGGTCCATCCTTATACGTTTCAGATGAACTAGTTTGGCCTGGGAAAAACTTTTGGCAAAACAAATCTGTTTTTCGTTTTTCTGCTTTTTGGTTTTTTTATATGAATTGTAATAGGATTCTTTTGAAAAGTTGACTTCATTATCAAGCAGCCGTAAACACATATATTTTTTCTTGTTATTGGGAGGTTGTAGTCTATCTACATTAGCTGAATAAACGGGTTAAATGATTTTGGTTAAGTTGATTGTAATTGATATTCTCATGTGGCCAAATAAAGAGCACTTCAAAAAAACATAGATGCGCCTATATGCGACATTATAATTTGGCGATGCATTGAAATCCGTCAAGATTAGTTGAGCCTAATGCTGAAATCGCAATGCCGCGTTCGGTCGGTCGCACTCTGACAGCTGAAGTAGAAACAATGCATGCTTATGCTGTAATCTTAAATGCGACCTCAGGCGTTGCGTTGCGTTTTATCGTAAATACGATCAACGCCATACCCGAAGTTCGAGTAGAGCTACTTTCTACTAGAACGTGCTTTTGACACTTCTCGTTTACCCAGCGCTTCATGCAGTGACAAAATAAGGTCAACTAAATTATCCATTTCGTTCAAATCTATTTATTTTTTGAAAATAACAATCAAAACTAAAAAACACGACAAAATTAAGCAAAAAACTGACAAATAGAATTCCTTTTATTGACAATGTTGAAATGACAGACGCTCGAAACATTATGATTTACAAAAAGTAAGGTCGGGCGTTTTGACAGCCAATATCGTACATTTTAGCAAAGTTTTTCAAACGCCGATCAAAGTTGGCCAAAGCGCGACCGACCGAACGCCGCATTGCGATTTCAGCTTAAATATTGTTATTTAGTATGGAAACAGTAATACTGAACACAAATTGATTTCAATCAAATTATATTATTTATTTTAATTTATAAATTATGAGTTGTTTTCCTTAGTTGCTAAGAAGAACACGCTGACTTAAGACTATAACTGAAATTATAATCAAAACTATTTAATACATTAGATCTGGTCTCTTTTCAATATGAAATCTTAATTACTCGTACTATGGTGAATACCTTAAAAGTATATTGACTTAACATTCTATATAAAAATTAAAATTTTAACAAAACTTAAATGATTTGTGTACTTTGAGATGCAGAACCATAATTTTGTATAAATGTTTTGACGACGAGATCCGCCAGTTGGAATGATATAAGACCATTTTCTTTACTATCATCATCCATATTTTCCTGACTAGACTAGAACAACGCATGAGTGTCAATTAAGGCTCATATATGGTAGTGAAGGTAAAAGAAACTTAAAGACTTCTTTGGAGTACTTTTATGAAAATGAATGAATTGCAAGCAATTCGGGTGTGCATTTAGCACTCAGCGCACGCTACAAGTTAGTGCATTTTTTACATAATGAAACAGCAAACTTTTTTCCCGTGTACTCTTTGTGTTTTGCAGGGTATTCGCTCGTTTTGTTTTTCTATTTTCTTGTTCAAGAGTTATGCGTTATTAAAAAACTCCCGTTGCGTGCGGCATTTGAGGCGGTAGTGTTTGCACTGCGTCCAATTGATACAAATTCGTTGATGCGTCCATTTGTATATTCCAAGCGCCGTTATCACCGCCAGAGTTGCTGTAATAAAAATCAGGACTTGTGCTACCAGAAACCAATTGATACTGTTCTTGTTGTTGATGCTGTTGGTGATCCTGCTGCTGCTGTTGCAGTCCGTTGTCATATGTGCCTACTGTTGTTGTTGTATTCTGAAAACTATCGTATACCGTTGGTAAATCTGCAATATGCGTTGCTGCAGTCTCAAAAACGGTGTTGTAAATATCCGACGTTGGCGTGTAGAAAGCAGATGTGTTGGGCAGTTCAGCCGTTGTAAGATTTTCAAAGCCAGAATTCATGTAGCTTGGGAAGTAGTAATCATCAGAATTATAGCCGGAACTACTGGTTAGGCTCGAGGTATCATCGCAACTTTCGTACATCCATTTTTGCGATTCGTGCGTGAGTACTGAGTAGGCTTGGGGACTGACTTGACTAAATTCACCACCGTTGATGTTTTTAGCAGGCGACAGTTGTTGTTGTGCGTAGTACAAGCCATTGCTTGTGGTTTCTGTGGATGAGGATGGCACAAGCGAAGGTTCATAGTGGCCATTATAGTTATTGGAATTTGGCTCCAGCGATAGCAACGTTTGGTTTGTGCCAACTGGATAATTGACAATTGCGTTTGACAAACCTTGTTGTTGAGCTGTATAGGTATTGAACTGTGACTGTGACTGTGTCCAATTTGTTGTTGCATAACTGTTTGGCTCATAAGACCCGTGTGTGTGTGTAGTTGGTGCGGATAATGCATTCAGCGCTGTACAACGCTTTTTCTTAAGACTGTGTGGCATTGTTTCTATGATATTTTTGGTATTAACGGCATTCTGCCGTTTGCCGGATGCACGTAGACTGCAAAGCTTTGTATTCAGCGCAGCATCGCGTGCCAACATTACTGCAAGACTACGCACACGACGTCCACTGCCGAGAAGGCGACGTGCTTCGCTAGAGCCTTTTGCCTCAGGACGTGGATGATCGTGTGTTCCTTTTGCTTGAAAGAAAATTGAGTTGCCAGCTCGACGCCAAAAATGTGTCACGGGGTAGCCACAATGGCCGCGACATGGTTGAATCTCCAGTCGTCCGTTGCAGTTTCTGGATTTGGGATGAAGAAATAAGAACATAAGAAATTTATTATAGTAAATTAAATAAAGCGCTGAAATATGCAATACCTCTTCTTTACTGGGCATTATATTTTTAGCTTTTTCTTTAAACAATCACGGTCAGTCTAATTTTTTCTAATGAAGAATTTTTCTAATCAAAAACAAAAAGTCATGCAAATAACTCAAAATCTCAGATAATTCAGCAACAGAAAATTTAGTTATAGACTTCAGATAAAAATAACACAGCACATGATATTTTTTCTATTCGAACCTATTTGCTTTTTATCACTTTAAGACGCTTATTTTCCACTCATTTGTTCCACGACGTCAGGTTAGTTTTTCTCCTCGAAATATTTACGTTTTTTTTCTTTCAAATAAAATTTCAAAAACTTTCGTGATGGGGCAAACACATACCAAATTCGGAGTCAGCAACTTAAAATCCATGGAAACAATGGTTGTCTTGTGTTCTTTACCCTGAAATGGCGGTGTTACAGAAATTTCTATTGTTTCGAATCATTCCATCATTAATAAACTCCACGAATTAGGTAAGATTTATTTAAAGGATATTTTCTGATATTACTTTCAAGGTTTGGTAAAAATAATTATTATATCAGGTCATATGACCATCAAAAATTCCGCACATAAAGATAACCTATGGTTGGTTTAACCACTTATCAAGAATGCTCAACCTAACCCATACTAATTATTCACTGAGCATTCTAAAAAAATGGTTTGTTAATGACTTAGCTTATGTTCAGCTTAGCGCAGGAAACAATGTTTCTAAAATTGGGCCACTTTCAAAGTAAATGCCTCATAATTTCCGTACTTTGTAAAAACACATTATTTAGAAACGTCACTTTTCGAGTAAATTGCATTCTTAAACGAAATCTTTTTCAGAAAAATTATGGAAAAAAGGGAACATATTATATATAAATATACATATTTGCATAGCCCCAATTCTTATTTTTTTAGCGTTGGTGAGAACTTGCAAAAACTTTTGTTATCCAGAAAGTACTCTTCCATATGCGGATATTTTTATTATACTTATTTCATTACTCATATTTGTTTCTTAATTTATAGAACTGAATTATGAGATGTATAATTCTGTACATTAATATATTTAAAAAATTGGAAATTTACATCAAACTCGGATCAACGTTCAATTATTCTTCAGAGCCATTAGTTTTAAAAAAAATTGAGAAAAAGTGAAAGTTAGTAATTTTTCGGCTTAAGATACTTTATTAATATAAAGTTAACAAAAATTAATCAGAAAATTTTAAGTTTTGCATTTTTTCTCAAATTGATGGAGCTGCGCTTATTTTGTTATAAGGATACTATCCTGTTTTTCGACAAGGAATATGAGAAACAGTTTTTTTCAATTATTTACTTCAAATGGAAAGTCGTTCTTAAAATGGAGAGAAGATGGAAGTGGTTCATGAGAAGCTTTAAAAATTCTACTTAATACAAGGCATAGTTTTGCTTTATATGCTGTAAAATTTATATATGCTCTTGCTCCTCTGACATTGAAATGTAGGTAAAAAAAACTAGAACGTGCAAGAATATGACTTCATTAAGCAAAAATTGTACCCATAACATTCTATTGCAGGATTATACTATGGTTACTTCAATGCAAAAACAATGTTGAATTATGTAAGTAATATCTATGTATAAAATAAAAATTATCCAACTCATTCCAATTTACAATCGCTAATCTTCACATTTCGTTTCTCCAAAATTGTCCAAGTCTTAAGAGCATTTGAATTAGATTTTCAGCCAGTTGTTCGGCAAAATATCTGGCTTATAATTCAAAAATATCTGAACTTCAAGTCAAAAATCACATGTCTTCGAATTGTATGTTCTAGATCCACAATTTTTTAGATGACAGTCTTTGGTTTATGGTGCAAAGAGTAAAAAATAAATACTTTTGCCTCCTAAAAACAAGGCACCCATTGCTATCCTAACTTTGGAAACGGTTAGAAAAATTCTTCTCATAGAAACAATTAGACAATTATTTGATGCGTGTATTTTTCAAAGCAAATTATTTTAAAAAAATTTCAAAGTTTCTTGAATGATATAAATTTTTTTTTTTGATATGCTAGAAATATATATTCCCATAGCAAATTATAAAAAAAACATACATAAAAACTCACCTATTAGGACATTGCTTTCCTTGCTGTTTGCGACGTGCCTTATCACATATCGCCGGCCTTAAGTGAACACAATCACCGTTTGGCAACTTGCATCTTGCCGAACAGAGTAAAACACCCAAACAGCTTTTCTTCAGTATGTTAACATTGTGATTGTTTGTGTTTCTCATGGCCCAGCCTGATGTATGTTTCTTGGCATCCTCATTATTAACGGAGTACACCAGCCGACAATGACCATTTGCCCAGTCATAAAAATCGTCGAAATCAGTGACCACTGGTACAACTGTATCGTTTATATCCCAATCGATTTGCACGCGAGATTTCGTTGCAGGCGGACTCGGAGCACCAATGGGTACCGTAAGCGCACTACTACCGTTTATAACCATTTTAAGGGCAAGTGCACCGGAAAAACGTTCAATATGATAAAACACTACAATAAAGAATTTCTAGCAAATAGATTTCTTTTTTTAGTTTAATTAACCACTTTAGGTTCATTCAATTTACTTTTGTCTTTTTTTGTTTATGAGAAACTCAATGTCTTTTTCACTGCTCTTATTGATTACCAATGTTTATTTTTTATTCTTTGCAACTTCAAATCAACTTTCCGTTCCCAGTTCGTTACACGTCCGTTCACAACGACTGCGCAATGTCGACTGACTTCGCTGTTGCCTGTAGCTCTACGAGCGTAGAGGAAATCCACCGTACTCACTATGCAAGGGTGGCTGCTTCCACTACGAGGTCCTATGTGAAGTGTGTGTGCTTATTGTTGTTTTCCATTGTGTAAACGTAGCACACGTACACACAGTCTCTTCATAACTGTGAGTTTTTCTGCAATTTGATTGGTTCGTTTTTATCCGTACAAGAAGTTACCATGGTTAAGTGACTGCTTATCCGTGCATGCGTCTTGAGATGTTTGCATTATTGTATGTGTTGGTATGCATTTGGTATTGTCAAAAAGCAACAATGTTTAGATAAACAGATACTCGTACTTATATTTATAATCGTATTCGTAAACAACTAATTATTGTATGCACACACACGTACATATACAAACAAACACAGTAATGATACTGTTTGGTTTGCATTTGTTTTTGTGATTGTTGTTTCTTCGGCTAATTGTGATAGAAGCGCCTATGATTGGATGTGTGCCAAAATAATAAGCTCAAATCACTCGTAACTGCATTGAGCTGGAAAGTGAAACACCTGTCTGACATTCTAAATTTGATGTTTTTTTTACAACTGCTCAAAGTCCAAGACAAAAATGGAGCTTCGAAAATAACAGAGTTTTATCAGGTTTTTCCATAGTTAACTTTTTTTTCACAAAACCATAAAAAAACTTATAAGCCGTACATATAAACGTGTAATGAACTGTCAAATTTAATATAAAAAAAAAAGATTAAACGATTTATACGGCTCATGCGTTTACATTAGACATGTTCAAAATAACCTCATAATTCTAGAATTCTGCAGGAACGCAGATAACTAACTCATTTTCGAGTATATCCTCAAACATAACAAAAAACTTCTAGGGTTGCTACCAGAGCGGCAAAATTTTTAATTTTTCACTATTATTTGAAATGAGGATATACTCGAAATTAAATAAATTTTCGAATTTTAAGTGTTCCCGATGAATTCTAGAACAGGAGGTTATTTGGAACATGTCTAGTGTGTACGAATACCTTCAATCAATTACTTAAAAAAAAAAATTATACAAAAACGGAAAAAAATTTTAATAAAATATAAAAAACACTTGTATCAATTTTGCTCCAGAGCAGTCTAAGTTTTTAAAGGATATTTTACTCTCAAGCAGAGTGAGGACCAAAAGATAATCAGGATCTGGGTAAACATTTTGTTACACTATCGAATATCGTCGACTGTTAGCCTGGAATTTCCATACACTTTTTGGCGACCCCGCTGTGCAATAAGCAGTGTGCTATAGATTTAATTAAAGCTTCAAATAAAGAATTTTTTTATTTACTAACTAAGCACATTCCTACTGAATAAGAAATGATAATAAGAATTACATAAATAAATTTCAAAAAATAATATTTCAAGCTGATTGTTATTTTCTAGAATTTTCATATTCTCTTTTCGCAATCTCGAATCTAAGAAATCCAGCAGAATGCTAATTGTTTTAGCAACTTAAAAACTGCCCATTTTACAACTTCTTATTTTGTCTTGAAAATGTCTTCTAAGGCTATTGATTATGTCGTAAAAAACAGGGCAATAAGGAACTAATACGTTGTATTATTAACCAATAAACTTAAAATACCCTTTTTTATGAGAAATGAAAACAATATCTGTATAAAAGGGATAAAAATCGAAAAAAGCTATGTTCGAGACACCATATTTCGGTCAGTTATTAACAACAAAAAAATTTTCGACACAGCATTTTAAAGGAAATTTTTTTTCTACGGAGCAATGCCTGTTCCTATCTCTAACTTAAAAAAAGTTATAGGCGAAAAAGCAAAAGAAAATTAAAAAAAAAGACAAAATTTTGGGTTTTTTCTTTTTTTGTTTCAACATTTTTGGCATAAAAAAAACTTTCCAACATTTTTTAAATAAGCCATTTCGATGGGAAATTTAATCCTCTACAAAAATTCTTACATGAAATATGTCGAAATTTTGCTTAGTTTGCGAGACATATTGAAAAAACTAAAAAGGGTCTATTTTCACCCATATCTCCGATTTCCACCCTCTAATTTAATAGCACTCCGCTGTTTTTTCTTCCTAAATGACCCATTGACCGATTCCTGCAATAAAAACCCGTGAACGTTTTACTTTCTTTCTTTATGACATAATCAATGGCCTATCTGTTCGACGACAAAAAATAACAAACAATTTTTTGTGTTTTGTTCTGAAACTTTTGCTCCATATCTTTTTGAAATAAAATCACTAGAATTAGTTACGTTTTAATGTGAAATGTTCTTGAAACATACATTTTTTTGAGCTGTTTAAGGGATTTCCTTTGAAGTAAACAAAATGTAAAATTTTTTTATGAATGGTTGCTTATCTATGTAGAACTAAGCCGTTTATCTAATATGTCCAGGCAAAAACACAATTTTTATCAAAGCAAATTTATCTTGTTTTGTTACAAATTGTTATCTCCAGTATAAATAAAACTTCAAAATGAATAAAAACTTCAAACGTCATTTTGTCACACAACTCTACGAAGTTATAAATGCCAAAGTCTGACTGGCGAGTTATGCTGCGTTTCTCTGGTTGGTTTCAATTCTGAGCGATATATTTCTTCATTAAAAACAATTTTTATATGCTACGACCGATTTCACTACATTTCCTGCCATAGAGAAAAAAAAAACAGTTGTTCAAATCACATACGCTGTGGCAAATGTCCTGTGGCGATCATTTTCCACTTATCTTTGATGTATCTTCAATTTTTAAAGCAAATAAAGTTTTCACTTAATTAACGTTAAACAGGAAAATATTACCTACCAACTGAAAGTTTCAACATATAAAACCAATTACAAGATTGAACATTTTCACGCAATTAAAACCACATTCAAAATCAACCGTTTGCAACCTGATGATAGCTGCTGATAAGTACGAAACCATCAAAGTCATCCCTTGATAATCGAAATTTGGTTGTTTTCCAACCACGACAAACAGCTAATCAAAAGAGGAAGGAAGAGTAATGTTTTGTGAAAAATACTAACAATATTTTCCAATAATTTCCCATTGTTCTGTAGCTCACTGATAAATGAAACAAAGCGACAAGAACGACAATAACAACAACAGCAAAAATTCAAAAAGATTTAGTCAAATTGATAAGGATAATGCAGAGTTTTAACTCATGCGACTCACTTAAACGGCATCGAAAATACAAGTACGATTTTACACCATTCCCACCATAGCCACACCATGGTATATCAAAATTAAGGCTTAAAACCAAAATTGAACCCTGTGGTGCGATAGAGCACAGTGAGCTGATCGCTGCTGATCCTTAAAAATTGATAATGAAAAAAAAGAAAATAAAAGAAAAACAAATGAAATGAAAATGTTAAATGAAATGAAATGAAAATTGGCTTGTTATTTTATTGTGACTACGGATAGTGTTTGGACATTTATGACAGAAACAAAGGTAAGAACAAGAATTGTTAATGCTGACCTTTGACAAGTGGCGTTCTATTCAGATAACATTCTATTCAGATAATGAACGAACCAGAATCGAGTGGATTATTGATATATTTACATGGCTATTGATGAGATTGAGGTAAGGATTATTGTAGTCTTCTTTTTATTATTACCTTCATTGACGAAGTGTCTGTAATCCTGCATGTTTTTGTTAGAAATTATGTTAACACTATTATAACCAATAATATTTACTTTTCACACTGACCAACAGTGGCTATGCTGTAGGTGTCTCAAAAATATTTCAAGGAAAGTATCACTTAAACATTTTCCTGTAAGAGATCAGCAATTCGATTTTGAGTACTACACCTCAAGGAAAATTTTTTAAAAAAAAGTTACATAGACCAAATCCATTTCAAACCATGCAGAAGGATTATTTCATGTTACGGAATTGGATGCCGATTAAATATGTTGTTTTTCAAAGGATATAAGGAGACGCATATTTCCCCGATTTGATTAAATAAAATTTTTTACGAAGTTATGCCCATTTTAGGCTGAAAGTTTTTTCAAAAAAGCGGCATTTGCGAATTTTTTTAAAAGATTGTGACAGAAAATAAGAACTTCTATTAGAATCAAAAGACAAAAGTTAATTATTTTGATTTGAATGGAAATGGCGCTTTTTTGAAAAAATTTTCAGCCTCAAATGGACATAAAATGGGCATAAGTTCGTAAAAAATTTTATGTAATCAAATCGGGGAAATATGGGCTTCCTTATATCCTTTGAAAAACAACATATTTAATCGGCATCCAATTCCGCAACATGAAATAATCCTTCTGCATGGTTTGAAATGGATTTGGTCCATATCGAATTAGTTCACATTCTGAAAACTAATGCTGCAGAAATCGGGAGAATCGAAGTAGTCAAAATTTTTTTGATGGTTATTTGAATTCATATAAAATGCTTTTGAGATACAACGAAATGTTTTATTCTCTATTACGAGCGGTTCTTTAAATATCCTTGAGTGATATCTCGCATTTCAGCTCGAAATGAATGGAAAGGTGGACTGTCAGAAAGGCAATTAGTTTTGACCTTATAGCTTGTATATTTCCTGCTGACTATGAGATTTTTAAAATCGTGATTGCAAAATCAAACGGTTATATGTTTTTATTTTAACAAGATAGCAATTTGAATTAACTGAATAGTTATTCTTTTTTTAGTTCTAAATCAGATCAAACATTAAGTTTTCTGGTTGAATAAACCATATTAAAAAAAAAGTTTTTAAGTACATGATGCTGAACTACCGGACTTCCTTCCCCTTTAAAACTCATTGTGAATTGTCTCTCCAAGAATATCCATATTAAAACATAGCATGATGAAAGCTGCAAGTCCAGGAAAAATGTAAAAATAACAAAAAAAGTATTGGAAGCGCTATATCCAAAAAAAATTATAACTTTTATTATGCATTTTCATGTCTATTTTCCTTAACAGAAGTTGAAATTGTGTTGGCAAGTGTAAGATTAGGATTTTGTACGCACTCACCAATTGAGAATACTCAATTTTTTGCATAATTTTTAATTCAAAGTTTCTTCTCACTTTTTTGGTAAATTTTTCTATATCTTCTCACGGCTTAAACGTTGAGTATTTAACACAGTGTCATCCGTAATTTAGCTCCCACCAGTCGTAGACCCTTTTTTTGCATAGTTTGTCAAACGGCTGAGAAGACTTCGACAACTTTGTGCCCGCATTTTGTGTTTCACGCAACCCAACTAGCGAGACCAAACAGCCCAACTCAGGCGGTAGATCAGCAGCGTTAATGATCGCTGCGTTGTACTGTGGTTGGAAGAAGATGCACATATGCTTTTGATAGTACGGATTGAATCGGCTACTTCTTTTCAACATCAGTATTTCAATGCATTTACGTATTGTATGAATTGTAACTGAAACACTGTCGAAATGTTAATTTATCCTATTTGAAATTTAATTGAAAAATATTACGCGACGAGTGTGCGCGAGTACTCTTTAAATTCATCATCGAAGTAGACAAAGAAAGACATCCCCGCTACCATAAGGATTTAGCTGCCCGTCAATTGGAAGCTGTGGTGATTCGAGTACTTGGCACGTTTTGTTTTTGTATTTACAATAAATTTTGGTTTAATTTTTTTTTGCTAATGTTTTGAGTTGATTTAATATGAGCGCCGATTTGAGCCGATCCTCCGCCCGCAGATTATTTTTGCTCTTTCAGCAGCAAAATTTCTCAGCGTTGTTGGGATTTAAATTGATTTCCTTATTAATGCACTTCCCTCTTATTATATGAGTATCTACGAGTTTTAATTTAAAAAAAAAAAAGAAAATATTATAATTGCTTTGTTATATTTGTTGTTGTTGTTGCTTTCAAATTAATTGATTGATTTAAGAAGAAAAGCAATGTCAAGCGTGTGATAATTAAAGATGGCGTTCTTGAAATTCATCCAAAGCCTCAATGTTCCCGTAGAGATGTCAACAATTACAGTTTTTTGGAATTTTTTCATTGTATGAAAATTGAGACAATTGGTCTATTGAACTTATTTAATATGTATGTACATACTTCTGTATATGTATGTATTATTCCACAAGTTTGATTGAATCGGAACAGATTCACCAGGATCGGCTACGCTGATGAAGGTGCTATACTTTGTAGTTAGTTTCAAGCTATTTGACACCAACCTGGTGTAATATACAGTAACTCACAATAAGTGGGTGGCACTCACCTAAAGGCAACCAATAAAGTTATTTAGCTGTGCTGATATTTAACATATTCCGAAGTAATTGAACTCCGGTCTACAAGTAGAGATTTGAAATGAGGATAGTACTGGAGGGTAGCACTAAACGGCGGAAATTATCTTAAACAATTAAAGTGGAACTTATCTGATTTCCGGTACATGAAAATATCACAAGGTATGAATTGACTGAAGAAACTATCTATACTAAAGCTTAATAAATTCCTTAGGGAAATCTATTAATAGCTACGTACAAATAGCATTGTTTTCATCTGAAATCATGTCAATTAGAGGAGATGAGAGGAGAGGAGAGAAGATGGGACGATGAAAAAAATAAAAGAAAAGTAGGAGAAGAGTAAAGAGGGCAGGAAGCGACAGAAGAGAAGAGGGCACAGTGCCGCATAACATCACGAAATGTACCAGATTCTCCTTTACTTTCGGGATGTGAACAAAATTGGTATCATTCAAATTTGGAAGTTTTACTTAAAAATCTAAGTGACTTAAAGCAAAACAATTTTCTACAAAAAAAAAAAAATAATAACAGTCTAATGTCATAGAAAATTTACCGAACTTCGAATATCGATATAGAACTATTATGCAAATTAAAAAACATCTGCATTTTATTTCAAACAATATACAATATATATTTGCATTAACAGTTTTTAAGTGACCACCATGATTTTTTTGCTCTCAAGATTCTTTTATTCTACGATATTATTACTCAAAATACTAAAGAAATTCAATTGCAAACACGCCCAAGGCAACAAAAACGCACAATCAAGTAAATATCAGTAAAAGAAACAAAAAAAAAAACGCCCCATCAATCAAAACGATATTTGAAGAAACGAGCAAATTCTCAATATCAGTCACTGCGACTGCGCAAAGATCTAAAACCGGAACAATGTGACGCGCTGTGGGACAGCATTTGCATATCGAGCTCAAAGCAGCAACAGCAACAGCAATGCACATTCAAGAGTAATACAAATTCATAATAAGCAACCGATATCATATTTTGAAACAAAAACGCCAGATTTTTCTTTCACTTTTGTGATGCTGTAATCTATCCTCCAGGGAAATTCTAAAAAATCCAAT
Source organism: Tricholauxania praeusta (assembly GCA_949775025.1). Taxonomy (NCBI): domain Eukaryota; kingdom Metazoa; phylum Arthropoda; class Insecta; order Diptera; family Lauxaniidae; genus Tricholauxania; species Tricholauxania praeusta. The sequence goes on along the minus strand of OX459030.1, from coordinate 129,170,624 downwards.
ACAAAAATAACGAAAATGTCCAATACTTTCGTATGCCTCAAGATATCTGCATGGTCTTTCACAGTCGTGTGCTCATTGTTGCATTTGCATTTGCGTTACAGCACAATGAAATCGACAATCGAGCTGAACCGAAAGGACCTTCTTGTGTTCGCTTGCTAAACTCCTCAAGAAAACAGGCATGGAAACAACAGCAAAGGTCTCATATGTCGTGGCTGTCATTGCAGCTCATTGTTCGCGACAAGTAATGAGCTCGACCGCACAAATTTAATGTGTTATTTGGGCTTTACAAGAATGCTGATCGAAGCAGTGATTGAGATCGATACCTCAAAGGATCACTTGATATTTTCTGTGTAAACGTAAATTGCATTTTCTTAAAAACTGAATCTACTCTGAATACCTAATTCGCGGTTTTACGAAGGAATTGTTTACAGCAATTACAACAACAATTCATTCAATTGGAATGAATATTCCACTATAGAATTGCTAAATTTGTTATTATTATGTATTTAAATTTAGTTTTAGATAGGGTTCACTGGCAAGCATATTGTAACTTCTCAGTCTTGCAACATATGCAGCGATGCGTGAGAAAACTTTCAGTCGAACAATAAAATTTTCTGTCTCCCGAAGTGTTGAGTCTGCAGGAAACCCCTTACATGAGCGTGCAATATTGTGCACGTTGATGATGATGAATTCTTGAGTATCAGAAATTCGCAATGTGAACGCTGGATGTCTGTCAAGTGGCCACTCATATATTTGTTACACTCGAGAACAAAGCACGCAAAAAGCAAACTTCCGTTGAAGAGGACTCAAGTGGATTTAGTGCGGTTGTAGTTGTCGCAGAATGTCGCAATGTCGTTGCTCAGCGACATTTTCTCGTGTGTACGCAAACCGCAGACGCCGGTGTTTTGATGTTTTCAGTACAGGTTTGTAGAACAAATTAAGTGACAATTACTTTGCGAACATTTCTATAGGTACTAAAGCTAAGCACAAGATCTGGAAACAAATTTGAAAAATTGAGTATTAAATTTTGGACAATGTTTGATATTTGATTTAACCTTCATCAACAGGGTTTTCGACTTTATGCATTTCCAAACCTTTCAAGACCGCAACATATGTTTAATCTACTACTTTTTAAAGACTTTAAGGTAATTTACTATCAAGCAATACCAAATAATAGCCATCTGCCTTACTTAGGACCTGAGGTAAGAACTTTTGATGGTAAAAAACAGGAATATTAATATAATAGGAATAATTATATTTTGTAACTCTGAAATTATCGAAAATTTATGTATATTTTTGAACTTTCTTCAGGGTGTTGAGTCTGAAATATATTTTCGATCTCTTGCGATTTTTAAATGGCTTTATGTATGCCATTTTATGAACTATTCGTCAATAAGTTAGAAAAGTGTTATGCCGTGAACGACCTCAAAATTTGCGGTGAGTAAGATATCTGGAGACTGGTTCACTTTTCTAACTTATTAACAAATATTTTTGGACCAACATTTTAGGGATAAGTCTTGAATAGTTATACTTTAATAATGGAAAAAAAATTTTGGTCTAAGATAAGATGCAGCTTCAAAAGAAAGGTCACCCAGCTAACTCGATCATTTAAGTTTTATAAATTATTGAAAGATTCGCATTTTTTTCTAAGGATTCTTAGTTTTCCACTGATTAAAAATTAAAAATCCTTGAAGCAATAAAGAATTGAAGGAATGAACACAAAATGAATTTTTAATAAATTCATAATTTCTCACACACAGCGCGATTTCTATCCCAATACTTTAATCAGATATATATAACTTTTTATGCCATATAATTAAGCACGTAGTGTCTGTTCAAAGGCCACCCCAAAATCATTTACTTCAGTACCGCAAATTACTACAAACTACGAATTCTCACTACCAAAGAGGTGTTAGAAAAATCTTATCATAGAATCTTCACCTTCTTAGCAAAAGCACCGATCTTGACAAACAGATACGAGGCATTGCAAATGGTTGACATTTTTTTTTCAGTTACATATCGTTTCTGAAGAAATCACAAAACTAACACTTTCCGCACTAACAATATAACTGACATGCTGAAAACATTATACGAATAAGTTATCAGCACCAACAGCAGCCGCAGTAGCGGCAAAAAAAAACCCTTTTTCGGAAGTTACTACGGAAATAAAAATTGAATCAGATAATGCCAAGGAAAAACATAAAAGAATATAATAAAGGGTTCTGTTGCCTGCCCCGAAAATTGAAGACAGATCTGTTAATTTGTGTTGCGATAACACAAGCACTGCACACACAAAACCGTTTCTTTTTATTTTTGTCGGGACAAACCTTTTGAAAAGATCAACAGCCCAACAAAGTTTTTCGTTTTCTTTCACGATATCTCGCATTTAATGAAGGCCATCTTAGCGATCGGACAGAATCACAGGCATTGAAAGCGCATGAAAAGTCAAATAATACGTTTATCCTTTTAAAACTGCACTCAGCAGCAAAGGGGGTGTGGCACTTAAATAACACCGCATATTCATTGTAATGCTCTACCAAATAAGCGTAGTTAGCATGGCCTCACACTTTAGGTGTCAAAAAGTACTGAGAAAATTACAGTTCATCGACTTTACCCTTGCGCGTAAAACTCGTAAATTCAAATTGCGACTTTCATCCCTTTTAGCTTATGGTCGACGTTGCATTTGATCCGATTGATTGGTCGCAAATTTGGTTGCACGAATCTCTCGGTTTGCGCGTAATTTGCCGCAGCAAATATTGTGAAAAGTTGTCATTAATGTCATCATAAATTTGATGTGCCGTCGATGAGTTTTAAATTAAAGCACCAAAAAGAGTTTTAAATCAACGCCCAGTTCTAACGTCTAATATGTACATTTTTCAGTTATAAAATTTTATTTATCTTTTGTTTCAGAGTCATTGTATACAAAATATGTGGTATTTGTAGTAAAGGACAATGATTGCTGGAGGGGGCACAAGAGGAAATTCAGTTTGTAATCCGTTTTCAGCAAAATTTGTTATTTCTGTTTACTGCCGATTATTTTTCAAATAAAAGAAATAATCGAACAATTTTCTAAATATGAAGCGAATTGAAGAGAAGTGAAGCAAGTAAAGTAAATTCAAAATTAGGTTAATCCAACATAGGCGTGTTCAATTACCTTCGAAACGATATATAGCTGTGTAACATATCTAAAAATAATCTTAATTCCATTGTCCATTTTCAATTTCACGAGGTAGTTATAGTAATACCAAGTTATAGTATACAGCTAGTTTTTTTGTAATCGTGAATTTTACGGACATTCAGACAGACATGTTGAGATGGCTACATCGATTTGGAGATGTTACTTATGTATTACTGCCACGGCCCCATCTATGTGTTAGAAACAGAAGGTCATACATAGATTTTATGTATATACCCTGTGTGTCGGTAATAAAAATTGGCTTTTTGAAAATACTATTTGCATCGTTCTGTCAGAAATAGTGTATTTTTTACAAAGTACAGAAGATATTTATTTATAACTAGCTATCCCGGCAGACGTTGTTCTGCCCTTACCGGTAGGTGGCGCGAAGCTGTATGAACTCATGCTATGGAATGTTAAAGCGAATCAGCCCATTTTCAAAGCGAAATCAACTTCTGTCCCTACTCTTTTACATAAAGTACCTTACTGCTAGGTGGTGCGATGAGTTTAATTTATTATAGTTTTTGCGTTTTATATTATTACCAAGTCTCAATCATCTGCATCTAATAATTGCTGATATATACAAAATGATGTTTTATTCGAATTTTCTCATTGAAACTTCTTTTTTCCCGTACTCATTCATCTGCATCACCAATTTTGGTATTTTCTTATATGGAAAGCGTGGTACTGCACGGTCTTAGCTGTGCCTCCTTATATAAAAGATACTTGTTGTAACTTCCATGTGAATCGATGCAGTGGTCTTTGTAAAAATGCTATTTCAAAAATATTTTTGTATGAGGGCCACTCTAAATAAAAGTTTTGTAGGCTTAACTATGCATCTTAACATAAAAGTTACGTGGTGTAAATTCGGTATGAATTGATTAACCGGTCATAGTGAAAATGATTTTTTTTAAAATATATTTGTATGAGGGCCATCCTAAATAAAAATTTTATAGGCCAAACAGTGTCTCTTAATATAAAAGACACGTGGTGTAAATTCCATGTGAATCGATGTAGTGGTTTTTGTGAAAATGATATTTTAAAAATATTTTTGCATGAAGGCCACCCTAAATATGCACCTTAAATAAAAGTTTTATGAACTTTACTATGTTTCTTAATATAAAAGGCACGTGGTCTAAACTCTATGTTAAACGATGGACTGGTCATTGTGAAAATGCTATTTTAAAAATATTTTGTGTAAGGGCCACCCTAAATATGCAGCCTAAATAAAAGTTTTGTAATCATAACTATGCCTCTTATTATAAAAGCTACGTGGTGTAAATTCGGTGTGAATCGATTCATCGGTCTTCGTGAAAATGCTATTTTAAAAATATTTTTGTTTGAGGGCCACCCTAAGTATGCGCCTTAAATAGAAGTTTCATAGACCAAACCATGTCCCTTAATATGAAAGCTATGAGGTGTAAATTCCATGTGAAGCGATGCAGTGGTCTTTGGGAAAATGCTATTTTAAAAATATTTTTGTATGAGGGCCACCCTAAATATGTAGCCTATATAAATGTCTCATAGACTAAACCATGTCTTTTAATATAAAAGCTACGTGGTGTAAATTCCAAAGAACTCTTAACAAAATGTGCCAATTATATGTCCATGGCTGTATGTAGTGCTTACCGATTTGGCAGAATTAGCTCTCACTGTATCGGTATTGCCAATATATAAAAGTCTTTTTATTATTTCAAATTTATTTACGCATAACAACTTTTTTGATTGAAAATGATGCGACAAAACTTTCTAAGAAAAGGTTCATCGAAAGCCGTTACATACTTTTTGGATTCCATAGTTAATACCTTCACAGACTATGCTCAAATATAAAATTATAAGTTTTTCTATATATATGTTAAAAAAATGATGTTGCTATATAAAAAAATTACCATGAACAACAATGTGAACACAAAATGTTGGTTTTTCTGTTTTCACCTGATCAGCCCGCATCGGTATTTAAGCCAACAAAATTCGTTATAACAAAGTCAATGCAAACAATACAATTGTGCCAATCATCAGAAACACGCTTGATATGAACGTACTAAATTTAAGCTATTAAAACTTATTAGGGGTATTCATTATTTAAATAATATATTAATATTCAATCAAGTTGGCTCACAGCAAGGAATGAGTTTTTGGATACAAAGATGTGGCCTGCTTATTCATACAGTATGAATTTGCAATTAGGAGAGTTTATTTGGTCTAAATATCTCTGTTGGCTACAATATAGCGAAAGTTGAAACAATATTCAACGGCTTTGATGGAAAACAATAAATCTATTTTATGTAATATTACTTCCAAAGCCAAATTATCTGTATTTCTTCAACCAAGGAGGGACAAATTTATACTGCCAAGCTTTCTTCGAAAGTGCTTTTCAATGAATACCCCTACTACTTCCATTTTTTTTGTCAACATGTTAATTATAAGCGTTAAAAAATGGAGTAGGCCTTTTATTCTTTACAACTATTTCAGCGTTTATTGAGTGTAACAGGAAGCTCTAAGTAAACGGGCGTTTCCTTCATCCACTGAAGTAAAGTTGCAGCTGAAGATGAGCACCCTTGCATCTAAGCTAAGCAGCGTCTGTGACGTATTTTATAGGCCGCTAATTTGTAGTTTTTTTTTCAAACGAATGAGTTGTCGTCGTCGTAGTTTCTTTGATGGCTGGCGGATTGTGAAACAAAAGAATTAACAGAATTAGTAAAGAGTGGATCTGCAAATTATACGGGTGACAAAAACATTTCAACGGTTATTATTGCTATTAGCATAGGTTGTTTTCTGTTGTTGTTGATTATGTTTTTGTTGTCACTTTGTTTGTTCGATTGTTGGTAACGTTTGTGTGGGTTATTTCAACGGTTTGTTGTAAAAAAGAATGCGTTAAAATGGCGCTACGAAATGCAGCTGGACATAGGTAATTCTTCTAAGATTTCATGGTGAATAAACTTTTTCAATAATTAAAAAAATTAATAAATAAAACTATATGTCTGACAATTTTCCTTGACAATTGCATTAAAATAAATCAGCTTACATTATTCAGATTACATTACAAAAACATATTAAGACCACGTGTTTTTAAAAGGAATCTCCAGGTAGCGAGAACTTTTTTAATTTAATTATACAATTCTTTATTTTGTTAAAGAAGACACTTTCAGCCTTTTAATGAGACTACGCTGATTACACATGCCAACAAAAAAAAAAACAAAGTTTGGGTCGGAAAACTAAACCCACTTATTCTTGTGTAAGATTCTTCGCTGAGTTCGAAAAAAAAATATCGAACCAATTGCCCCATTTTCCCCAATTTTGTCGAACCTATTCTCCTCAAGCCCCCCATTTCTCACACTCTTCTCACCAAAATGCTTATAAAAAACACAAGTTTTGTTTTAAAATATACCTATCTTTTGAGATGAATTGGCTCGAAAAATGTTTGATTTTTTTTTTCGAGCTCAGCGAAGATACCTCAAATTTGAGTAATCTTTATATGATAAATCAGTGAAAACATAATTTCGTCATAATTGCATTAAGTAATTCCTTAAAAAGTATTCGGCCATAATTCAAAAATCAAAAATTACATTAGTTAACAAGTTTTGAAAAAAAAAATGTTTGTTCATAATGATTGAAATATTGTTGAAAAACTTTTAAAAAAGTTAAAAAAAACCAACAGATGTTGAAAATTTCGAAAAAAGCTAAAAATATTTGAAAAAAATTTGAGAAAATCAATGTTGAAAAGTTGAAAAAAATTTATATAATTCGAAATATCTAAAAATGTTAAAAAAGAGTAAGTTTTCGGAAATGTTTCGCGCTAGCGAACTAGCTTCGCTAGTGTAATATTTTTTTACTTTGATCGACATTTTCAACATTATTCGACTTCTTCAACATTTTTCGACTCTTTCTTTACTAACATATTGAACATATCAGCTGATTTTATGAGATTTTCTTCTAAAGTTGAAAATTTAGCAACTTGAAGCATTCCCGAAAAATTTCGATGAACTCTTATGTAAATATGTATATGTATACGAGTGTAGTGAACAATTTCATTGTCCAACATTTTTATAAAATTTACATCTAAAAGCATTATGCTCATCAAACAAAAATAGAAATTATGACATCTTAGCAATATTTGAGCTTACATTTACAACAGCAATTTCACTACTTAACCCACTAAAAACATTTCTAATATTAAACTTTTAAGTACGAAATAGAAAACAACATTTTGTTATTTCATGGCACAAACTTCAGACCAACAATTAATTGGTATTCCCAGTGTGAGGTCTTCGAAGATTAACAGTTTTTAAATGGACACATTTAACTTTGGATTAGGTACCCTCCACACAAATGTTAGCTCGCTTACGAACGAGAAAAATGACAAATGTGTCTGAATGTACAAGACGCGCTATGAAGCGTTAATGGATTTTAACGCTTGACGATAGACAAGCCCTATGAAGTAGACAAAGTAGTAAAAAATAGATTAGTACGAACTATGAAATATTACCATGAATGTTCAACGAAATCTGTGCATTTCGTATATTTAACATTGGTAAAATTCGCCTTCAGTAGAATACGGAAGTAAATAAACAAAAACATGAACAAATCGAAATAGCGACAGAAAATATTAAAAAAAGTTTTGCCAATAATACATAATAAAATTAGGTTAAAAAAATGTATGCAGTTGATACACGAACAATCGCTAGTCAAGGAACTATTTAGTAGTTTTTTTTTAAACATAAGTTTTTGGGGCATCAAAAAGCTGAATGAATCAAAATTAAATTTTTTTTAAAATTTGAAATGTTTGCAGATTCTCTCATCTTTTGCAAACTTAAGAACTTTATAAAATGTACGCTCCACTCGAATATATCATTTTGAGAACAAATATATAGTGGGGCAATAAGGATTTTACTATTAGAGAGTTAATAAAAAACTATTGCATTAGAATGATTTCAATTTCTTTATTGATCGATGACAATTATGTGTAAAAGATAATATTTGCAAAATGTTCACCACGGCTTTGGCGGCATGTATTAATCTGTTTGTTCAAATTTAGAATGACATCCTGGCATAATTGCTCTTCTATTCCATCAATATGCTTTTTTAATTGGATTTTTTATTTGCAACTCTCATGTTGAAATACCCATTGGCGCACCCTTTATTTACGATTATTCATTTTTGAATGATTTGCTTGCATAACAAATAAGGCTCGATAGGTTCTTAGGACCTTTTTGAATTCATATATTTTTGTGATCGTATATTTGATTATTTCCAATTATCTTCCATTCACCAAAAGTAACATTAAAAAAGCTACTTATTTGCACAGCCTCATTCAATTTCTGAAAACTGCTCACATTTTTTATATGCCACTTCTTGCGCAAGCAAAAAAAAACATCATTAAAACATCCAACAGCTCATAACCAGTCAATGAATGCGAACTCTTCAGTGCGAAAAAAACATCGGATTGCTTTCAAAAAAAAGTTTGGCACGATCAGAGAGATGTTATATTGCAACTGAGTTAACGCTTCATTTGAAGTACCGTTGGGTTTTTTCCATCCATCGTGTTTCCTAGTGTTGTTAGTGAGCACTTCTTGTCGCCAATGGTGAGAATAATGACAGGTCAGACGCTGGAGCTTGTTTAAACAACACTTTAATGCCCTTCGGCCAATTATGGCAATCAGCTTATATTAAATTACATAACACTTGGGCCAGCAAATAATCAGTTAGAGCAACAAGATTGAACACAAGAATTCGCGTCAAGCTATTACCGACCATCTCATTAGGAATTGAACATTGGTTGATGCATCTGCTGCAGGACACTCAGCTGCACCGAGTATCGCAAGTGCTTCCTGGTGACGCCTTCTACATTATCTGTTCGATCATATGTTGCCCATCAATGAAAAGCACTTAACTCCCTCGGGGTAGTGTGGCATGCGCACACTTTTTGGGGAGTATTGAAACAAAGTCGCATCACCAAAGAAACAAACATGGAGTATTTAAGTTGCAATATCTTTAAAAATGATGTACTCATATTTGGGAGTTAATGCTGTTGATGACCCCTAATGAATCGACACGAAGCTGGCACAAAGAGACAACGAATTGAACAAGCAAAAAAAAAAAAAAAGTTAAATGATCATTATGTGGAGTGGAATTTGAAATGTATTATTACCATCATCATTATCATCATCAGAAGCATTTTGTGGTTGGTTGCAGAACCAGTATGTCAAACTTGACCTTGATCCTGAAAAATGAAAAATCTTAATTAAAATCTTGTGCTTTATTTACGCTAAAGATAAAATTATCTTACGGGTGGCTGGCTGCTTGTTGATCCTCCTTGATTGTGATCATCCCGCATTATTGCGCCGCATAGCACTCATCTCGTTTGGCCTACGACAAGCGCGCCCCTTTAAGAGCGTTAATCGCTCTTAATACCATTTAAAAGACCAAAAGCCTAAATAACAGTTATTGTCGATCGTGTTCAACGATCTGCACTAAACGGAGATCTGCAGTTAATTGAAATGGGCAGTAGCACAAAGTGATCAGCGCATATTAATTTAATAACTTGACCGGACGATCAGTGCTGATCGCGTATTAAGTCAATAAAAATTGTGTATTTTTTTTTTTTTGTTCAATTTGTTTCGATCATATTTGCTGATGTTTTAACGAGTGTTTTCATCATAATTTTATATACAAATGTTTACCACAAGAACTCACTCGCCTTGTGGTTTGTGCTGCTGTGGCTGCTATTGTCAACAGGTGGTTATTAAAACCTAAACGCCATCTGCCATTATGAATTTGCAGGAGGCTGCATTTAAAATGCATCAAGTGTGGCTGTTCGATGTAGTTGGTCTGTGCGCAACTGGCACGTGCTTAGAATGCTAGTCTATTCATAGATTTGTGGAACATTAAGTTTGCTTCAAGTACTCGAAAGAACAAAAGCTGACAATTTATTAAAAGGATTAAGTGAAAGAATTATACAGGTGATCTTGAAACAGTTTAAGTCAATTTTTACTATGTATCTGAAAACAAATTCAGTTATTCAAGACAGTTTTTAGCTTGTGCAAAATCCATCAACAACCTTTTCACACGGATTAGCGAGAGCGGAAAGTTTTTAAAAACGGACACAATACACCACTCGCAAGAGCTCTGTTGATTGAAATCAAAAAGAATTAAACTCGAGAGTTTCCGAACTTTAATTTTTTTGGTAATATTCAATTAGATTCAGATTAACATCAACAAAATGTTGCTTGTCTAGAGTGCAATACTTCGTCTTTCCTTTAATATGATTAGAACAATCTCAGATTGACCCCTAATTAAAGCTTAACATTTTTTTTTAACTTTCCCTTTTTTAACGTATGACTCCCACGGTGACATTCTTTGCAAATCTGAAATACCATAACGCCTCACTCAAGTGATGGATTGCCATTGAAAATAGACAAACGCATCTTCTTGAGCACAGAAATAATGCTCAAGCGATCAATCACATTCAAAGCAAAATAACTGTCTGCCGGTTGGACCCTAAGCACGGACACTTGAAGCATTGTCTGGTTTTGTCACAACCCATCTCTGCAATTGAAATCAAGTATTGATAAGTGAATTTTTGCATTTAAAAATCAAGACTCTATCGATCCGCATGTGAGTGCGTCGTATATGACAAGATCAATAGTCATTTATATGCATATGCAGATATTCATTTACAGCCGGCGTTAAAACGGCGAGTGTCATTAACACATTCGTCACTTTATTTCGTTGCATGCACCTGGATGTGACACAAGGTATACGTGTGTAGAGAGGAAAACTAATGAAGATCAATGCCACACAGTTTGCCCTCAAGCAGCAGGGCACGCGCCACTCAACACTCGACACTCTAAACAGCAATTTAATTTCTCTTCCAACTAAATCGTTACAAGAATTTTTAACCAAACCAAATCTACTGCAAAGATGTAAAGGTGTTTCTTTAGCGGTACGATCGTGCGTGACATACTAAATTGTGATGTTGCTATCGGCACCAACATCGATCGTCATAGATTCCTTGTGAAACTTGAGCTACGTAGTATAAATGTTACGTTTTTCTCTTTCGTAGTTTCTGTTACTGGTACTACTCGTACCTGCAATCTGTATTAGTCACTGCTTGTCTATGGCACGAGCGATCGTAGTTGACTGGGCTCCAGGGTACTCATGTGTTCAATGTGACGGCAGGTGTCGTCGTTACGGCTACAGACATCAACGACTACAATCCGTTCGCCACAGGATGTGTCTGGACTCTGGCAGAGGTGCGAAAGTGTTTACACTCAAAGTTGGTTTGCTGATTACTGCCGCTAAGTAATGTGTGGCAATTGCTGAAAATGTTTTGTTTGTACTCCGCTAGTTTATGGCAATTGCAATTGTGGCAATCATTATTTGTTGCTGTTCTCTTGCTAGACTCTTGAGAAACAGCCTTAGGTAATAAAATGTAGGTTTTACTTTTTTTCGTGTTCGAAGATTCCCTATGGAGATTTTGTTGTCAAACTATTTGGTCTGCTCTCTGCAAGCATTAACTTAATTTCGTTGACATATTGATCATAAATTGTTGTGTGGTCAAAATATAATTTTAACTGAATTTTATAATTCTAAGAATAATTTTTAATGAGTTAAGTAGAAAAATAGATTGCAGATCAAGTCCTGAATCAGTGATTATTGTAAAGTGGGATAAATATTCATATGATAACATTATCAGCAAGGATAGCACATGTGACCCGTATATATTTATGTCGTTTCCGACAGTTTAATTAAGTACAGAAATTACTTCTCTTTCTTCATTTTGAAGTGTAATTTTTCCCTTACACTTTTATTTAGTGCGATTCAAATCGTAAGATATTAATAAGTCACAGAAGAGGCATTTCTTATTTGAAACATTTTTCTACATTAAACTTTTATCTGATGTTTTACACAATGTTCTTCATCAAAAAGGAAAATGAATGCTCAATAGGCTATGGCCTCGGCTGGATTTTCTGCCACCGTTTCCATATATAATTGGTGGTTATTTACAAATTCCGCACGGTGAAACTTGAAAGTATTTGACGGAATATAATGAAAAAAAAATAAACTTTACTTGGAAAGTGAGATAGAAAATTCAAATAACTTTGATCTTAATGAAATAAGATGAAATTTAATGATTTGTAGAGAAAATCGCATTATAATTGAACTTAAATTGCTCATCGAACTTAAGTCATTAGCAAACGTCGACATTCATGTAAATTTAAAAATCGTTCAATACTTTTTCTTAAACAAACAAGAGAAAGAACAACAACAGATGGATCAATTTAACCTGGTATTTGGTGACGTCTGTTTCGGCTATTACCACATGTATAAATATTATTTTGCGTATATAAATAACCTCATCAGGCCAGTTTTGGTAAATTTGTGCTTGGCTGTAAGTGCGCGGAATGGCCGGGTTTCAAACCTAAGTACAAAATGAACCAAATTGATTAAATTGATCCATCTGTTGTCTTTCTCACCTTCTAAGGAACCTATGTTCGAAATGAAAGAGGTTTTTTTTTTTTTAAATAGCCTTGCATCACGAATTATGGTGTTTAGAGAAAAAGCAACTCGTATTTTGATATATGAACTTCTTCTCCTTTTTTTCAAATATACAACTTTTTGCTAAAAAGTGCAATCACGTGAGATCCAAATTTTTTTCTGAAGTTATCATGTAATGCGACTAAAAAAGTCTACTAAATAAGCGCTTTATCTTCTTCTAAAAAAAGTTTGTTCTAACGTATAATTTTCTTATATAAACATTTCTAGCGCTCTGAATAGTCTGGTTCAAGCAGAATACTTCCTGGTCGGGATTTCAATATTGATGACATAAAACATCAAAATGCCTCTTAATTAATGGCACGCACTACAAAAATGTCAAAATGTTTAATTTATTGGATTCATCATTAGTTTCAAATCAATATTACAACAGAGGCAAAAATTAGCATTCATAGTAAAATTGTAAACAAGAAACAAAAAAATACAAATTAAATAAAAATCGCAAAGTTTGAGTGAGCCACTCAAACCAGGGAAGCTGTAGTAGGGTGGGTCCAGTGATATGCAAGAATATATGAAAAAAAAAATTGAATAAAACAAAGTGCAACGCATGAATGGGCAAGGATAATGAACTCGGAAAAATAGAGGGTAAAAGAGAAAAGTTAAATGAAAATACCAAAATGACATAAAACAAAAAATACCTTTGTACAAATACGCAAGTTGGACATGAGGTCGTTGTGGGCCAAAACACTTGAGTTATTTATGTGTTTGTCTGGAACAAGTAAAAATTAGCCAACGATAAAAGCTGTGGTTGACCATAACGAAGTTATTGATATTTTGATGCATTAGATGCAAATTAACACTTGAATAATGCACCAGCGTCGAAATCAGAAATAGCCGTGTCCGAATAAAATATTTGTTTTTTTATATATTTAATATTAAATACTCATAATTTTTCTTTTTTTTTATCAAAATAACGTAAATTTTTAAGTTATTGTCCTTAATAAATTTCCTTTATTTTTAATTCTAATGGCTTTAAGGGGGCAGGGGTAGTCAGAATTTTTAAGAAATCGATTTTTTTTGCAGTATGATATCTTAAAAATATATCCTGAAAATTTGAAGTCAATACGACAATTACTTTTAGAGTTATTCGGCAATAACCAAAAGCCTCTTTCTCTCTCATTTATGTGTTTCTTGTCAGTCTGTGTGCGATAGTTGAACTTTAAATGCGTTTTTCTCAAAACTATGTTTTCGGAACTGGCGACCACTTTAATTCGAAAAAATAGAAAGCTAGTGCCGGAACGAAGGATTTTTTTTTTTTTCAATATCGATTTTTTATGTACAATTTAGGCATTTTCCTAAAAATCTGGAGGTAAATTTCCTGAGGCCGCCATTTTGTTGATTTAAAAAAAGAAACCATCGATCAGGCACTAGATTATTTATTTAAAGAACTAATTTTTCTTATCCGATTGATTTTAGATGATTTTCCAAGGATTTGTGATGGTCACCGCAAGACACTCTGTATGGGACAGGGTCCAACACAGCCAGCTATAACTTTTTTTTTTTTTTTTTAATTTTTTTTTTTAAACTTTCGTCAAGTCAAGTTGAAACATAGTGCAATGATACCATATTATCTCTTTTATTAAATAAATTGGATTAACACAAAAAAAAAAAAATGATTAAGAACGCGTCTGACTGCTCCTGCCCCCTTAAAACAATCCCGACGGACGACGAAAAGTTCGTCAACGGTTTAACCTGTTCGAATAAACACGTCGGCAAATTCAGTTGTCATTATATGTTTACAAGAAAATAATTTTTGTATTGAAATATTTTTAATTGTGATAGAGCAGAAAAAACGTGAGTCGAGGAAATGTTGGAGAGAACTGAAGGCACACAAATTAACTTTACAAAAAGGGCGACAGTTTGCTCAAATTTAAAATCCAAATTAAGATTTTTACTTAAAAGCCAAACTTTTGAAATATTTTTCTAAAAATCAAACTCTTACCCCTTCAAATGGTGTCCCATTCACGCACATTTAGCATGAGAATGATTTAACCTCAAATTTCTTATCCCATGAGTTATCCTTATGCACTCACTCATGATGTTTATTTTGCCCAGGTACCAATACCGGCTGGGTGTGATAATAAAAACGCTATGTTCACCAACAATACGAACTACGTGCTGGCGCACACGTCCATTGTTGCAAGGCCGCGAAAGACGTACGGCCGCATTGCGAAGAAAACCAACCGACTTCAAATTGCATTCAAGGGTGTGTTTTTTTATTATTTGGATAAAGAAGCGAAACAACGGCCAAAATACTTTATGACTTTCTTTATCCTGTCTGCGTGCCTGCCTCTGCCAAGCTGCTTCGATGAGAGCTATTAACGCTCTTTAGGGTATTTTAACGCACTTTATCCTTATTAACGCTAATCACGCAAACACCGAAGCCCAAAAACACGTGGGAAAATTAGAACATTCAATTAGTGAGACCGACATCACTTAAAAAGCACAGTCCCAACATACCGTGCGGAAGATGTTTGCTTACAGCCAGCCAACAACAAATTAGTAGGTGCGAGGTGTGTGTGGGAAGTTGAAATCTTCGCGTCGTTGCAATTCTATGGCATGGAGTAATTTATGATAGGCCTTCGGGCGCAATCGCAATTGGACATGGGAAGCATAGGCAGCGCGATGCAATAAATTGATATAAACTTTGTCTTGATCTTGTTCTTGGCTTAAGCAAAGTACCAGGGTGTATTGAAAACAATTTATTGCCAAATCGAAGAATCAGTGTGCTTTAAATGCTTTTTCATTTAAAATGTCCAAAGCTTTGTTGCTGAAAAAAAAATTTTTTTCTTGACCTAAAAGACCAATAGACGGCTGTCTCCTTAACCCTTAAGCCACTAAAGACCAAAAGTGTAAGCCGAACCTTCTGTATGAGAATGAGCAGTATTCAAAATTATGTGTGTGCCTGGCTCCTCAGATTTAATGTTTTGGAGCTTATCTTTTCTTCATTCCAAATTCTGCATTATATTTTGGAATTTTTCGATCCATCCTAATAAGAAAGCTAAATTGTTTGCCTTGTCGGAAATCATTGTCATATATTAAAGTCATATAAGATAACTGCCATATTTGTGCTCGCAATAACCATTTTTAAGTCGTTCTTGCCAATCTCTGTTCAGTATCAAAATTTGGTATAAAAGTTGCCAGCGCACAAGAATTGGCATTAGTTGTTTGAATTTGTTGGCAAAGGATGGCTACGTGTTCGTCGTGTCGTGTGTCGTTAGTGCTAGCTGTGGTTATTGTATCGGTCAGTCTACTGCACACTACTGCTGCAGCATTGGACTCTCTGCCGGGTAGTGACAAAGAACTTTCAGATATGGTGCTCACCACTGCGTTAGGTAAAATACGTGGCACTTTGTTGCCCTCAATTTCGGGTCGCAATTTTTATGCATTTCGTGGAATACCATATGCAAAACCACCGACTGGTAGCTTACGTTTTATGCCACCAGAACCTGTAGAGCAGTGGTACGATATTTTTGATGCCACCTTCGATGGACCCAAATGTCCACAGCCTGGATTGTATAGTGAAGATATATCTGAGGACTGCTTGCGCTTAAACATTTACACACGTGAGCTCCCAACGGAGCACAATTTAAATGTTAAGAAGCCTGTCATAGTGTTTATACATCCGGGTGGTTTCTATTCGTTATCGGGACAAAGTAAAAACTTTGCTGGTCCTCAATATTTTATGGATCGCAACATCGTTTTGGTAACATTCAACTATCGTCTTGGTTCGTTGGGTTTCCTTAGTACAGGTACTGAAGAAGCTCCTGGAAATTTGGGACTCAAGGATCAGGTTTTGCTCTTGCGC
This sequence comes from Tricholauxania praeusta, assembly GCA_949775025.1. Classification (NCBI taxonomy): domain Eukaryota; kingdom Metazoa; phylum Arthropoda; class Insecta; order Diptera; family Lauxaniidae; genus Tricholauxania; species Tricholauxania praeusta. The sequence goes on along the minus strand of OX459030.1, from coordinate 129,154,086 downwards.
TGGATTAGACTGCACATATCACGTTTTGGTGGTGATCCCAACTCTGTGACATTATTGGGATATGGCGCGGGCGCAATTAGCATAACGTTACACATGGTATCTCCGATGTCGATGCATCTTTTCAATAAAGCAATCATTATGAGTGGTGCAGCCACGGGTCAGTGGGCATTGCCGAAGGAGCAGCTTGAACTGGCGAAACGTCAAGCACGGCTGTTATTATGTCCTGATGCGAATACTACAGCAATGATGGATTGCATGAAAACGGTGAGTTTTAAGTTGTATCCTGAATTGAGTTAACGTCGCAGTGCTTCTGATTTTACAGAAACATTATTTGGAATTCGCTAACACAATGCCACAGATGTTTGATTTTGGACGCAGTAATCCTCTTATACTTTGGAAACCTACATTGGAAAGTGATTTCGGGCAAGAACGCTTTCTAGTTGAAGATCCAGTGAAATCTTATCAAGAGGGAAATTTCTCAAAAATACCAATTATAACAGGCATGACAAAGGATGAATTTGTGGGACCAGCGATAAGTGAGTTGTGTATTTCCTATAAAGTATCATTTGATATTCAAAAGATACATGACTAAACTTTTTTTAGCTATTTTGCAAAACGAGCAGTTACAGAAGGCTATGGAACAAAATTTTGAAAAATTGGCACCAACTTGTTTCATTTTTAATGGCAGTAATCCACGCGCTGCAAATATCAGTGTAGAACTTAAAAAGTTTTACTTCGAAGGAATGCCAATACATCCGAATAAATCATTGGAACCACTGTCTCAGGTATTGTTAGAAGTTTGCTTATAACTCGTTTGACTTCAAACATTATTACAATAGTAACACTGCTGTGTGTACCTATTCAGCTCAAAATGTTCCTTCTTCATTCTTCTAGCTATTTTCGGATGCTCTAACTGGTTTCGCTATTCATCGCTTTGTACATCTGACTGCACGTTCCGCAAAGGTTTATTATTACAGGTTCTCTTACCAGGGTCAACGTAGTCATATTTATTATCCAGAAGACACTCCTTATGGTTAGTTAGTAGACAACTGACTGAAATTACCATTTTTTATATCTTGGAGTAATTTTTTTAAGGTGTTGTGCATCACGATGATCTTATGTATCTTTTTGTGGAGCCTTCAGTAAGCCGTATGTTTTCCGATGATGATGAAGAAACTAAAATGGTAGAGACACTTACAAGAATGTTCACAGCTTTTGCTTATAAAGGGTAAGTTTTACTTTTAATTTAAAACAATTTTATCATTAAATATACATAGAACTAACTTATTAGAGTTGAATTGATGTGAAAAACAATTTTTTTAAAAATTAATATATAAATTTTCGAGGGGGCTTTAACCTGTAATTTAAGAAAAATTCTTCATTAGGAAGATTCTTAAACTTCAAGATTATCACCAACCTTTGGAAACCACTTATGTGTAGAAATCTTGACTTTTAAGCTCTTGAAGAGCCTTAGATTTTACAAAAAAAAATCATGTTCTGAATCAACTTTGAGAAGAATATTTATAGTAGAGGTATTTCTCTAAACGCGAAGATTTTCGAGCCCCGAAAAATATTTGATGACAAAGCAGCCTAGAAAAGTCTTAAAGTGAATCAGTGTCAAAACAATTTACTGCCGATTTGAAATTTTTTTTGAAATTTACACAAACAATTTTTCATGCCTGCGGCAACACTGATCAAATTGTCAAATTGACATTGCTCATTCATTTAAAAGTTTGCATGGAAAAATTTCGGGCTTAAGGAGAATTTTTGACAACATGAATAAGGCTTTGAGTATAAGAAAAAAATTAACATTTAAAAGATCTGTGATTATTAATATTTTCAAAAATATTTTAATCCATAAGAAAATTTTAACTTTCAGTAAAATCTTGATCAAAAAATTTAGATTTTTGAAGAATCCTGAATTTAAAAATAATGTTAACCTCAAAAAGAAACTAGATGAATCTTAACTTCCAAAAGCACTTCAATTCTTAGAAGAGTCTTGACCTGCAAAATAACCATTTGAAGTATTTGAACTATGCAAATCATCTCTATCTATTAATATATATTAAGCATAAGTCACCGATATCTTGCCATTTCAGCGATCCAAACAAGGCCACCGATGAATATTTGCGTGTTGTGCGTTGGCGTCCATTTAGCTTCAAAAAGGAAAACTACCTAGACATTGGCGATAACTTGGCCATGAAGGAGAGCCTTAATACCAAACGTTATGATTTATGGAAACGACTTTTCCCATTAAATTGGCGACGTGCTAGCAAAAAAGATGCTGTATTGCCAGATTACGATTTTAATGAAAATGAAAATGAAAATTAAAAGGATTAAAGCAAATTTCATTAATTTTGAAATTACTATTGGATAATACAATTCTTTTTTTCTATACTACAATTGAATTTTTAAGTTCTTTGCAAATATTTTAACATATAACAATAAAAAAATGCTCAAACTTAGCAATAAGACAACTTGCACTTTAATTTTTCGATACCCTTTTTTGGGTAACCACAGCATTATCATATGAGTATCATTTGGTATCACCAACAGCAGCAGCAGCAACAACAAATTGTTGTCATCAATTAACTCGGAATGACACTCCACTATTGAGTTTGATGTGATCTTCGCTATTTTAGAATTTTTAATTTGTTTATTGCCAACAATGAATAAATTTGAATGCAATTGGAATACGACGGCGACGTCGCCGCCCTCCTACTCTGAAAGACTGTCGGCAATGCAACTGATATTCGAATTGGTTTTTGTTGCTCGAGTTGCTTCTGTTTAGCCGATTGCCGGTGCTGGTGCTGCTGCATAAATTAAAAAAAATTGTGTTGCGTGTCTCGTGCCGTCAGCAAAGGTTTCAACAGCACTACCAACAAAAACAACAACGTCAACTATATCGCAATTCATGTCGGTTGACTTGGTGGTAAACAGATGGTTCAGTTGGTTGGTTGTTGAATCCCATTATTATTGCCATTATAATTCTTATCGGAGTTTGGTTACGCTTGATGGCTCAGTGACTTGAGACTTATGCGATCGTACATTTGTAAATTAGGGTGATCCATAACAAAACACAAAATTAAACATTTGTTGAAACTGAATAGAATGTAGCTTTGCAAGCTATTACTTAAGGGCCTCCGGGAGTTTTTCGAAAAATAAAAAGACATTTTATTAAAACGTTCTTTTGAAGCTGCATTTTATGTTAGACCAAAATTACATTATTAAAGTATAACTATTCAAGATTTATCCCTGAAATTTTGGTCCAAAAATATTTGTCAATAAGTTAGAAAAGTGCAATGCCATGAACGACCTCAAAATTTGCGGTGAGCAAGATATCTGGAGACTGGTTCATCCGAAAAAAAAATTTAATTTTTTTCGGTTAAGCAAATAGTTAGGGGGCGCTTGATCGTTCTATTTTTTTTTTTCAGATACATATTTTTTGATTTATAACCTAAAACGACCTCAAGTTTATGCACAAAAACTGAAAGTTTCCTTTGCACGCCCGCCATTTTTGTCAAAATTTAATATTTTTCAAAAATCAACGATCAAACTATTTGTGTAACCGGAAAATTTTTTTTTTTTGAGGATGAATCATTCTCCAGATATCTTGTTCAACGCAAATTTTAAGGTCGTTAATGGCATTGCACTATTCTAATTTATTGACAAATATTTTTGGACAAAAATTTCAGGGATAAATCTTGAATGGTTATACTTTAATATTGTAAAAAAAATTTTGGTCTAAGATAAAATGCAGCTTCAAAAAAAACGTTTTAAAAAAATATCTTTTTATTTTTCGAAAAACTCCCGGAGGCCCTTAAAAAATTTTATTTTCCTTTTTTATTCAGATATTCGGCAATCAGTAAATGTGGAAAGTCCACATAGGCCATGACACTGTTTTTATGGAGGTAAATCTATTGTAAATTGTGACTACAATAGTTTTTCGTATTCTTTTAAAGATTTAGCTTATACCAAAGTTATTTGCAAAAAACCAATTTAACGAATTTAAAATAATGCGGTTTATTAGCACGATCAAGGCTAAAATTTGCCCAAAATGCTTAATAAAAACTATTGAGTCGAAATGGAAGTTAACACCGCCCAACAGCGAAAAGTATTGCCTTTAATAATAAGAAAAATGTTCCAAGTAATAGCAAAAATCATTTAACAACTAGTTAGTAAATAGGATGTAAGTTTTTTCGGAAATATTATCTCGCAGAAATTTCCAGAAAATCCGCAAAAAAACACTTTATGGAAAAATCTGTCAAAAAATGTTGACTCTGCTTTTTTTTCATTTTTTGCTTGGATCCTCAAGAAGTCTATGCAAAAAATATTCGGCTTAGAAATTCTCACTCAACAGCTCAAAAGTCACTGATGTTTCCAATTACATAGCAATGAACGGCTTTAGCCCTTTGTTTTTTTTTTCGATTTTTTTAAATTTTTTGTATGGAAAAATCGAATTTTGGGACTAAATATTATTTATAAAGAAAAAAAAAATTGAAAATTTTTTAACGTCAAATTATTTGCAAGAACTCAATCTTTATTTCTCAAGTAAATTCTGGTATCCATTCTGTGAAGAATAAAAGTTACGAGCAAAAAACACGTTTTTTTAGACAAAGAGGACCTTCAGGAGAATCAAAAGTCCTTGAACAGGTGAAAATGTAAAGGAATATTTCTGCCGCGTGAATTTATAAAAAAAAACTTATTAAATACAGCGTTTTTGCACTATCTATCCTGAACCAATTAAAAGAAAACTGAAAGTAATATGAAGAGCCCCTAACGAGGATTTTATCCATACCGTGAGGATTGTAAGCTTTCAACAAGCATAAAAAAATATTTCACAAATTAAAAGAGAATATTAATAATTTTAACAAACATTTTTTGTTCAGCTCTAAGAGATATAATGATTGAAAAATTAAATCAAGTCAAAGTCGAAAAAGTTAGAAAATTAGAGATAAATATGTTGAAAATCAAGACAAATTGTTAAAAAAGTGGAAAATGTTGAATAAGTAAAAAATGTTGGAAAAATCAAAAATTTATTGAAATTGTTGTTAAACTTAAAAAAGCGAGAAAAAAAATGTTGCAAAGTTGGAAAAATTTTTGAGAAGTCAAAAAATATTAAAACATTGAAAATTGCGTGCTTGACAATTTTTAATAATTTTAAAACCACCCTAAAATATATAGTAGTTGACGACTATTGGAACTCGCAAACATCCTAATTATGCAGGCTTTGTTTAAAATACACACTGTATTCGTGTTTTTCCAATTGGTATGGCGTGCTGACGCTATTGAAAATGACTCATTGATGTCCTGTTGATGTTGTTGATGGAATGACCATGGGGTTGCATACTAGCAGCACTAGTGCATCATGACCTATAATGTATCCCAAAATATGCAAATGTATGCCCGCCAGGAGCGCTTGTAAGTGGTTTCCGCGTATCAGTTTGTTTTTGATCGTTTCCACTTTAGTTTAATTGTTGTGTCACACTCGCTTGCGGCAAATTTCCTTTCGGAGAGTCCTCCTCTAACGAATTTATTGCATCAATTATGACCATATGTCGAATATCAATCTGGAATGATGCTAAGAATTTTACAACAATATCATATGCTTTTCAAATAAATTGCAATTGATCTTTGTTACCAGTTCTATAAAAATATACTTTTAGAGGAGTGATACATCTTGTATGAACCCTAAGCTTGATGACGTCAATAAGCAATTTATGTACGCAACAAACGCTCTTCAAATATTTCAAATATTTTTGGTTTTCTTCGAAGCTTTTCCTTGTCTTTATTGCAATCTGTGTGTGACACGGTGCGGTCCAAAAAGAGCACTCGCTATATCCATTGTTCTTTATGGCCCTAAGTTGAATGTCTTTTTCTATTTCTACTATTTGTTGTCGTCTCCTGTGATAGCCTCATAATTTATGAGTTTTGTGATGTTTTTCTTTGGCAATTGCAATTCCAATTGCAACAGCGTCAAATAGGAAGAAGACATCTTCATTTTGAGCTGCCAGCAGGGCATCTAACTCCATACATGTCCACAATTCAATTCAAGACAATCTGCCACATAAGCCGCAACATCGACAACGACGTACGAATCACCGCGCCACTCATGTGACCCAAGGAAACCTCTTGTTGGGGTTTGCAAGAAATCGTCATATCTTTCAATTTAATTCTTATGAGTTTGTGCGGTTTTCTTCTTTACGTAGGCTCTAAAAAGTCAACTACAAATTCAAACTTGATTTCGACAAAAAAAAAACAAAAATTTTTGGTGGCTTTGCTTGGGTTAGAAAACCAAGTCGAAGAAAATCTTTAAATGCGTACGTAATGTAATGGGGTTGGAGTTAGCAATGTGATATTGAAAGCGTATTAACCTGTTTTTGACTACATATCACAATGTGGCGCAGAGCCCATCATTCGATTTTCTGTTTGATGCTGATGTTCAACTTCAAATTTTTTTCATTAAGTCGGTAAGATAATATCAGTTAAGTAATCGCTGTCACAATTGGCGTAAATTCGGGCTCGTCAGCATTTTCCATAAAATTCTTAAAAACTTCTGGCAATAAATTTTCCACATCTTGTTGGATGCTCTTCTTGAAAAAAATACAAAAGCGATAATTTTTCTTATTCACTTCACCGCGTAGGAGGATATGCGCTTCGTGGTGGAAATCCATTCTCATCCTGTATTTTCAAGATTTTTTTTTTTTTAAAGTTCACTGTAAAGCCAGTGCCCAATAGTAGGATCGTCGTTTGGTTGATGTTTGAGGGTTCTCTTGAACATCTCCAGCCACAACAGTGATATCATGATCGTACACTGCTCCGGGTTTGACCATGTCTGTATCTATCCCGCCAGTTTCTTGAAACGAGCGGCTTAACGACGCAGTGTCTGCCTCATGGTGCCGAACGACCACGTTAATCTAAGTTCACCAACAGACATCGACACAAATTTGCCAAGTTCTCGAGGAGTGTAGCACGGGTTAATGCTTTTGCAAAGACTTCAACGATTCACTTGTGGCCAAATTTTCACACCTCCTGCTAACACTCCAGCTGAGCCGTAAGAAACAACTTTTTTGAATTGAACTGAGCTTGAAGTCGTCTGACGTGATCCAAATGATGATTGCTACTTTGGAGAATTTGCACATCCGCGTGCCATGGCAGCAGAGCTACACAATACGGTTGGTATAACTCAGTTGATAGAAGCATCTTTAAGTGCATTTGCAGAAACCAATGTGTGAAATACGGTGAACCAGCGTAGGGTACTTTTTGTGACACCATACCGATATTTGATGATTTTTATCGAATCGTGGAGTCAAAACAACAAACAACGAAAAGAAGTTAACGCGCATACACATAAATTTCGTAATAAATGCAAGTGTTTGCTAGTGAGTCTACGATGCACATATCAGATGGTAGGACTCACTTCAAGCCAACTTCTTGCACAAAGTGACCCATTGCAATTGCACTTACTACATGTAGTAAAATGTCAAAGCTATGTGCTAATAAGTAATGCCTTGCATCTCACAAGTTTCAAAGAAATCTTTGATGAAAACTTTGAAATGAAAATCACTTTGAATTTAATAGATTTTCATGAAAGTTTTTTGAAGGCAAAAATAAAAAGGTTTCTTGATTATTAAGCATAAAAGATGTACAAAAATTTTAAAAGAATTAAATAATTTAAATATTTGAATATTTTTTTAATGAAAATTTAGCAAAAATTTCTACTAACCTCCGATCGAAAGTTTTATTTTTAAGAAAATAATGTTTGATGAGCAGATTGCACATATCATCATTACTCTTCATGTAATGGGTCACCATGTCTTTAAATAAATGGTCAACATTTTGTCTTTCTTGTCTTTGTTTCTTGTCCTATCACGAAAATTTCATTAACATTTTCCCAATATTTACTTCTTAAAAAATCCAAATTTTGCAAAAATAAATATAAGGCCTTAATGTTGATCAATATATCTTCAAAGTTATGCAATAAAAAGTTTAATAACTTGGTTTTTACTGTGGCCAGTTGAGAAAACTTTCCTCAATACAATTTCAAAAAAATTTAATTATCTACATTAATTTCCAAAACATTTATTTTACTTAATTTGAATTGGTGCTGACTTTATTAATATCTTTCGACGTATAAACCATTAACATGAGTTAATGTTTCAAACAATAATGTTTTGATACCTTTATCACAAAAAAAAAAAAAAAAACCCATGACAACGTTTATGTTCTAACCTTTAAGACATGAAATATTAAATCATCGAAATATTTAGAAAATTGTTATGACAGTAAAGTTTCCTCGTGTCATTTGTAAAATACTTAATTAACTCTTGTTTGAATTCCTTAAGATGTTTCATCCACAACTTTTTGTATTCGTTGGCGCCACATTCGTCTACACTTTGTATCATTAATTGCTAACAAGTGCATCCAACACTGAATGCGCTCAAGGTAAAAATCCCAGGAAACTACTGTTTGCTTTGGAGTTACCATCACTCCAACTTCATCAACTTTTCACTCAAATTAATCATCGCACAGACTTCATCACAGCTTGTGCGCATTTCCCTACATATTGGCCAAGTTTTCGAGGTTTTTTTTTTCTTTTTTCATCTCTCTAATTGTTAAGCAACAATTAAACAACTAAAGAGCAAACTTTTGTTCATTAATTCTTTGAAAGTGGTGCCTTCGTCGCTGTTCAACACCCGCATGCCACTTGAAGCAATTTCCCACGACACGACCTTTGAATTTGGATTCCAACGCAAGTCAGATATCACTCTGCCAAAAATGCGCCGGAAGGTGCTCTCACGTTCCGTTGCCGCTGATGAGGAGGCGGGTTTAGATGGTAGCCTATTATACGCTAAACGAAGACATTTAAAGCAACTAAAAAAAGTCACTGTGACACGTACGTTATTTCATTAAAATAATTAAAAAATTAAGACAAAAGGTGTTTATTTGCTACAAACCATCTACATACATCGTACGTTCACGATTTCTAGAGTGCAGCTGCTGCGCAACATCGTACTGCAGTAGTCATCATCAGCAAGACAGGGGTTGTTCTGTTGCTGGCGACACTTAACATGTTCTCGAAACCATAGAAAATGAAACTGTAAACAGCGTTCAAACCGATACAATAGGGAAAATCTGGAGAATATGTCAAAAATGCACGCTGGTGGATTTGGTTAATTTAAGCGAACCAAATTCAAATATATTTTCATTCGAATAGATCTTTCCTATGTTTTCTCAAATTGACGAAATCGTTTACTGTACTGCAGCAGAATCTTCAGTGTACGTCACTTTTGTGTTTCACCCTTAATTCTGTACGGTTTGGTTAGATGCGACAAATCATCATTTTGGCATTTGGCTCATTAGAGGTGCTCATTGTCGTGTGAACCGAAAACAACAAAAATGGTACAACAACCACGAAACGCTGATGCTGTTTGTTGACATTGCACCAAATCAAGATTCACTCCCATTCAACAACGACGGGTAACATACGTTTTTTGCACTTAACGGATACGAGGGTGGCGAGGATAAGCGAATCAACTGAAGGACGATCGCAAAAAGGGAACCAGGATACATTAATAATCTTATTTGACAACAAAGTGTCGTATTGCCATCATAAAGTTGGATTCATTTGTTATACCATCAAATGATGTTCTCGCGCATGCATGTTTGGTAATTCGATAAAGATTCCATTTGATTTGATTTAATTCATTTAGAAATGTTTGTTATTATTGTTGTAATAGTATTTCAATTGTTTATGTTTTAGATAAAATAATTTTTTTACTGACCGTAGAAAGATATTTTCGCAAAAATTAAACCATATATGAGAAATTATTTTAAACTGATATTTATCACATGTCAGCTATGATAACGGCTAATTCGACTCCGACGGAAGGTCGAGTATGTCACTGCAAGTTTTTATCAGGGACGCATTGAACTCTACAACGAAGCTTATTTTCAAAGAGGTGGCATATCACAAAACTACTCACTGTCTCTTGGGAGAGAAGATAATGAGGAATAATGACTTGATGGTCATCAACAATTTATGTAGCTATTTGGATTCCTTGCTCGTTATCTCATACTGTGTCATTATATTACGATTTTTGACATATCTATGCTCTGGGCCTTCCTCTCCTTGCAGGTTTCACCAAAGCGCTGTTCGACAAGTTTTTTGATCATATAGCCTGTCCACTACCAGTGTTTGTCATATACTTAGTAGCTAATTGAAGTTGAAGATCAATATCCTCAATATTGAGCAATCTTAATTAAATTTTAATAAGCAGGTCCATAAGCCATCAAGCTTCGAAGGTGGGATATACTAGTACTTTCAATGCTTCGATTAATGCTGGGATGTTGTCGTAATGTGGTCCTTGATTAAGCTAACGCTGAATGGCTAGTGATATCTCTTCAAGATAACTAGGCAGACATATTTCTAGAAATGGCGATTAAGTTCTCTTCATTTCTCGTCACTGAGCCAACAGTTAAGCTTTGAACGTTTGCATTGGAAGATTGTTTTACTATCCTTATCGCTTAACATTTTTCATAGCAATTGTCGTCATCGATTTTCGGGAGCGTAAATTATTCCCTTTTGTTCTACTTTCTGTAATTATTGATTATTCGACTCGGGAAAAGTGATCGAGAAAACAAACAAAAATTTTCAAACGTAAAGTTAAGGATTCTTTAAAGTAAACTTTTTTTTAAGAAACTAAATTTTACCCAACGTCTAGTTCTTTTATGACAAAATGCAGTAAAATAAATAAATTTTTTCTTATCATAATCGCACCGTCTCTGTTGAAACGATTTGTAATTTCTTGTGACAATCCTATGTAAACTTTGACAACTTTGCAATATGATCTATCATTTATTTTTGTTGTTGTTGCTAAACCGTACTCATAACTAAAAAAGCACGATACGCGATCATTTGATGAAATTTGAAACTTCTGCTGTCAAAGCATCAACAACAAAAAAATATCTACCTCTGTGCTGACAGTGATGTAACGATTTAATGTACTACTCATTGTATCGTACATGTTGTTATCTTGTCACGTGCCATAGCTGTTGTTATGCATTAGAACAATGAAATAACAATAGAATAATTTGGGTGTAGCACTAAAAAGTTTGAAGTCAAACCGGACTACGACAGCGTTCAATTCCAATATGAATTAAATTTTTGCTCAACAGCAGGATGTTTCCTCTACTCTTATTGGGAACTCCTGCGTAGATTGTTATTAAATTTTATCTTTATATATTTCTTGGGATTCCGCATTATCATGCTGATCTTTCCATGACCATTTCGTGTTAATTGTTTTCTCACCAGCCACATTTTTTCCTCGGACATGCAACATTATATTGGAGATCGCATAAGAATGAGTTACCGGCTAAGTTCACTAAACATCAAATATTCATCATAATCCTTGCCATCAATACCACCGCAAAACGTTCTAATTTCTAATAGTGCTGCATGCATCATAAATTTTTATAATAGCGACGATTGTGACGCTGAAACTGTTAATTACATACTCTGTCCCACTGGTGAATTGTTTTTAGTGACTGCACGTTGTTGGCTGCCGATGCAAATTGGAAAACGAAAATGGAAATAAAAACTTTTGATAAGAGCACTCGTATCTATTAGTATTCTAATTACTGTATGCGCGCATATAGGGGCCTGGTTTACACGAATGGCTGTGTTGAGGATGTGCATTACAGCACGCGCTGTTCTGATATGAATTATGTTGATGAAGTTGGAGTGTGGAAGACTAAGTCGCAGCAAAAAAAACTGCAACGGTAGTGAAGATTTTTTATATTCTGCTTATAACTCAATGGGCTTTATTAAAGCCAAAATTATGTTTAATACAAATTGTCTTTTTCTAGGCTAATTCAGACGTTCTAGGAGATTTTGAATGACAGCGTTGCCAAGCGCTAGCTATAAAATAAGTTTAATCAAAATTGGTTTTCTTCCCACTCGCCATGTTTCAGAAATAGTATGTTAAGTATCAGAAATGCTTCAATGTACAAATGATTTTTTTTTTCACGTACCATATAATCATTGAGAACTGTTTCTGAAAGGTTTAAGATTCAATGTTTCCTACGCCTTTCAAGTGAAAGTTTTTCGACACGATGTAAGCGAAATCGTGTTTCTGAAAGATTTCAGATTTAATGTTTACTGAATTCTTCTAATTTAATCTAAATAAGTTTTTGTAATTTGATATTACTTTTATGTTATATGCATTGTATAAATGCGACAGAAAATGTAGGTACATGATTAGTAAAGAATTGTGTGAATGTTGACAGAGTTGTTCTCTGTTTAGTATAGTTTAGTGTCATCATTAGCAATTTAAGTTAAGAATCGTCACAAAAAAAACTGCATATTATATGTAACTACGCAAGTGATGTCGCTGGTTAAATGATATAATAACGCAGATTAAAAAAACCATATAGTTTCAGAGTCCGATGACGTAATAAACAAATTATGTTCCCATTAGTCTTACAAGGTTTCTGTAACGTTTCAGAAACATTTCATATGAAATCAAAAGGCGAAAATGAAATCCGTTACGGAAAAGTTTCTGAAATGTAAATAAAAGATATTTGAAACGTAACTGACATTTTGTGAGACTTCAAGTGATAGATTTCTGAAAGATTTACGAAACGTTACATATCGAGTGGGTTAACTAATTAGGTACTTTTTCATATGAAATAAAGCCAAAGCCTGCAAGAAATTTGCTTACATCCGTAAGGTTAGTAAAGTTCAAATCTTTTTTTTTTTTTTTATTATCCATTAATGATTAAAACTACATAAAGCTTCTGAAGAAGCTTTTCAGAGCCAAAAACGTTTAATTTAAAAAAAAAATCCTTTGCTGATCGCAGAAAAGTCTGCTGTGAAAAGATGTGGAATTGTGAAGTTGTATTAAGATCTAGCTTCAGCAGATTTTCATATGCGAACCAAACTAATTTTTCAGTCTTCATCTGGAAAGTTCCGTGCATAAAGAAATCAAGAATTTTGTTTCGCAAAAAATTTAGACTGGTAAAAATAAAATATTTTTGTTTCAATATGTTATATCGCTTTTTCTCTGATGTTTTTTGTGCCAAATTAAATACCTAACTGAGGAAGTCAACGAGATTGGTTTTTTATTATAAATACATTTTGGAAATAAAACCATTTATTGGAAATCTTACAAGTATTGAGCACGATTATACTAATTTTATTTAATATTGGTTATTTTTTCATAACTTTTATCTATTTCCATTTATTTTAAATATATAAGCACTCAAAACTGTCATAATAATTGATCTGTAACATGCTCTTAGTCATATTTGAAGTTATGTGCTTTTGGTATCTGTAGTATTGAAGTCGATAAGGCATCAACTTGATAAATGACACCACACCAGGTAACATAAGACTATAACTTGACAAATTTAACATTTCAGTCTTTGAATTTCAACAGCCATGATCAGTCGATATATTACCACGTTAGTTCTTTTTTTAATAGTTCAAGCTCCTTTGGCTACAATACAACAGGATGACGGCGACAGTCCAATTGTTGAGACCGCATTAGGTAAAATACAAGGTACGATGATGAGGTCTCAATATGGTGTCGATATTTACGCTTTTAGAGGTATCCCATACGCACAGCCACCTATTGAAGATCTACGTTTCGGCGCACCGCAACCAGTTGCTGATTGGGACGATACCTTCGACGCATCAAAAGATTCGTTGATTTGTCCACAGCAAGGAGTACAAACGTTTATGTCTGAAGATTGTCTGAAACTAAATGTGTACTCTAAGAAACTCACTGGCAATGCACCTGTAATGGTCTACATACATGGAGGCGCAAATATAATCGGTAGCGGTCAGAGTGAATACGAAGCTGGTCCACAATACCTTTTAGACCATGATGTTGTAATGGTTGCTTTCAATTACCGCTTGGGTGCACTAGGTTTTATGAGTACAGGCACTGAAGATGCACCAGGGAATTTCGGATATTTGGATCAAGTTTTGGCACTAAAGTGGGTACAACAACATATTGCCAACTTTGGCGGCAACCCAGATTTAGTAACAATTTATGGTCTGAGTGCTGGATCCATGGCTGTTACACTGCATATGGCATCGCCTTTGTCAAAGGGATTATTTCATAGAGCAATCGCTATGAGTGGTTCGGCAACAAATCTTTATAGAATTGATAATCTTTACTGGACGCGTAAATTAGCGCGTGAAACCGGTTGTCCCATGTTCAATCCAAAGGACATGCTAAATTGCTTACGTGACGTTAGTTGGAGTACCATTGTGAATATTTGTGCTACTTGGGAAACTTATCAGTTCACCAACATGAAATGGAATTACGAAGTCGATGGTAATTTTCTAGAAGCTCATCCAACAGAAGTCTTTGCGAGTGGAAATTTCAATAAGGTTCCACTAATCGCGGGTATTACAAAAAACGAATTGGATTACATGGTATATCGTAAGTATTAAAAAAATCTGTTTTGCTGATAAAGCGCTAATACGAAACCCTCTTAAAATTTAGGTCAAGAAAGTAATACTGACTTACTCGACGACATAAGTGAGAATTTCGGAGAATACGCACCCGAATTCTTTATGTACAATGCAACTTTCGAAACATATGATCCTCCGGTTAGCCAGAGAATACGTGAATTCTATTTGGGCAACTCAACACCGATAACGGAGAAAAATTTGAATAAATTTGGTGAAATATTTTCGGATAGTATTATTGGGCATGGAGTGCATCAATTGATAGAAATGGCACGTCATAACATATCAGTCTACTACTATCGTTTTGATTTCATGGGTGCACGCAGTCTATATGAAGACGAGTCGGGAAAACCAATGGGTGAGTGTGAAATCATGATACATGGACTTAGGCACTTATTATATTTTCCAAAAATAGGCGTTGGACACGCCGATGATATACAGTACATAATGCCAGGTTCATGGTATGGCCCACAATTTTCAGTAGATGATGCTGATATGTTTATGGTGGATCGCATGACCACATGGTGGACAACATTTGCAGAAAATGGGTGAGTTGAAGAATTAAGCTTTGAGTAACTTTGTTTGTATAATTGTTCTTGCGACTAGTGTACCACAACCAGAATACGACGGTCAATGGGACTCTACAACGGCAGATAAAGTCGTTACACTTTACATCGACCGAGAGACAAACTTAGGAACACCTCCGTATGAAGATCGCTTTGAACTTTGGGATGAAATGTTTCAAGTAAAAGAAGATAATGGAGATGACGATAATAATGCTGCAACAACAATAAATACGAAAACATTATCGACTGTGTTAATTGCCATTGTTTGGTGTATTAAAAATTACTACTAAAGGTGAATTGCCAAAATAATCTTAATAAAATAGATTATTTTAGTAATAAATTGCCCCGTTCTGGAGAGTCTTTTAATGTCCTGTGTGTATAAGTACAGAAAAAATTTGTATAAATATATGCATTATTAAACAGTAATATTTTTAATTTATTTATAGCTACAAGCTAAATAGCTTGAAAGACTAATAGCTGTAGTAGCTAAATTCTTTAATTATTCAAGCATTCAAAATCAAAGGCCAGAAAAGCAGATTTTGGTTTTACCGTATATAAATTCAATTTGCGTCTTAATATTTTCTCCTGACTTTCGGCAGCATTCAATGGGACAAATTAAAGGCGTAACGGTGTCTGGATAATGTAAGTAATACTGACTTAGCCGGCGATAACCATAGGTCAGAGTTTTGGTGATTTTTTTTTGTCATCGCTGCATCATATTGACCTCCTCCAAAAAAATACGGAAAATTTGGTTGGGCAACTCAATCCGAAGGAATATTTTAATCAATTTGGTGGGTTATTTTCGGTTGATATTATTGAATATGAAGTATATCGTCTGATAGAAATGGCACATCGTAACAAACCGATACTATGCTTTGTAGCGAAATTTTGGTTTTATAATATCTTGATAGAGTAAGATAAAAAACGACAATAATGAGAGATGTAAAAGTGTTTTTAATATGCATTTTAAATGACTTTATAAGCATTTTCTTATATGCAGCATAAAGACACATACGAAACATACCACCTTTACTAGAGCTCTACAACCAGAATGCGAGGGTGAAATGAATTCAACAACGCTAGATAAACTGCTAACTCTTTTTCTCGACGGAGAGGCTGCTTAGCGTAATGGAAACGGATATAATCCGGCCACAACAATAAATGTAAAAGCATTAGTAATAGTGTTAATTACCACTGTTTTAGGTGTCATTAATTACTGCAAAAGGGGAAAATTCGCAAAATAAAATATACTTCATACAGGGTGTTAGTTACCTTATTAGCTAATAGAATAGAAAATGAGAAACAGATTGAGCATTTAACTAAGAAAACAATAAGAAAAAACCCTGTACATTTAACCGCAACCATATGTATTTTGCTAATTTTTAATGTACCCTGCAACTGGTAATTTAGATTAAGTTAATGGCAGTGTAAGGCCTTCATTAATCAACACCTACTTAGCTCACTCGAAGAACATTTACTTCAAAATGTAAGGAATATTTACCCCCACAATCTCGGCGTATGGATAATGCTATCAAATCATTTAAACGACTAAAGCTTAAATTCGCATTTCTTCGCTTATTCGTCACCAAATCGGCAACACGTTCACACATTCGCTCCCAACATACCCTTTACACCCCCCACCCTGTCCTTGATTTGTTTATTTGTTTGTAATTGTTCACTTAATTATATTGTTTTGTTGTTATTTTTGTTGCTGCTGCTATTGACATTTCAGATTGTTCTGATGATGATGATGATGACAATGATGCTTCTTGCGCAAACATATTACGACTACAAAAGGATTAAAGGATTAAATGATGCTCCCTCCTTCTCAGTTCATGGAGATACACAAAATAAAAAAAATAAAGCGATGCAAGCAGTTACACACCCACGGAAGCTAAAGATGTGAGAAGCAGTTGAGGTTACTTAAGAAATCGGTTATTGGTATTTGTTACGTTTCTTCCAATTATTTTGATTTAATTCAATAATCGTTTTTCTGAGTCTAGAGGTAGATTTTGGAACGTTTTATTTTTGGGGCAGTGTTTATAAAGAAATTGGTAAAATATATTTCGTTTGTGGAATTCGCGACAAAGATTTTTTCTATAATATATCATATTCCTGTTATGAGCTTCCTGCGCTTCTTCAGATGGTTGGCTAAAATATAGCAATGATATATCTTCCCATGTAGAATTTAAGCAGAAATCAATAGTTTTTACGATGCTTCAATTCTCATTTTAGAAAAAGTTTATGAGCAATCTGTCACTTATTCCGAAAAACTTCAGCAAATTAAATATGACTACGTAACATGTCAGCCCCGTGAAAAGCTTATTCCCATTTGTCGTCGTTTGAAGCCTGCATTAAGCTTGTGAAAGGGAATGGCGTTGAGAACTAAGCAAGGCCGAAGCCATTAATGTGCTATTGCAACTAAATATTGTTATTAATCTGCATTTTGAAATTTTCTTCCAAATCGTTATAAAATTTTATCTAAAAAATTCTAAAAACCGATTGTTAAAAAGGTCAAATAATCAACAACTCTAATTCTGAGTTCAAATAAAACACAGAAAGGATAAGGTAGATACAGTAAAGTGTACGGTGTGTCATTGTTTATCTCAAAAGTTTCATTTGTGGGGTTCGAGTTAAGGAGTAGGAACAAACGAACTCAAATCGAGCCCACCCACCATGTGTAAAGCAATTTCACGAGGGCTCGATTCTGTTCAGTGTTCACCTATCAAGCGTTTATCTACAAACAAACAAACAAGCAGCAAATGAATTAACAAAACCGACAATTAATTTTATTTCAAAATATGTACGAGTATGTGAACGCTTTCTCCAATCTTCTATCTAATTTTATGTAGCGTTTGTTTTGCATTTTTTTCTGTTTATCCTGGACAAGGCAAAAATCTGATAGCTGGTAACGTTTGATCTTTTTAGCTCTCATACGTATGTATGTACTTCAGGCAATGTCGAAAATGACAGGCAATCATCAGAGCCATCCATCCGAAGAACGCGTCGACTATCTATCATTTACGCCCTGATGGTATCAGATAAGCTAAGGACCTAAGTATTGTATACTTGTGTATGTGATTGTCCCTAAAAGGACAACGGCGTCAATTTGGTATGCATGCAGTGATTGTGGCGTTACTTGCCCATTGTTTTCAAATTTTCTCTGGTACATTGAAATCTTCAAGGTTTTTTAAAGGTGCGCTGTTTTGTTTAAGTTCTGAGCTTATCGACTGTGTGCTATTGTTTGCTCACTGTGCTAATAAGATTTATAGTGAATGTTAACTAACTTACAACCCAACTACAATTTGTTAAGTTAAAATTTTCCACATTTATGGTTTAACTTCCAAACTTTAAGACAAAGCTTTCATGTGGTTTAAAAATTCTAAGGATAAACTTCTTCTTGATAACTAACGGTTAAGTTGTCACCAGAACTTGCGTTCGCCATAAAGAGTAGGTAAGTTTGAATTTTACGCAGTAGTATTTAGCTTAAGCGTATGGTAAGCTCTTATCTAAGCCTGCCAGAAAATTTTCAAATCGTCCAACAAAAAATCTCCTGTAAAATAAATGGGTGTAAAATCATTTAAAAATTTATAATTTGCTGAAAAATTCAACCCCAAAAAACAAATTCGCGCAAAAACCGACACTAAATTTTTGATAAGACACTGAAAAAAAAAATTTCCAAACAAAATTTGCTATAAAAAAGAGTTTACAGCTCAAATTTTGTGGAGCCTTTATAGAAGACTTTTTTTTTTTTGTAGTAATTTTTCATTTTGGAATGTAAACAGGGTTACCGAGGGACCAAGATTGACCCGGCCTAGCCCAGAATTTCATAACAAAGCCGCAAGCCTGGTAGGAATTCAAAAATTTCTGAAAAATTAGGGAATTGGACGATTTTTGTATCATGGAATATTACCCAGGATCACAAATGTAAAAACTATTCAAAAAAAAAATAGCTGCAACAATCACCAAAAACTTTGGGCATGTTGAGTACGGACCAAATTTGCGTGAAAAAAAAAATCACTTAAATTTGGAGAACAGCTTTTGGCTGGGTTACCAAGTAACCGGGATTGACCCTGGCCGGGAATTTCATGTTGAAGCCGGGTGCCTGATAGGAATTCGAATTTTGTGAAATCATCTTGAAATGTTTGTTTGACGAGCAAGAAAAAAATCATCAATCACCTCTAACCATTTTAGGAATTCATTGTTGAATTGCTGACAAAATCAAAAGCAAAGCACCCATAAAACGATTATCTCAACCTTTTATATGATTATTAATTAAAACAAAAAAAGAATGAGTCGATAAAGGTTATCGCATAGCATTCAAAAATATTCAAAAAAAGGCGATAAAAATCGATAAAACTATGAAAGTCAGAAAGTTTCGAAAGAATCAATTTTGAGTTGAGCAGGATCGAATGGCAACGAAATGGATCGAAAGAGTTGAAAAATCTGAAATAGCGCCGATACATATGGAAAAAGTCGAATAGCATCAAATAGTATCGAAAATGGTAACAAATAGCATATTAAATATTATTAAAAAAGTCAAGAAGTGTCTAATATATATTTCCAAAAATGCCGATTTGCATCGTAAAGTATCCAAAGACCACTAAAATATCGATCAATATCGAATGGAATTGAAAAAATCGATGGATTTTGAAAAGTAGCGAACAATGTTAAAAATGCCGAAAAACGTCTTAGTGTTAAAAAACATCGAATAGAATAGAAAAACAACGATAAATCGAAAGTATCGAAGAACGCTAATGGGGTGATAAAAGTCGACAGTATCGAATAATATCGAAAAAGTCAACAAGTAACGTGAAAGTCGAAAAGTATCAGATTTTTGCTAAAAACTGGTTAAATTGCAAATTGATTAACTCAGGCCGAAGCTCAACCATAATCATTTATACTGTGCCTTACTGGGACAAAGAAATCCATTTAAATATTAAAATCTTTTTTTTATTTTCAAGCTCTGTTCGCATATGTGAAACCTCACCATATTTTGAAACATTTAAACAGTTATGCCCCTTCATAAGTGATCTTTAATCCTTTCATTCTTTTTTTCAAATCCAATTGAGAGTATTGTTAAGTGTCGTCTACAATATTTAGGAAAATCATTCAAAATACGACTATGAATGAGTTGACACATCTTTTGGAAAGCAGTTCATTCAGTAACATAGTATTGTCTAAAGACTTAACTGATTTGCTATTTTGAGGCCGTGTGATTGATAGCGTTCGATTCTAACGGATTGCGCACCTTTCAAATTGTTTTATTGTGTGCTGATCATGCCCTCGATAGCAGTTGTGACGATGGTAAGGTGCTATATTCAGATTCGAACAAAAGGTTACTCAATTATTTTTCTATTATTTGTGATTGAGTTTTGAAAAGTCGATTAAAGCCTAGTAAAGTCTTTGTAAAGTCATGTAAACATTCTCAGTTCATAAAGCGATCCTGAGAGCGCACAATAAAAGGGTCACAGACATGCCGCTTGACTTTGCTACGATGATGATGATGACGTCTCTATATGCACATTTACTAGGCTTTCGATGCGTCATGAGAAGAATGTGCCACGAAATGCCTTGACAGATACAGCTGCTTGCTCTTTGTGATGTATGGCAGCAGACGCATGCTTAGTCCTTCCTTTGTTTCTACGGTGAAATGATCAAGCAACGATTTCCATTTTATTTCGTTGCGGTTTGATTTTTGGTGGATTTGATTACGTTTTTCATAATCGACAAACAATCGAATAGCAGACTCGTCGTCGACATCATCGTCTGGCGCAGAGGTTAAATTGCACAATAAAAAGAGTAAAAGTACGTTTCTGTCTGTCCAAGGACCTACACATTGCCTGGTATGTACTAGCAAGGGAGTTTTATTTGTTTTGAGATTTGAGTCTGATTCGCTTTAAAGTGTGAGTATGCATTTGGTTACTTAGGTTCTTCGATATCTTTTATTTTGCGTGTGTACACTGAGGTATCGAATTTCGGCAACCGCTACGCTAATGACAATACAAATTGATGTACGCATGCATCATGCAGTAATATCAGCCGGAGCACAGCCATTTGGCAGTTGCTTCGCACAATTCTGGGAACAACATTTTATAGCCACGAGTTGTTGGTACAAAACAATATTTGATTAGAGTTTAATGGAATTAACGAATATTTAAGGGGATTCCACAAAATGATATGCCACCTTGAAGCAATTGATTGTCGGCGTTGTCTTGGTTCTTAAATCATAAAGGGTTGTTCAACAATAGATATCTCAGTTTTGCAAAAAATGGCTACTGCAAATATATATATGACATTAACAGATCTAGGATTTAAATATGTAAGGAGGTTTTCACACAAAAAGTTTGATTTTCTGTGCTTTTTGACGATTAGACTACTTGTAAGCTTCATAAAATTTGGTAAAAGCCTAATCCGAAAATCACTTTCCAGAATTTGCTCAGGGTATGAAGGTGCTAAGGCAATCAGAAAGCTGAAGAGCTCGCTAGACGACACTTCACTACATTTACGAACCGACAAAGCCATTAGTAAGTCATATATTGAAATTAAGCTCCAAGAGCTAGAAAACTCTAGTTTGCGAACAACGTGACATGCATCATTATGCATCGATCGCTTCGATGCTGAGTTATAAGCCATCAGAGAATAGCACAGCTCTAGAAAATCCGAAGTTCATAAGTAGGTATTCTTATTGATCACTTCCCGACAATGCTTTCTGTAGAAGTATTTTTATTAAAGAAATGAAATGGATGTGGGAGTACCGGCAATCAGATAGGAACAACTGTAGTCTATGTGCGTCTGTAAATTAGTTTACGAGAACGTCCGTTTAGTCTTACCTAACCTAATCATGAAAAACATTTTTCGAAATGAATTACTCATCTTTATGATATTGCACTTAAGTTTTTAGTCTTATTCTACAGCTAGACTATGACATGATATCATATTGATTTAACGCGTTCGGAAGTTTCGCTTTAAGGTTACTACAGCGAAAGGTCACACTCGAATCTTCCCAACAAAATATCGATGTAATTCTCAATAGATTATGCTTTTTGACTGCAAATAAATTTCAAGCACAATGTTACACAAAAAAAAAAAAAAAACTTCTTTCATTTTTTAATTAATATTAATCGCTAACGTACTCGTATGCATATATTTTCCATTTTGTGACCAAATATTATGTTCTTTATTTTTCAATTAACAACGGCTAAGCGCAGTTCAACGAAGAAACTCACATAAATTCACTGTATTCACTGAGAAAATTGATATTTAAATGGTGCGATTGTAAAAGTTAATAATCACTTAATGCTGACACCCTTCAAAAAATAGACTTACTGTGTACTATTTCCCATTTTCATTCAATTAAAATAAAAAGGAAAAGGGTCCTCCAAATATGGTGAGTTTTTATGAGCTGACAAGTTTTCAATTGCAACGCCTATGCACTAAACGCATGCAAATCCAATAAAGAAATTTAGGAAGAAAAGCACCATAGCACTAGTTATGTGGATTTTCATAGAAAAAGAAGACCGACACAGCATTGAGTTCATTGCACTCTTGCATTCAATCAGCATTCTATGAATTTCTATGTTTAATTTAAGCAAACGGAAAGAACTGCAGTTTTGGGGATTTGTGTATAGAAAAGTCACAACTTTCAATTAAACTTAATTGAAACTTATATGCCTATTATTATTTTACATGTACATAATTATGGATGAACATCGCCTGTGTAATATGAAATAATAATTTCATATTGTAGTCTATTAATAAATAGGATCCTTCACCTTACGAAGAAAAATGCAATTCATTTCCAACAGGCACTGAGTTTTTAGTGAATTCGTTAATTTCTTCGCTAAGCCCGAATTTTATCTTGGCGTTTATTGTCATTCGACGATACTTCATGGTACTTTTTAAAATTAGTTGGTATATGAAGTTATAAGATGATTCCAGATCGTATCGTTACCAAATTGAATAGATAATATAATCGCATTTGAAAACAGTTTTTTCTATATTGCAAAATCACAAAATAGCTCAAAGCATTGCCAGAGATAATCGCTATAGACACTACTCTTCTACGAGTTTCTTGATTCGAAAAAGCAGCTCTCGCTTGCAAAATATATCGAACTGTATACTGCTTCAAGAGTGTGATCTCCGATTGATATTCTATCACTTGACCTTGCAGCAACACTGAGAAATTTTGTTCTTTATAGTTTATCTTGAACACTGCCGATCTTGCCCTTGTGGTGAAGTTAGTGTAGGAGACATTAGGAATTGAACGTATATCCCCCAATTCTTAATCACTGTCAAGCCTGATGATGTCATCGACATCATATCATCGGCATAATCTAGTTACTCCAATGACCTCCAATGACCTCAAAAGTCATATTGAATCCCATAATTTCCAGAAAGAGTTCAGCACAGCTCGAAATAACAAAGGCGACTATCAATAAACACTGTTTGAATCCAGTATTTAGATCGGTTGTTATTGTGAACGATGTGGCATTGAAAGCTCTCATAAAGCACCTTAATGATGTCAATGAGTTTAAAAGTAACATTTGTTGTTCCAGTGTATTCCAAATTGACTCTATATAAGCTAAGGATGGCAGTACTGAAGGCTCGTTTGCCATTCAAATAATTGCTCTAGAATAATACGGAGGTTAACGAAAAGATTTGTACGGAATTCTGCTTGCTTTCGGCTCAGGATCGTGTGTCCTTTCTAATTTTTACAAAGGTTGAGGTCACCAATTTTCGGAATTATTTAAGTAAGCCCTCAAACCATACGGTAGCAAGTCTCTCTTCTCTGAAATAGTTTCGATATTAGGAAGAAGTGGTTGCACCATTATGGTTAAATTAACTCTAATTGCTTCGGCGGGGATGCTGCAGTAACATGGTGCATTATTAAGCTTAAGCTGTTAGATGGGAAGAGCGTCTTCATTTCTAAAAAGAAGGCTCTAACCGAAATATTCGGCAACTTTTTGAAAGTGTTTGCTAGTGGTGTTGTGAAATTTTCTGTTGTAGCACCACCAGTAAAAATAATTAAAATCTACAAAAACCAAAACATAAATTTCTTAAAAATTCTACAATCAATTTGTTACACGCAATAAACGACAATTAGCCAATTTTAAAGAAAAATTTAATAAAAAAGGATATACCAATAAAAAATATCACACCCGTCGATGTAGCGAATAAAATCAACTGAATTGCTGCAGCATCCCTCAAAAAAAAAAAAAAAAAAACGAACGCTAATGAAACGCTATTAACGGCGATAGTTAAGGACATCATCATCATTGTCGTCACACGCCTTAATACTCAAGGACGCGCCGCTGCATGCTCCGCTCTACTCGACTTTCGACCCTTTTTCTAATAGCTCAGCTCAATTCCTGACATGGGTGCGCAAGTACGCAACCATGCGCAAAAAGTTACGTTATTTTAAACAATGAAAGTTTTTAAAATTGTTTTTTTAAATTAAAATTTTGCACAATGTGAAATTGCAATGTTTAAAAAATATTGTAAAATACAAAGAGACAACGGTTGAAAGATGCAACCAAACGCGTGTCAAATTGCCAACGTGTAAAAGGGGATTTTCATCGTTCATTTAGCATGGCTAATGGAAAACGCATGTTTACACGAGTGTCAACATTTCCGGAATTCGCAGTATATACCTCAAGCTTGAGCTGTAACTGCACGGCTATTTTATGCATTTTATAATTTTTTTATTGCTCAATTCCTTTGAGATATTGAAAAATATTGTCATCTATTAAGCATTGTATGTAATACTGTAAAAAATAAAAACTTTTTCATTATATTGAAAATTTCTAAAAAGTTGGAAAACTCATGATTTTCTCTGAATATTGGACCACATTATATAAGATGTTATCGGCACATCAAACTCATACACTGAGGTATCTAAGTGTAGATTTGTCTCAACATTGAAATTTTGGGGGGTGCTTCGCTTTACTGAACTTTCTGCATACTTTATCATAAAAATTTATTTTTATTTAAGTAAGATTCATTAAAATTAAACAAATAAAAAATAGCAAAGTTTCATATGTTACAAGCACCATTTTCTATTAAAAAAATCTTTACTAAGCTCAAGGAAATATTTACTACAAGTAAAAGATGGTTATCTTCTAATATGTTTCCATCCAAACTCTGTCGAAGGCTATACAACATTTTTCAACCTAGAGCATTGCAAAATGGGTTGAATCCGGTAGAAAACTGATCTTATAATACAATAGTACAAGATTTTTGCACAAGTAAACGGGGCATATTCACTGTCCGACGCTTATCTAAGGCAAGTACATAATGGCCCATAATTATAGTCGCAAAATTAAGTTAATGCCTGGTTTTTACCCAAAATCGAAAATACAGACTGACCCCATAAAAAAAAAGAAAAACTTGCATAAGATTAAGAGAAAATTTTAAAAATAGATTACCCTGCGTTATTGACACAAAATATTGGGAATAATAAAAAACTGGAAAATACAAGGCAACGTGGCGAAGTGTTTAGGACTGTGAACTCATAGCCCACAGTACGTGGGTTCGATTCTCGTCAGTAAAAATGCTTTTTTTTCTAAAAGCACGTTTTATATTTAAAAGCAGGACAACGTGCTTTTAAATATTTACAACCAGAATTTAAAGTAACATTTATTTTCATTGACATCAATAAAAAAAAAACATTAACATTTACGAGAATTGAACCAACGTACTGTGAGCTATGAGTTCACAGTCCTAACCACTTCGCCACGCTGTCTTGTATTTTTAAATTTTTTATTATTCCTTTTGTTCACTGTGTCTACAATATTTTGAGTCAATAACGCAGGGTAATATATTTTCTAAAATTTTCTCATCATTTTATGCAAGTTTTTCTTTTTTTTAATGGGGCCAGTCTGTATTTTCGATTTAAAAAAAAAACCAGGTTTTAACTTAATTTTGCGACTATAATTGTGGGCCAATGAGTTTTTGATTCAAGGA
Organism: Tricholauxania praeusta; assembly: GCA_949775025.1. Classification (NCBI taxonomy): domain Eukaryota; kingdom Metazoa; phylum Arthropoda; class Insecta; order Diptera; family Lauxaniidae; genus Tricholauxania; species Tricholauxania praeusta. The sequence goes on along the minus strand of OX459030.1, from coordinate 129,128,073 downwards.
TTCAAAAAATATTTAAGAAAATGAAATGTTAACCCTTTTCAAATTATTACGCGTTCAAAAATGTTGATTTTTTTAGCGGTAAGTTTTTGATTTCTCAGTATTATTTATTAATGCATATTTTTATTTTATTCTTTCATGATGTAGCACCCTATTAAACAATCCTTGATGTATTAAAATTATTAAAATAACCTAACCAAAATTAAACGATTTTATATAATTTAATTTAAGCGTTTCAAAAAAAAACACATTATGTTAAATTTGACCTCTTTTAATTAAAGCTCAATAAAATACCGCAATTATATGGCAAATCCAAAACCAAAAAAGGCTTAAAGTCTTTAATGCATGAAGTTTGCACCTTCAAAGGTTGAGACAACAACAACAATAGAAGCGCATACATTCCAACACAAATGGAAAATATTATTGTCAGCGTATTAGTAACTCAATGAATTATCCGACCAATAACAACAAAGTAGACGACGACAGCTGGAAATTGGAAGCAACAACAAAAATGAAAAGATAAAACTGTGCGCGCTGTGTATGCGGATAACGTTGTGTATCGTATGGATAGGTAATTCCAATGCAACCCAAGTGTATTGCTGCTTTGTTGCTGTTGTTGTTGTTGTTGTTGGAGTTGTTGTCTGGCATCTTGTGGAGTTTTGCCATTTATGCGGGTGGAGTATCAGTTTCAGTACCAGGAGAGTAGGTGGAGCCAAAAGGTTGACATTAACCAAAAAATTAGCAGAAAAATCTGTCTTTTTCAAAAAGCGATTCACTTAATTTTCGCTTTTGTTGACATCGAGTTCGTCGTGGTGTCCGTCGTTTTGTTACCTTTTGTGAAACTCAAAAGAAACGCTTATAAAAAAATTAACCGCGAAGATTATTGGCCCTCTGTGGTTGAGTTGAAAGTAGTGAAAATATAGAAAACATATCGCGATACATTCGCAATTAGTGTTAGATGAAGAAATAACTGATAAAATATTGTACGAGCAAACATTTTGATAAAAATTATCAGAAATACCATACTTTAAAGCGGATATACCCTTAGGAGAAGTTACTTAAAGTGGAATATGGTTGTATTGTAAGTGTTAGCATCAATAAAAATTCGAAAATATCAATATATCGGCCATACCTCACGGTGCTTAGGAAAGCGACCAAAATTAAAAAGCCGGTTACAACTGATTATACTAATGGATATTGTTATATAAAGCACGATACTCAAAATATCAACGCAATCCTTAAGCAAATCTCAATATTATCTTCCTTAGCTTGAAAAATTTTCATGCAAAAGAGTTTTTGCTGGAGCCAGAGGTTCAATAGCAAATGTATTTTTATATCAATAAAAAATGCCATCTTTTTATGATCAAACTTTCAAAGGCTATATTTTAGTAAATATTGATCAGTACTAATTTCTTTTAAAGATACTATAAAACAATCAAATCATAGGTAACCGGCTTTTTGATTTTGATCACTTTCCGAAGCACCGTGATTTACATTAATTTTTGTCATACCCATCCTGCAATTGAATGGAATGTGTATTATATGAAATACGAGTAGAAAAACCAACTATAGGGTTTCCAATAAATTTTCAGTAGAGCAAAGAAAAACAAAAGTATTCTTAGAAGATCTCCGCTGCAACGAGCCATCGACATTTTTACTCTTAAATTTATCAAGTTATGGGAGCATTGTGTCGTGAGTAGGGGGACTTCGGATGACGAAGCAAAAGAACAACGATGGCATGCAACTACTATTTGTCCCATATTTTATGGGAAAAGTGGCCCGATCTAAGCTTTTAGCTCCTGGGTACGCAAAGCTTTAGTTTGGTGCTGTGACTTTATCGAAAAATAAATATTTTTCAATAAAAATATTACTTCAATTAATTTGAGAGTATTATTCATTTGATATGACCTATACCGTCGGATACACATTTGGTAAAATATTATGAAATAGTGACTCTTTGATGAGAAAATCTTATGAAATGGGGACGACAGAAAAACAATTTGAAATTCAAAGCAGTGCCATAGATTTTTCTACTATGAACTACCATTCTTTTGTTCTAATAAATATGCATTTTAACCCAAATAATTCATATTCTTAACCCTACATTCATATTTTATGTGTATTTACGTCTTAGGATAAATGGACTCAAATGATGTTTACTCCTTCTCCTCCAACGTTGCAAACAGTGACAACAGATGATGATCTCCTTTGTGTTTCTTTTTTTTGAATTTGCACTCTCATCGGGTGCCAAAGTAAAATGTACCAAATCTATATCTTGTCCTAAAAGTACGAAATAAATTTCGAATAAATAACTTATTCCCGGCAACCTATGAGTATGCCGCCCAACGAGTATTGAGAGAAAATTTATGATTTTGATGTTTCATGTCAAAATGTGGATTCACTGTTGAACAGCACATTATCTCACATTTTAGGACTGGCACAGCCGATTATTATATATTTTTCAATCCTACATAATCTATATTTGACCCCCTGTTGATCTCGCACTGTTGGTCAGCTCACTCAAAAAGTCTTGGTTTGATGAAGGTTAAATTGTGGGCACGTTTCGCTCGAAACTTCTCCATTTCCTCGAATTCAGTGAATAAAATAGTAACTTTTTAGCTCGGTTTTGGTAAAAATCGAAAATGTCAGATGGACAACTAAGATAATAACATTCGTTGTGTTTCTGGTTCACGATATACAAGGATGAGTCGATACGTTAAGGAAAAATTGTGGAAAATTCAACTCATTTAACATTCTCAAAATAAATATGCTGGTTTGAAATTAAGCGCTAAATCTTTTTTCTAGAGCACCTTCGAAAAAAATTTAGTATAATGTAAACTTAGTTTATTTTCATCTCTTTCCAAAATTAATTTCTTTTTTTCATATACATAGCATGTTGTTGGAATTTAAAAAAATTAAAAAAAAATTCACAATAATTCAATACCCAATACAGTTTTGAACAAATATAACATCAGATGATACAAAAATAATTCAGATATACAGCAAATTGGGACACTTTTGGTTTTTCGACCAAAAATCTTAGATTGGAAGAGTTTTAACTTGTAAGAGATATTTCTTTGCTCATTATTATGAGTCAAAATCAGTGATGGGCATGGAAATCTAACAAAAAGGCTAAACAACAGCATTAAGCAACAAATTTAAAACAATTTTAAAGTTTTTTTTTGCAGTCATTTCCAAATTCGCCAACAGCACAAAAAAAAAACCAAATTGCACTTCAAACAAAAACAATTGCTACATTCGTTTTGTTTTCATTTGAATTTAAGTCAACGGACAACGAGGGCGGATAGGGACACTACGTGCCCACCACTTGTCAAAATCATTAGATAGTATGAGGAAGGTATTACCTTGGTTATGCTCAGTGGCGTACCGTGCACATTGGTTGCCAGGGGCGAATAGGTAGTTTAGTATACTCTACGAACACAAAATATTCTCTGTTTTTGAAATTGCAACAATTTTGTAAAAAAAGATCCTTCAAAACCCATCCAAAATTAGATATATTTTCCATTGAATTACAAAATCACCTACGCTTTCTATCGAATTATTTTACATTAAAAAAAAAAACTTATTTACATAAAAAAGGTACACAACCCTTACAAAATTTCGTAGCTATGCTAGAAACAAAATTTTAATTTCATATTACGAGGACCATTTTGCCTCCACCCCCTCTGCTAGGGTCATAAAACCTTGTGAACCAATGTTGGTTTTAATTTTACTAAGTTTTAACTTCAAACAGTTAATCAAAATTGTTAGCAATTTATCAATTAGCAGATTAAACTCAAATTAGATGACTGAAAAAACCTTAACGTGTTTTCACCCAAATTGTTTCTTACTGTTGTGATCTAACACATTCTCTTAGTTCATAATTTGAATTACTCGTTTTATCATTAACTTGTAAAAAATTCCAAAAAAAAAAAAAAAAACATTCCAGCTGTGAAAAGCACTTTTATATCTCATAGCAACGTCTTACAAAAACCATTCGGGAACAACTTAGTTAATGGCGTTTCACGCGCCATATATCAACCATAGGATTAGAAAGAGCTCCAACCGCGGCCCAAACTAGACCACACAGCACGGTTGTTGTGATTGTTGGCCACAAAAAGCGTGAGCGATTAACTCGCTCATCAGTACAACAAGCGATATATTTAATGTTTTGATCGGCGTTCGTCGTTATCATAAACAAACGACGGCGACGATGAAGTCGAGTTTGAAATAAAGTCATTTATTGTCCAGCGAATCTCTGAAATGCCTCGCTTGTAATCGACAAAGAGAAAGAGAAATTATGTTGTAGGTGACAAAGTTATTGCTTACCTACATGAAACCAACGAAACTGAAGGGTCGAAAATCAGCATCAGATAAGAGATACAAGTTAACAAAAAAGTGTCAGGAAAAACAATTTGAATGTCAAGTTTGCCGCACAAAAGAACAAAATAAAAACGATCGCACTCAAAACAAAAGTAAAGAATAAAACGTAACGCCAGCGTTCAGATCAGACGGACAGACAGAGAGTTGGACGGACGAACAGACAGACAGACAACAGTGTGATCGCACCGCACCGGGACACCAGGTATAAACAAATTGCTTATTTGCCCTTTAGGCCTATTTAAATGTGATCTCGTGCGGCGTTAGCATGGCCGCACACTTTGGCGTGTTGAACCCAAATTGAAAAATCTACAAAACAACAGCAAGATCTATAACAACCTGCTGACTTCCCGGTACTTAAACTCTTAAATGTTTGTATTATTTGGCTTAATAAGGCAGACACACTGACATTTGCCACGAAAGTATGCAGAGTAGTTAATGCTTATTATTAAATTGCTAATTATGTACGCGACTTTGAATGTCTTCAATCGATCGATAGCTCGACCGCATCGTGCCTCAATTAAAACGCTTTCATAAATCTTCATCGCTGTGCAGCGATAAATCTCCCACACTTATGAAGATACTCGCATTATGACTGTTTATTTATTTGGCATAGTTATGCAGCCTTTACGTCAGAGACACAAAAGATTACGATCGAATTAGTGGGATTATATGTTGATCAATATGATATTTTGATTACAAATTAAATACCGGAAGAGAGAATCGGTTGCAACGCAGGTCTATCTATACAACAGTGTTCCTTTGAGAATGAAAGAATGACATTGTGATCATGTTTCTCACTTTAGCATAGTAAATTTCCAGCTGCCCTTTTAATTCCAGAACATTTAAGAAATGGACTTATTATATCTGTTTATTATGCTTTTTATTAAGAGCATTAAATTGTTTATTTAAAGTTCATAAGTTCGTTTGAAATTCAAAACGATTGATTAGGATAAAATATCATGTTTTACTTACTTTGTTAAAACTAAATGTTAATAGAAAAAAAAAAATAAACCGTATTATGCCACTTTCAACGCAATGTGTAACAGCAAGTGCCTCCCTATCTCATTAATGTTTTGTTTTGAACTCGAGAGATATGGTATTACAGACCTATTATATGTGAATAAAAAGAGATTTTCATTTAATACACCAGGCACCAGAAAGTTTTCCGTTGACTTTAATTATTTATTTCTGGTTATGGTTTCGGAAATCATGTGAATTGTTATATCATGTTCAGATAGAGAGGCACAGTAGAGTCTGATTTTCAATAAATCTAACAGAAGGGCTTACCAACAACATCAAGCAACAACAAACAAAATTTTAAAGCTTTTTGCTGTCATTTCCAAATTCGCCAACAGCACAAAAAAAACCCAAATTGCACTACAAACAAAAACAATTGCTACATTCGTCAAGACACAATGTTTCGCTAATGCCTTTGTGTTTTGTTTTCATTTGAATTCAAGTCAACGATGTGCATCGATAGCGTTGAAATTTTGAGAATTTTTTTTCGCTTGTTTGTGCGTCGAATAACGGTGCGGGCAATGAGGGCGAATGGGGACACTATGTGCCCACCACTGACTTAAAGCTCCGCTATTTTTAACCGTTTGCTAGATATAGGAGCATATTTTAAAATTCGCAACATACTGCATGCCTATTAGAAGAATTATTGGTCAAAATGTAGACATCAGTTTTCAAGGGCTTCTGGCACATCGTTGTTCCCATTTTTTACATCATTAAATACTTTTTACTTGAATATAATACCGTTTTAATAGCACGCCACGCTTGAGCTATGACGAAAATGTAAGTGTTTTTTTTTTTTTCATATTCAACCCGTCTCGTAAGGTAAAATTTCGAAGTTTTTTGACTTCTATGTGCCGGTCTTATATCTTATTAAGTCCAACAACATATCTGAAGATCATAAGTAATTATTTGTAGTCGTTTAGGAACTGTGGGCAACTTTTCTTCAATGGGTCCAAATCTAGTCCAGTCATTTCATAAAAATCAAAAAGTTACTTTACAATGGTAGCTTGAGCATGGCTTCCGTGAGCAAGCAAAATTATATGATATAGATTTTTAAATAAATAATACAAAATGGAAAGAACTAACTAACACTGTACCACAAGCCGGCGAAGTCGAAGTCATATTTTGACCGAAAGTTTTGTAGTATTTTATCTTCCACGGTTTGCTGAGAGATTTTTGCATCTTAAGATAAAAAATTCAATTACCTGAATCAATTTCATATGCCTGACGATTCTGATTCATACTTTCATAAGATCGAGTGTTATGCCGTTGTGAGGGGCTTGTGAAATTTATGATCAAAAGAACAAGAAAAAAAACACTTTATAAAAATCCTTGACAAAATTTCAGTCGTAGTGAACTCAATTTTAGAATTAGAACTCTTTTATTTGGCACTTTGCATCCAATCGAAGTCAACTTGATGAGCAAGAAAAGAAAGACTTACATTTTTCAATTTAAGGCCCTTAAAACATCGAAATTGAAGAAATGTCACCCCCTTCTAAGCTTAAGTAAGCCCCCGCGGAAAATCTCTATTAAATAAAGCTAAGATTGTGAAAGTTCCAGCTTTTCCAAAACTGTTGCACGTTGACTGGTGATAAGGATCACATCTCTCCTCTTAATTGAACACGATTGCTGACACGATTGAAAAATTTTAAAAAATTTAAATTTCTATAAAATACTAAAATTTCATTAATTTCATTCATGTACTCCTTTTAGAAATGCATACTGTTTCAGCACTAGAAAACATCAAAATATGAACCCAAAAGGTAGACGTGACTGGGATATTAACGATGCTGTTGTACCGCAGGTGACAGACGCAGACTTCGATGAATTCTCTGAATGGTCTGATGGTCATGTACGACTTATATACTCCATCAATAACGAGGAAGCCAAGAAGCACATATCTGGCTGGGCCATGCGAAATACAAACAATCACAATGTAAATATTCTAAAAAAGAGCTGCCTCGGTATTTTTGTGTGTTCGCAGGATTGTACGCTACCGAATGGCACTAAAATCAACTTACGTCCAGCGATTTGTGATAAGGCGAGACGAAAACAGGAAGGTAAATCATGTCCGAATAAAACATGTCGTGGTGGGCGCTTAGAGATAAAGCCATGCCGCGGTCATTGCGGATACCCAGTAACACACTTTTGGCGTCATTCCGGAAGTGCGATATTTTTTCAGGCAAAAGGAGCACATGATCATCCAAAGCCAGATCCGAAAAATTCAAGCGTATCAAAACGTGCTTTCGGTAGGGTATCATTGGGTGGACGAGGAAATTCGATTGGGCAGAGCAGTACAAAGAAAGCTACAACAGCTCTAAATGCACTTAAAGGCGTAAAGGTATGTACTACATGTGGATTAATTTATAATTAAGATAATTAAAAATGTTTCACTTCCATTGCAGCCACAGAACAACTTCTTTGATCAGATACTCAAACGAAACCCCATCGCACATTCAGCACTGGAAATTTTCCAATTTAATTGTAGGTTCAAGTGCGTTTGTCTAAATATTCAATTTATTTTATACAACATACTGATTTCAGCTTGTGGCAAATGCACCACCTACAGCCACTGCACATGTTTCATCGAGGAGACTAGTTCCACTGCACAAGCTGCCAGCATCACCGCACCTATTAGTGGTCATCAGATGCACAGCAGTCAAAACTTTGCTGTGGGAGATAATACGAATCCCAATTGTGAAACAGCAAACTTTTTTACTGTCAATCATCAACACATCACCTACAATTATCCAGTGTATCATGCGACGACACCGTCCACACCTAGCACATTTCCAAAATCCTCAGCAGACTTTCCAACCGCCTCAATGCAGTATACTTGCTCTCATCCACATTCAGTCCACCACCAGCGAATGGAGCGCGACGCTCCAGCGATTTTTTATCCAGATACACAAAGTCAGCAGAGCGTTGGCTGCTACAACAATAACTACAACAGTGTTACACCCATAGCTGCCACTCCATATACCGCTTACGAATGCGCCGCCCCGACAGTATCGGCGCCGGAACCGGAATTCATTAATTACTCACAAATTAAACCAACAATCACCGACATAGACAGTGGAGAGTACAAGTTTAGCGAAAGTTTAAGCAAACGGCAGCAATCGACTGTAGAGAGACACTCTTACAACCAATCGAATCTTCCGTATGGAGAACAGACGTACGACTGTTACTATCCGCGTGAGTCCAAATCAGAAAAGCGTGAAAATTCCAATGCCAGCAACGTTTACGATTATGATTACGGTTCATTTATGAATAGTGGATTTTACGAGCCGACAGGTAATTACAGTAGCATCGGGTACTTCGATACAGGTCCACCGAACATAGGACCAAAGCATCAAACACGCGGACTTGGCAGCTCAACTCAACAGCAACTAGTAGCAGAAAGTGCAGAATTTTATGTACCCTATGGAAATTACGAACATGGATACCGGGGAACCAACAGTAGTTGCAGCAGTGGAGTGATAGGCGCTGGTACCGCCAGTAATAATGATTATAGTGGCGCAGTCCACGAATTGGAACCAGCGTCCACTATCTACCGTACTCATCATGGATGAGTAGGTAGGGTTACTTAATTATACGATATAGGCGTATTGTAGCATTAATTTATTTTTAAAATAAAACCAAAAAGTGTTGATGTTAGTTTTATTTAAAATAAACTACAAAAATTAAATAGTATCTTAAGCTCTATTTTAATCTTTTATTTTTTTCAAAATTTTAAAAATTGTATAAGAATTCCAAAATGCTTTTATTTACAAAAGTGCTACAAGGGGCGAATAAATGACGATAGAGAAGATTTTCTCTATACAAACGAAAAGACAATCGACACCATTAGGGGCCGTCCATAAATTACTTGTGTCAAAATAAGGGGGAGGGGGTCCGGCAAAGTCTCACCAAATCTCACGTTAGCTAACGCACATTTAAAAAACTAAGTTGTCTTGAACATTTGATGGCTTTACAGCGACTTTTCAAGAAGAAATAACATACACTTGCGTAACAGCGATTCGCTCTATCGCATTATTTTTCGTATTGCGCATAAAATATACAAGCGTTTAAATTCTTGCATTTCACAATTTATGTGAAAAAATGTACACTTTTTTAGTTATGATTTATCAAGCATTGCTGTCCAACACGTCGCATCATGTGAACTGGCCTACGTATGTGTTACCATATTGAGCAACCCTGGAAATTGCTTTTCGCACAGCATTGCCACATAGACATCTTCGTTTAAATAAAATTTTTTCCAAATACCCGCTAAAACCGCAAGAGCTACCAAAATTTTCAAATTGAAAAACAATAGTGTTTGACAGCTTTAAACATATTTATGAAAGTTTATGAATAACTTGCACAGCAATATGGTATTAATTAAGCTAATTTCGATCGTTGAAAATTTCTGTTTACGGAATTTTATCTAAGCAAAGCTAGCAAAATCAGCGCAACTATTCACATCTGTCTATTTTTAATTGAGATTATTTTTATCCATTTTCATTGGAAAGCACTTTTGCAGGTGAAATTATTTCTAAAAATTTTATTTGTTAACTTAGTTCAAAAACTTAATATAAAAACCTTACTTTATTAGTTTTAATTTCAAATATTTAATTGTAATTTTAGTTTTTTTCTACAAAACTTTATATTTCTTTTCACTTTCCACTTTTATTGCTAAATATGCGCGTTTCTTTTGCTAAGAAAAGAAACTTGAATTCATATTTCTTATGAATGGCAACTCTAAATCAAAATGAAAATGTCAAAAACTTCCTCGCTCTGACGCCACTAAAAGCCATTGCAATATGGCGGAGATGCGTAACGCGTAATCTGGTATTCTACCATTCATGGCGTTCACCACTGTCATACATAAACCATCCACTAAGTTCACTTCTTCGCAGTTGGTCAAATCGCGTGATTGTGTACTCCTCTATATCAATTAGAAAACTTCGATAAAATCAAGTTTTGTTTAATTTAAACAACGATTAAGAAGCTTTAATTAAATCCAAACTAATAGAAAAATGGTGTACATCGTCAAGAGCAAGGTGAGTAAATATGATGCCAAGCCGGGCATCCGCTACGACGCGCAATTTCTACGTGTTTTCCTAGTTTTTTTTTCTCTACTGAACTGCGTTAAATAATCGCTGGCTGTAAAAGCTGTGGTGGAAAGAAATAGCCCACGACGCCAGCCGCAATTTCATTATATTGGACTATTTTAATCTCTGATTTTATTAGCTGAAGTGATGAAATTCATACTATCGCAACATTGATTTATCCTGAAATTTTGGCCAATTTTTATCTAATTGCCAAACGCCAGCAAATTGAGGAAAAAAGTGTTTGGTTTCGTGTTCGTTTGAAACATGATTTTGCACAAATTCCAGAGATTGTACACATGCCTCATCCCTTGCGTTTTCTATGAAGGAATTCAAGAAATTATAAAATATTTATTCTACCCGTGCACATGCAAACTTAATCATCATCATCAATTATCGTCGTACGAATCTGGTTTTGGTGTACGTTTTGTAGTTTCAGAAGCAGCGGTATGGGAACAAGCAAATAGATTCTGTTTCGCTGTTCTTGAGTTAATAAATTATGTAGTTGTTTTTGCAGCCTTTAAATTCAATGACGTAATTTTATGTGTATAGGTCATCAATAGTTGTGGGTTTGAGGAAAGTAAATTTCCCTTCACTTCTTTATATGACTCGAAGGTCATTTAGTAATAATTTTTCAATAAAAAAAAAATAGTCCCTACAAAATACGTTTTTTCCGCCCCAACAAATCCAGATTTAAATTTACTAGGAAAAAATAGAAGTTGGGGTTAGAGTAGTACACTTTACTACGCCGCTGTATGGCATTTCGCTGTTATGGTTTTTTTAATTATGACTTAAATTCACTTTGCGGCCCCGATATGTTTCGCTATCGCGGGTAAATGAAATTTTAATCTTTAAATTTACTAGTCAGATTTATCATATGTATGTAGGCTATACTGTACATAGTACCTAGATGGGAAGCTGATTCAATTAGGCACTGTCCAACCAACTATCTTACGCATTTCGAACAAGGAATCAACATTCTAGTTTCAACTGATCCAGGCGAAAATCGTAATGGTAAAGTTCCCCGGAAGTTATTTTTTATTAAATTTTGCTAAGAGCTACAAAAAAAAAACCAACTCTAAACCAATTTTTTAATTAAATCGCTGATTTTAATACATATTTCAAGTATCCCAGTTTACAATTCTGACATCATTTTTAAAATCGTACTTTAGAATACAGAAAACCCATACTAGGTCAAAATTTCTTTTATGCATCGAAAGAGTATCTATTGAAAACATTTACTATGATTATAATTACCGTGAAAGAATATGTGATACCCAATATTTCTTGGATTTCAATTTTATTTGAATCTTTTTTCTTCGAAATTGCCTTGATTTTTAAAAAAGTTTTTTCAATTATATTCTCATAGTAGAACAAAACTGTATTCAGTTTAAGCCACTATTTTTCAGTTCAGTCTTAAAATATCTTGAGGTGGAGCTGTGGCCAATAATGCTATTTTATTGAAATGTCTGTCAATGGTAGCTTATGCATTATGACTTTTAACTATTGAATTTAAAATGGTCTTAAAAACTCTTACAGAGGGCATGTATAATTCTTTTAAAATTTCCCAAATGTGGTGCCATAACATTAGGAATGGTTCTGAACTTGAGGGCAGTTGAAATCACGAAAATCTATTTGGTTTAATTCTTTTAGTTCGCTTTCAAAAATTTCTTATGCTGAAGAATAATATATGTATTTTACATATTTTTTGCCTGCATTTTCTACAAACTTTGATTAAATTCTTATCTTGTTGCGGTACGGAAACTTTAATTTCAGCCGATTTTAAGTAAAAATTTAGTTTTGATATCGCATTTTGCGGTCTAAATTTCATAAAACACTTTATAGCTTATTCAAGTCACGTTCATTATCAAGTAACATGTGTTTGCATTAACAAATTTATTTGTTGTTATCAATTAAATGAAATTATTAAAAATACATATTACTATATTCACATGTAGGCGTATTTGATAAGTGAGTTTTCTAATTCATTCATTCTCGTAGATATGTGTTTGTTTGTATGTATGTATGCATATATGTAAATAAACTTAAAAAACCAGAAAACAATAATTATGGCTAAAATGGTACAGACTTATGTATGTGATTCACAATTCTTATAGCTATGAATGTTGGTGAAATTAAGTGCGTCATCAATATTTTTATTGTCATGGCTCATTTCGATATGTTTAATAAAAAATTCAAATCTCTCAGCTTAAAACGCGCATACAGCATTTGATATTAATTTGTGATACTCATTAAAAATTACTTGGAAATTGTTTGGGATTCAGGTTTAACCGCTAGACAGTTGCCAACTTCGCCATTACTCACTTGACTTCATTCATTCCCTTATTTTCTTGTTTATTTTAACATTTTTTTCGTTTTAATTCTTTGCAAATATGAATTTAATTAACAGTCAAACCCAATTGTTGTCACGGCTGCTGAATTAAATATGATAAATCAAATACAATGATAAGTGCAAGAGATAAGAAAAACAGGCAAGGAAAAACCGATTAGCCAGGAATCAAGCAGAACCATCTCGACCCAAATATGCATAAATATGAGGACAGTGTTAGAGTTACAGAAGAGGCAGTGTTTGCACCAGTTCCACTTAAATTTGTGCTTTTCTATCTCTTTCTGATTTGTTGCAACCACAGTTGAAAAAAATATGTGTTCCTTCATAATCTCACCACATTGGAATAATCAGCGACTGGTGTTTAGATAAGAGCACAGCTGATAACAATAATACAAGACATACTGATCGATGAAGTCAGGGAGGGAAATTGTACGAACAACACAAATAAAAACTAACTTTTAATATATTTGCATACTTGCATGGCATTTTAGATGGCAAATAATCGGTCGATTCGTTCTATTGCTTTTGCACGACCATACAACTCCCCAACCTGCGTGCTGCCTTCCCGCCTTTTTTCTGCCTGTCTTTGAGTCAGTCAATTGATTATACTGTGCGCGCTAATTACAGTGCACAAATGTAGAACTACATTACAAAAATTAGTTTAATATCGATTAGTTTTTGTTGTTTAGTTTTTGAAAGCCATAACAAATAATTCACCGCGTTTCTATTTTTTAAAATTTTAAATTATTTTTTTTTTTTTTTTTTGTATTCCAGGCTGATTTTGATCAACAACTCGAAGATGCTGGTAACAAGTTGATTGTTGTCGACTTCTTTGCAACATGGTGTGGGCCTTGCAGAATGATTGCCCCCAAATTGGAAGAGTTGGCCAAGGAACATTCTGAAAAAGTGGTGGTGCTCAAGGTAAGAAGACAAACAAATTTTAGATGAAAGTTTCGCTAAACTCAAGTAGTTTTTGTGGGGCCCACTCACAGCTTACTAGTTGTGGTTTTATGGGATAAGGAGAATATAATTGACCATGGAAAACATTCCTCAATTATCGACGTTCGGATTTGGCATTACATTACATCCCATCATTCTGTATAATCGAAATGAGCACAACAGAGTGGCGGTGAGAAATAAGCTAGGCCGAGGCTATTTTAGGCTTTTACGCCTTAATGTTATAATTATAACAAATAATATTTGAAATTAACCTTCCAATAGAATATTTTTGAAAGAAATCCAATATGTAAAAATTAATAAATTTACAAGATTTATTTTAAATCCTACTATTTAACACTTAATTGAGTTAACCAAATTTTTAACTGATTTTTGTTTGAGTACTTTTTGTAGTTAATTCTCTTATTGAGAGTAATCTCATTTATACTCTCAATTTATTTGACTAAAGATTTTATCAAAAATTTAACTAAAATGTTCCTGGAACCCAGCAACTGTCCTTTATATTTCTACTTGAAAGCTGGCATCTTTATGACCGTAGAATAAGGCCTTTAAACGAAGAACCAGTAACCGATGTCTCCACCAATTACAAAGTTTTCCCTATAAAGTTATCTGGCAATGTATTTTTTTTTTCCTTTCAAAAAAAAAAAAAACGGCCAACACATCCCCTAACGTCTTATTTCGATTTGTGGAGCATTTTATATACATACATACATGCAATTTATGACCGAAAAGTTTGAGGAAAAGTATTATACTATTTGTTATGCAATAAAAAGAATTGTCTCTAAGTTAAATTTTATCTAGAACTAATGTTGTTTTTCTTTTCTTCAGGTTGATGTCGACGAGTGCGAAGATGTTGCAATGGAATACAATATCTCCAGTATGCCTACATTTATCTTCATTAAGAACAAGCAAACACTTGATGAATTTGCTGGTGCTAATGCCGACAAATTGGCATCTTACATTACAAAGCATGCTTAAGTACTGCACGTAGCTTCGAGATTTTTTTTTATTATGCAAAACCATATACTATAATTGTCCTTAATTTAAATTCTTTAAGAGAAATGTAATTTTTGTTTTTATTTTTGAAAATGTATAAGTGAAGTAATGTTCAAATATGTAATACACCAATTTGCGACCTTATAGTAAGTTACTAAGTAGTGTGGAAACACCTTAACAATAATGTTAAAAAATTTAGAGCATTTTAATTTAAAGCTTAATTGTTTGTGTATTACACTCTTTGCACAGCGTTGAACACTTGTCTGTAAGCTATAAAGTTATATGATGAAGTTTGTTAAACTCGCATATTAAAAATAAATGTGAAAATTTTTTAATAAATATTTTACGAATGTTATTTTTTTATATTCGTAAAAGCCATAAGATTTGTATAGACTGGCAATGCAGTTAGTTTGAGCACTAACATTTTAGGAATTCATATCAGTTTTTTCTGATACATAAATTATGAACATAAAAATCTTTTAGGTGTTTAACTCTGGAAATCGATACATCGTAGAAAGCAAGTTTAAATAATTAAGCTATACATATTACGGTTTTTTATAATCTATTTTTCTGTGATTTTTAGGCGGATCCACTACAATAGATATTTAATTTTAGTTCAACAAATTCTTTGGAATTTTGTTAGATAACTGATTTTGGTAAAGGGATTCAATCAGAATGCTTGAAAATTTGCCAAAATTTTGCGAAAAGAAAAATTTATATTTAACTCAGTGAAAACTCACTACACTTGCAATAGAGAGATTATACCCCTTTAACTATCCAAAAGTCACCTAAAAGCTATGTTTTAATTATAAAATTACGATGTCACTTAACTTACTGGTGTGTGTTATTTTACGAGTTGTGTTCGATAATCTGAAATGAAAAAATATTGAGTTGAAAAGTTCGTCCATTTTTAATTGATATAGAAAAATCAAACATAAAAGACATGACATCTTATATACAAACTGTTTGGGTTAACTTTGCTTCATTTTTCAAAGCGCTATTGACTACGACTATGATTTATTTATAATAAAACCTGAATTGTACTTTTTAAAATTTACAAAAATTCATTTCCGTCGCATAATGCGATTTTGCTTTGGGTAGTTTTTCAGAATCCTGATAGAAGTATTATATATCTGCAAATAATTGTTTCTTATTTCAGTGAGATAAAAGGATAAACGCATTAATCGAGCAGTTTTCCACTTTTTTTTTCCAGAATTAATCTTTTTTTAAATCTTTTCCAATTATGAGTTTCCTCATACAATAAGAAGAGATAAAAGTCTTTCTAGTCTGGAAAACAGTATACATTTTTTATACTTAAAAGCTTTATGATTCCGTAATGCAAATATAGTAAAAAATAAAGAACATTTTGATTAAACCTATACAAACAATAGACTTACATGAAGCGATTTAAGAAAAAAAAAAAATATAGAATTGAGATTAGATTAAGATAGTGACATGTACTATCACAATTTACTTAGAACCACTAACAATGACGCACTTAGTGACTATGTGATATTGCGCTGGAATTAAATAATTTATCCAGTGATATTGATTAATGAAAACAAAAACAATCTGTAGGAATTAAATAACAAAAATTTAAATATAGAGTGTTCCGTATCCGATGTTATATCCGGAACATTAAGTGAGGTACATTAAGCATTTGTCGCCCGAGACGAAGAACAAATCTGTCGCACGAGACGAAGAACAAATCCGTCGCCCCCTTCATTGGAAAAAATTTTCATAAAAAATATTTGAATGCACTTAAAAAATTAAAAAGGTTCATTTGGATTTTTTTACACATACTATATATAATTCATCAAATATTGAAAAGAGCATAATCACATTAAAATGTTAGGTACCATAGTAATATTGTTATTTATATTTATAATAAATAAATAAATAAAATTTTATGAAATACTTATGTATTAAGTGTGTTCAAAGACTTTTCTAATAAGAATCAAGAATATACTCGCGTAACATAACTGTGACGGACGACGAAAAGCTCACCAACGGAAAACTCCGTTGGAGTCAACACAATCGCAACGGATGACGGAATATTTAGATGTCATATATGACATAAGTATATTTTGTAACGACTGCAACTCTGCAATTATTTGTGCCGCACAAGAGAAACGTCAAAATTTGTATCTACATTTGTCTGTCGTGACTTTCTCTCATATGTTTAGTATATTGCAAACTGTCAAATTGCTTCTTTCTGTTTTATTATTTAATCGTGCGCTAAAAAAAAGAAACTATTAATAACATCAATATCTGCTAAGTGACAAAGTTAAAAATTCAAATTTAACAACAATGCGATGAGCATAAAGAAGTGACAAAAATAAAATTTGAACTAAAATCAGCGCGAAAAGGACAAGTCTGTACCACCAGCTACCGCATAACTGAATATGAAAAACGAAACGGCATAAATATTTATTTTGATGTTAGTTTTAGTTGAAATAAATGTAACATTATCATAAACAGCAACATAATACTGGCATAAAATAAATAAAAGTAGACATGACAAAAATTCTTTACCGTCCCCTGGCCACGGGCATAAAATCGACCGATTTAGCACATTTGCGCTCTACTACATCGTCGTCGATGCGTCATTACTGGTCCAGTTCTATGGCAACACGTAACTCCATAGCTTTTGTGACCATTGTTTTCTTGGTGATTGTGTATGTGATATGGAGCGCCTCTACAGCGGCCAGCAGCGCCACAGCAGTGACGTCCAGTACAACCACGAGCAATGCAGGTATAATTTTAGTAGTTCACGTGTTGTTTCGATAACACTTAACGTAGAAAGGAACTGTTCCATTACTATCAATATGCATATAAATAAATATCTTAGCACGACGGCTTTTGTTGAGCTAAGGCCTGGTTTTTTCATTAACATAACAAGACTACACATTTTAATGTTTCTAACGGCTTAAGGGGACTTTTCGTTTCAAAAAGCTTAAAATATTCGATTTTTTTTCATAAAAGTGTTCTATAATATTACAGAAATACTGTCCTACAACCGTTTTAAGAAATTCATGTAGGAAAAATATTTGTTTTTAAAATTTTTGTAGCGTTTCCCTTTAAATTTTAACCATTCGTTTCATCATTTATTAAAGTGTTTTATTATCTTGTATATTTTATTGGAAAATTTTTTTCAAAGGAGCGGCATTATAATCTTTGCCTAGGTCTAGGACTTTCTAACACTTGATCTATTCTGGGTCATAGGTACTAGATTTTCCGGTATCAAAGTGTCATAAATCGAGAGATTAGTGTATTAGTATCTGCTAAGAAAAGCGTTTTAAAGCGTACTTTTTTTTCAAATTTATTTATTTTCGGAAACAAGTAGACCTATAGAAAATATTTTATGGGCTCCTCTGTTTGTTCTCTCATGAGCTTTAAAGAAAAAATAATAAAAAGAAAAAAATTTACCCATTTTTCCTGTAAGTCTAACTAATGTTTTGTATGGTGTGTGCGCAATGTGCTAAATTAGCATTTCTTAGGTCAAGTCATACGCATTTATAATTTTCATGAAAATATTAAGGTCATCAGTGTAATGAAACCGTTTACAATACTTAAAAAAAGACGCAATGTATTGAAATATGATGTCAAACAACTCAGACTGATCCATTGAGGAACAATAGCAGCTGCACAAATCGTAAAGGATTTAGCATTATCAAAAGCTACAACACATTAAGGATTATAGAAACGAAAATTCAGTGTGAGACTAACACCGATTCACAGTACATATTCATTACGTCGAACTAAATTCGAGATAGTTGAGCGTCCGTACAGTAAACTGTGTTGGCAAGGAGAAATTATATTTTAAGCTGCAAAAAAGAATTAAACTCTTAACGATAGACTCAAAAGTTCTGAAATATCGGCCTATAAATGAATATGTTATTTTTACAGTCTGATTTATAATAGAAGCGATATGAGCCACCTTCAAATAGTCAAGAAAAACACCCGATGACAATAAATTTCAGCTTAATATTGAATGAAATAAGGAAAAATAACAGTGGAGTTGGAGTACAATGGAGATAGCCAGAAGCTATCAAAAACAGTTAGCTGAACGATCCTAAATATGCTGGTATGGGTGCTTTCCTTCAGTCATTTCAGAAGTAGCCGCTCTCTTAGTGAGCTACGAATCATCAAGAATATAAAACCTGTGGTATAACGATGAATACGTATAGTACAGGGAGAAGGTTCTGCAACGAAAAAATTCACTACACCAAAAATTTGTTGGATGCAATAAGTAGGCATTAATTGAAATTTCAATTTTAACCATAGGATCATAATAAAAAACATGTCATGTCATCCCAAAAATAAATGAAACGAAAATGGAAAAATCACTTACCCAAGGCACTCTTTTTACTGAATGAAATAATATTTTTCATTGATAATTTCACTTAATATTTTTGCTCGGAATGAACACAACTAACAATTAGTACAAATTTTGAATAAAAAAAAATTCTTTTGGCGACAGTTAATAACAAACACTTTAATTTTCAACTGCGCAACAATTATTTCCAACACTTTAGAATTTGGAAATAAGCAGCTTTTACCACTTTATTAAGTTTTCAAATACACAATCATAACTTTGAAATATTAAAAAGCACATTCCCACTTCTAAAACTTAAATAATTTTATGCCAAACAAAACAAAACACGCATTTTCAATTTACCGACACTATTTCGAATATCGCGTTTTTTGACAACTAATACATACAAACAAAGAACTGCTGTTCTTTGACCCATTCACAATGGTGTTATTGAGTGTTGTCGCATAACAAAACAAAAGTGGAATAGTTTAGGGAGTAGAGTAGTAGTAGAGTTTGTATTTTTAATAAATTTATTAGCAAAGTGTTTCATTTCATGGAAGTGCAACTTTTTTTTTTTGCAAGATTTCTTTAAAATAATGATATTCGGTTCTTTTGAATTTTGTTTACTCTACTGTATTGACTCTGTCGTTATTTTTTGATATCCTTCCACATACAGGTCGGTCATTCTTTTAACAACTGCACAGTTTGTTTTTTTGACGTTTTTGAACACTTTTTGAAACGGAATATCTCAAAAATTATAGTAGATAGAAAAAAAAAATACTTAATCATATTTGTTAAGAAAAACTATAACTTAATAAAAAAAATTTAAAAAATAATTAAATAAATTTATTAAAACTAATTTTTTTAATTAAAAAAATTGTTCTCAATATATTTTCAATATAACATATTTTATTTGTTTTGATTTTGTTATGTTATTCCTCAATCAATCCTTAGAATGCATGTGCTTTCATATCGAAATTCCCGCCATAAATTTGGAAACTACGAATATTTTACTAATGACGCGCACCATGTTTTTTCAGCAAAAATGGAAAATAGTATACAATTCATACAATTAGACTATATAGTAAACCTTTATAAAAACTCATATTTTCCAAAGTTATGACGGGAATTTCGATTTGAAACTATTAACCATTTGCTTAACCGAAAAAAATGTAATTTTCTTTTTTCGGATGAGCCAGTCTCCAGATATCTTGCTCACCGCAAATTTTGAAGTCGTTCACGGCATTGCACTTTTCTAACTTATTGACGAATATTTTTGGACCAAAATTTCAGAGATAAATCTTGAATAGTTATACTTAAATAATGTAAAAAAATTTAAAAAATGCAACTTCAAAAAAAAAAAAAAGTTCTTGAGATATTTCGTTTCAAAAAATGTTCAAAAACGTCAAAAAAAAAAACAAAGTGTTTATTTATTAAAAGAATTACCGAGATACATACATGTATCGATTTCATCTGTTTTTCGACAAAATTCGATTATGTCTACTTTTTCCATGTTTTTCGATACTCTCCGGTACTTTTGAACCTCTAAATTTTATTCAACTTATATTGACTTATACTATGATCTTAGGACTTTTTTATCGACTCACTTGTATGTGTTCTTAAGTTTAGGTTTCACTACTGGTGCTCAATAATATAATATAGTATGTACATATATACATAATCTTTTAAAATACATATACATATGTAGTTACTTGATAAGTACACAAGATAAGCACTTGACACTTTGTTCCAAAAAATAACGGTACTTTCTAGGTTTGCTATTATTTTGAGTAATTTGTAATTTCGAGCGGTCGCAATAATAGCAGTGTTCAACTCCTTTACTCCTCAAGATTAGGTATTTACTCTCATTAAAAAAATTTGTTCGTAAAAGTTAAGTTCTATTATTTTTGTACAACACCGCAATATTTTTTTCAAGTTTTTGCATTTAAGTGGGCCGTGGAAAGAATTCTACGCCAGAACAATGTAAAATTATTAAAAATTCTATTTCGCAAGGTAAGACTTTTAAGGAAATTTAAAATGTTATCGGATGTTCTGTGAAAATGGTTTAGAATACGATGAAATACACAAATAAACGAAAGCCTTCAATGTCCCCCCGTGAAGTGAATTGTTCAATACGGCTTTCGAAACATAATCCGTTTTTGTCTGCTACGAAAATAAAAAAAGTGCTTAATGTAGCAGCGAGTGTAGAAACTGTTAAAAGAAGACTCAGGAAATCTACGACGAGTTCCATTGTTAAAAAAAATACATATCACAAAAAGATCGTACTTTGCGTTCATCGTTTCACTCTACTTTGCAAGTGATCAACTTTTTCTATATTGATTTTCCACTAAAAATTTTATCTCGACTGAACTAATTCTATAAAACACAATTAGCAATTTCTTAAAAATAAAGTATACTAACAACAACAGAAGTAACTGGTTTGATAAAGATCTAAAAACACTTAAAACTATGAAAATTAAAGCAAACCGAAAAGCTCGAATAATTAATTCTAATGAAAGTTGAATATGAATATAAAAAATGATTGTAAAGTTGATATGCATGTACATACATATACAGTTGCGGTAAAAAGAATAGCACCGCGGTGTCATTTATGAATTGAAAGAAAATATTTCGAACAAATGATGTCTTTTTTCTTCCAATATTTTACAGTATAGTTACGTGATAAGTACACAAGATAAGCACATGACATTTTGTTCCAAAAAAACAACGGTACTTTCTAGGTTTGCTATTATGTATATTGAGTAATTTGTAATTTCAAGCGGTAAAAAGGCATTCGAGCATTCGGCCTCGTGTTTTTCATTTATTTGTGTATTTCATCGTATTGTAAACCATTTTCACAGAACATCCGATAAAATTTTAAATTTCCTTAAAAGTCATACCTTGCGAAATGGAATTTTTAATAATTTTACATTGTTCTGGCGTAGAATGCTTTCTTAAATGCCCACTTAAATGCAAGAACTTGAAAAAAATATTGCGGTGTTATACAAAAATAATAGAACTTACCTTTTACGAACAAATTTTTTTAATAAGAGTAAATACCTAATCTTGAGAAGTAAAGGAGTTGAACAGTGCTATTATTTTTACTTTAAAATAATAGAAGAAAAAAAGTCATTTGTTCGAAATATTTTCTTTCAATTCATAAATGACACCGCGGTGCTATTCTTTTTTTTTCCGCAGCTGTATATTATAGTAGTAATGCTAAATATTTGTAGTCAAAATGTTAACCGACCTAATTTACAAAGAAGTAGAATATTGAAAATATACAATAACCCAAGTTTGTTCATTGTAAAAGCTATAAAAGAATTTTTATTTAAATTAAATTAACATTGATTTGTTATGTGTCGATAAACAAAAAATTCAAAAAAAAAAAATTGTTGCGAAAATATTGTAAATAAAAGTTTTTAAATTATTACAATTCATGATATAAATTTATTAATTAGCAAAGTACTGTAATTCAACGATCTGCCTCATAAAGCGCAGTGTATTTTTCATCATTCAAAAATTCTGTACTAGATAATTCATTTATGCCGGAATACTGTTGTCTGGCTATTTAAAAATGGGATATACACCGATCGGTTTTGCTTAAACTGCGAATAGAACAACGTTCTAAGGGCTTATTTCTAAAAGCTCTTTCATTTAAGTAAAGTAGTTTAACTTAAGTTTTGAAAGCTTAAGCCTTGCAGACGTAGTGATCTAACAGGAACTTTAAATTTTAAAAGCTCATGCCAATATGAACAACCGATCGTGATTTATAGCACCGAAATTGTTCAGAAAGTTTATTTGATTTTTTATCGCAGCGAAAATTTAAAGTTATTACTTCATAAAATATTAAACCAAATAATAGAACCACTTTAGTGCTTAGAGGATAATTGCAATAATAAGCAAATAAGAGTACATTGAGTGCCTTATAAGTAGCTATAAAAACACCACTTAAACTATACGATAGATAATAAACATAGTTACTCAAATCAAAAATTGCATTTTGCTAATAATAAAAAGTTGTAAATAAATTAATACTCGAATGACTATATACAACAACAAGTATTTGGTTTTTCGCAAAGGCTTATTATTCATGTTTAATAAAAATATAAATTTAAGATATAATTCATTAACATAAAAAAAAAAGTAATCAATAAATAAAAGAAACCGATGAAGTGACGGGGACACATAAATGGCACAATCTAGAAAAAAAGAAAAACAAAGGTGTTAAAATTAATTTAGTTGATTTTGTGGTATGTACAAACATTTGAACATTAATATTTTGTGCTATAGCCTTTGTTTTTTATCACAGCTTCACACCTTCGACCCATACTCTCCACGAGCTTCTGGCATTTCGATTTAGGTATGGCATGCCAAGCTTTTTGAGCGGCAGACCAAAGATCGTCCATATTTTTAAAATTTTCCTTTGCAATTTCAACCTTTACTTCGTTCCACAGGTTTTCTATAGGATTCAGGTCAGGGCTCTGGGCTGGCCAATCCAAAACTCCAATTTTCTCCGCCCAAAACCAATTTTTTACTATTTTGGACGTGTGTTTGGGGTCATTATCTTGCATAAACTTCCATTTAATTGGCATGGAATGGAAGGCATATGGTTCCATATGGTTTTTCAAAATGTCCAAGTACTGGAACTTCTCCATTTTGCCGTTAATTCTTACAAGTGGGCCAACGCCATGCCAAGAAAATGCACCCCAAACCATAATGTTACCACCCCCGTGTTTTACTGTCTTCTGGGTGAATCTGGGATTGTACTCATGGCATTTAGGACGATGAACGAAGGTTCTACCATCTGGTCCTATCCTGTTTATCTTCGTTTCGTCACTCCATAACACGTTTTTCCAAAAATTTATGTTTTTTCCTTGATGGGTGTGGGCGAAAGTTAACCGATTTGAAATATTTTTTTTTTGATAGGAGTGGCTTTTTTCTGGAAACCCGCCCAAACAAATTTGCCTCGTTCAATCGCCTTCTGACAAGCCTGCTGGATATTTCTAAGTCAAAAGACTGATTAATTTGCGATGCTATCTGCCGTGATGACCTGAATGGATCATTTTTCACCATTCTTACAATTGCTACATCCGTACGCATATCTGTTTTTCGAAGCCTTGGCTTCCGAATTTTGCCTCCAATCAATATATTGGGATTCTCTATACAGGAATTAATAGCGTTGTACACTTTTTTTTCGAGAACTATGCATAACTTTAGCAATTTCCGCCACTTTTTTCCCATCTTCGTGCATTTTCCAAACCATCCGCCTTTCTTCAATTGTGGTATGTTTTCCTGATCCCATTTTCAATAATTTTTGACTCTACAACACTTTGAATAACTTATTTTTCAATTACTCAAAATATCATGTGATTCTATTGAAGGCTATGCGAGTACTGCTTGTTTTAAATAATTTGTGCCATTTATGTGTCTACTTGAAATCCGCGCTGTTTACGCGAAACTGATAACGGTAAATAGTAAGCAGAACAAAACGGAACATTTTACCTCGCACGCACTAGAGGTATTGCAGATCCAAGCTGAACGCAAAAAACTTACAATTTAAGACACTTTTAGTTGAAAAATTTTAACTTTTATTTGAAATCTAATTTTGTGCCATTTATGTATCCACAGCTGTATGTATGTACATATCAGTGAAGCCTTACCATATCTACTTATGCGTTGAATTCGATTCAAAAATGGTATGGAATATGAAGCAAATCTTAAATTTATTAAAGAATATGTTTTGAATATACTAAAGATTAGACGACCTAAGTTAAAATTATTAGAACTAATAAATCTCAATCAATCAATCCATCAAAAGTTTTAGATTTCTTTGTTAAAATTTAATTTTTATGATAAAAAATAACCGCAATAATAA
Source organism: Tricholauxania praeusta (assembly GCA_949775025.1). Lineage (NCBI taxonomy): Eukaryota > Metazoa > Arthropoda > Insecta > Diptera > Lauxaniidae > Tricholauxania > Tricholauxania praeusta. The sequence goes on along the minus strand of OX459030.1, from coordinate 129,103,087 downwards.
TCGACTTTGTCACAAAAAAAAAAAAAATTTTATAAATGCTCAAAATAACATAAAAAAGTTGCCGTAATTATCGCTCCATTTAAAAGCAAGCGGCAACCTTAAATAGGAATGTGAAAAAAGTTGCTTCTTAAAATAGCTACGTATTAAAAAGGGATTTTTACAAAAGAGCAAAGGTAATCATATAAAAATAAAATTAGCTAAAGCATAGTACGACAAATTTGTTAATATTTAGAAATAGTTTCTAAGATCCACAGAGAAAAATGTTTATATTCTTGATTATAACGGGTGATTTTAAGCGTTTGTTTTTTTTTGAAAATTGAAAAAAGATCAGAAAATTTGCAATGGTGAATGAAATATTTTTTTGGAGCGATACATCAATTTCTGTCATTTACTTTTTAAGGAATTTTTCATGTAAATGTTGCCGCAGCTACCCCTGAGGTAGTCTATTCGTAAGCTCTAATTTTATCATACTTTTTCCAGTATTTCGGCATCTGTAGTTTGTCTTTCAGGACTGCAACTGTGGCTGGTTTGTCTCTGTATACGAGAGACTTCACGTAGCCTCACAAAAAATAATCTAGTGGGATCAAATCGCATGATATTTGTGGCCAAAAGACTGCTCCAAAACGTGAGATTAATTGCTCAACAAACTCGCCTCTCAATAGGTTCATGGTATCGCGTGCCGTGTTGCATATGGCACCGTCTTATTGAAACCACATGTCAACCAAGTCCAACTCTTCCATTTTGGGCAAACAAAAGTAGGTAATCACCACACGAGACCTTGCTTCATTGACTGTATCGTTGCGATTTTCATTATTTCTGAAAAATTACGGTCCAATGATGCCGTCGGCCCACGAACCGCACCAAATAGTGCATTGGTAGCTCTTGAACTGCCTCTGGCTACTCTTCAGACCAAATTCGGAAATTCTTTTTGTTGAAGTACCCATTGAGCTAAAAATGAGCTTCGTCGCTGAATTTTGCTAATAAAACTCAATAAATTGCAAGCGCTCTTCGTAAGTCTATTTATGGTAAAATGGCAAACCTTACTGAGCATTTTTGACGATGACACATGTTACCTATCACGCGTGAGGTATTAAAAAATGTACACTGAAAAAACAAATTGCAATAAATCACCCGTTACCATGAACGAGAATCTACTGTGCCTTAGCATAATTATGTTGCAAAATCTGATAAATTACCCTTTTTTCAACTAACTCCCTTTAGGATTTAAAGCTTAAAATGATTTCAAAATTAAATGTTTTCGATACCTCAAACGTTTAAAAGTTATAAACAGTGCCTTGTGAATAAAGCCGTCCCGTGGATGGGGATAATCGTCCCGGGGATCACGTTTTTAAAGGAGCTCCGCGTTAGTAAAGGGCTGGAACAAATTTTTTTTTCATTCTCAGTGTGGCCTTGCTTGTTTCGTAGTTTACTTTGCTTGCTATGCTATACAGACCTTTGTTTGGAAATAAGAAGCGAAACATACATTTTGGTTCATGTGGTTACATTAGGTTTTGCCCAATCGCCTGTGACCTCTATGTTAACTTAATATTAAATTTATAAGAAACAATTGATCGGTCTATTTGCTATCAAGCGAAACCACCTTTATCAAAAACCGAAAAAGACCTTATTTCATACTAAAGAACAACTTGTGAGAAATTGTTTTTTTCACATCAAACTCTTTCGAAAATAACTTTTTTAAAATTTGTAAACTAGTGTAATTATTTCGTTTAATTTTCTATACCTTTTCGAATTATTCGAATTAACACCACAGTGGGTTTTTCAGTTGTAGTTAGAAAGTGTGCCATTTAGCAAAACATGAGAAATAGAAGAAAAACTTTCTTTAGACCAATATAACTATTGCCATTGCTACTTCGCTACTTAGGGAATTACTGAAAAACTTTTTATAGCATCGGAACTTTAGCCAAATAATTTTTGTCAATGTTTTGTACTCAAGCGAGTACAATGGCAGTAAATGGGTTAAAGGATTTTGTTCTCAGAAATATAATTTTTTTTGTAAAAATTTGTGACGAAGGGAAAAAAGCATTAACAACATACTATAGATAAAATTCAATCAAGTTTTAACATGTCAGTAAAAGTTATTTTATGCTTCTTATGAACATTTATTGAAAAGTTATTCAAGATAAGAGAAACTCGTGCTAATTTATAGCAACTCATTTGCTGAGTGTTAACATTGCATATTACTTAGGGTTACCAACTTTGTTTACAGAAAATACAGAAAAGTTAATTTCAAAAGAAAAGAGTGCTAGGTCCAAAGTATCGATTATTTCACATTCTTTATCAACATTTTTATTTCAATCATTTTAGAATTCAGACATAGTTTTTAAAGATAAAAAACAAATAACAATAAAAATATAAATAACTATAGTATCGTATCACAACTAATAAATGAACAATAAAATATTCATGAAATAATAAACTTTTGTTTTGCAAAAATTGCAATGTTGCAAATTATGGCACTCAGATGATTTTTATGTCTGTTGTTTGATTTGAAACCCATATGAAGTTTCAAATTTGTGAAGTGTCTGTGTTTTAAGCCAAAGCTGTTTTTTTCGATAAGCTGATGATACAATAAAAAAAAATATTTTTATCAAACTGGAAGCAGATCCCCATATTTTCTATTTATGTATACAATTTGTATCGAATTACAGCTGGAATAAGGGTTGCCAAGTGGCCGGTTTTGACCAGGCCAAACTCGGAATTGCATTTCAAGGAGTTGAAAAATTTTGGAAAAAGCCATTAATTTTCTTTCAGAATTGTATTTTTTCGATTATACTAATAATTATTAATTTTTAATATTGTTGACCAAAAAAAGGTCATCAATTTTTTTACAAAAAAAATTTAACTTTTCACTATTTTGAGGAACATTTTTTGCTTAAAAAATTAAGAAAATTGCATTTTTTCATATTTCAAATTTTGGACCAAAAATTATCAAAATTAATTTTTTCTCTTATTTGGTATTAATAATAATTTTAGTAATTGCGGATAGCCCTAAAATAATTTTAACACAAAAACCGTTTTGAATAAACGTTCTCTATTAATTCTCTATCCATTTATTTTTTAAACGCTTGTTCAAGTAAATTTATTCTTAAGTAATGTCATATCTGTCTGTGCTTTCCATTCTATTTTCGTTTTGGTCAAATTGCTTAATTTATACAATAACTGCTAACCAATTTTTACGTGTAAATAACTCGATAGTCATCAGTAACCATTTTGTCAACCTGAATTGTTGAATGAATTGTTAAAAAACTTGTTATTGATAGATGTCGTTTTAATTAGTTACAATATCGACAAATATGATTCAAGTTAACGATTTTGGTTCTGATTCTCAGTCAGATATGCGTTCTTTGTTAGTTACAGCTGTCCGTCTATTGAAATATTACCTTGTATGGTAGGTGTAATGCCAAATTTTTGTTCAATGCGTCTTTGTGTAACGAAAAACTTGCATGTGTATAAAGTTCGCTGAATTTACTTGCAAAGTTTTTGTTTATATCGTAGCTGCCACGCCCACTTGTTCAACTGTGCACACTTTTTGCAAAATGCTTGCTTATGACACCAAATGTTTCCGCACCAAGTTCGGTAAAATTTGTTTGAATAGTTTTCTAGCACAATATTTCATAGTTTTTCCTTGTCTGGGCGGAGCCACGCCCATGTATCGCCAAACGTTTCCGCACCAAGTTTGATAGCATTGACTTCAATACCTTTCGCAGTAAAGTGTTTTACATTTTTCGCTTAGGGAAGAGGCACCATGCCGCTTTGCTTTATTTAGAAAAACATTTTGTTCTCGGAGCTTATTAGGCTCTCTACGGTGAAAACTTTTTTAAGAGGACATGACACCTTGAAAAAAATTTTTTTTTTAATGTTTTAAAATGCGTATAGCTTAAATAAAAAACAAGATATCATTTTGAAACTTTACACATATATTTTGACACAAAACAATATTTAAAAAAAAAGAATTTTTTTATGAGACTTATAACCACTAGAATTTTCTTGAAAAAAAAAACACCAAAAAATCACGGCGGGCATGATTGCGGCTTACTGGAACATCTAAAAAAAAAAAAAAAACTAACAGGTTTTAATCAGCAAACAAAACAAAAATGTTGGTCCAAAAATAACAAAATGGCGTCAATTTTTTTGCCAATTTTTCGGGCCAAAATCATGTCAAAAATCAAAAAATATAATACCGATCTTTCTGTCCGTAGTTCATTCCCTATTATTCCATATTAAAATTTCAGAAAGATCGGGCCAGTAGTTTTTTTTTATCACGCCCGCCAACTTGAAAAACGTGGTTTTGAGAAAAACGCGTTTAAAGATTTTTAACTATAGCTTTTCAAGAACAATAACTTTGACACGATGTTCCTAAAATGCTTGCTATATATTTGATAAACCGAATTTGAGGCTTATATTATTAAAAACGTATTTTTCAATATTTTTTAAACAAGAAACAGCCATATAAAGTTTGAAAATTTGAAGGTGTCATGTCCCCTTAAATCGGTTCAGTAACTCCAGAATACTCCACTACAACATAAAACATATTTTAATACTTATTTTTTATAATTTAACTGTACCTACTTTATAAAAAACACAAATCTTTAATATTTCCAAAGTAAACATTTAGTATTAGAAAATAATCAAACTAATAGAGCTTTGGAAATTCTGATACTTACTCTTGCAGATTCGAACACTGTGATCATCAATGACTCGATGTTAGTTTGTAGTGAAAACTTCTCGGACACACGTAAATACATACAAAATAGACCACGTCAAAGTTACGCTAATTTATCGACAATTTATTTTGTCACACCGACGTATCCCAGGCGAGAACAAATTCCGGAATTGACGCGTTTAGCGCACACAGTGATGCATATACCACAGTTGCATTGGTTGGTGGCCAATGATTTTCCAGCGTGCAACATTTATCTGGATTATGTGCTAAATAAGTTTGGTATGTCAATTATATATTAACATAAGCGGAGTGTAGGCAAACTCATATATTTCTTAAATATTTTTCTCCGTAGGGATACCTTTTTCGCATTTGTCGAGTCCAATGCCAGATATGTATCGACATGTCAAAGATGTACCACGTGGTGTTGCTAATCGACGCGCTGCGCTACTCTGGCTGCGTCAGCGTAACATCACTAATGGTGTTCTATTCTTTGGTGATGATGATAACACATTTGATTTGAAATTATTCTCAGAAATACGTGATACGCGTCGTGTATCAATGTTTCCGGTTGGACTCATTGGCGAATATGCTGTTAGCGGTCCTGTAGTCAAAGAGGTAAGATATATGGAAGAATATGCAACAGGGACGTTTGATTTTAAAAATAAAAGTCATTAAACATCTCATGAATTAGCCTGAGAGATTTTTTTTTTTTTTTTTGGTGAGGCTATGTTATTTACGGTCCTTGCTTATGAAATTTTGCAACATTATAAGTTTTTTTGTATAATCTCTTAAAATTTCTCAATATTTCAGGGTAAAGTAGTAGGCTTTTTTGATTCTTGGACAGCGAAACGGCGTTGGCCTGTTGACATGGCCGGCTTTGCGGTTAATATGGCCTATTTAGCAGAGCATCCGAATGCTACAATGCCATATACAGCCGGTTATGAAGAGGATTTATTTCTAAGAAGCATTGGCTTGCAGTTGAATATTATTGAACCAAAAGCTAATAATTGTACAGAAATTTTGGTTTGGCACACACGCACACAGAAGGGTAAAACCCCAACCATACGCATTAAACAAACCTACTTGGATGATCGCTCAAATTTGGGTGCACTTTTTAAAGAGCTAGAAACAATGGGCATTAGTCATGCATCAGAAAATGAAGGTAAGTATTGATTTAACAAGATCATAACAAATGCTACCAACTTATATTTTTTTTTTTTGATCCAGATCCATTTAGAATTCTGTCCTTTTTTGCGTACAGTTTTTCGGTACAGTTTTTTGGCAAGAAAAAAGTACATAATCAAAGCGACTGAAACTGATCGTAATTTCTATACTTAAAAGTAGTAATAATATTTGATTTGATTTTCATTTTTAACTCAATTTGGTGTTTGATTCTAATGCTTATAATTTTCGGTACAAACGGATTAACTTTTTCAACCGCACATATATATTTTATACTCCTAGTTTCTGAAAATCAAATATCCTATAATCCTTAAAAGTTGGTAGCATTAATTTTAACTAGCATATAAATAAATTGTTTGATATTGTACTATTCACAAATTTCTCATCTGTCTCTTGCAGGTATTAAAGCTACAATAAGCAAGAATGGCAAACCAAAACCAATAAATTATTTTCTACGGTGAGAAACAATTTCACATAAGAAATAAGAAATTGATCTCCAGTAGCTTTAATCAATCGTAAAAACTAAAACTAGGATCTACCAAATCTGCGAATTGGTGCTTTAAACAAAACTTCATGCATAAGCTACTTTAAATAATGAAATTTTAAAAATGAACAAATGTTGCTGCTTTTACGTCCTAGAGAAGCACGACTTATTTATGCTCGATTTACTCGTAGAATTAAAACTTTGCATAAGCTGTATAGTAGAGTGCTGCATAACACGTATTCGAATATCAAAACTGCGATGCTAACGTCGCGTATGACATTAATTTAATTTAATTTAGTAAACAGTTGCACAATGTGAGATGTAAGCATTGTTATGCTTCGTAATGCTTAGTAGTACATAGTTATATTATTACTCTTCAACGTATATAATTTTGTTTTAAAAATAAAATATACGTATTAGGAAAAATTGTTTTTGAAATAAGCACTTATGACAAAAAAAAGTGACTATGATTGTAATTTGTAAAAAAAGAAAATCAATATTCAAAAACTTGCTTTGAGCCAAATACTGGCAAGCTTAAATTATTTTCTCGCCAATGGTTCTAACCAAATATATTAGGCAGTCGTTACGTCTTCGCAAATTATTACTCTTGATATGTCACTTATTTTTATTTTGTTTTTAGGTAGTTTTTTTTAGGCATATGTCTGTTATTGCGTTTATATTTAGTTAATAGATTGTTTTATTGTTGTAAAAAGCCATAAGACGGTGATACTTGTTTCCTTAAGTTATTTTGGATTTAACTATTTCGTAATTAAGAATTGATTATTTTGTAAAAAAAGACAGTCAATACGCTTTGCCGTCAGAAGTTGTAAATTATTATTGTTTATCTTAAGAGATTGTTAATTTCTATTTCTAGAAATGATTTTAATAAAAAAAGAATGATGTTAGCCATGATTTAACAAGTGAAAATGTATCTTTTTTGGCATGAGCGAGTAAAACCACCTATCACCTATTTTCAATACTTTCTAAATTGCAGCTTGATCTAAAAACATCAAAAGAATGCGCGAGCGATTTTCCATTTCTATTGCAGCAAAACAATTCTTGATAGAATATCATAAGTAGTAAGTCGAAAAAAAGAAACACCTTTTGGACAGTGTTCATGGGCGCCACTGTTTATGCTATGATTTCTGATATGTACTAAATTCAACTGCTTTTACTTTGCGTAAAAGTGCATATGAACGTGCGTGTGTGTGTGTTAACTTCTTCAACTTGACTTTACTCACTTTTTCACAACTTTTGAAAAACTTTTGCATTAACAATTTTTTTTTATAGCCAACAGACACAACGACGATGAAGTATTGTTCAGGAGAACAATAAATACTTTTAGCATTTAAAGTTTATGTTTGCCACACGATTCAATGTCATAAGTGGAAAGAGTCAATTAAATCGGATCGCTAAGTTGTTCAGAATTTTTCGCATAAGTTGAAAGTGGTAATATTGAAAGGAAGCAAAGTATTTTAAGCTGATTTCTATAATGCTTTTAGCAACTAGAGAAAAGAATAAAAAGCAACAGATGAATAGCATTGCTCAACAAAAACAAAATGTTCCAAAATTCCAAATTCTTTGCTGATTATGACCCCCAGTTCCGAAAATTATTATCTTTGTTTTTTCAATCAGATACGGTTTCCAAAAACATACTGAATAAAAATCCTGACTTTTACTTTGAAAACTCCAATGCTAACAAATCTCGAGCTTTCAGTCAAAATTTTTTCAACGTTCAACGTATTGTATCACAAACAGTTTTTCTTCAACTTTCATGGAACTCGTCAAGTTTAAAGCTACTGCTATTTACTTGAAAGTAAAAAAATTCAGAGAGATATGATAAAATTGTCTTAGTTAAGCTCACCGCTCAAAAACGACATTTTAGCTGACGAACATATCAGAAAATAATAACTATAAGGTTTGCGGTTGAAAAAATTAGTTCAAGAATGAAACTGGATGAAAATGTTTGATTGAGGTTACTTCTATAACTGATGACAATTGTTACTGGTGATCATTTAAAGAAATCGGAAGCTAAATTATAGAAGCGGCAAAACCACATTAACTTCTGAATCATTTGATGAAATGTCGCATTTTCTGCTGGGTGACTGTTTACTGCATTCGTATTTGCTGCATAAGAAGTTAAGTTAGCACTCAATCAGTAAACTTTACGTAATGCTCCCAACGGAGTAATCAAAGAGAGCTCTTTTAAGGATACCTCTCCACGGTGTTCTGCTGGGAAGTGACCTACTTCACACACACACACATACATATGTAAGTTGGTGGAAGTTTTTCGAAAGACAATAAAACTTTTGGCCATAAAATTTCACAGAAAAAAGTGTAAATTTTAATTTGAAGTTTTTTTTTTTTAGCTGAAAATGAAGACATGCAGTTGCATGCTACACATATTTGAGTTTAGATGATAAAATTAGTTTGTTTATATGTAAAAGGTATTCATAAGCCAGTAGAAATAGCGTCATGAGTCATGACTCAACCAAGAATAGAAGTGCAGTTTTACGTTTCCCTATAAATCATGTGGCCCACGGCCGATGATCAAGCTCAAATGTGCAGTTATACACTGTAATCGAAAATAATATTGTTTAAGATAAATATTTTTGAATAAGAAATAATGAGCGAAATAATTTCAGACTTTCGTAGTAATCTCGAAAACTATTAGTTTTATATCAACATGTGAGTCCTTATCATCAAAAACATTCAATTTACTAGAAATATAGCATGTTAAAAGAAATTCTTATGTCACGAAACTGATAGAAAAAAGTGAATTTTGTATGAGATATACTGCCATACTAAGCGAAAAAGACGTATCTCAAAAAAAAAAAAAATATCCGAGATTCTTATGGCATCGGATAGCTTAAGAAATTACGCGTCTAATGAAATACTCCAAATGTCGGCATCTTAGTTTAATCATATAAAAAATCTACTAAGTAAATTCCCTCTATCTCAATTTTACAGGTATTTCAACAAATTGACATAAACAAAACATCAATTATCTCGAAATAATTTTTTTTGAGATACGTCTTTTTCGCTTAGTACGGAAGTATAGGAGGTAAAATAAATTTATGTTACAATAATTTGCTACTTGTCACTAAGTGCCACTTTCGCGAGATATTTTCGACGCCAAAAAATGTACGCACGACAAATTACAAGTACAATATAAAATTTTCGATTTTAAGAGTAAATATTCCGTATGCGATTTATTGTCAAGGATATCCACAAAAACTTTACATGATAGAGCCAGATTCTGAAGCCAGATTTGGATCTAAAAGGAAAGTCCTCCTCTAAATTGTTGACTCTCTAGAATTGATCCAAAGCAATTGGTATCCCTGGTACAAACGCAAAAAGGGTTAAATCTATATTTGGGACACATTTGGCGCCATTCATCTCATATATAATAGGGTGAAAACTTTGTAAATTTTTAAAATTTTTCTTTTGCCTATGTCTTAGCATGGGGCTGAAAAATAATTGTGACAAAATTTGAGCTTCGTAGCTCAAACCAGTAAACAGCGCGGACAGATTTTGAGTCCGATTTCATTGACAATTAACTTGGAAAAATTGAAAAAGTAGAAAAAAGCATCGCAGATTTTTTTTACGGTTTAGTAAAAACGTCGTTTTTCCATATTAATTGCAATAAGAAATAGATTGTTTGCGCCGTTGACTTAGAAAGCTGAAACTTTGGCAGAATTTTTTTCCTTCTTTGAATGTATGTATGTAAATTGTTTGCATTTTCAGCCACACGAATAATGTGGGCGTGACGTTTACAACGACATCTGTGAAGGCAATTCCGGGTGAGGACATGCTTCAATCGTTTGAAGCACTTTAAAGTTGATGTCAACAGTGTTTAGATAAGGAAGAAGAAGAATACTTTGAATAAAAAATGAAGAGTTTTGAAAAATATTGAATTGTTGGGATCTTATGAGGAAAGACCGAATGGAAAATTATCGCACTAAGTAGCTAAGTAGTATCAAAATTCGGGAATCACTCTCTCTCGCAAAAATGATAAGCTCTCATACCATGTAAATTTTATCAGAAATTTAATTTTTGGCCTTTGAAAGTTAAATATTATAGCAAACATGCAAACAACAACAATCAACAATTGTTGACTCTATCGATAATTATATTTTATTTTGTTTTGTAATCATTATAATGATTGGCTCATTATCAGAAAAATGACAAAAGACCTATGTATAAAATAACTATACAACAGCAATATAACGGCGATTGTTATCATATTGCAATAAGCTGGAGACTAAGCATATGTACATTCAACAACGATTCAAAACGTTTGGCTGCCCATTTCAGCTATTGCACTCATTTGCGTTTTAATATTTTGATTTTTATACATTTTTGGAACTTTGTCTTGCAGATTGGTTTCTTTAATTGGTTCCAAGCTCTTTTGTTACTGTCAGAGGACATTTCTGTAGTAGAACTTGAAATGTACTGACATGGCTCTATGCAAAATTGTTAGAATCATATTCAAGAAACATATAACCGAATTACTTTCATAATTATCTGAATTTTAACCATCATATCATGAGTGCCACGGTCATCATACAAATGATTTTCTGCAGGGATATCCATTGAGTAACTGTGATTGTGTTGTTAAACGATATATCAACTACACTCTGTGACGACCTCGTCGTAATTGAAATGGGTGGCAAAGACCACGACACGATGTTTAGTGTCCAGGAAAAAGATTGTCCACTTGTGTGTGTTTAAGTGAGATTGTGTTCCTTTGTGTTGGTAATGTATGCTAGTAACTGTGCGTTCACATGCTGAAGTTGATTAAGAGTTAATTTTTTTTTAATTAAAAGCCAAGCCAGAATAAGCGAACGCAGTTGATTTGATATTTGCAGTGCAGCAGCCAAAGATAACGACAGCAACACAAATACCCAAAACAACATCCGCTACAATGACAACATTGCAAAGTAAAAGGAATCTAAAGCTTTTAAGTAACTCGGCATTTGAATTGCGTTTATTTTTCTTTATTATTTGCTTTAAGTTTCATTCATGTTTATAATTTTTTATCCTTTTTTCTCAACCATAGACATGTTGGCAAGAGACGCTCAAATTGTTCCCACGGGATAATAAAAAGTGAAATGTTTCTTCAAGCGCACGCGACAAAGCATTCGAAAGGATTCAACAGGATTGCGATGCCACCTCAAGTAGTAGGGTAATCATCATTTTAAAAATGAAAAGTACTGACTTGGATTACGAAGGAGTGAAAAGAAACAGCGCAAAAGGATAAATTTAAAGTGTTGTCCTTTAGAAAAAACAAAAAGGATAAACATGCAAAGAGTTAAATTACTAACCCACAGACAGTAGGTACATTTAGATAGAAAAATGTAAGCGTTATTGCGAATTATTTTAATTTTTAATTTTTTATCGAAAATCTCTTATTAAAGTGCCTATTCAGAGAAAGAAAGCTAATGTAATAAAAATAATTTACACAGAAAAAATACGAAATTGAGAATTAATAAAAAAAATACGAAACAAATTTTCATAATGGGTAGAACTGTAAAGTTTTCAATGCCATTTCCTTCCTAAAAGTTCCATTCGCACAGTTTAGAAGAAGCTGCACTAATTATGAGACTTTTAGAAAATGTTCCTAAGATTTTTTAAAAAATTAAAATTTTTATCTTTGTTATAATTAAAATATAATTTTAATTGTTTGGCAATTTTTCCAACAAAAACATAAAAGGACAAAAAAATATATATTAAAATCAATTGTGCAATTCGGCTCTACTGTGCGGAGTTCCAAAATCCTTAAGGCAATTAATGTTTCTTAAAAGCTGTATTCGGTTAAAGTGAAATAAAAAACCCTTTTGCTGTGCTATCCATCACTAACAGTAACAACGTTTTATACAAATTATTTATTGTACACAGAATATCACGCGTTATGATCTCAATAAAAACAAAATGCTCCAAATTAACATTCAGCACTTTGCACTGAACTTTGACCTCGTCAATCACTTTAGTTGTTGGTTTTTGTTGCTGTTTTGACGTTTCATGCCGCCAACAGTGATAGATGCCTACATATTGCAACGATCCGTGTTCATTTTACTGTCCAATTTTTAAAATTCGTTTCGAATTTCAATTCCCCACACTTTTGTGCGAAAACGGAAATTGCAACAGATTAATTTGTTTACATGCACATAACCGTGTGTGTAACTGTGCGCATATGTGTGTGTGTGTGAACTGCATTTATTTCGGCACCCAACTTCAAATGATAAAAACAAATTTAAATGCAGTTTACATGAAAAAATTTATTAAAATGATGCCATAACAAGCACAACAAATATCTGTGTTATTTTTATAGTTTTTGGTGCGTCAGTCCTGTTGTCTATAGATCTGCTGGTCTGCCAGTTATTCATTATCATATGATAACATATACAAACATTCGCATAAAAACTACACCCCAAAATTTGTATGCATTTCCGTTTGTTGCATTTGCTGACGATGTGCTCGGTAGGAAATATGTATGCACTCTAAAGGCTATGTGTCCATAAGCCATATACTTTTTGGAAACAGTGAAAACGTTGTTTTCTTATAAGAGACGTGGAACCGCCCACTCAAAGCAAATATCTTTACTCAGGATTCAATCTAGCTCCATACCAAATTTTATCAAAATTGAAGAAACAGCTCAACAGAGACAGCGTTTTTTCCCATTAATGGCGGTGTTACGCCTCATTTGAGAACTAAGAGCTTATACCTATTTACCTTTCTTGTTATCTCCAAACCAAATTTAATTAAAATTAGTTCATATTTTCTCGTTAGGGACGTGGCACCACCTACTATTGAAAAAAAAATATACACTTCCTTTCCTAAAAAAAAAAAAATAAGCGATATCTATGTACATATGTGTAGGCGTCGTTTTATGGTCGCTGTTTTTTTAAAAATAGAAAATTTCTAAAAAACCCGTTCTCATATGAAAACTCTGGAACATACGAACATTTCGACACCTTATAACGTATTTCCGCTGCGCTAAATTTTGGGCAGACCACTGTCCCGGCCGACATGGAACATCCCATACATATTTCAAAAACCGCATCTAAAAAATGGTGGTCAATGGTCGTGGAATCAATGAGCCAGATCACTTTACAACATATGTACAAGTGAAAAAGTATTCAAAACTTTTTTTTGTTCAAATAAAAAAATTAATTTTTATGCCGAAAACTCAAAAGTAACCAGCCACTTTCCAGTAGCGCTTATTTTAATTTCCACATGGGCATGTGAGTGCGCTCTTGTGTGAGTGTTATTTCAATGTATAACCGCCATGAACAACAATAGCTCGGTTTTTACTGTAAGCGGTTACCCTTTTACATTCGTTTAAGACTACTACATTCATGCTCGAATACCCATTTGGAACTTTGAGGACCTGGTCTAAAAGAATACTGGTTTACTATTTTTGTAGCAAAAATAGAACATGATCATTTTGTACAGAACGAGGCAAGCTAGATAACAATATCGAGAATATCATTTTATTTTCAACATGCTTACTATCTAGCTTACCCGGTAAGGGTGGTGGTAAGGTGCAGATTTTAATGTTTTTTTTTTAAACTCGTTTTTAAAAATGTTATCTTATAATTCTTCTAAGCGAAGCTTTTGGTACAGAGATTAGATAGTAAACAGCATTTGTTTTGATTAAAAAGAGCGCGAAGTTAACATTTCTTACAAAAAAAAGGAAATTTTCCGAAGTGTTTATTTTGCAAGAACTTCAGATGTGCTAAGAATATTTGTTAGACACATTACAGCGTTTTACAGTTGTATGTACAAAAAAAAATAAAGTTGCTTAATGTTAAGATACTCTCAACTTTTTTTTGTTCAAATGAAGACCTCGAAAACTCTTAAAGCGCAATTCTTAAGGAACTAAAATCCCTTTTTTTGCTTTTGTAGGTATAATTTGTATAGAATGTTGAAATCAAATAAGAAACGCCTTTTTGTTTTAAAACTGTTTAGTACTGTACACAGCATGCTAGTAACGCCGAAAGAACGAACACAATGTTCGCTTTTTTCGAAAGTTTTTCAAATATAATATTAGAGATCTTCACAGCTAGTCTCGTTTTTGTGTTGAAGTGTTAAATTACACATCCACACAGCCTGTCAAGTCAACATTCATTAAACATTTGACTTGACAGACTGAGTGCGATGTGATTTGTTTATTGTGCAATTTATACTATTGTTAACTTTCTGGTCTGTTGGATTAAAATACAATATTAAGTACACATAAACCAATAAAATTTAAATTTAAATATTTATCGATTTTCGAAAAACTATTTTATCTTCATTTAATTTTCCTTCAAAAATTTTAAGATAATAGTGAGCTTATTAGCTTAAAAAAAAAGTCTACGAAATATCCATCCTTTGCACTTCTTCGATGCAACATATGTGTAGGTATTAAATTCTTTAAACGCAATTCTAAGCTGACCATAACACTACTGAGAAACTCAATACAAAATGAAAATATTTCATGTTGTTAAATTTCCAGTGCTGACGAGGATTGATATCGTTATTATGTTTTATTTTTCACTAAGCTGCGAGGGAAAATTATTTGCTGTTTAATACGCGCAACGCCAAATAGTGTGGTCCTTTGAGCCAAATACCCGTAAACGAGATCAGACAAAGTAAATTGGAATTGCACATACGTAAAGTGTGCGAAGGGATATCGCGTTGACAACATAATAGCAAAAACAATGCAAACAATGGATAAATTGCGGCAAAAGTAAAAAAATTGATAAAATGTACAAGGGAAAATGAAAAATTCACTGAAATAAAACTGAACTCTTTTGTACGAGCAATAGCCACACAATATGTGACAAAATATGTATGATATGAAGTAGGCGTGTTTAGGTTCTTACAACCACCTACACATACAAAAATATGTGTAATATGTGCTACATGTGATGTTGTTACTGCAAATAGTAGAAAAACTGCAAAGGTCAGTAATAATTTGCTCACTATAATGAAAATAAATGAAATCGATGTACGTGTTCAATTTCACGCAGGCAATGATTGCTTTTGTGTTTTGCCATAATTTTTTTTAAGTGTTTTCAGTAAATGGTATGGGTATTTTACCTCTATTAGCTTACAGCTGGGTGTTATTCGCTAAGGGTTTTTTATAGATTATACCTCCATTTTTTGCGCCCTCATCTTCAAACAACAGTTGAAACCACAAGCCTCGGAGTATATTGCATGATGACGTTCTGTATGGACTGTTCGGGAACTTTCATCGAGGCATATTGCTTGATAACAATTGACCTCTTCTAATGGCAAACTAATATCTACACTAGATTGTCCGAATTTATTAGATTTCCTTGATTTCAAAAAAGGTTGATTCAAATCGAAAAATGTCGTAAAATTCGGAAAAAAGTTGAAACAAATCTAATGAATGTTCTAATTCCAACTTGGATAGCTTTAAATAACACAGGCCGACAGTATCTCAGACCTAGAAACCATACTATATATTTCCGAAGGTTTTTGATGCTCTGAATCGGAAATGCTGGTTTTCGAGATATCTTAACCTTAAAGTGCAAATAACACCGATTTTGCTCATTTTTGAGGTTATGTAGCTCAGTGAATTTTCTTTTTTTCAAAAAACTATATGTGTGATCTTAAAGAGCAGTTCCTTTTCTCTCCAATGTCGTTAAGTTTTTTGAAATATCTTTTTTTTTTGCCGAGCTATCGCATTTTGAAATTTTCAAATATTTTGACATACAAATGTTCTGAATGAGTTTGCAGGTATAGGCAAAATCACAAACATGATTTGAATTCAACGCATGAAAAACTTTTGGAAATATATAGTCTGGTTTCTGGGTCTGAATGTCGGTTAAGTTTTGTTGGCCTGTGTAATACACGACCGTGAGTTTAGCTATTTTAGAAAACGCTTAATACACATAACCTACTGAATAGAATTTTAAATTATTTCTCATATTTATCTTTATTCTTATCTTTATTTTATCTTTATAGGATTTCCATTGGGTAACCCATAAATCAAAAAATCGAAAAGAAACTCCTAAAAGGCCAACTTTTTTGAAATTTTTGCGTGCAGAAACTTTTTGGACCAAAAATGTTGCATCTTAAACTTTGAATATGAGATATTTTTTAATTAAGCGTTTCGTCGCTCTCGGGTGGCAGAAAGACCCTAACTCATTTTTTTCGAAATTTATTTTTTTGTCGATCCTAAAAGATAACCAGTGGTGCCCACTACCACAAGTAAACGCTCTCATGATAAGCATGTGTTGATGATTTGTTTATCAATTCTGTATACATGCGCTATTTTTTACGCTTTTTAAGCGCCTACTCGTTCTTATTTTTACGCTCTTTGAGCGCCTGCTCGTCCTCTGGGCTGTACCGAAAGTAACCCTCGAATACACGTCCACTCAAAGTTTCGACGTGATATTTCAAAACATAGCTGTTTTCACTGTATGACAAGGTTCTGACACTTGATTTTGGTAGAGTATTGAAAATAAAGAAAATAGTCGCATATCGGCATTTTGGAAGTTTACATCTGAATACTTGAAATCGAAGAATTTTTTTGGTCAAACGGTTTTTAGTTTTTATGAAAAATGTTGTCTTAGTGATTTTCAATTTGAGCCAAGTTTCTTAGACACTGCAATAAAATTTTAAAACTTCGTTTTCTACTTTAAAATTTCAAATGCTGTGATTATTGGTTAGCTATTATTTTTATATTTGTAGCTATTTTAAAATAATAAATAATAACCAATCAATATCAACATCATTTTAAGGGTTATGCTTTGAAAATTTCGATGGTTAAACTATATTTGTAAAATACATTACAATGTCACTTCAAACATCCTTCTACGCGCCCAGTAACAGGTAGGTACTGTAAAATTTAAAAAAAAAAGAAAATTCTTAAAGGTACACTGTGCATCCTTTGATCAGCTATTTTCTAACTCTTCTAAAACTCCCAACGAATTGATGTAGACTACAACAACTAAAATGTTTAGTGTTCATGCAACTGCACAGAACATCACAATATTATAAATTGAATTGTAAAACTTTATTGGTAATGGAGCGTAAAAGAAACCATCAGAAAAAGATTGTAAACTATTACGGTCATGGTACAGGAAACTTACCCCATTTGGTAGCCAGCGCGACAGAGCTTGGCTCCAGCTCACCCACAAAAGTGGTACCCTATGATAAAATAATAATCAACAGCCGGTTCTGTTCAATATTTTCGATAAACTCCGTACAATTGGTATAACAATGCAAAAATGTTGTAGTTGTACCCCGAAAAAGAACAACAACAAAATAAAGCAACAAAAAGAGAACAACAAAATAACAATTTGTTACATAGAGACCGTTGTTGTTACACACAAATATTGTGTGTGTGTGTACAGTGTGGAATAAAAGAATATCCTTCCTATTGCATTGCAAATATTTGACTGCAGGGTCAGAGTTCATGTTACACCACCATCGAATATTTTGGTCCATTGCAGTTGTTGGGATGGGTGTGTTGTCCATTTTTTTATAACAAAATGTTTTGCGTTTAGTTTATGCTTTGTGGAATAATAAATTTATACTGTGTGCTAGCCAGACAAAAATATTATTAGAAAGTTTAATGGGAGGGTAGCGGAGCTAACGTACTACACGTTAGAAAATAATCTCTCGAAAGAAGCGGCCTTTTTTGAGTTTTCAAAAAAAGGTTTTGGTCAGTTTTTGTCAGGATTATGTGATCCTTAACATAACCCTTGCACAATGTTTAGTATATCTTAATCAGGACTTTAACTGGAAGTTTGATATAAAATCTGTCAGTTGAAGACATTGAGTGTTCAAAACTCTAGCTAAATTTTCCTTGAAAGCCATTTTGAGTTTAGGAAACTAACTACATAGTCTTGAAAAAAATTTATTTTAATAAAACAGTCCCTAATTTAAAGAAATATTTACTTCAATTAAGAAAATGTCGTCTTTAAAGATTTTTTTTTTTTCAAGAACATTTTGCTGAAAACGCTTAGCTTGCGTTAGAGGACATTTAATAATATGAATGCATTTCAAAGGACTTAGTGGTTCAGCGCAAGCTTTGATTTGATTTGAGACAGAATTACTAAGATTAAGAAATGTTTTCTAATTGATACTAAGAAATCAATCCATCTTTTTGGATAGATTTCTTTTTTTGTATAGACCCACACAATTTTGATACAATACCTTGTTGTATTTGCCAAAGTCCTAACACACTCTACGCTGGCGTGGGAGATACCACACCTACTTGCTAAGTTAGAAGCCTAATTTTTGAACCAAGCGGTAGCGATATACCTCAAAACAATAAATTAACCTCTCATTTTTTTCGCTCATTTAACTGCTCCAGTACATTATAAACTTTTGTTTTTTTTTTTCAGCAATTTATGAGCTTCAAAACAAATTTTTTCAAGTTCATATTATTTTCCGCCCTTTTCACAACAAACCACGTTGAATTTATTAAATTACCACATGTTATCCCACATGCAATTCCACTTCAAATATTTTCCAAAATTTCTAATAAAGTGATTTTTCCCAATATCTTAAGCAAGATTTGTCTAAAAAATCTTTCGCCCCCCAACCACAATTGCTGTTCCTTTATATTACTTCCAACTGTTTTAAGTGAATATTTGCGAAAATATTCATCCCAACGTTTCTTTTGCCAACCCCAACCAAAACTGAATAAGTCAACAACAATAAGCGCATTTTTCCTCAATGACTGGCAGCACATCCTTGCTGCTTTTAGTAGCAGAGTCCTTAAAAATCTGGCATCTTTCTCATTCTAATAATAAAGCGATAGTTTTTCTTGTTACTTGGCTTAGTTTGTATTTTTCTTTGGTTTTTGTTTGTTTTGTTTATTAATAATAAAATGTTTTTATTTCGACTTTCATCTTTCGCCTTGAACCTATTAAGCTTCCTCAGCTTTTGGCAACTCTTCACTGCCTTCTTTTAACTGTGGGCCAGTGGGTGAGTTACTACTCTGCACTTTGCCATTACTTTGACATGATCGTCTTGTCTGACCAACGTCGTACACGCACGCTAACCTAATAGGAAATTCTTTTTAAGTGACTTCAGTGGGTGTATTAAAGCAAAATCGATGTATCCTTAGATGAGATTAAATTAAACGAGGAGGTGAGAGAGTGTGACAGTAACCTTTGAATGCTTATTGTGGCATTTTCAAAATCAAATAAGTTTCTAGGATATCTGTTCAATATAAAAGAAGCTATGCTCTTAAGATCCTTTTGGAAAACTTTCTCCAAAATTAGGGAGACAGATCTAGGGCACATAGCCTGGTTTCTTTCATGTTAGGACCGTGAAAAAATATGTACCTTACAGTCTCTGTATGTTTCCCAGGCACCTTGCCATATACTGGTCCCATATTCAAGTTAGTGCCGAAATTATGCTCTTAGTACTTGAAAAGGTCAAGGAATTGCTTAGAACATCCATAAACAGCTGCGTTAGATAGTAGTCAACCTCTCTATGATTTCCGTTTATTTCGTTTATTCAGCCTTCTGTGATAAAAATTTCAAAACTTATCGTCTGAAATATTATTCAGAAGTTTTGTGTTCTGTAGGAAAATGATTGACTACAAACTTTAAACTACATGCTACGTATAAGGCTGCTTTCTACACCAATATCCTAAAACTGCTACGCCAACTCCATCGTGTCTTTTAACCGTCCATACACCAATTATGACCATTTCCGGCAAACTTGTGGCAATTGTCCTTTTTTCGGGAATGAAACTTTTAAGTTGTGCATACGTTGTGTGTGGGTTGTTATCCGGCATTATCCCTGATCTTAATAGTAAATAAACAAGTTTGAAATCTGCGGGTCCTTTGACTTTGAAGGATGTCACAAATTCAAATTGAAGATATCTCTTTTAAATGGAAAGAACAAAAAAACAGTCTAAAATTTTGCAAACAACATACAGCATATAATACAATAAATTATTGTGTAATCGCTTCAAGAAACACAGCGGACATTCATTTTAAGTTTTTCAAATTTTATGCATTAATGTTTTTAATTCCAGCTGGGCTGGAACGTGTTCACTTTAGCACAGTGAACACGTATCACTCTCGTTCGTCGATGCTTTATACAGCACACTGGTCTGTAATAATGTATTTTCTGCAACATGTTTATTTTAGATATTCCTTTTGCTCAATTTATTGTATTTTTTATTTTTATAAATTTATTTTCTTTTTCGGCAATTATTTGTTTCATTTTTAATGTCATTTATTCTATTGCTCTGAAAATTTTAACCATCTTAACTTTAATTCCATTTTTTTTTTTTTGCTAAGCTGACAAATTTCTTTTTTATTTTGTAATATTTTTTGTTGGTTTTAAGGACATCAAGCGTTTGCTCTTTTATTTTTATATCAATGTCTCCCTATATTATTTGTAATCTTCCTTTAATTAAAAACAGCTCAAAGTTGGCAACATTATTGTAAATATAATATCATATACCCTTTCGGAAGTTACCTTCTACAAGAGATAACTTCTGTTTGCAGAACAAAGTTGCATTTTATTTTGTTGTGTTTTTTAAGTAAAGTTTGATGCAATCGCTCATCTTCACATCAAGGAGTTTGGAGTTCATTTTAGTTTTTTTTACATGTTACTGCTGTTGTTACTCATAAAGTTACGTTGTAAAGTTATGATAAATGTGCTCGGTCATCCTACAAGTTATTTGTGTGTTGCTCCTTCTTGTACATCAAAACTTTTTTAAATTAATAAAAAATAAAGTCACATAAAAATTGAAAATTCAATGTCCCTAAATTGATTTTAAGGTAGTTTTGTCTGTCTTTTTTATGAAACGTATACATTTGCAAAAAACAAAAAATTGTAAATATTATTGTTGAGAGAAGTTAGCAAAAAGTTTGTACTTTTTTCAGAGCGCTCGTATCGAGCTGCGGTTGTTTGCAAATATATTCTTAATATGTAAGAAAAATTGTTGCATATGCGAGTTTGTTAAAAAAACGAAAAATACACACAAAAAGCATAAACGAAACGACTCTCTGAAAAATTTAATAGATTTTAGTAAATTAAGAAAATTAAGCTCACAGTTGGTAGCCATGAATATAATAATGAAAAATTATGTTAGTATAGATGAACTTCCTTCAATTATAAATATCTTTGCTTTTTATGATGTCTCAAACTGCACAATATAAAGCAAAGTTAATGAATACTTGAACAATTGGAAACATCATTATTTTACCTAACTCTTTATGTGTGGATTTAGGTACTACTTAGTTGCTTAATATTTTTCAAAATGGATTTGAGAAATAGTTTAATATTTCATCTTCAAAAGGCTCCCAGAATTATTCATTTGCTATAATTTTTACAAAAATTACGGACCTTTAAAAATTAATTCGTTTGTAATCAATGCACTTTTGTACAACGGGGCGTATGAGTGACATTTAATTAAGTTATTCGTCCTAAATCACATAGGAAGTAATTTAAGTTCAGTACTTTTTAGTGCAGAAAACTCAAACAAACTTTAATTGTAATGATCACATATTGCGAGTTAAAATAGGCTTTGTAATATTGGTCTGTTTAAAATATTTGCTTTATTGCAATTTCAATGAAGACAAAAGTAATGCTACGAAATAAAATAAATAGCAGCAGTAAAAATATTTAACAGACAAAAAAAAAAAAAACAATAAGCGCTGCTTTTCCAACCAAATTTGCTAGGTATTAAAGAATTACAATTTTAATAATTTTCCTGGAATTTGAACTGAAAGGACTTAAAAGCCTAATGTTATACTCGTACAATGTAGCGTTGAATACAATAAATATTTTTTTGTGGTTAACTCAACATAAGAGGTTTTCAAGTGAAAAGATTATTATTAATCTTTTTTGCAATAATGATGTGCAATTTAAAATTCAAACCTCAAAAACCATTAACATTGATTGATAGACGCTGGAATGATTTCTGGTGTAGAAAAATGTTTATTTTAGTTAAACAAAAATATAATAAGCGAAGCGAAATTCGATAACAACAGCATTTTATGTTAAATATTTCAAAATTTGATTCAATCTGTTTCGGCGCTAGCTTTTTAAAATCCAAAGGACAGTACCTGTTTTCTTGTTTTCTTGTCTATATGCCCGATTTTATAACCATACCCCATCTCAAATTGATTTTTAAAATATTTATGTGCGTTTTTTAAATTTTATTCGACTTGTGGCAGATAAACTGACATAAAGCAACATTCATCATAAAAATAAAAGAAATGTTTTGTCCACCTTTGTAATTAGTATTCTCATAAGTATTTGCAGAGCAAAATACATTTTTGTGAAATTTCTCATTACAAAGATATTTTTACCAAAAAAAAAAAGTCGATTCGGAGTATATTTTTGATATTTATATAAATTTGCTTCTATGGAAGGGGTTTGTAACGGTTAGGCGCAAAATATACTGAAACAATTTTAATAATTTTTTTTTTAAACAACATAGTTTTGCTAAAGTAGATTATTTCACACTTTTTTTTTCATTTTTTAAAGTTAAATATCATCTTTTTTATGATTAAGCCTTACACAAAAATTTTCGTTGCTTATGCTGCTTCTTGTATTCTGTGTTAGTGTTGTTTATTTTTTTTTTTTATTTTACAGCTTGTATTTGGCTTCGAAGTTCAAAGAAGAAACTCTTATTCAATTGTGTGTTTTTTTATGATTTTGAAGAGAAGATATAATGAGTTGTCAAGAGAGCACTTTTATTATGAAAAACAACGTGAAGTGCGCGGGCAAAACCGCAGGTACTACTAGTACGTAATATCAAAACAAAAAAAAATATATTTATTTGCGGGGCCTGGAGCGAATGATGAAAGTTTTCTATACATTTTGACATATATTTATTGGGAGACGCCTGAAACTTCACATATTGCCACATGTTATAGTACAGAGTTGTCAAATTACATGTTCTTGAGGGTCAATTGATTTTGTAATTTCAAAAAATCAACCGAAATTAGTGTAAATTTAAAGTTGAAATTTTGGTGAATTTTATAAATGTTCACAATTTTAAAAGCGTTGTGCAGTATCAATCTGACCATGATAAAATCTTACTAAGCATAAATGGTCTGATTTGATGAAATTTTTCACGTTTAGTTTCTATTGAAAGACACAACACTCAAAAAACACCCTTTATGTATATGTTAACTTTCATCTGATACAATTTATTACAATTTTGTTCACAAAGAAAAATTAAAATTTGTTTTCTTAAATTTTGAAACGTGATGCAAAAAAATCTAAATTAAAGCAAATTTTAATTTAAGTTTTGAAAAAATATATTTAGAGCAAAAATTAAAGGCTAATTTATAAAATTTAAATAAATTAAAAGACGTTTCTTTAAAACAGTGAATATTTTCATAAGTCTTATATTCTTTCTTAGCAAATGCATCCCTAAATATATTCTTAGCAACATAGTTTCTCATGAAATTTATTGGTCAAATTTAGAATCCTACATCCTTTAATAAAACTTAATAAAACATCAGCCAAAGTACGACTACATAATTTAATAGAATATCATAGTGTAACATAATTTGACACGTTACATAAAACATAAAACCTAACGTAACGCATTACAGCCTTTCATGCGCGTCAAAATTCACAAATGCAACAAATGCAAGGAATGCAATGTAATTCAAGTGCATTTCGCAGCACTCGCTGCGGCGCATCTCTTCAGAGCACACAACTTTTATTAAATTTGATGCCAAAGAATAACAACGCCGACACATCCGCGATAACCAGCATCAACAAGCAAAGAACTGCCGCTCTTGTTTTTCCAGTGGCAATTCGCGAAAGCTGATAGTAGAGAGTTGTTTCAGTTTATAAAACAATACTCACAACAACAACAACAACAACAACAACAACAACAACAACAACAACAACAAGAGCAAAAACAGTACAGAATTTCATTCATTCATTCATTCATTTGAACGCGCAGTCATGCTTTCATTCATTGAGTCAAGTTGGGGCGAGTTGACTCGATTTCTGCTCATCCCATCGCCCACATAGACGAACGCATTGAAGGTTCACTTTGGTGCTTCAGAACGGAATCTAGTCATTCGTTGGTTTGTCTTCGCACGGAGCGGACGTGAAAAATTCCTGAACAGGAAACGAACGGTTGATAAAAGAAGAAGGAAAATTAGAAAATCCTAAGAAAAAGTTCGAAATTTTGTGCTGCAAGGCGAATTGTAGCGAACGAAAAACGAGAGAGAAAAAAAAACTTAAAAGGACAACGCTTGTAGTGTATCCTTGCGCGCAGTGCTCGTGAAAGTGTTACGTGGTAAGATTTACGTTAGACAGTAGGCAATAAAGAAATACGTTACGTTGCGCCATGTGAAACATGCATTACGGTAGCAGACCGGAAGTCGATTTAATAGCGGCTAAGTGCGAATTTAAAAATGGTGCTACGCCAATGAAAATCGGAAATTAGAAATGCAAATATGCATTTCAGGCAAAGAATATTAAATTAAGAAACAAATATATATATTTCTTAAATTAATTAAATATATAATAAAATTATATAAAGTTTAATTTAAAACAGCACAACTTGAATCAAGTGAAAAAACGTCGCACACAAACATATTTGATGGCAGTGTATTGCAGATTAAATGTTAAAAGTTTATCAATTGTTATCAATTATCGCACAAAATTTTGAATCAATATTTCTTAAGTTCTAAAAACAAATCAAAACAAATTGCTCATTACAAAGCATGTGATTTTTTTTTTTTTTGGTTAATTTTTTTACGTCATGTTATAATTTTCGTTCGTGGATGTGAAAAAATTTCTAGCTGAGTGATGTTTTAAGAAGAAAAAAAATAGATCAATAGCAACACTTAAATTGAAATAGATAAATCCTTAACTATTAATAAGTTAAGAAGTGAATATGCATTGCTGGATAAAGGATCATATGATAAAAAGCTTGCTATGTTGTTTTTACTAAGATACCCAAGTTTCGTTTTTCATTCATAGCAATATTGAAACAAATCCAACTCATTTCGCTTTGTCAAATAAAATATGAGTTATCACGAAACAATTCAAATCAATCGAGGAATTTTACTCTGTTTGCCTTTTAGATTTTTTGGTCGAAATTTCCTGCTGGCCGATTTTTCTTTACCATCTAGATTTTTCTTCTCATAGAGTGGGTATGTTGAGTCCACAACAAATGTCGCTGCTACAGTATGCATAAAGAGGAAACTGTACAACCTGCGGCAGACCAAAACGCAAAACACTTGGACAGATGTTTTTCAACAAATTTAAGAAACTATCTGATACTGAACTCAAATCGCGACTACTATTACTTTATAACAATATTCGAAGCCTTCAAAAATAAACTTTCTACGGGGCTCAACGTCCGTGGTGCTGTGATATTACTACGGACCTATCTTGTTCTATGTTTGCGTGGATACCAACTCGCCATTTTAACCTAGATTCTTCTTTGCTTGATTTTTTCATAAAGTCTGGTATTCCTATAAGTATATATTTATACATATATATGTATATACTTAGATAACACAAAAAAATAATGGATTTTTAATCATGTACATTCTGATCATATTTTCGCTGAATTATATCAAAAATTGTTAATGAATTACAGTAGCCGCCGCTGAATGAAACATATTTGTGCGTAATCAATTACATTTGGTAATTAATTACACATGCAATTACAATTACTTGTAATTTTGTGATTGAAATGTTTCAATTACAATTACATGTTATTGCAATTGAAAGTTACGTATTTACAATTACTTGTAATTGTAATTGAAACATTTTCGACGAAAATTACTGTAATCCAAAATATGCTGATTTTTCAATTAAAAGCAAAGTAATTGAACGAAATTTGTAATGGATTACTTTTACTTGTAATTTCCAATTTTTCAAGTAATTAATTACAAGATATAATTAAGTATAATTTTAAATACTTATTATTGTTTGCATGCACCTTTACGTTATAAGATGAGCCCACAAACCAAATTTTTTTAACGATAGGTTGAGGAATCTGACTCAATGACTCAGTCACGCGAGTTCTTTTTTAACATATAACATCCATATAAATCATATGCAAAAACATAAATATTTTTTGTGAAATTTTATAAAATTTTATCGCTTGAAAACAAAAATTTTTTCAAATTTTAATAAATGTAATTGCAGAAAAATGTGTAATTAATTACATTTTCGTTTCAAATTACTTGACAAAAGTAATCGATTACAACTCTCTAAAGGAAAAAATTTTCATGGATTGCTAATCCAATTACAAAAGTAACTAGAATTGAATGTAATTGTAATTTTAAATTAAATGTTATTGAAGTTAATGTAATTGAAAAAAACTTCAATTTCAATTACTTTTAATTTCTTTTTTCAATCAGAAGTAATGATTAAATACCCAAAGTCTTGATTAAAACTGAGCTGGCAAGTAAGAGAAATGGTCACTGTTACTCCGACAGATAAATAGCCTAGCTCGTTGGGTATCTCTGGTATGATTGAACAATTTGTTTTAGTTTTTTAAGTGTAAAGTTGAAATGTGCGAACAAATGCATATGAATTGTTGTCACCTTTGCTACTTAAGAATTTTCACATTTATTGTTACACAATTCCGCACATACTATTTACCCACTCATACGCACAAAAATTCGATGCAGACATTTTCACACATTTACACACTTTATCATAGGTTTCGAATGGCAATGCTAGCAATCCCAGCAAACATTTTTAATCACGAAAGTGTCATATTTCAATTGCCAAGGCGTTTGGTTTCAATCACGGGTGAACTTATTTTCAAATTTCAAGCGTAAGTTTATATGAGAGAAGTCTGAAAATAAACCACAAAAAAGATCTCTAGGGATTAAAATACCAGTCAGGTCAAGGTTGGCGCTTTCAACTTAATTTTTCTAAAAGTTTATATTGATATAGAAGCGTTTTTGTTAAAAGTTACTTTAGGTGGAACATATGAAAAAATTTTCAAGCGTTATGAATATCGTAAAATTGTAACTTAAGTTCAGGATATCTCAGCCAATTAAAAATATTTTTATGAATATTTTCCACGATATTTCTCAAACTATACCTGAAGTTATGGGACACATTTTAGACCTTTCATGCTTTTTGAAACAAATTGCTAATTTTTTCTGTGAAACATGATATTTTTTCCCAAACGCAAAAAGTATGCTACGAATTTTAGAATTAAAAATTTTGGAAAAAGTTTTTAAAATTTAATGGGCGAAAAAACTTTTAAAGAGAGGTCATATTTCATAGAACAACATTTTTAAAATTCTGAAAAAGTTAAGGTATCACATATCTTGAAAAATATCGTGGTAAATGCTCATGCAAAAATATTTAGAATCGTCTGAGATATCGCGAACTCAAATCAAAATTTCAGCAAATTCGTTGTTTAAAAATAAATTGCCACTTCTAGCAGTTTTGCGAAAATAATATTGGTAACTTTTAACCAAAAGTGTGCCTAAGCAAGTACTATAAAAAATATCTAGCGGTTACTTCGATCAGGTCGGATCTTCATCTGGATGGTTCAACAAACTTTCAAATGTTGGCTGGGGCAATCCTTTACAAAATCTTATATCCTTCCTTATACTCCTGATTATTGCTATAGTAAACTTTGCTTTGCATACTTTTGTGTGTCTTTTTATTGTTGTCGTTTAACATAGGGTGAATGTAGAAAAAAGCAACGAATTAACGGTACATATGATTTTCTTTTTATGATGCACCGGAATTCAATGTGCACACATACACACACACACACACCAATAATACGAACACTTTAACAGCGTCACTATGTTGTGGTTCACTTGTCAGAATAACAAACAAAAAAAAATCAAATTTTGAATTTCTGTTGTTATCCTGGCATACTCTTCTGACAGCTGCGTGTCGCATCAGTTTTCAGCTTAGTTTGAGAATTCTGTTTTTTTTTTTTGTGAGTGTGGCTTTTATTGTTGCATATGGTTATAGTCGTTACTGTTATTGCTATTTTGTACTGGAAGTGTCAACATGCCAATCATACAAACGCGCACACATAATATCTATGAACGTTACAAAGCGCACGCATACATACAAACACCAATCGACACCCTCATTGAAACTGGTGAAGTGGAATGTTTTGGAAGTTTTATCAACAAAATTGCTATGATAAATACTTTTTATTTATTAAAATAAAAGGAAGATGCTGATTCCATAAACAAACGTTTATTTGAAAAATTAAAGTTTGAGATTACACTGAAATAAAATTAAGGTAAGAACGACTTTGAATTAAGATAAAGTAACTCAGCGGCAAATAAGCAGAGTACTCATCTATTTACCAATTTCATTTCAACTGTTTTATTTTGTCTAATTTAACATCAATATTCAGTAGCCGAGCTAGCTAAGGAACGAGGTCGCACTCGAATTATTCTAGAAACGAAGCAAAAGGAAAATTCAATAAAAAAGATTTATCTGTTCCAGGATTTGAACCCACGCGCTCTGCATCTCAAGCAAACGTTCTAACAAACGATATATATATGGGTAGTTTTTTGTCAAAAAGGCCACCCCCTCTGCCCATTTCAGTTTTGACAAAAAAAAAATGTTCAAGCATATGAAAAAATCAGAAATTTTCTCAATTTCTTGATGCCGTCTGGTCTTTTTCGAAAAAATAGCTTTCTAACCTCAAAAAAAGTGTTTGAAAAGAAAGTGCTACTAAAAAATATACATAAATAGGGAATCTCTAAACGGTTGCACCACTTTTTCTCAGCCATAGCACAACGTAATCGCTCAATTTTTTTTTTGTTGGAAAGGTTGTAAGGAGAACGGGGGACATGTATACTTTGTTTTTCAATAGTAGGCGGTGCCACTCCCCTAAAAAGGAAAAACGTTTCCTTGGCTAAACTAATGGACCGATTTTGATGAAATTTTGTTTGAAGATAGATTGAATCCTAAGAAAGATTATCTGAAACTCTGATTTCTAAAAAGGGGCGTGGCATCGCCTCAAATGTGAAAAAACGCTATCACGGGTGCCACTGCACCGATTTTGATGAAATGAAATCTGTAAGAGGCGTGGCACCGCCCACTAAAAAAAATATTTTAACTTAAGATCCAATCTATCTACATACCAAATTTCATCAAAATCGGTGCAGTGGCACCCGTGATAGCGTTTTTTCACATTTGAGGCGATGCCACGCCCCTTTTTAGAAATCAGAGTTTCAGATAATCTTTCTTAGGGTTCAATCTATCTTCAAACAAAATTTCATCAAAATCGGTCTATTAGTTTAGCCAAGGAAACGTTTTTCCTTTTTAGGGGAGTGGCACCGCCTACTATTGAAAAACAAAGTATACATGTCCCCCCTTCTCCTTACAACCTTTTCAACAAAAAAAAAATTGAGCGATTACGTTGTGCTATGGCTGAGAAAAAGTGGTGCAACCGTTTAGAGATTCCCTATTTATGTATATTTTTTAGTAGCACTTTCTTTTCAAACACTTTTTTTGAGGTTAGAAAGCTATTTTTTCGAAAAAGACCAGACGGCATCAAGAAATTGAGAAAATTTCTGATTTTTTCATATGCTTGAACATTTTTTTTTGTGGCATTACTGCCCACAAAGAGTGTTACTATTTATCTGTGTTGCTTATATCGTATATGCAGCTGGGAAGATAGACAAAATTTTAATCCAAAATGAACGGAAATTTAAAATGAGAACTAATATCTCTATATAGGAAAAATAAAACCCGAAACTATAGCTATTTTTGATCAAGAAACATTTAAATTAAAAAGCGGAT
Source organism: Tricholauxania praeusta (assembly GCA_949775025.1). Lineage (NCBI taxonomy): Eukaryota > Metazoa > Arthropoda > Insecta > Diptera > Lauxaniidae > Tricholauxania > Tricholauxania praeusta. The sequence continues at coordinate 129,073,001 of OX459030.1, read as the reverse complement.
GCTTAGGTTGAAGTCAAGGTCAAAATTTTAAAATTCAATCATTATTATTCGAAAAATTTATAGAAAGAAAAGTGTTCATTGTCGAAAAGATTAATAAAATTACATCCATTCAGATCGAAAATCAAAAATGCATAGATATGCAGACTAAGTGACTAATTAACTGACTTAATTGTTGGACTGATCAATTGATAAAATAATAGGCAAATGGATAGACAGATCATCGTATGATAGAATATTGAACTTATAAGTTAAGAATTTAATAAATTGATGAAATGATAAACTAAAAAGCTGATGAGAAGATGAACTGACTTGCAGTGATAGATTTTGCTAGTACCGTAGCTATTACAGTGGCAATAGCTTCAGAAGAAAGGAAATTTCTCTATTAGAGGTGTGCTCAGCGTTATAATAAACCTTAATCGTCACCTAATTGAAGTCGTACTTAACGACCTACTTGGTCTCCGCAAGTAAGGCCTCTGATTTCTTATTAATAAAGACCGCAGCATGTATAGACAACGAAACCGGCGGCTCCAGCTTATTAGTTTTCCAATTGTGGGTTGAATGGTCGCTCAGTCAAAGCATTCGCAGGACTGCGTACTTTCTGGACAGTGTGATGGATAACCAATTAAGAGCTTTTGGCTTGGATGGAGTTTTTTTCTTCTTCACGGCCACCAGTCTCCTAAAATCCTAAAATGAATGACTAATCGCTCTTTATCGCATGCAATAAACTTAATCAAGCCTTGACATAAAGGCAAAGGTCCAAGAGAGTGCTTAAAAATCTGTTTAAGAATTATCACCAGAGCAGCATTTAAATCTCTTTCATTTGTCTAAAGGAACAAATCCCTCTTGCGCCACGATATCTAAAACTGCTAGCTGGCCGCATTTCTCTGGCAGTCTTTTGTTTTCTGACATCAGATTTTTTTCATAGCGTGGTAACATACATCGTCTTCTGACGGCCGGGTCTTTTAGTAAATCAAGTCTTCAAAGTTGGAAGTTTAAGTTCCACGAGTCCAAGAATAAAAATTCCAATAAAGGTTAATATCGTAGGTCGCCAATATTTTGCCATGATTAAATATTTACTAAAGTTTGAATTTAGTTTCTTTGCTTCACTGTGCAATTGGCATGTTTATGGCTATGCAAAAAACAAGAGATTCCGGTGAATTTGACTTTATTTGTCGCCGTCGTCGTTTGCATTTTGCATTAAAGTTCCGATCAGGCATGTGCAAAGGACACGCAAAGTTTGGCTTATTGCCATTGCAGCGAATAGAGTTCTGGCATGAAGTCCGCTGTGCAACGAAAATGCAAATTGTGTTCGCAGTTCAGTTTTTTGCGATTTTTTTTCATATCATTTTCACTGCATTTTTTTATCTTGTGTACGAAAAAGCGTTACGAAAATGTACAAGCGAGACGATCAACTTAAAAAACAGATTTTTTTTTCGGGAAGAAATGAAAAAGAAGAACGCACATAAATTTGTTGAATGCAATTACAGCTGATGCGATGCGACTCTACAATAGTGGCAGTAGCAGCATGGTTACGTGGCATGCAAATCTAATAACGACTCATGCACATGCAGCTGGATTACACAGAAAGAATCAATGCTATGAATGTAAATTTATTTTTTATGCAAAAAGAAAAATGATATTGGAGAATGGCACGTTTCATGCATAAATTACTTATGAACCTAAATCATAATGAAATGATGTTTGGACCTAACACTTTACATGTCTTTAATTTTTCAGTGTACTGGCAAACGTAGAAGTAAACTTAATGCAGCATGCAATTTTCCTAAACTCACACACACACATGCACATGTAGAAATATAGGACACATACTACCTACGATTGCACTAAGAAAATATAAAGAAAAGTCAGGAAAAATAGTTTGTTTGCCGCTACTGTTGCTACGATTTCGTCCTTTTTTTTCACTGTGTTCATTGAAAATTGCATTAATGTCTGTATGTTTTATGTAAAACACAAACGGTTTCAACAACTACATGGTAATAAAATAAAAACACAAAAAAAAGCAATGCAAAATCACTTTTATAAAAGAAATAAAATCAAGAAAAGTAAAAACATTCAAGCAGCCCTTATGTACGAATCAAAGCAAAGGAATTCGCATCCTTTTAGCAGCAATAAGTGAACGTGCATAAATGCATTTGCAATGGATTAGCCAATAAACGCTCCAGCGGGCAGTTGAGCGATATATATTTTTAATTTAATATTTCTTTTTAATTTAGAAAATTGCATTTTTCATACATTCAAAAATCAATCGTGTTAAACAATTTCATGAAATTCGCAAAAAGTTATTTTTCACAATTTCGTAGTTTTATAGATCTTTGGTTTTATGGCGATAGTACGCCGAAGTTAAGGCGCTTATCTGAGTTTTTGTTGACCCTAAGAGAGCTGTGGTCACTTTGGTAGCTGATAGCGTTGAGCTCAGTTAGTAATTTAACAGTGCGATGATATCAAAGAGCGCAATCGAAACAATGAGCAGAAGAAAATATGATATTTTAAGCTCCTTTGGTTTTGCTTTGGTGAAAACATTATTTTGAATATAACATAAAAACCGATTACTTGACAAATGTGAAAAAAAAATACGTTTTACGAAAAGAAGGTAAACAGTTTAAGTTTCATTTTAGCGTCGAAAGATAAAATTTTCAGCCTATGAGAATTATTGGGGTGAGGGGTTTCAAGTTTGAAAATACAACAGTTTGACAAGTTCAGGCAGTTTTTCAGGTTATGAAAATCATAAAACTTCGGCCACAATTAATTTGGCTAGTTTTATTTGAATTGCTCATTTAATACAAACGAGAATTGCTGTTTCAGTAATTTTTACTTACACATATGAGAAGTGAGCGATAAAAATAGGGCATTTCCACTTTCAATTGGTTTGGGAGTAGAATGAACTTTAGATCAATGAAGGCATTTTCAGTACACTTGTACTTTTTTCAGTACATTTTCGTCGTGAAAAACCGTCGTCAGCACATTCGTTCAGTTTTTAGTACATTCGGTTCATTTGGCGCATTTTCAGTACATTTTCGGTAAGCTATCAGTACATTTCTAAAAATTATTATTTTTTATTTGTTTTTTTTTTAGTAAACTGAGCTGAATGAAATATGCTTAAAAATCTGGAGCAAACTTTGTTGAGTTTTTTTTAGTGAAAAGTTACCTTAGTAATTTTAAGTAACTTTTGAATGTTCATTCGAAGTACATTTCAAGTTTCGATTCAGTACATTTCCACAAATCCTCTCACTGCTTTAGAAACGTTCAAGACCGACGATTCGGACAATCATTCGGAATAAACTTTTTTCTTTAATATATATACATTCATATGTATTAGACCGAGTCGATTTGTATGAAGCAAAAAAAAAAGTCAGCCAGACACCGACTCAAAAGTTAGAATGACCCTTAAAAACGAAATCTGCATCATTTTTGTTTTCGTTCCGAGAAAAACCAATGGAGCACTTTTGATTCTCTTGAAGGTCCTTTTTGGCTAAAAAAACGCGTTTTTGCTCGTAACTTTTTTTCCTCACAAAATGGAATTTGCTTGAATAATAAAGATTGTGTTTTTGCAAAAAAATTTACGTTAAAAAATTTAAAATTTATTTTCTTTTAAAAATAAAATTTAGTCCCAAAATGTGATTTTTCCATATAAGAAATGTGAAAAAATCGAATATTGGGACCGAATATTATCTACAATAGAAAAAAAATTATAACTTTTTAACGTCAAATTTTCGCAAGAACGCAATTTTTATTTTTCGAGTAAGTTCGGGTATACATTTTGAGAAAGAAAAAAAAAATTACGAGCAAAAAACACGTTTTTTTAGCCAAAAAGGACCTCAGGAGAATCAAAAGTGCTCCATAGGTTTTACTCGGAACGAAAAAAAAATTGCGCAGACATCGTTTTTAAGAGTCCTTCTAACTTTTGAGTCGGTGTCTGGCTGAATCTAAATTTCGACCCGTCCTTTTTTTCTTTTAATAATCGCAGGTTCACATTAGAAAAATGTTGGTGCAAGTAAGGCTTGTAATATTAATATTTACTGGTGCCTCATCGAAAGAATGCTTCATTTGACAGTTTCGTGTTTGTCTTCTGAAAAAAAATGTACAGAAACGGGAGCAATCCCATTGGAAAGAACATTATAAGCTTTCCTTGCAACAGAATTTTTCTTTCTTGTACTTGCAACTATTAAATCTGTTTGAAACAAAAAAGCAAATGTCAAATTGAGTCCTCACAATACTCAACCACACATGTGAGTTCGTTTAGAAAACGAAATGATACCAAAAATAACTGGTACTCATATTACTCGTTACTTATAGCACTAATGCCAATCGGTGCCTTTTAATCTCTGGCAAATTGAATTTTCGTTGAAATCAAATTGGTTTGCCATAACAAAAACGAAATGGGAGAAAAAAATCTTACGAATAAATAATCACAAGCTCAGAAATCAGTATTCATTATGGGGAAAGAAAATTCGTTACTGCTATCAGCGGCAGACACTCTCTTACGCACACACACTGCCCGCTTAGGAAGCGCTACTAAATCAATTCGAACTCTGATTTCGATTTTCATTTCGTTTCTGAGCTCAATAGCAGATGTAAGCAAGTGATTCGTGTGCGCTGATGTGAACGCTCCCATCAAGCAAAAGTTGTTAACTGAAAAACAGAAGCTGCGGTCCTTTCGAACGCTGTCGTCTTCATTGTTAGTGTTGTTGATGTTGGTGGTGGCTGTGAGCTGCACTTGCACTTAGAATCGAATCAAGTGGAAATTCAATTGATTGAATACAGGGCAAACGAGTGAATAAGTGAAGAGTACACACACAAGTGAAAAACTAAACGACTACAAGCAAAGCTAATATATACATGTGCGTTAACAAACAACTAACAACAATAACAAGTGGTATGAAAGTACTTTTGTTTTACACTGACATAAAAATAAATTAAATTATTTTCTTTAAAAAAATTTAAAAAAGGAAATATTGAAGTGCATGTGTGTGTAGCGGGTGATATATGAGTATGTGTGCGTGCGTTCAAATATTTGCGTTAGTGTGAAAAATCTTTGATCAAAGCCGCACAAGTGAGAAATGAAGAAAAAATTCTTTTGCATAGATTACATTCAAAGGAATGTGCGTTCAAAGGAATGTGCGTTCGTTCTGATTTAACATTCAAAATACGAAAGGATAATTGATGAATAATTATTGGAATTTAATTTTAAGCGAAATGCAAATATTTGCGGCTGTGTACGTGCTTTAAATACATAGAATTTGCTAATTTTTGTTAAAAAACTTCAAATGAAATCAACTCATGAAAAACAATAAATGAAAGTCAAATTATTAATTTAAAATTTCAGGGGCGGTTGGTGCTCCAATTAAGCTAACAATTTTTTTGTGGTTTTTCAACGACAAGATAAACTGTGGGAAATTTCTTGCCAAAAACCACTTTCTGTGTCAAGTTAATTATATTAATATGTCAGAAGACTTCACAGTTGATACAAAAATTTGAATGTAAAAATGTTGACGCCTACTAAGAAACCGTCGTTCTAACTCGTAAGCTGAAACTTATAGTTCCATACTGCCAGTTATGGTCTACCTTTAAAAGTTTTTTTAATCGAGTTTGAAAGCTGGATTCCAAGACAAATTTTTCATTAAACCAATCCATAGAAAAACAAATTCAAGAGAGCCTAGAAATGAATGACGTCCATTACTCAGACTTCTGTACAAATATGGATTGGGATGAAATAAGCCAACGATGGGCAATATAGAAAAAAATAAGCCAATTTTAGCTCTTTACAACGAACATGTAATTTTTCTTAAGAACCGAAATACCTAATCTGTCCGCATGTCTGCCAGTTCTAGTGCGGGATATCAGCTGTAAAGGAGACGTCCATAAATTAAGTGAAGTGTTTTTTTTTGAAAATTTGGATCCCCCCTCCCCTAAGTTGGATTTGGTGAGTTCTGGCGGGACTCCACCCTCCCTTCCGTGAGACTTTTCTTATAATTTTTAGATGTAATCTGCTATAATAATGTATACTCTCTGCATTAAAAAGTCGACTCGAGATTTTCATTGACCCCCTCCTCCCCCTTGGTGAGATTTGGTGATATTTTTTCGGACTCCCTCCCCCCCCTATTTTGACTCACGTAATTTATGGACGGCCCCAAAGAGCGCTTTGCGTGTCATTCCATCCAGATTTGGCTTGTTATATTGCAAGTTAACCCTTGGGTCCATCTTTTTTTAGGGTTTTTTTTTCCATATTTTCTTTAAGCAGTAACAAGTGGCATGCAAACACCTTCCTTGCCCTGAAGATCTTGTGCAGTAGTCCCCTGCCTAGCAAGTTCATCAGCTTTGCAATTGCCATCAATGTTCCTATGCCCATGCACGCAGATGATGTGAATGTTAAAATTCTGAGCGATATCATTATATATTCAGTATATTTCCACAAAACCCAAATGCCATCCATCACTGCCCTATATCCCCAATGAAGAAAGTTTAAAAAATATCAACAGGGGAAAAAAGTAAATAAAAGGGAGGGAGCGTTAAAATCAAAAAATACAATGTATTAAAAAGGTTCAAATATGAAAAATAAACTCTAGTGGTATTCATCTAAACGCGCAAGTTCCCTATTTTGTGCAAATAGGCAATTTTGCGCGGTGTGTTTCACGAACGCCCCATTGAATATTTTGTGCAGTTTGTGGTAGTTGATGAGCATGTAATTTTTGTGAGAGAATCGTATGGGAAAAGAGAGTGAGAAATACAAAATGTGTAAACTATAATTTTTTGCTGAGAAAATCGCATGGGAAAAGAGAATGACAACAATGGCACAATTAGCTACCAAATTGTCGCGCAAACTTGTCCAGTTTGTTCAAAAGACTTTCCATACGATTTTTGACAGTTTGTTTGCGACGGCGCAAAAATGCACAACTTGCACTGCTTGCGAGGGGTTTAGATGAATACCCATTCTATAATTTGTTAAAAAGTAAATAAAAGAAATTTTTTTTCTAAGTTAATTTCAAAACGTAAATAGTAAATAGCATTTGTAGTAGTACACATATAGCTTTTTTTATAGAAATTATAGGGATTTGAAATTTCGTCATGCTAAAGAGTTTTGCCATGCCAAAGAATTTTCTCATTCAAAGGCCATGCTCAAGGTATTATTTTAAAAAATAAATAAAAATAAATGTTCATGTGCTAATCTAAAGGTGTACGATTAGCAACAAAACTATAAACAAAATAAAATTAATTGAGTCAAAAATCGGTTGTCTTGGCAAACAAATCAACCTCTCTAAATCTGATATACTCCCTCTGTGGAAAGGTGAAATTATATTTTCGTAGTAAGTCTTCACAAGTATCAAAATATGAAAATCGAGGATAACAAATGTGATTTCCCTTGAAAATAAACTTGATAAAATTATATACTTTCGAATCATAAAACAAAGAGTAACGATAAAATGGATAAGAAAGTGAATGCAAGTTTGACAGTTATCATTAAAGTGAATTTCTCGATTAAGTCCTTTGAATTTCGCTGCTGTTGTAATGAGTAAATGCGCGACAAAATTTTAATTAACTTTCCTTCTTTCTCTTTTATTTCTTATCATTTTTTATTTTTGCTTAGTGTTTTCCTCAACGTTCCCTTTCCCTTTATTAATTAATTTTATGTTGTTGTTATTGTTGCAGTTAAATTCACCGATTGTGCGACAAAAGGTATACAAAGTAGCAGCATCAACCGGAAGAAGCACCAGGAATAGCAGCGTCATCACAAACAGCAGCAGCAATTGAATTTATTGCATTTGTGATAATGTGGATGGCATGGATTTAATGCTTATTACGCGCTAGTGTTGCATTTCGTTTTCTTTCGTTAGTCCTTTAATTTTTTTTCTTCTCACAAACAACTGAAGGAAAATCTCTGTTTTTATATCGAGACGAAAAACAACGAAAAAAAAACCATGTTATTTGGCTTCACATTTGGTGGTGCCGCGTATTTTTTTGCGGCAATCCTTAGCTACAATCAGTTGGCGCATGCTGCAAAACAAAGTAAGTTGCTTTACTTATTGACATATATTTTTAAGGATTTATGAAGATATACGATACGAGCAAGAAAAGTTTCCAAGTGCAAGTTTTTGGCATTCTGTGAAAAGAAAAGAAAAAAATCCATGGACAAATATTCAAAGAAATTTTGGAAATTTGTGAAACTTTTGAAAAAAAAAATGTTCTTCTATTTTTTGGTGTGCCAACTTCATGTAAGGTTTTTTTTTAAGGGAAACACTTCGGAAGCGCTTAGTTTCGAAAAGTATGCCTTATAAATATTGACGATTAATTGATGATGATGATTGACGAAGTAATTGAAGTTTCTCATCATCATTTTTGAGAAATCCAAAAAAGAATTTAAGTTTTAATTTTCACGCATTTTTCTCTTTTATAGATCCTCTGAAGGATCCCAGCATTTGTGGTCGCCCACAATGCGATCTAAGCAACACTAAATTCGGCTATACAGATACCCTTTACAAATACGATTACACCATCACCTTACGCACTGAGTTCTCTGGCACTGGTGACAATACTTCCGATTTGCATTTGAAAGCGAATATTGATTTATTTTTCCCCAAGCCCTGTGAGGGTTTTCTACGAATCAACGATGTTAAGCTTTGGGATTTTATACAAACAGATGACACGCTCAGTGCTCCATCAGCAGCAGTTGAACGTGATGCTTACGATTATTATGCTGAAATTGATTCAACAGATTCTACGGACACTTCCAGTGAGGATCTCACCAATATGCATCCAAAAAGTGCTGACTTAGCTATGGATTTTAAAAAGAATCTACTGCGATTTGCTTTTCATGATGGTCTGATTAGTGAAGTCTGTCCCAGCAGTGAAGAATCTGCTTGGGTTTTGAACTTTAAGAAGGGTATACTGTCGGCACTACAAAACACCATGATGCGTTTTGATGTTGATTTCAATACAACAGAAACGGATGTAACTGGCACTTGCAATGTTGCCTACGCATTGGAGAGCACTGATAATGTGTTCGTAACAATACGAAAAACTAAGGATATCGCATCGTGTAGAAATCGCTATTCAACACATTCGGTGCTACAAACTACGCCTTATAACTTTCGTGATGATAAAACCATATGGCCCATATTGAATTCGGAGAGTTATTGCAATGTAAGTAAGAGCAACATTTTCAAAATAATTGGAATGGAGTAGACAAAGGAACATGAGTGACATGCTCACAATAGTTTTAAGACAAAATCAAAACTGTCACAACGTTTTGCTGTCATATCTTTATTAAGAAAATTCATCAATCTCATATCACTATTTCCAGATAACAATAGACAACAGTTTGTACCGTGAAATCAGTTGCTCCGAGGTCCATCAGTTAATTCCTTTCTCAAACGGCACCACTGGTGCTGTAACAACATCGAACTCAAAATTGGAACTTAAAGGGGAGGAGGCTTACAGTAGCGGCGAGTTCTTAGCTGAACGTAGGTCCCAACCAATAAATACGAATTTTCAACTTAATTTTTGATGTTTTTCTTTTTCTTATTTTAGATAATGGCATTATCGTGAAACGTTCGTCCCTCATATTTGATCATACGCCAGCTGTAAAACCAACTCATGGGGAAATCAAAGCTTCACGTGAACTTTTACAGGAAATATGCGCTGCCGGTTTTCCAAACATCCAAAGAGAATTCATTGATGTTTTTACCAAATTTTTGCAGACTACAAAAAGTTTGGACTATAAGGCGTTGACTCAGCTATTGGCACGCTCTGCGAGTATATGCAAAAATGGAAAGTAAGTGTGTACAAGTAATATAATTCTAAAAATAATACGCATTCGATAAGTTTCATCTTTTTCTGTGGACATTCTTATCAATTACCGTCAGAGCAATGCAACAAATAAACATTTCATTTTAAGCGAAGTCAAACCGTTATCAGCGCTTTTGAAGCATCATTAGCATTTAATTCATAAAATTTGCCTTATCATCAACTTTTAGCAGCAGAAATGAAGAAAAACAATAATATGATATTTATATAGGCTCGTGCTTTAAGCTGATAAAGAAATTTTTTATATGGACCCCATCATTATGACTTTCAAATGAGACTCTTCAATAGATGTGTTTCGCCTTATCACCAATAGATTTTTTACTTGGATTATTCTCATATTTGAAATAATCCAGAAAGAAATTATTGTTTGATGAATAACCAAAAAAAAAATCTATTGATGATGAGTTATGTCTTCCAGTTGGGGAAAAGTTTGCTAACATGAAATAGCGCCATTTCTAAAGAACACAAACAGTCGACGCATGATATTGAAGTTAAACGCTTAGATAAAATTAAAAATAACAAACTGGACTGCCGGAGCACATCGTGACCACTTTAGCATGAGTTTCACTGGGTCTTTTCTGACGATCTCTGTGAATGCTAAAATATGCCAGGTTTTACGAATTTGTCTTCGAAAACTAGACGGGCTTAGTCTTGAAGACTCAGACCTACATTTTAAGAGCCTCAGAGGACCTAAAGAGCTTATAAATATTAGATACGATATTATATTTTACACATGAAAGGTCATGCCAATGCGGGGTATTTTTTTTGCGTTTTGCACAAAAAAAAAAGATTTTTTTGTTATATTTATTCTTCGAAAGACTTTCAATCTAATCATCTTTTTAGAAATCATGTGCTGGAATCTCTGCCATATATTGGTAGCACCGCTTCATACCAACTAATGCGTGACCAAATCATAGCCAATTCTATACCAAGGGAACTGGCTCACAGCTGGATGACATCCCTTTCGTTCATACAACGTCCCGATGAAGAAACTCTCGATACTTTTTACACCATACTTGAGTTCTCACGCAAGAAAATTGATCCAGAGTATACGTTGGGTGCTTCTGCGGTTATACACAGCTACTGCAAATACCATCCCGAATGTAACTTGAATTTGAAAGTGAAACGCATTACAAATTTGTTGGAAACCGAGTTTCTAAGCCTCTTCAACATGTATCGCGACGAGCGACGCACTCGCGAACGCATGATTGTGATACTGAAAGGACTGGGCAATATTGGCGTCATCTCTGACGAATTTGCGGCACAATTGCAAGAAACAATTGTAGAGACGACGGCACCGTTGGATATACGTTTGCAGGCAGTTTTAACTTTCCGACGCGTTAACTGTGAAAAGAATCGACAATTCTTCTTGGATACTTACGCCGACTTCAGCATTAACTCAGAGTTGCGCATCTTCAGTTATTTGCAGGCTATGCGCTGTCCTGACTATCGCTCCATTGACTTCATTAAAGATGTGTTAGAGCGCGAAGAAATCAACCAAGTGGGTTCGTTCGTGTGGTCGCATCTCAAGAACTTGGCAAAGTCTTCATCACCAGTGCGTATTGAGGCACAAGGTTTGTTGCTGAACGATGACTTATCTGATAAGTTTAAGCTGGATATACGCAAATTTTCAAGAAACTATGAACACAGTTTGTTCTTCGATGAGTTCAACTTTGGTATGTTAGAAATTGGCTGCATTTTTTGTGCTATTGACTTATTTTAAATCGCTTCTAGGTACCACGACTGATATGAATCTAATCTTCGGTACGGACTCTTATTTGCCGCGCATTGCAACACTTAACTTTACGGCTGATCTCTTTGGACAGTCGGTTAATTTCTTTGAGTTTTCCGCACGTGCTGAAGGTTTTGAGCAAATGGCTGCTTCTGTATTTGGACCAAAGGGGCCTTTGAATCGAGATGTCTTTCGTAAGAAACTTTCATTCCTCAATAGGTGGCTAGGCAACGAAAGTTCTGAGGATGATGGTATGTAAAAATGCATTTTTATTTGACGAAAAAAGTTTTAATTCTTTTGGTTCTCTTAGATACATTGGAAAATTTATTAAATATAGACAACTTACGCTTAAAACGTGGTGCTAAGGGCGAAGAAGAAGATGATACTATTGATGAAGATGATTATGATTTCGAAGACGACCATCAACGTTCGAAACGCGGCGCGACTGAATCACCAGAAGCCCGCAAACAGTCCGCGCAGAACGATATTTCGAATTTGGGGTACAAACTCAAATACAACTACAACAATCCACGTGCACAAATTGGTTTACGTATTTTTGGAAACGACCTACGTTACTATTCATTTGAAGGAATGCTAGAAGTAATGGCCCTCGTAAAAGAATTTGATCCCTTTGAACAAGCCGCCAAATTACTTTCCGGAAATGAACTCTCCTACACAAAGTCAAGTGTTTTCCTTGATGCTTCATACAATGTTCCGCTTGCCATTGGACTGCCACTCTCGATTAATGCTTTTGGAGCCTCATCAATTGATTTGCATATCTCAGGAAACTTAGATCGTACAGAACCTGTTACTGATTGGCACTTTGATGTTGAGGGAAGATTTAAGCCCTCTGTGTCGGTTGATGTCATAACAACAATGCAATCGGATTTGTTTTATGCACTCTCGGGCATACGCGTTAAGAGTAATTTGTACTCTAATTCTGAAATTGAAGCTAAGCTCAAGGTCAGAGGTCAAAATTTAATATCGTTTTCGTTCAATTTACCACAAGACAAAAACGAAATATTTAGTGCCCGTTCGGAGCTGCTGGTAATGAAGGATACGGAGGAAATACCACAGTATGGAATTGAGCGGCGTAGCGAAAATTCAACATGCACTTGGCCGATATTAGATCAGGCCATCGGTCTTAAAATGTGTACATACTATAGCGTGCCAGATGTGAGCAACGCAACGAATGTGGTTTACCCGGCATTACTACTCACTGGCCCCTTAAATTTAAGCCTAGTGCTGACTAAATCCGATTTGACAGCTAAAAATTTTGTATTCGAATACAAATGGGATCAGGAAGCTAACGATTCGGACTGGTCTTTCGTTTTCCATACACCTGGATCAGCTGTCAAGAGGTTTTTAGTTGCAAATGTGACGACAACATCACAACCAGAGGCATTTAATGCGTCCCTCTCGTTTGTGAATGGCCTGAGTAAGTCAGCAGCTGGTTGCAATTACAATGGCGATCCTGATAATCGCAGACTGGATGTTTTCCTAGACACCAATGGGAATAGAAGTTTTGATTTGAGCATGGAACTTTTGCGCTGGCAAGATCGCACGGCTTGGATCTATAAACCGAAAATGCTGTTGGCTGTAAACGGCGTTAATATCACGGGACTTGTCGGCACCATACGCATAAACGCAAAGAACGGCATAATACAGAACGACATCGAACTCTCATTCGAGACGAAAAAGCTGCAGGCATTGGTGCGTGGTAACATTGTACAAAACGAAATAACTACATCAACGAATATGACTGTAAATTATAGAGTGGGTAGCGCAATTTAAATTAGCTGTCAATAAACTTTTCGAATATTTAATTTTGTGTGTATTTCAGTTTCAAGCCAACAAAATCGAAACCATCAATTTCGAGGGAAAAATTGTCAATACCGGTGACAAATCAAAAACAGAATATCGTGGTAATGTGAAGCTCAGAACATCAGCATATCCCAGGTTAAACTTTGTCTCGAATGCAACTTGGCTCACTTTGCAAGGTCATACAGAGGGCATGATTACTTACAATAATGAGCCAGACTTCATGGATCCAAACTATACAAGCTCTGTGCGTTTGGTATTTGCACGTTCATATTCAGACGATCAAATCTGGGAAGGTTCACGAACACGCGCTAGCTTTGAAGTTAAGGTGCCCAGGTCTAAAGTTGATTTCAGAATACTTGTGAAGTAAGTTGATGCATATAAGTATTTTGGCTTAACTTGAAATTGAGACAACATTTCCATTTTTCAGACATGAAGAGCGCATTAAAAATGGCACCGAACACAATGTCATCGTTGGATTGCGCTATGCGCCTGAAAAGGAAGCAACTGGCCTATTTTCAGTTCACTTACCTCGACGCAGTTTATTTGCAGTGGACGCTTATATGAATGTTACGATACCTGAATTTAACTCATGTACTGCGCGTTTGAAACTGAACGAGAGGGCAGCTAAGGATTACATGGTAAGATGTCTTGTCCTGAAAAAATTTTTGGCTCCGATTTTGCTGAAATTTGGCATTATTGTAGTGTCGATGTCCAGCAATAAAAGTGCGTTTAGAATTTTGCCCTAATATTATTTGTTGTTCAGATACGCGGGTATGAAATTCACGATTTTTGTACTTTTTCAGAATAAATGTTTTTTTTTTTTTCAAAAATTCATAGCTTACAGCAAGTCAATTTTAAGGTTTTTACTTGTATTTTTCAAAAACAAAATACTGATTTTGAAAAAAAAAAAATTTCTCAAAACTTTGCGAATTGAAAAATATTTTTGCATTTTTTTTTAAAAAACCCATATTTTAAAATTTTTTTTTCTTTTTAAAAAAAAAAACTGATAAATTCTGCGCTTAATGCCGTAAAAATTTTTGTGAGAAAAAAATTATTTATATTTTTTTTTTAATTTAAAAAACATTTAAAGAGCTAAAGTTTTGTAAATTGAAATGAATTTTTGAATTTTTTTTTGAAAAGTACAAATAAAAACCTAAAAATGTATGTGTACTAATTATTAATTGATAAAGTTTGCTGCAAGTTATGAATTTTCGAAAAAAACACTTATTCTGGAAAAGTACGAAAATCGTGAATTTCATACCACCGTATCTGAACAACAAATAATATTAGGGCAAAATCCTAAACGCACTTTTATTGCTGGATATCGATACTACAATAATGCAAAATTTCAGCCAAATCGGATCCAAAAATTTTTTTAGGTGGCGTTTTCGTGTGGTTTGCCCCATTTATGGTAATAGATAGGAATACCTTAAAATCTTATTGACAAGTACTGTTACGTAATTTAATTTTGGAATTAATGTTTTCATTTCTTATTCATAATTTACGAGACCAATTGTTTTATTCGGACGGTAGTAGAATAGGGCTCGCTTGCCCCGATAATGTACAAAATCTATTCCGGACATTCCTTTTGATTTTTTGTGTGATTATAGATCAATCTTTATTTTTCTCTTCCTATTTAGGTTAACTTAAATGGCACTTGGTTTACCGGACATACAATATCAGTAAAGGGTAACTACAAGGACAAGAGTTCACGTGTGCAGGCATTACACCATCTAAAGCTCATAGTTGAGAGTCCCTCATTTGAGGCCACAACGCTAAATTTCGTTTATAGGCGAAATCAGTTGCTGGTGTTCGGAGATGTGCAAGCGAAATATGGTAAGGACCCTTACGGTTTGACGGTGCAGTATTCCAGCAATCAAGATAACAAAAACTCAAATGCTGAGATTAGAATTAAAGTAAAAGAAAAGGACTATTGGTTGAACGCAAAGCTACTATCAGAACAACCGAAGTTATTCCAAATCGAAGTACATCTGGACAAGTAAGTGGTCAAGTCTTTTTTTTTTTAGCTCTGATATATCAACATTACTCATCTTCCGTAGATTACGCGATATACACCTCAAGGTAGGAATACTAACGCTGGAAAAACGCCGAGAAGTTTCAATTGATTTCAAATGGGACGCCAACCGCGATCCATCACAGCGTTTGGGTCTGTTAGCGGAATACAATAAACCTGGCAACAAAAACTACGATGGCAACTTAATGGTTACATATCCAGATCGTACCATAAGTTGTGGTTTCAATGCTTACACTGGTGGACCGAAATATTATGGTACGGCGAGAGCTTCGTGGAGTGTCAATGAGATGATGATTTTCACATATGATGCTGGCATTATGCCCGGGAAAAATATACATAACTGGGTGCATGCTGAACTTACCACTCCATTCGAGGGTTGGCGTGGCAACAGCCTCAAGGCCGGCGCATATAACGTTGGAAATCTTATTTTGGCAAATACATCACTACTTTGGGCAGATAATCAGAGTCTTCAATTAATATATAAAAGTGACTATGAAGTTGAGGAGCCATTGGTCAGTTTCGATGTGCGACTCGGCATTAATAGCACAGTGAAGGATATTCCAACGATAAGCATCAAAATGAAGCATTGGCAAGATCTGAAAAAATTCGATAGCGACTTTGATTTACGTTATAGTGGCCCAAATGAAACCTTCAATATATATAGCATCAAGTCGAATTGGGAGCTATCGCATACTGTGCAATTTCAGAATATATCGGGATCCATGCTGATGCTAAGTCCCTTCGAAGGTTATCGTAAGGGTGGTCTAGCGGCTAAATTTAGTCTCAGTGACAAACGTGACATTCGCGGTGCAGCCTCACTGAACTTTGACATAAGAGAGTTTACATTAGCCATGGATGGCTACGTCAAGAAATTTACAAACAACATGTTAACCATAAATATAACCACACCTTTGGAGAAGTTCCGCACAATTCATGGCAGATTTGGGCTCAATGAATATGAACGTCATGCGGTGGCTGAGGTACGTGCGCCAACCGTAGCGCTTGGTGTCGAAGCACTGTGCGATATTAAGTCACTCATGAACTTTGATGTGAAACTGAGTATTGCTACACCAATTGAAAGCTTTCAGCAAGCAGCCGTTTTCGCTAAGCTCAAGACGGATACAGTTGATCTACGAGGCATGTGGAACAATGCCACATTGGGTTTTACAGGAGTTTGGCGCCTGCAGAACGTTACTGATTTTGAATACTCGTACCACGTGTTTACACCTGTGCAGGGCTTTGAAAACAATGGATTTGTGGCAAAGTTCATTAAGACTGATATCTTAATTTTGGAGTTGCACGGAAAACTGGCGAGTTACAAACTGGGCGTTAAAATAAATGGACATCCAAAATCTAAACTGCTGCAGCAGCTGAGTGGAAATAAGCTTGAGCTAGAAATTCTGTACGATGATGATTTCCAGCCACCAGAAATGGAGGAGAGCGAAGATTACGTGATTGACTACGATGAGTTTTTCTCCTATTTTGTGGACTTTGAGTTGGATACTTTGGTGTGGCCAACGGTTGATGGCTTAGTGGATATACAAGAAGTACAAGACTTTTATCTGATTGTTGGTAATTTACAACTACCACAAGGACGCGTTGATGTCAAAGATCGGCTTTACTTCCCTGACTACATTAATGTGCTTAATGTACTGAATCTCAACACGCCATTTCAAGCTGCAAAGGAAGTGAAGTCCATTGTTGAATATCATGTTGATTTGAACTACAAGTATTTCTACGAAAAGGTGCAAATTATTGTAAGTAATGGCATAGACAGTCCACAAGAGCTTGGCTTCGAACTTAATTATACAAAAATGGTTGACACACTCAAACCAAAACAACATGATGTCACATTAAAACTGAGAACTCCATTTGAGGTGCTGCCCGAAATTCTTATAGTGGGAAGAATGGAATTGGAAGAAAATATTTACAAGGGCAATATGTCCTCAACAACTGCGAATACATATCTGTCACTTGCTGCATCTGTTGAGGTAAGCAAAAATAGAGTAAAGTATCCAATTAAGGAACAGTTTTCTAATTTGTTCCCTGGAAACAGAATTTCAATGATCCTACGTGTACTTAATTAACTCTGTTTTTTCTCGTTCCTTTAATAGACTGAAGAGAATTTCCTCGAATCGTCTGTTGGAATTTTATTAAATACTGACATCATTCCACATTACGGATGCAGGGCATACTTTAAGAAAGATTTTTCCGAAGTTGATAACTTTGTAGCTATACAATTCGAAGTAACTGATAATGGAACGCTTAACAAGGTAAATAAGGACGCAGTATTTCTTTGCCACTTTACTTTTATGTTTTGTCTTTTAGCTTCAAATTGAAAGTAGCTGGCGCAATGAGGCAGCTAATTGGGTAAATGCTAATGGCAAGGTGCAGACTACAATGCTTCGTTTGAAGTTGGCCGAGACTTCTGTTCTATTAACGAAAGGCTCAAATCCGCAGTTGAACTTTGATCTTGCCATGGTGAGTCAAAATGGTCAACGCATTGAATATGGCACACGTGCCAGCAAGAAGAAGGATGTATTCAACGTAGAAATATGGACACCAATGGCAAAGTTTAAAAATATATCAATGCATGGATCGCTAATACGTTCACCGCGAAATCCTAAGGAGTACACCGTTAATGGACAACTTTACCGCAACATGGCCACCTACGACATTAACGGCATTGTAAGAATGGCTGATTACTATCCCGAAGACGCAAGGCTACGTTTACAACCTAGGGCCGGAGGTCGTGATGGCGTTATTGAATTAAGCATTTCCGAGCCGGAAGGCAAATCAAAGGCCATAAATTTCCAATTTAGCGCAATTGAAGATGGTAAAATGTGTCAGATATCTGGTGGTTATTCTGTGAGTGATGAGTCCGGAATGGACTTTTCGGTGCTGGTAGAGTCCACTGAACCTGAGATATCGCGCATTAGTATCAACGGAAAATTACGTCCAATGGAGAAAGGTGTTGTTGGCGAAATATCTTTGGAAACACCTTGGACACAGTTGGGCATTGAATCTGTGCGCCTGCGCTCGGAAGTTGATGTACGTAAGGACAGTGGTCACGTTGAAGGTTCCTATCAAATTAGTAAAAACATAGGACGGGGCAGTTGCATATGGGCATGGAATTTTGCGAAGGATATGAAGCTGATACTAGAGAGTTATATCGAACGTCCGAATGCCAATCCAAGAATAGTGTATGCCGCAGCCAAGTATCAAAATCCAAACAAGAGCTTTCAACGCATGTTTACAGGTGGTAAACTGAGCGTGGATTCGAAATGGAACTTAGAGGTCAATGGCACATTGAACTATCGCAATTCGGATGATTTTGAATTCGCCTTGGACACACAACTGCCGGCTCCTGTGGGCGATTTGCATCATTTAGGCGCACGTTATAGTGGAAACTTGATAAGTAAAAGCGGTGAGCCAAATGTTTTTGTTGAAGCAAAGTATGAATCGCAAGAAGCTAGAAGACGCTATTTGACGCGTGTGGTGTACCGTAATTCTAGCGATTTGCAAGGACTGGGTCACGTAGAATGGGGTCGTATAGGTGATGTGTCTGTAATTGAGGGCGATTTTCAAATGTTGCGAAAACCAGAGGTCAGACGGGAATTTTACGCTAAGCTTGTAACTCCGAAATTCAAAAATCAAGATACTTTCTTTATGAGAGGCAATTACGATTTAAAATCAGATGAATACCACAACTTAATGTAAGTGCTCAGAGATTTTGAGTGTTGTGTACAATGATTTAAGTTCTTTTTTTTTGGCAGTTGTTCCGTTGACTATCCGTCATCTCGCAGAATTGCTGATTTGGACGTTGCATTCAAATCATTGTCCAACCTGCATGGTTTCGTTAATAGTTCTACGCCATTCCTGAATGTCACTTGGTTCAAGGCAGATTTCAATTTCAGCACAGTTGGGTAAGTTGTCCTTTTGGAAATAATAAAGTTGTATATGGGGTAAAACACACGAAAACACCAACGAAAAAATTTTTTGCTCCGATTTGGCTGAAATTTGGCATTACTGTAATACCAATGTCCAGCAATAGAACTGCGTTCAGGAATTTGCCCTAGTATTATTTGTTGTTGCGATACGCGGGTATGAAATTCACGATTTTTGTACTTTTCCAGAATAAGTGTTTTTTTCGAAAATTCATAGCTTACTGCAAACTCTATCAATTAATAATTGGTATACTTACGATTTTAGGTTTTTCCTTGTAATTTTCGAAAAAAATACTGTTTTTGAAAAAAAAATTTTCGCAAAAATTTTGCGAATTTAAGATTATTTTTGCATTTTTTTAAAAAACCATTTTTTAAAATTTTTTTTTGTATTTTTAAAAAAAACTTTGATTTATTCTGCGCTTAACTCCGTAAAATTTTTTATGGGGAAAAAATTATTTATATTTTTTTCTTAAAACGAAATATCTCAAAAACTATAGTAGATAGGATAAAAAATCGTTTAATCATATTTGTTAAGAAAGACTATAACTTTATAAAAAAATTTAAAAAAATTAAATAAATTTATTAAAACACTAATTTTTTTAATTAAAAAAATGTTTCTCAAAATATTTTCAACATAACATCTTCCATTTTTTTATTTTTTTATATGTTATTCCTCGATCAATACTAAGAATGCATGTGCTTTCATTCGCGCTTTTAGAAAAACTCATATTTTCCAAAGTTATAGCGGGAATTTCAATTTGATAATAACATTACAAAAAAAAAAAAATAAAAAAAAATTTATGTCGAATTTTATGTTGAACAAACATGGTGCGTGTCATCAGTAAAAAATTCGTAGTTTCCAAAGTTATGGCGGAAATTTCGATATGAAAGCACATGCATTCTTAGGATTGATTGGGAAATATCATGTAAAAAAATAAAAAAACGGAAGATGTTATATTGAAAAAAAATTTTTTAATTAAAAAATTAGTGTTTTAACAAATTTATCTAATTATTTTTATAAAGTTATAGTCTTTCTTAACAAAAATGATTAAGTGATTTTCATCCTATCTTCTATAGTTTTGAGATATTTCGTTTCAAAAAATGTTCAAAAACGTCAAAAAAAAAAACAAAGTGTGCAGTTATTAAAAGAATGACCGATATAATGTATGTTTTCATTCTTTTTTTTTTAGTGGTGAGAGTTACCGCTATTGCCGTGCTACTTGGCCTACAGACTCTGCTTTCTTTAAGCTGCAAAGCCAATATTCAAGTCTAGCTACGGATCACGATCTGATGGGCACAATTGAAATGGAAGTTCCACTCACTAGCCGACATCGAGCAGACATTGAATATAGTCTAAATGAACGCAAAGACTTAGACAAGGGACATGTTAAGGTCGTTTACAATGACAAGCAGATTTTGGATGGAAACTATAAACGCGCAGAAAAGCGTAACCTTCCGCTATACACAGACACTACTGATATATCTTTGGAAAACGATATGAAACCATTAGGTGTTCACTACGTCAGTACCAAAGATTTGTCTAATCCTGTAAGTGTACTGGATGTTAAGCATGTCGAAGTCTTTGAGTTGCGCAATGCACGAAAGTTCAACTTGACTGGTGAATTACATACGCGCTCTACGGCAAGGGGACAAGAGATTAAGATTGTTGCTATTCATCCAAATAGGACAGTTGTACTGACTGCTGATTATGAGCAAACAAATGAACATCTAATAAAGCAGCGAACGAAGCTGGAGTTATCTAAAACAGCCTGGATAGGCTATAACGTTGAAGTTGGCAACTATACTACCGTAAGTTATGGTCACATTTTTTTCAAGGAATGTAGTTTTAACGAATTTAAAGGTATAGCTCACTTGTAAATGATGTAAAAAATTTGTTTTTTTTTATCTCAATATTAACTCCTTTGATTTTTTTTTATCAAAAACATTCATTTTAAATTTTAATATTAATTTTTTTTTCTTTCTTATAAATAATGCTAATTTCCTTAATTCAGAATGGCAATGAGACACAAAACTTCGTCATTGAACTGTTTTATCCAAAACGCACACTCGCCACTGAGGGTTGGTATTATGTGACTGAAAAGCGTTTCGATTCGGACATTGCGTTCAAGTGGACCACTGACGCTAACCCAAATGAAAAGAAGGTGGTGCGAACCGGTCTATTGTGGCAAATGGAACCCTTACGTAAAGGCGATCGTGACAATCAAACTGTCATTTTTACAGTCGCACATCCATATTTGGAAAAAGAAGTGGTCTGCAAAGGAACATATTACCGCGGCTTACGAGATTTGCTCAAAGCTGATCTTGTGATCGACTACTCTCATAATCCAGATAATTTAATTGAAGCTGGTGCTATACTCACAGATCTCTATCCTCAGGTGGGCCATACAAATTACACCATGAAATTTTTTGCCAACCACAAAGCGTCTGAGCTCGCCGTGCAAGTCGATGGTACTGCTGCAGCAAGACCATCTTATTATAAAACTGAATCACATGCACTCTATAAACGTGATTACTATCCGGAGAAACGTGGCATGTTTTTGGCTAAACTCGATTTGAACAAGAAGGAAGTGGAGTATGTACGGAATTCTCCATATCGTGCGGTACGATTTTGGGCCATTCCAACTATACAACATCCGAAGTACGGCCTCAATGCAACCGTTTGGGACACACCCGATACAAATAACACTGGCTACGTTTATGTCGATTTAGCAAGAAGAGTTACACGTATGGAAGTGAATTTAACAGAGGACGCTTCACAGAATTTACAAATGGTGGGCTATATACCGGACTCGCGCAGTGGTTACTTGGATATATGGCGTAATTACGAAGAAATTCGTGTAATTGACGTGACTTCATATTTGAAGATGAACCATTCGCGCTTGGTAACAGGACGTTTCCATTGGAGACCGACAATCAGGAATGAGTTGAAAGAGAAGTTTAATGCTGTTGGCAGCTCACTTTATAACTCCTTCTCCGATGGCATTGACTTTTGGATTAAGTCCGTATACAGTGAGACAGTAGAATCGGTAGGTGTGGTTTGGGAAAAAACCAAGGAGCACAATCAACTCTTTTTCGACGACATTAGCGGATTGAGTGTGATTGAAGTTGATTTGGAGGAACTGCGTCTGTTTGTCAATCAATCATATGAAGCTAATGACTTCTACATCAAGACTGTAATAAACTTTACACTAACTATCTTAGATGAGTTGGCTATACGCGATCACATTGAGTCCTTACCCAAAATTTTCACAGAACTCTGGCAGGCAATGGGTGATTCCGGTAAAGCCTTACGCAATAGCATCGTTTGGTTGATTGAGACCATCAAAACCACTTACAATAGTGTGCTGGATGCCATCAGTCGTTTCTTCCATGGTGAATCTTTGCACTATCTGTCAAGCTTAATGGAAAAGGGCGTCGAAAAATATGATAAATTTGTCAAGGATCTACACATATCCTTTATAAAATATGTTGAGAATTTATGGAACAAGTTTTGGAACATGATGTCTGAATACTGGAACGGTGTGCTGAAACGTTTTGAGCCGCATATTTTCACATTTATGAGCTACATTGAGTCGGCAGCTTGGGATTTGAGCAAAGAGATCTTTGATTTTATCTACAAACGCACTAATGAACTTGCCGAGTCTCCCTATTTCAATAAGGTTTCCAGCTTCACACAGGATGTTGATCGTCTGTACAAGGATATTAAGTCACACGATGCACTAACGAACATTAAAAAATACTCAACTATCGCTTGGAATTTTATTAAAGAGAAATATTTCAAATTGGTGCCATTTGGTGCTGAGCTGAACGAGGTGCTTACGGAAATCTGGGATGAAATAAAAGAATTGGAAAAAATCGAGCAAGTCCAAGTCATCATACAAAAGTACTATGAAATTGTAGCAAAACTCGAATGGATTGCGGAAGAACTACAATTGGAAGCGCGTTTACATCAATTGTATGCATTACTGCGTAACAAATTCAGAAACTATGCAATGAATGCCTTGGAGACGGCGGATATGTACCGCGAGGCTAAGACGAAATTCTTCTTTGATCCAGAAGTAGGTGTTATTGACTTGGAACAGAAACTTCCAATGTCATGGCATGCTTTCAATGAAACGCCCAAGTTCGAAGAAATTCCAGAGTACAGATTATTGGCACAAGCACATAACTTCTTCTCGACCACAAACTCTTCGGTTATACGTTACATCTACAATTTGCGAACACATCTAGATCCAAAAACATGGCTGCCACCATATTACTGTAAGTTTTTTTTAAAGAGATAACAAATAGTGACCGAATATGGAATGAGTTCGTAATGAGTAATAACATCATTTTCTATTGCAATCATATTAGGTTTACTAATTTCGAGACATTTTTTTTTATTTACTATCACTTCGAAATTCAAAAAAAAAAAACTATACCCAATTATGGAATAGTCTATATGTATATGATGATTTAGAAAACGGTATCAACCAACCATCAGAGAGAAGAAAATATTTTTGTTGTTTTCTGTTTTTCATGGAAATATGTAATAAAGTATTCCATAATTGGGTTTCAATTCATACTTTCAACGACACAGCATGAAAGCGGTTACTGCGTGTTATGATGCGATAGATCCTAATACTGTATGAAATAATTCTTTAACTGCATAGTACGGTACAGTTTGGTATAGGACAGGCTGATACAGTACAGCATAGTACGGTACAGTAAGTTATGGTACAAAACCGAACTATACGGTACGATATGAAATGGTACCACGCATTACGGTATGATACGACACGTTACGACACGATAATTTATAATGCGATACGATAACATACCATATTCACCTCTTTTTCTTAGCGTTTATTAAATAACTTTAATGCTCTTATGTTACTCTCATAAAGCACGCGGCTTACTGATTGGATCTCGACACTACATGACCTTCGACAAACGATTTGTGGGTCTGAACTTCCAGAATGAACAATTATTGGGACAACGAAGCGCACCACAATGTTCCTATCTACTAGCGCACGACTTTTTCCAACGTAATTTCACGCTCATGTTGGAACCATCGGTAAATTCATAGCATACTCAAATTATTTCTCAATCTAGCGCTTGTCTTTTTTTTTTTTTTTTCATAGAACGATATTCAAATTTCAAGCAAAAAACTTAATTTTGTGGCTAACGGACAGCTTATTGAAGTTGACCTTGGAAAAGATGTAAGTATTACGTTGTCAGCCTTCTGTTAAAAGTTTAACCAACCTCAACCATTCACAGACCCTTGCAATCAATGGCAATACCAAACCAATGCTACCAGTACAGTTGGGAGATGTAACAATTTATCGTGAGTTGGACATACTCACCATACACTCCGATACAGAGTTTAGTCTAAACTGCAACATGCACTTCGATCTGTGTTGGTTTGAGTTGAGCGGTTGGTATTTCGGGCACACGGCTGGTATTTTAGGTACAATGAACAACGAATACTTCGATGAGCTAACAACATCAAAGAATGCCATAGTAAAGAGTCCAGAGGAATTTACCAACTCCTGGGTCTTGCCTACTTGCAAGCAGCAACAGACTGCCGTGAAGGCAGCCATTACAAATCCTGTTTTAGATGCATGTAACAATTTCTTCAAATCCGGTATCTTATCAGCTTGCGCTGACACCGTTGACGTTAAGCCCTTTTATGAAATGTGCTTGGATTTGGGTGTACACTCTAGTCCAGTTAGTGAAGGGCATCCTGCAGTTAAGGGCGCTTGTACTGCGGCCTTGGCTTATATTGAAGCATGTACAACAGCCAAAATACCATTGAGAGTTCCTGATCAATGTGTTTAGTAAGTTATAATATAGTTGCAGCGTAGATGATATGTTTGCTAACCAATTTTCTCCAACAGCTGCCAACTCTTGAATGGAACATATGTGCCAGAGGGCACTTTTGTTGAAATCAACGGTCCCCTTGTACCACGTAGTAGCGATGTAGTGTTCATTGTTGAAGCAAAACCTTGCAATGCTAATTTGATTGTGAATAAGAATATTATGACAGTTGTTTCCTACATAGAAGAACAATTTGTGGCACATAGAATCACAAACAATCGGTACGTAGGTTTAATTTGAAGCAGAACTTTCCACTTAAGTGTTTTGTTTTTTCAATATCCGTTATCTATTTCAGTTATGCTGTTGTTGCTTTTGGTGGACGCGCACCTTTCGATCGTCCACGCAGCATTATATATGAAAATCGTGTTTTTACTTCTGAAGTCGAAGAGCTTCAACACTATTTTGGCCATATCGAAGCGAACAATGGCACAAACAATGACATTCTTCAAGCAATATCAACAGCTTCCAAATTGAATTTCCGTCCTGGCGTTTCCAAGACATTCATTTTACTGTCCTGCAGCGACTGTGCTGCGCGTAGCATGCGCTTCGATTATGCATCCATATTGCAGTATATGCTGGAAGAAGGCGTAAATCTACACATTTTGGCAGACACCGAATTTGAGTTCGAAAAGACACGCAAGTTGCGTCACTTCTTTGGCATGGATCGTGACTTAGTCTATTCGAAACGCTTCATGGAAGGCGATGCGGAGACGCGTAAGCAATTGCGCATTTCAAAGTCCAATTTAGGCATTTGTACACCATTGGCTTTGGAAACTGATGGATCAGTGTTCAGTGCACGTAAACTGATGCCAGAGCGTAAATATCCAATTAAACGAGTCGCAACAATATTTGCTAAGCGTGTAGCTAAAAGTGCATCGCCAAGTGACAGCCAAACATGTGAGTGTTCGGGACATAACACTGGTGTGGCCTATATGGCATGTTCACCAAGTAAACTACCATCGGAAAAGGACGATCTTGATGAATATGTAAGTTGAAATAATGAAAAAACTCATGGAGAATGGTTGATTGATTTATCTTTTTCAGGACTTACAATTCAATGACTGGGAGTGGGATGAAGAAGATGATGAAATGGACTCATAAGTCTGTATTACATTCCGTAAATTGTTTCTATATTAACTTAAGTCAGCGATAAGTTTAATTTTTTAAATGTTAACAATTAATTTTATAAAAATATAATACGTTTTATACTTTCATTTTCAAAGAATAATGTTGTGATTTACAAAATATATTAAGGATCAAATGAAATAAAATCTTAATAAAATGTAAAAGTTCGCTGTTTAAACGTTCAAGTTGATGTTCTTTTATACAGGAAATAGGTTTTTTTCTGAAGTTGGCGTTAAGTTTTTTCAGAACAGCGGAATGGTTTGAGAATAGTTAAACAATTGTTTTTTAAAATTCGTTTTTGGCGTTTTTCGACAAAAGCTTCCCGCCGTAAACTACTGTAACCTGGCGCTTCATGACGACGGAATAGGTTTTAGGGATAAATTTCAAAGGAATGGCACAAAAATTATAACCAATTGTGAAGAGAACTAAGTAATTTTTTAATTGACTTTGTTTGTTCAAAAGCACCTAATAAATTTACCACCACTGTAAATGTTCCAGTTATATATTGTAATAAAGCTTTTAAGCAAAACTTTCATGTAGCAGATACCGAAACCTTATGAAGTGCTAAAGTTTTTCTTTATTAAAAACTTTTTTGTAGAAAGTTTTCGACTTCGAGGGATTTATATATCTTCCTTAAAGGAATACGGTGAAAGCTACGATGGCAGTGAGCACAAAGTTCGTTAAACTTTTGGATCTGGGTTTTTAGTTATTGTGGTTCCCTTTTTATAAATGTCCGTGTGTGTTAGTATGTATGCGAGCAATTGATTTCCACTATTGCTGTTATATATTTGGCTTAAATTGTTGTTGCATTGCATCAAATTTTTATTTGAATCCGGGTCAAAATGAAGCCACGCAGAAAATTACAAATTCTTAAAAGGTTCGACAATTTGCACATTTTGATGTCCTTGTTATTTGTGCTTATAGAGGAGAAAAAGTTTTTTTTTTTCGTAAATTAGAAATTGACCCATTTACAACAATTCATCTTAATTTCTTAGAAGCTATGGGTTTTAAGCTTTATATGATATTTTAAAAATCAAATTCTGGAAATTTTACATAAGAATAATATACATTTACTTTAAGCTTTCAAAAGAAAAAACCTGACATAGGAGCAATAAGTGACAAAAGCAAACTTCAAACGCGAAGTGGGAACGTTTGATAGAAGTATAAACTAGATATTTTGTATCAAGACAGTTCTAAAAGAAATCTGATAAAACTGTATTAACAAAAAATAAGATGAGCTTAAGCAATTGGGTGTGCCAGCCAAAATACTATAATCTTCATATCAAGAAAGTACTTCAAGCAAGACTGGTCGGTAGTAGTGATGTCGTAACGTAGTGGTTTGCATAGCTACTGAACGGCGAAGCGACGGTTGTCCAATTATTTTTGAGTGATTTTTAAAATATCTAATGTCCAATCCCTGAGCAATTTTAAAACAACCAATGCAAATCCTAATAATGTTGCAGGCTACGAGTTAGTAGTCATGACATTTGGAAAAATTATTTCTTTAAATAATCCAGAGTAATAGAAATAATATTTAAATTCGCAAATCGTATTACCTAACTGAACACCCTACAGCGATAACAAATAAAATTCTCAAAATGAAGGCATTCACATAATTTAACGTCAATTGCAGAAAGAGTTCACGTCATAAAAGAGAAGTGTGTCAATAAAATATGAAATCTACGAGTTTCTTAGTTAAGTCAAAACCCACCCCGTTGTATTTATAGAATTTTCTATTCATAGAAAGTTTGAATTGATATATCGTTCAACTCACATGCAATTCAACATTGGAACTATAAATAGAATCACGATAACAGATAAATAATAGAAAAGTTAATGCATTTGAATATTGCACCACAGGTGTCCTTAACCCTTAAACGCCTCGTGGTACCGCAAGGAACCAACCACTTTAAAAAAAATTTTAATGTATTTATCGTACAATTTTTAAACTTTGCGTCACACACATACACGCTCGGTTTCAAGCGCCAAAGATCAGTTCGGTTTTCGCATTCTATTTCCTTCGTATGTCACGTATTTTTTCAGTTGAGTGATAGCATCTCGCCAAAAGGCATTTGTGTGAAATTATGAATTTTAAAAATATTAGGCTGTCAATAAATTTTATGATTTTAAGCCTGAAAAAATAATATTCGTAATGGTTTTTCTAGTCTCATTTTTCTGTAAGTCTTTAATATATTTAACACAATAAAATGAAATAAATTTTCTCTTGCAAAATTTATTAAAAAGTTCGGGGATCTGGTGGTTCCACCAGGGACCAGCCAGGTTATTTGTGCCTAGGGGGCGTGCCTGTCACTTAAAAAAAAAAAATGATGGAACAAAAGTTGTTCAGAATCGCAGAATCTACAACATATATTTTTTTCAGATCAAAAGAAAAACTTGGGCATTTAAGGGTTAAATAGCTATACGCTTGTTTATTGGAAACAATTGTACAGATACATAGGTGCAACCGCTGCATGGAGCTTTCACAACTGTCCAATCTATAGAAACATAGAAAAAGTACAAACGTGACAATTGCGATGAATAAAATAACCGTATGTGTCGATAATTTTTAAAGTGCCTAGGTATAATTTCGGAAGTTTCTTATATTATTCCATTATCAAAGCTAAGTTCCTTTAAATTGATATCTGTCCAAGGACAATAAATCAGCATCAGAAATCAAAAAAGCCACTGTAAATTTTAGGTCTTAGTTCAAAATTGATTAAGTCCAATTGTTGAAAGTTCCGAAATCTCAATAAACCAATATAAAATATTGGCATTCCGACACAAAAGTTGCAAACAAAAGAACAAAAAATAATTAGTTTTAAAAAAGTACTTGTGTCTAAACATTATTTTTCAAAGTTCATTGAAATAATTGTGATTAAATTTCCCAAAAAAGTGATTGAAACATAAAATATTTCCATCAATGGTTTATACACAGCGCGACAATTGTCCACTTAAACGGTGCTAGGTTAGGTTAGAGTGGTGGCTTAGCAACCAAGCTAGAAGCCCTTAAGTAGCACTAATGTGCCATTTTAAAACCACATACGTGACCCTGCAAAACTGGTAAGAAAATTGTCGAGAGATTTTTATAAGAATCCTGGTAAAGATAAAAGCTATATCCAGTTAGTCCTCTTGAGGTAGCTAAGGGGACGTCCATAAATTACGTGAGGTGTTTTTTTAAAAATTCGGACACCCCCCCCCCCTCCCCTTGGTGAGATTTGGTGAGTTATGGCAGGACCCCCCTCCCTTTCGTGAGACTTTCCTTATAATTTTTAGATGTAATCTGCTATAATAATGTATACTCTCTGCATTGAAAAGTTGACGTGAGATTTTCGTTGACCACCGCTCCCCCCTTGGTGAGAATTTGTGAAATTTTGCTGGACCCCCTCCCGCCCTATTTTGATTCACGTAAATTATGGGCAGCCCCTAAGCAGCGATTAGATTTCAGTTTCGGCCAATTCGCTGAGGTTGTTAAAGAAATCTTGCCCCAGATATCTGAGCCTGATTCTGGCAAGGGCCGGAGAGATGCAGAGAAAGTGCTCAACAGATTCTTTTTCGTTTACGTTCAGACAACAACGGCAAAGGGGGTTGAATAGGATACCTAATTTTTCAGCAGTCCAGTGCAAGTTGCGGTGATTCTCGTGATATCTTGTGGCTCTTGGACAATAGGTCAGTGGTTTTTGATTTATTATATGATGGCTATATTGCTCTGAATATTTTGCAGGTTTGCAGGGATCTCCAGTTCTTTGCTGCCTCAGAAAGAAAAAGTGAGAAAACATTTTTCTTAGCTATACTAATCGGAGTGTGCACGAGCTACGGTACTACGCAGTTCATATCTACTCGTATTGTGGTATGACCTATATTATCTTAGCTAAAAAAAAAAAAAAATTGTTTGTTGTAAATAGCTAAACTGGCTCATTTTTTCTATTTTGCCCATCGCTGGGAAAATCGTATAAAAGTAGGTAGCTGACTTTTGTCCCCTTTTGAAGGGAATTGCGCTAACTTTATGTAGCAATGTCTATACCTAAGTCCACTCAGAAAAAAGTTATACAATAAAGTTTAAAAAAAACAAAAAGTTTAAGTTTTTCGATTTTTTTTTTCAAAAGTTTTTATGACTTATTTTATTGAAAAAATAAGTTTTATGACTTTATAGAGTGCTATTTCGATAGGAAATTTGATTCTCTATAGAAAATTGTATGGTGTGTGTATGTTATCGGTTATACCAGATTTTTAACTCCGAAGTATATACATATGTATGTATGTACAATTCGATTGAATTAGTCATCTTCTTGATATTTTTCTTTTCATTTTAATTTTTTTCTCATTGTAGTATCTCTCCTAATTTCCAAAAATGAAAAACTAATATTTTTAAGACATTTTATCACTCTATATTCTTACTATCATTGCGCGCTTTTTTCCTTTTTTTTTTGCTACTTTTTTGTTAGATCCTTAACAACCTCACAAACATACATAGCTCGTATCTATGTCTATTAAGCATTGACGTTATATCACTCGCTTATCAATGAAAAGCGACGATAAAGAAATGTGTGCGTACTTTAAGCGGCTGGCTAAATGCTGCAGCTGCAGGCTTCAAACAAATAGCGATATTTTGTCGCTAAACAGAGGAAAATATTATCATGAAAAAATAGAAAATGAAAATCATTTCTCTTTTATAAAACAACAGAAATTTACTGCAAGATACTTGCATATCTTTGAGATAAAAATAAACAAAATCATGTTCAGGCTTCTATAAAAAAAAATATACGATTATGTGTTTGTGTCGTACTCTTATATGGTATGTGGGTGTTTTCGATGAGCCTGTGCTGTGCTGTGTGTATTTGACTTTGATGAAATTTCCATGCATCTGATTACAAATTTTCAAAATATGACGTTAACAAAATAAATACCAACAACAGCAGCACAAAGTTAAAGTTGTTTTATATTGTTGACTTATTTTTGGGAATTTTTTTCTTTAGGGACATTCCATTGTTAAAGCAAAAAAAAAAACATGTGATATAGGCAAAGTTAGTAAAAAAGTACCATGATATCTTAAACTTTGATAAATATTTTCTTATAAAAAATTGCCAAATATTTGATACTTTTACTACATTTTTACATTTTCCACTTTTAAAATTACCTAGAGAACCGTGTATATTCGCCTAAAAACCTTGGTATAAAACGAAAAATTTTGCTAAAAT
Source organism: Tricholauxania praeusta (assembly GCA_949775025.1). Taxonomy (NCBI): domain Eukaryota; kingdom Metazoa; phylum Arthropoda; class Insecta; order Diptera; family Lauxaniidae; genus Tricholauxania; species Tricholauxania praeusta. The sequence goes on along the minus strand of OX459030.1, from coordinate 129,041,444 downwards.
AATGCATAATCGCACGTTACAATTAAATCAATATAAAAAGGAAATCAGACTTTGGGCGTAACATCCTAATGGAAAATTGATATTTATTTATATCGCTTAAAGATTTACACTACCAACTTATCGAAATTTTAAAGTTGATTTAAGATTATGCAAATTCTGGAGAAACGCAGAATGTTTTCTGCAACTTGAAAATCACGCGTAGAGCACTTTAGACATATGAAGTTAAAGCCAATTTGCTATTAGTTCTGGGTGAAAATACTCATTATTTTTTGAGTGATTTGCTAGTACTTCTTGAAGTCTTAATATTCTGCAAAAACGGAGATCGAGTTTCATCAAGAATAAGTACGTAGTAGGAAACCTTGCTCAACTCAAATTTCAATCCTGATACGGTAGCCGAGGTTACACTATGCTAAATTAATAAAATTAATTGAATTATTATTATAAACTAATTGATGAATTACCCATTTTTAGGGAATGATCGACAGCAAAAATTTACAAAATAAAGCCAGAATTATAAAATAAATAAAGCAAAAACTCATCGACTAAACTTCAAAAAAAGAATTAAATTACTAACGCTGAATTAATTATTGCCCAATGATTTGTTAAATTTTTCTTTGTTGTTCTTTTGTAAACATCCATCCATCCGCCCACCCGTTTACCGAACACACCGAACATATGTATTTGGAGTGTAGGGTGGTAATCATCCGCATACACTGCCACATGCACGTTGCTTTTGTTCTAACAATAAGTTTAATGAACGGGAAATTCTTATCAAAGAGCCGAGGTTGACACAAATTATTGCAAGAATGCACACATTCGCATAGCAGCAGCAGCAGCGCTGTGCAGATAATCAAACGGAGATGATTTGTTGAAATTGAATCTGAGTGCGTCCACAGGTGGCAGAAACAGTTTGAAAGCAAATAATAAACTTGTTGCGCCAAATTTGTAGATGTATTTCAAATTGATTCAGAGTTTATAAATTGGGGCTCATTTGAAATATTCTTTTCAAACCACATCATCAAAATTTGCTTTGAAAAAAAGCTTGCAATCATTTAAGTCGAACTTATTTTCACGAAGATGTCTCTCTTTCTCTTGTGTCCTTTATCAGCTCACGACGCATAGGGCTTCACGAAACTCATTCAATATGAGAACGATTATAGCGGCTGCCTTCACTTCTCTTCAACGTTTCCCCGATTCACGTATATATTGCTATAGCAATCATTTCTATGGTCGCTTTTCAAAATATAATTATGGGTATTCATCTAAACGCACAAAACCCTCATAAACTGTGTATTTTTGCGCCCTCACAAACGTACTGTCAAAAATTGTATGGAAAGCGTTTTGAACAATAAAGCTCTCACCATCGTGTTTTCAGAAGAATTCCAGCATTGATAAATAGGCTACAGCGATTTCTTCAAACATTTTAATTAATTTATTTTCTTCGCTTTCTCTCGCCATTTTAATTTTTATATTGTGATACGCTCATCAACTGTCAGAAATTGCACAAAATGTTCGAAGGGGCGTTCATGAAACACATCGCGCAAAATTGCCTATTTGCACGAATGGGAAACTTACGCGTTTAGATGAATACCACTAACATGTTTGCACAATTTACTACAGTCATATTATTTAAAGCAGACATTGACTTATTTATTATCTTAATTTATTTTAGCAGTTGTAAAACCGTCCGCCTACTCGCCTCAAGGCAAAAAAAAAAATGATATATTGACAGATTTTCATACATTCCTATTTTTTGTAATGGAAAACTTTACAACATACCACAATGTTGTTAGTTATGTTTTTGTTGCATTTCGTGCTCTGATTGCTTTTAGATTTTTTTATTCGCTGTTGTTGCCTAATCTTTATCAACCACATTTTGTGGGAAAAAAAGATCCTTTGCACATATACAAGCAAACATATGTATGTATTGAAATCACAGCGTGGAACCCTTTTTTTTCAATTTTGCAAAGCATAAAATTAGGTCATTTAAAAATACCAAAGTGGCGTTATCTATCTCTTTCTCACTTTATTCCTTCCATTACTTCAGGTGCTGGTGCTACTACCTTCGTCATTTCTCTTTCTATTTACTACTGAAATTGTTAAGCCCACTTTACGCCCATTTTTTGACACAATTTTTTGTGCAACCTTTTTATGTTGCAAGCGAACAACGCAGAGTTCACTGAAAACAACAATTTTCACTCGTTTTCACTTTGTTGCCTTCATTAGTGGCAGCAATAGCGACGTCACCTCGCCAGTGATTTCCGCATCGACGAATTACTAAAATAAATTGTTGAGTTAGTATGCATGGGTATGATTGTGTGCAGTATATAAATGGAAGAGCCGGATATTAAGAAAACAGACACTGGCGTCCATGGAAAAAATAATTAAAAATTTTATAAAGCGTTCAGACATCCGTGTTGATTTTGCAGCCTTTTTCTACTAGAATATGCTATGTGTATCCTCACAAATATTTTCAATTGCAGCAAAGTTATATTTTAGTTGCCGAGACGATGGTTTTGATGTCAAGTGATAGTTTGGGAGAAAACTCTTTGGCTGAGCTATTCAGCCAAAGCAATTTTTTTTCTGACGTTTTAATTAAAGCTGATATAAATGATTAAACACTCTTTGGTCGTCCTTATCTCGGGACTACATTAAACCCTTCCCACGTGCGAGAGCCTTCAATTCCCTTCAACAATAAGATATTGAAATATTTGATTGTCGCTCAAAAAACTCTTTTGATCGTCCAGGTGCCTTTCGTTTTGTTAGTTCTACGACGGATATCCGAATTGGTACCGCCTTCAGCTGCTATGACATTTTCTAAATAAGTTGACTTTCTCTATGCTGGATTCGCCTATCGTGAAACTATTACTGGCACTGGTTGGGCCATCATCATGTGATTTTCAGACATACTTCTTTCGAAGACAATCTGACGTGAAGTGAGCATTTCTTGCATGCCAGACTGCTTGATCGTGAGGAGACATGTGTCATCGTTATAAGGGTAATTCTACCTCGTTTTTACATTCAAAATGTAGATTTCTCAAAAACAATTTTTCCCGATACTTTGTCAAAAAATATTCGATACGTGTTTTTGGGAAAATTTTTCCGGTCTTATTTTCGAAAATACGATTTTTTGAAAATCACAACTTTTAAAAATACATGGATTTTCGGACGCTTGTACATATTTCAAAAAGTACGCGTCAAGTAGAAAAACCGTTAAGACATAAAAGTTAGCATTTGACTGGGTGGCGACACAGAAAAATTAATATTTAGAGAACCAGGACTTGGCCCAATTTGATCTAAATTGCAAAGTGATTGCTAGGATTCTAGTTTCTCTCTAAAAAAAAATTAAAAAAAAATTAACATACCCAAAGAAGAAAATTTTTGATTTTAAGTTATAAATTGCAAAATTATGGTTTATAACTTAAGAGAAGAAAGTTTTGAATACGACAATAAGAAATTAGACGTAAAATGCTAACTTTTATGTCTTAACGGTTTTTCTACTTGACGTGTACTTTTTGAAATACAAGCGTCCGAAAATCCATGTATTTTTATAAGTTGTTATTTTCAAAAAATCATATTTTCGAAAATAAGACCGGAAAAACTTTTTCCAAAAATACGTGTCGAACATTTTTTGACAAAGTATTGGAAAAAAATTGTTTTTGAGAAATCTAAATTTTGAATGTGAAAACGAGACAAAATGACCCTTAAGTGAGTTTGTTCAGATGCTCGCTGAAAGTTCATTGAAATGCTACGATTTACAGAGTTTAGAGCTCTGCCGATAACATCGTCAAGTATTATCGGAAACAAGATTGATGACCACAGACAACCTTGGCACACACCTGAGTCGAACTCAAAAGGATCAGAAAGTTTTCCGTTAAGTAGTGCTCTTCATTTGAAACCGTTATATTTAGCCTTAATGAGGCTAAGGCCTGCCACTCATTAATATGAAATTTACGAAATGCCTAAAAATATGCAACTTAAAGTATAACTTTTATTTAACTCTCTGGAAGACTTATAAATTCATCGTCTGAAAAATCTTTCAAATGTTGAATTTTGGTAGAGAAAAAAACTGACAAGTTTCACCCACAGCCGCTACTGAATATTCCCACAAACACAAGCGCACTTAACAGCCACACATACACACATACAGCAACAGCATAAGCATCATCACATTGTAAAATAAATTAAAATTGTTGTTAGTGTTACATGAAGCAACGTCTCTCAACGTCGGCTGCTGTATTTGCACAAGGTGTTACAAGGGTAAAAGCAGAACTTAGAAAGCGTCACATTGACAGCTTACACATGGCTTTAAAGCGGTAGTAGCGCACAAGCAAAATCTTAACGATTATTCGCATTTAATAAATGTGAAATAATTTGATAAAAAAATCACGGGTTTCTTGACGAAAGCATCAAAAGATGAGCAATTAAATTAAAAAAATTTCATACAAATTTTTGGTAATTTTTTTTGGCCTGAAGGTAGTCAACCTTTACTACATCGAATACATCGAATATACTCTAGGTCAAAGTCGAAACATATGCTTTCAACCTAATTTTTTTTTTGACTTTCAGCCTTTTTCATTCGAAACATCTAAAAGATTTCAGACACTGAAGTAAAAAAAACCTTCTAATATGTCGCAAGTACTTGAACAAGCAAAGATCAAATAGGTTGAACAGGTTTTTTGCTATGTACTTTCCTTCGAAGCAGTAAGAACAAAATTATGAAAAAACCATGCCAAAAAATGTTGCAAATGCATTTTGTGCGTTCACTTGCATTAAGTTTTTTTAATCGATTTTGAGTATTTCCCATAAGGACCTGTGCACAGTTTGTGTGACATCTAGCGGCAAAAGTAACAAAAACTGTCTAATGACAAAACCCATTTATAACTTAGTTTTATCATGCAAACAGGCAAATTACCTAAAAAAGTTGTTCGTTTTATTACCCAATTTAAAGTGTGGCTTATAGAAATTGAATGCTTACTTGCTGCTGACGTCATGATACGCAATCTTTATCTTCTGTTCAGCACTAAAATTCGAACAAAAATTAAAGTAACAACAAAAAAGTATAAGTTTTTGTATGAAATCCTCGAGGATACTACAATATGCGAGCAAATTTTGTCTAAAATTTAATGCAGCATCAAAATAATGTTAACCCTTATAAGGAAAACATCGTGCCAGATAGTTATTAAGTTATTTGAGTTAATTTAGGGAACCACACAAATTTAGTTTAGTAAAATATTTATGCAAAAAATTCTTCACCGTTCAAGTGCTAAAAAATCTTAACTAAGTAGCTTGTATCAGCCACCTAAAGTTTAATATCAGTCAACGGAAGAATAAATCGCAGGAAGAAACAAACAAGCAACTGTATGAATGAAGGAAAGAATTAGTGAATGAAATCAAGTCATTGCGTCACACCCTCATATGTTCCTCCCTAAGCGGAATCTGCTTCGAATGCGTCCTAATTGCGTATCACTTGTCATCATTTTTGAAACAGCATCCCGAACCCTTGGTGCCAACCTACCGTAGATCTCAAAGGCGCACAATGGATTTTGACTTTATATCCAATTCTTACGCAATAAATGTGGCTTATTTGTGTGCGTGAGTTTGATTGTATGCATAGGAATTTATTTGTGGAGCACATTATCAAAAAAAAAAAAAAAAACACATGCATAACCAGGATATTAAGACACTTTTAGTCGTTAGTCGAAATTAAAATTTTTCACAAAAAAAAAACTTTTTTTTTACGTTTTTCATCACAACCATAAATAGACTCACTTAAGGATATGAAAATGAGCACACACAGTGGCGGATTATTAATTTGCATCTTAAAATATGCAACATAAAGAGAGAGAATCTAAAAGTTTTTGGTTTTTAGATGGCTCGCTTAAATAAAACAGTTTTATTACCTAAAAAAGAATAAAAAATTATTAAAGAATCCACAGAAAAGAAAACTTTAAGCTTCGAAAAAAGTTGGCGCCCCCCTTGCCAACAACTTATTGGGCATTAGAGAAAATCCGCTTACGTATATGTATGTACCTTGTCAGATGAAATTCGACTGTCAGTATAAAAAGAAAGCACAAATAAAAGACAGCACTAAAGAGCAACAGTGGCACATGTAACATTTATGCACAGCAGGAAATGAAATCAACGGTGACTATTATCAGAGCATGAAATTTAAAAGTTGAGGGTGTAAATATTCTCGAAAAAAAATATAAATAAAATTAAATCTAATGTCATAGGTTAATAAATAATATTCCCATCGGCTTGGTGGAGTATTTCCAGTTTGGCAGCACGATTCTTTACTAAAATCTTACATAGCCTCGCTAACTCTTTTAATCTATTCTACAGAAATTTAAAATCCCCACCTTCTTTCTATCATTAAATGGCGTTGCACTCATGCTCTGTTCAAGTTTTGGATGGTGACTTCCACAATTCATTGAAATGCCTCTAAAATTCAGATAGAGGAAATTATCTTAAGAGTTTCTTTATATGTTTGAACTAAGATATTGGCATTTACCGTAGTTCAATAGACGCGCAATTTCTAAAGATATACAATGCATTTTGAGATACGCCCTTTTCGCTTCGCAAGGTAGTATTGCCAATGCAATAAAAAAGTTAGCTTGTTCGCTAACATGTACTTGCTACTGTTATTTCCTACTGGGCATTTTTTGGACTTATCTATGTAAATACATTACTGTGACGGAATCTGTAGCTATCTACGTACTGGTAGTAGACGTATGTAAAATGTTGCAAGTTCATTGAGTCATTGTTGTTGGCATTTTGTTGATCCCTTTTAACGACATTTTTGTTGCTTCAGTTTCAGGTGAATTCAAAAAAAAAAAAAGATGAAAACGAAAGTAACCATGCAGTTTTTTTCTTAGAAATATCAACATTTTGGGAAAGAGCTGTCATCACAGTAGCGCATAACAACGCTTACATTAAAAGGATACAAATACGTACATTGTGATATTCTAAAATAGAAATTGATTATCTAAATAAATTTAAATGAATCGCAAGAAAAAAAAAACAAAAAAAATGTTTGGAGCATCTATAAAAATATTTTAATGTCTACTCCAAGTTCATGGCTGCATAGCTTCCGTTCTGCATTTAAATAGCTTTTACTGGATTTAAGTCGGTTTTGGTCATACTTGTTATGTAAATGCAAAATCTGCTACTTGATCAAAAAACAAAATATTATGTTCTGACATCTCTGACGTTTTCAATAGAAAAGTATGCAAGTACAATGGAGCAAATTTTAGTACATTTTAGTACGATTTTTTAAAATGCCAAAAGCATCCCAAAAAGAAGAAAAACCATCAAGTTTGTCTTTTTGTTAATTTTGAGGCTATATGACAAGAAATACATTTGTCATCCAAAAAATACATTCCGAGTCTAAATTTAGTATAATCCTAAAATACCCAAGTGTCGAGCATTTGGACAAAATCTACACAAGCAGCACTGGAGTTTTTAATTCAAATTCATTTTCATTCTGTGCAAATTTCCAAGATCACGCAGTGATATAATTTCAACAAAATATCTACCACCACTTCTTTTTAGCTGAAAAATTACTAAGGATAGAATGTTTTGTTCATTTCGCCATTTAAATGAGCTGAGCCAGACGCCATTTTGCTTATAATGCTGCAAACGTTACAGTTCAGAATATGTCAATGGCTCGTAAAAATTTCTAAAAGCAATAATCTCTCTTGACCACATCATCATAACATATTTATTACAAAGCTTGGTAGAAGTAGTAAAGGATCTTATGCCATGCGGCATGTCTCTTTTGAGCTAAGCATTAGATAGAATACTTGAGAAGCGCTAGACAGCATCTACCCATTAATGTATGTCTCATGCAAAGACCCACCGAAACTGCTCTTCATGTGGTTAAGCGCATGATTGAGAGGTTCCTTTCTAGACATGAGGCGCCTAGTTGTAGAACCGGCCCTTTTTTATACTTTTGGAAAAACAACGAAAAACGTTTATCTTCATTGAAAAACTAAAAAGTATTTCCCACATATTAGCTTATACAATTTTTTACTCAAAGCACGTCAGATCAGACTTTTCGAGTTTCATTTGCCTATGTTTTTGAGAAAATAATTTTGGACTTGGCCGTTTCTGATACCAATGTACTGGACTTTGCCTGCTTTTGACATAGTAATCAACAAATTCTGCTTGAAAAAAAAGTGAACTTGGCCAATTTTGATATCAAGATATCGGAACGGTTTGGAAAGCAAGTTCATGGACTTGGTCGGTTTTGAAATCCATGCATCAAAAATAAATAAAAAAGTGTACTATTTCTGTCAAAAATTTTTTTTTCATCTAAAACCATTGTAGAAAGATAAAGCATGGTCTAGATTTTGATATGTGAGAATATTTCAAAATTTGATTATTTTGAACTTGGCCGGTTTTGCAACTGGACGCCTAATATCAAAGGAGTCTTTAATAACGTTCGTATTGAAACTATTAATTATACTGTTGCCAGGTTTCGAATAGAGGTATGCCTTCCTTACTGGACAGCATACATGCTGGAAACAAGTCTCATTTAGGTGAGGTAGGGGATAATATCAGAGTAACTTCAGTCATGAATCGTACTTTGAATGTATATAGCCGTAGTAGTTCCAATCCTCACTTACGGCCTTTGAGCAATTTCATACCCTTAACTACGCTCGATATTTTTCAAGGTAATAATGATCAAGATCAAGCTGATGATTTCCTTATAATTTGGGCCAATTTTTTCTTTTGCTTTGGGTAAAATATTTATTTTAGATTAGATTATTCTTCATTGCCATTCGAGCTTAGTTATTTTGACAATATAGCTTATGTAGGTTTATATGGTGATTTCGCTGACACTCTTCACAACGTATAATAATGTGTTGTATTTTATACTTGCTTACATTTTAATTTTAATTTAAGCTCATTTTACTTATATCTTTGTTTTGAGTGTAAGTTAAAATCGTTCTTGATAAAAATGCTGATTGAAAGCGTTCAACAGAATTAACTTTTTTTCTTTTTTTCCTTCATGTCACGTATTTTCAGTATTCTTGGAATTACTCCTTCTGTTTTATTTGCAGTTTACTACTTAGAATACAGGATTCTGTATCATACTATGATAACGATACGAAAATATCGTAAGTGTTGTGGCTCTACTCTCTTTGCTTCATAAAGAGCAAGCAATTTCGATGTGGATTGAAATTTTAAATTGAAAAAAAAAAAGCCAAATGAAATTTCCTCAGAAATTTTTAATATTAAAAAAAAACAAAAATTGGACTGATGTTGTATTTACTTCATTTAAAGTTAAACGAAATTCAATTTCATGGTATATGTAATTTTGAAAATTAATATTTTTTCTAAAAAAATTTTAACAACCTAAACTGGAGATGAAAACAGAAATTTATAAAACTAGCTAATAGAAAAATAATTTTTATTAACTAGGCTTACTAGGTAAAATGTCTTACTATTGAATATATCTTTTACGTTATTTCTTCATTACTTTGAAATCCAAAACCATCCCAGCCAACATTGATTGTCTGCATTTAATTCCTTAATGAACTTCAAGTTAACATGAAATATGTGCGCGTTGCATTTTTACGTTTTATTTCTTTAGTTATAATTTTGTACTCGTATTAAGCTTAATTAAAGTGACTTACATTTATTGTTAAGTAATTAATATGAAATCATTATTTACGTAGTAAAATTGATGTACAGATGTCGCTCTCATTCTCAGCAACATAAATAAAACGAAAATGTAATTAAAAGTAATCACGCAATCCACTGTTATGACTTTCCACTATTGTGCCGTCATAGTACTTTATGGTATCACCAATATTGATTTTATTTATTTCACCCTGTTATACCGGATGGTCTCGTTTTGAGCAGCCATACTCTAGGTTTCAATGCACTGGTTAATTGTGAATAGATAATTGTATGGGGGGAGTCTATCTTAGACACCTTAGTGAAGAATTTTCTAAAGTAATTAATTTACATATTTTTTTGTGGTACCATTATTGCAAGTCATGTTTTCAATCAAGAACTATCGCTCCTTAAAGTCGCCAAAAAAAATTTAAGTATATGCTAACTATAGACAAATGTACCCTTAATTGGAAGTTAAAGAATTGATTTTGATTGGACCAGTAATGAAATTTGTTTATGGTTATTGAAGCAATTTGGTTTGGTAAAAATATATTTGTGAGTTCTATTCTCAAAAGACGACCTCTGTAAGGAAGTAACGATATTGGAAAATGTGGATTTTGTTATAAGGAATCGATATTCTTAAATATCCTAAGTCGATATCAATAAAGGTACATGTTTGCGAAAAAAACAAAAATTTTTCATTTATTTATTTTATATGATTTGGTAATTATTAACAAATTACGATTTGCGACGAAGAAATATTTATGCGAACCATACTATGATTTGACGAGTATAATCAAATAAATGATTATTCAATGTCAAGGAATATGCGAAATATTAACTAATATCAAACATTTATTTCATCTATATCAAACATATCATTTTTTAATTACTACCAAATCTTGATACATACAAAACAATTTTTTTTTCTATGCGAATATCAATTACAGCTGTTGACAACTAATTGGAAACGAAATCATTCATTGTGTTATTGGTAGTTTTTCTCATTTATTTATCTCTGTGTACCAGAAAATTTATATACAATATAAATCTGAGACATCTAAGCTTTCAAAAAAATACCAGAATTGAATTCAAACTCCTAACATAAATAAGTCTTATGAGTGAATTTCTGCTCAAGCCTCAGGTTTGACTGAGTCAACTAATTGGAAACATAAAAGTAATTAGCAAAACATTAAAAGAAAAGATATTGTGATATTTTCTTTGCTAGTAAGAACACTTGTTGACCAAATTCGCTTATTAGCATATCCTTAATCATGGGTAGTGACATAAAGTTGTACAACGGCTATGTGTACGTCAATTTCTTAGCTTCGAATGACGGACATGAGATATCAGGCGATGGCTACACAGCTAAATTGCTCCAAAAAGATTGATTATTTTTATAAGTAGAATTGATGCTGAATTTGTGCACTTAATTGATGTGACAAAAGTACTATCGAAAATAGCATCGTGAAGAGTACACGGTACCTCACTCATACATATCCTGGCATGGGGTGACCATTATTTTTATAATAAATATTTAATAATTGTCGTTATTGTTAACGTCATTCACTTCATCTATAATATAATGTCTTTGACATCAACTATCGTATTTTATGCAAAAACTGCATATATTTTTAATATAAAATTGACGCAAGTAATTTATTTGAGGAAAATGTTCTACTTGAAAATGTAAAACGCAATAAAAAAATGTATTGTTTTTTTTTTTACTTTTGTAACCCCTTAATCAATAAAGTGCTGTCAACGTTTATGTTCACTACTATTTCCTTCATTCAAGTTTATAGTTCTAGGTCTCATTGCAGATTCATTGTTGCTATGTCACGTAACACATAAACAAATGTAAAGAGAAATAAATGCAAATTCAAACAGAACCAACTGACAGTCCAACTGGATGACTGACGATGAACAAAAAAGTATTTACAGTGCAGCCTTTTTGTGTCAAACAAACAACAATTGATTTGCGTCGATATCGAAAACATTACGGCCATCATCACCCAGCAACCACACCCGCATCAGCGTTATTCAAGTACCGACTTAATTTTATGGACCTTTCGACCGAATGCGTTGTTGCACAGTGTAAGTAAGGCGAAAATAATGCATAATTTTAAAAATTATTTTTACCGGTAATTTGTATGCAAAATAGAGTACAGGTTTTAATACTTTACTCTTTTCTACGTTCTTAATTTTTTTAACCAAATTTAATTTAAATTTAACTAAATTTGGAACATCTATTTTTCAAAATTTTTGCCGCTGTTTTGATTTTTTTGTTTTTCGGAAAATATTATTTTGTTAGAAATATACTACGATGCTCCATAATTCAAGTAAAATAAAGATACACAAAGATATCAGCATTGCCAAACATAAATGTCTGTAGATTTCACGAATGCACGAGAATATTGAAAAGCTTTGTTGAAGTCAACATCGGCCGAGATAAGCGCATGTATGTTTGCACAGGAACTTAGTTGAAGTTTTGATTGTGCTTATTATGTCAATATATTTTTGCTATGATACAAACTACTTGACACACTAAAAATCAATTAATTTAATAAAAAGTTAATAATGAATATAAGTCCAATTTGAGATCCTCAGTCAAAGTAATGCGTGAATTTGAACGAAACCCCCTAGAAAAACAACAGCTTTTGAGACCATCGAATGTCACTAACTTAATGATGTCAAACAAGCAGATTACCGTTTTTAGCCCACCCTAGCAATGACAGCTTAAAATTGGTGTCCATTTGTGTTGTAGGGGTATCGAAAATTGATTTTAGGCATGACCAGGAAAGCCCCCTGGATGCTTAAAAATAAACTAAACAATTGCAATTTTTGAGTGCCGTCTTCATTAAGAAAATTGCTGAAGGAATACAACGGCTTCAATACAATCCCGGCAATCCCTATTTTTCATAGATTGCAAACACTGTACCTAGCTCGAATGTCCTTTCTTTGGCTTAATATATGACAGAACGGCAACAGCAAAGTGCGGCTGCAGCTTAGCCGCAGAATATCACTACACAACGACAGTAGCAACAACATAAATAAAATAAAATATCAGCAACAAGAGCACAAACAGTGTTGCGCTTTGACGTCAGTGAGGCAGGAGTACAAATATCGCTACCACACAACAACATCGACAAGTGAGACAACAAAAGCAACAAACAACAAATTTGTACTTTATGTGCTGCTGTCATTCCTCTTACAACAGCTGTTGCTGCAACATTTTTGTTGTGGCTGCTGCTACTCACGTGAAAGCAGTTAATTCAGGGCAGCTTTGAAAGTGAATTTCATGACGTTGAAATGATGCTGACTGTGTTGTAACTTTTATTTTCCTTTGTGTTACTGCTGCCATTGTGCTAGAAGCTTTTAAAGTTACTTTTTACGCAATACATGCTTGCTCTCCTCCTCACATTTTCTCTCGTTGTCTGTGTACGCCTTCTTTTTTGCCGAAAGCATGTCCTTCATAATTTGCAATTACAACATCAGCTGAAAGTATCGTCAGCAAATTTGGAAATAACCTTTTGTCTGTAAGTGACAACCACTTACTAAACGGAATTAAGGCTGGCGACATATGTACGAAAAAAGAATTCGTCAGAAAAGCTTTTAGCACCGGAGTGAGATAAATGACGTTGAAAGCATGCTGGAATTCACAAAACGTCATAACTCGAAACGATTTGGATGATGAGAAGTTATGCTGTTTTAAGTGATGCAAACGCATCAAGGGTGGTCGATTGCTATGCCAAACTAATTTAAAAACGGTAAGCAATACTGACCCTGAAATGTCTTACTAAACTCCAATGAAGCATGTTAACATATTCTGTGAACAACGTGTTTTCATAATTAAAAGTTATTTTATATATTGTGAAAGTTATTTAGAAGTTGAATGAAAATTTCGTTCAAAATACGGTAGAAAAACGCTCCGACAATCCATGCTTTTAAGCTAATCATTGATAAATTTGGAGAAACTGATTCAGTTCAAGATCAGAGAAGCAGAGTTCATCACCGTAGTGGTCGTTCAAGTGAAAACATTGCAGCTATAATTGGTCCATATTATTTCAAAAATAAAAATGGCAATGCAATTACTGTGAATGGAGCTCGATATCGAGAGATGACTAGAAACTTTTTGTGGAGTCAATTGGAAGATATTAATGTGCAGAATATGTGGTTCAACAGGACGATGCAATATGCCACACAGCAACGGAATCAATTCATCTTTTGATAGACGTGAATTCGTTACCAAGATCATTCGATTTAACAGCATTGGATTTCTTCTTACCTTAACTCATTCCAGACTATTGGGTGTTTAAATACCCAAAAGAAGAGTTCATTTTAAAAAATCCTACCAAGCGACAGGTAAGAGGTGTTGTGTTTTTTAAAGCTTTTTTGGGTAGAGGAAGTATTGGTCTAAAATGAATATTTTTATTTTTCCGAACTTCTTTGATTAACCTGTATTTTTGTGAGGTAGGATTTAGGCAACACAAAATTTCCAAAATTTTGGTGGAAAATCGATTCAGGCAAATTTGAAGACTTAAAGAAAAAAGCTCGAAACAAATTCAAAGATTCTATGTGGGATGCAATAATAAATCAGATTTGATTGAATGAAAAGTTGGACGGTAAATTTTTTTTTTTTTTTGTTTTTTTTTTTTTGTCTCATATAGGGCTATTGGGTAAAAATTTACCCATGTCATATCCCCGGTGTGCAGATAGGGAAAAATTTCATTTTTTCATCAGCAACTTCTATTGATCCCCTGACCTCCCGCACCAAATTTCATCAAAATTGTGCGGGCCCTTCTGGTAGCAGTCTTGAATGGGTTAAAGACAAAATCATCGAGCAAATATCACTAATTGAACCATCATTATTCGAAAAAGGTATTTAAAATTGTTGTACTTTTTTTGTAATTATTTTTCATTATTAAGCGAAACTAATGTACTTTTATTTTCAATAAAAACAAATAGAGATTTTACACAATTTATGACTTTTATTTAAATTTTAAAAAGATGCTTCAAATTTGAAAACCCCTTATATAGCAAGGGGCAGTCAGAATTTTTAAGAAATCGATTTTTTGCATTTTCTCAAAGTATAGTATCTTAAAAATATATTCTGAAAATTTGAAGTCAATCCGACAATTACTTTTAGAGTTATTCGGCAATAACTAAAAGGCTCTCTCTCTCTCTCATTCATGTGTTTCTCGTCAGTCTGTGTGCGGTAGTTGAACTTTAAATGCGTTTTTCTCAAAACTATGTTTTCGGAACTGGTGACCACTGTAACTCGAAAACCGCTCGATAGTTTTCAATGAAATTTACACAGTTTTTGAAATACAGTGCCTGAAAAATACAGAAAGCTAGTGCCTGATCGAAGGATTTTTTTTTTTTAATATCGATTTTTTATGAACAATTAATTGTTGGTATTTTCCCGAAAATCTGGAGGTAAATTTCCTGAGGCCGCCATTTTGTTGATTTAAAAGAAGCAATCATCAATCAGGCACTAGATTATTTATTTAAATAACTAATTTTTCTCATCCGATTAATTTTAGCTAATTTTCCAAGGATTTGTGATGGCACTCTGTATGGGACGGGGTCCAACACAGCCAGCTATTACTTTTTTTATTTTTAATTTTTTTTTTTTAAACTTTCGTGAAGTCAAGTTGGAACATAATGTAATGATGCCATATTATCACTTTTATTAAATAAATTTAATTAATACCAAAAAAAATTATTGAAAATGCTCTATAACTCACGCCTCTGACTGCCCCCTTAATCTTATTCTCGAAAACTAGAAAAAACAATTAAAAGTTTTTTTGTGCATTATATAAAGAGTTTTTGAGAAAAATATTAAAAGCGCTTGAAAAAGGCTTCCATACACTATTTTTCTACAAGAAACAATATTTTTCAATGCATTGTACATATTTTTTCTTGAAACTTCATCAAAGAGTTAACAAAAAGCTCAAGTCATATTTTTTTTGTAATTTTACTAGTATTTCTGTCAAAATAAATTAAATCAAAAAATTAAATACTCGGTGACACGCTATAAAATGCTACATATACCCAGCTTTTCGTTTGGGGATACTTTGGAATTAAGGAAGCATCTGTTTTGCATATACTTATATATATGTATATACTTTATATAAAAAACACACACTTTGTATGGAAAAAAAATAAAGAAAATTTCTAATCCGACAAAGGAATTTCTTACGATGTCTAAACCTTTACGCAGTGGCCTTTCTTTTGTTAATGGGCAACGTAATGCAGATGTTCGTTAAATTAAGTAAACGCGTGTGCGGGTGAAATATGCGCTTGGGGCCACATTTTAATGGCGCAGTGGAAGATTTTGATGTTAAAAATAAATTATTTAAAAGCATTGGCATAACATTACAGCAGCTTATTGAAGGGTTTTAGCATAAGGCAATGACCTTTTCTATTCTCTTTTTCTTCTTCACTTCAAATTTTATTATTATTTGGACTTAAAATGTTCAACATAGCAATAGAAAATTTTTATGGATGTTTCCTTAGAAATTAAACTTAAAAATGTTTTCAATTTTATATGCTTTGGCATTTTTCATTCAATGAAAGTAGAAAAAGATGGTATGTTTGGTCGTTTTATATAAAATATACATGGGCTGCTTGGTGCCGCTTGTAGTGGCACTTTGCATGAAGGAAGCTGAAGCCAACGTTTTTACTGTGTATACCCTAAGGCTGAAATCAAATTGCCACATGCCACAATTTAACTACATTTTTCAATTTATGACTCTGGAATTTTATGTGAAAATAATTTTAATAGGAAAAAAAATAGAAGCGATATTAAAATAAGGTAGAAAAACTTGAATTTTGACATTAATAGCAAAATTAATGGCTTAATTAACTTATCTCTTAATAGTTGAAAAAAAAAATCAACAGGTCAAAATGCCGACGAAAACAGGAAGTATGAAAGAAAATTTAAAAATTAATTTTTGAGCATCTCTATATGCGGTACGCATACCGGTAGAGGCCGGTTTTAGTTGGATTTTTCGAAGAAAGAACTAAAATGTTACACCAATCGTTGTGAAATGTGAAGAATTCGGAATTTTTCGGGTTAAATGGTGTTAACAATTTTCGATTTTTAAAAATGGTACCAAGTCGGATTTTTCCGACTGCCCAGTACCTCTGGCGGAATTGATTTTCGACCTTTTCGTTATCGTTTTTTCTAATTGAAAAAAAAACACTCAAGAATTTTTAAAATGTCAAAAATTATATGAAGAATTATTGTTTTTTTTTTTGAATATCAAGCAAATTTCCTAACATTAAATCAAACTACCTATGCATGTATATTTTGTACATTTGACCAGTAATGATTTATCTAACTACTTTTAAGTCAAAAGAACATTTAGTAGTTACAAATCAAAGTAAAGGCAACAAAAAAAAAACCACTTGGCAGCAAAAATAAATAACAATTTGCACTGCTTTGTTGAAACGCAGGAAAAAATATCAGCCAAGGTTCAATGCAGCATGTAAGCCTTGAACTCGAAGGACCACAAAAACAGCGTTTGCAAAAATGAACTTTTAACTACTCTTGAAATAAAACTCTAAGCTAAGGTTGCGTTATTTTGGCTTTCAAGTTAAAATATTGCATTTTAAGTTGCTATACATAACAACTGGCCCAGTGAGAAAAATTCAGCTTGCTTTACACAACTAAAGGCATACTATAGCCTTATCTCTATTTAAATCAAGCGCCAGGTTAAATACACGCACTGCCTAGAACGCAATCTGACCAGTTTTGGTCAAAAGTCGTTGTTTTTGTGACTTCCTGGCGTTTTGTTTTCTAAAGCGACTACATCAATTTTTATTTTACCAATTTGGGGCTTTTGTTTTGCTTCTTTCACTTATTTTTTTTTAGGGAAGTCATAAATTCCATTCATTTCTTTCATTGAGTTTTGTATAAATCCATATTTTCGCAGCATCTTTTGTTATTGTTATGCTTTTATCCACTTTTTGCTTTGCTCTCACATACTTCATTTTATTTATCATTAAAAAACAACCGACACACATACATACGCAAGTAGGTGTGTGTGGAAAAAAACTCTCATGTAAGTGTAGTAGTAGAACTCTTCTAAAAAACAACCTCAAGTTCAAGGACGATTACAGCCAGCAGCGCTCAATGACAAGTAAGAAATTGTGGGTGTAACGGGAGGTGGTACAAAAGAACATAGCATATTTTTAGGAGCATGTGTGCTGTTTTCTAAGCGTACAAGCAAGATGGCGTCTTATTTTACAGATTTAAATGACTTGTTTTGATGCGTTTGATCAAAACAAAAAAGTTTTTTTTCTTATCCATTTGGTTGATGAGTCTGCCCTTTGTCGCTAATATCAAAGTTCAATGTTAGTAGGATGTGCCCAAAGTGTCAAATATGGTTTAACAGTTGAGAGAAAATCCTTTTAATGTAAAATTCAGCGTGACACGATTTGTCCAAGAACATTTTTTATTAACAAATAAATAGTTGAGAGAATATTTGTAGATAGCATTTGTTTGGGGTTGCTTTAATACACCCAGTAATTTCATATTTAATTTCAGTTTGTTTCAAAATAACTTTTCGTTCAATAACCTTTTTCCAGAGTACACTAAACCTTAAATTATAATAACACATTTCTAAGAATATTTAAAATGAAACTTTTAATTGACAAGGAATTTTTAAATATTAATGTATGAAATGTCAACGTGTCTAGCTTTTATATTGCACAGATATAACTTTGGAAGCCATTTAGTTATGTAAAGCAATGTACGTATTTGTATGGTGTATATGACCCAATTCGTTTTGATTTTCATATGATATCGCACAGTGGGAGAGGTTTATAAAAATAAACACAAACTAAATACATATGAGCCATTCTTACTCAACGTTACATCATTTAAAAAAGAAAGATAAAATCTTCAAATCTAGAGAAAAATGCAACTTTTCGAATGGTGTATTAAAGAGTTTACCGAGTTCAAATGGCGGACTATGTAAGTTATTTTTATTTTTTTGAGCAAATTGTGACGTTTCAACTTCAAATGCAGTCGTGATGATTTAAGCGTTTTTTTAATAATATGCTCTGATTTGAAAACTGAACTCAAATAAATACAACATTAAGACGCAGGCTGTAGAAAAAACTAAAAATAAAAATAAATTTAATCGTCCGACTACCAGCAACAGCCTATGGATCGTCTTAAATTGCTATCGTTTTATTTTATTGCTTGAATTATTTATATACTTATCTTAATTTTTACAGAATTAAAGGCGATTCAAAAATGTTTGCCCTACACGCTGATAAATGATACGACTATTGTCCTATACAGGAGATATAGGTTACTCATACGACATGTTGTCCATAAATTATGTACTTGGGAAATGCCTTTTTCTGAAAAAAGTACCTTTTGAGCGGCACTAAATTATTTCAGCAGTGAAGAATTTAATTGAGCGGTAAAAAAATGTTCTTACGAGCAGTGATAAAACTTCTTTGGAGCAATGACAACAACTTTATGGGCGTTAACAAAAATAAAGTTTTTTGACTAAGCGGTTAAAAAAAAAGTAATTAAGCTGCACAGCTCAAATAGGCATATATCTGAAGAAATTCTATACATACATATGAATGTATTTGTATTTTCATTTATCTCATCCTATTATCCATTCAATCATAAATACAAAGATTAAATTGTTTAATGAAAGAAATCATCGATTAAAATGAAACAAATTCGCAAACTTAATTATTCAATTAGTAATTCACTGTAACAACTATAGCAGCAACAAGATTTTCATAGGACTAACCAGTATATTTACTAAGCATTGACCTTGTCAGCAGGACATTCACATAAACACACACACACACACACACACATCGACAAATTAATTCATATTGACCAAAATTACATGAATATAACGCGACAGATATTCACATGACTTTACTGCGCAATGTTCCCCATTTTTGCACTCAAATTCGCTGCTCATGCTGTGCTCATAGTCCAGTATCTTTAGATAAAATTAAGAGGAAATTGAGAATTTGTATGGTATACACTTTATTTTTTTAAATTTTTTTATTTTCGCAATCTTAATAACTACTCAAAAGTTCTAATCGATATGATTTTAAATTCTCGCTCGATTCTGAAAAATGTGAGAAACTAGTTCTTCCGCACTCTTTTCACAGTGGAGGGGAGAAAAAATACCTAATGGTCAGGAAAAGTAAGGCCTGTTATGCTGATGTCAAAAGCAAAGAGAAATAAAATGTCTGCGTATATGAATTTTTATAAACATAACGCTACATTCGCATAAACTAATTGAGAACTATAAAAAGAAACGAAAAGTGAAATCCAAAGCAGAAAACTAATTTTATTGCTTTTATTTAGGGCATTATGGTACCTTCCCTAGGGGGGAAGGCAATCGGCCGGGCGCAACGGTTAGTTAGTCGGCAAAATGGTACTTGGCTTGTAGCATATTTAATAAATTTTGTGGAAATTTTTTAGTAAATGAATTGGAATGTGCAGAGACTTCAGAGGTTTTGGAATGTGAAACATTTTTGCGAAAACAGATGACCTTTTTTTTGATACATATAAATATTTTGCGGTGAAATTTTGAAAATTTTTCGGGTAGGAGGCGGAAAATGACATATTCGCTAAGGGCGCTGAAATGTCGACTAGGAATGAGGGCCACTATTGTAAGGTATAAAAGTAAATTTTACAAATGGGACAGTTTCTGCCTTTAGTAGGGACTCGTCTTGAAAAATTTGTAACTTCAATTGAGCGAGTTTTTCTATTTTCTTTAAGTCTATTTGCAGATATTCGATGCATGCAAATATTGCTTAGTGTCTTCAAAACAAAGGACTGACTTTTTAATAGAAAAATTAATGAAGCAAAATATGAAATAATTCTGAAAAAAAAAATTTTAAATTGACCCTGAATATAGTTAAAACGGTGAACTTATGAAGAATTTTCTGAATCCATTTTATGGGAATTTGTCTAATCCATAACTTTTGCCTAAGCTGAATTTCTCTGTTTGGCCAATAAATACTGCGAAATTTTCGAAAAACCTATATTTAGCTTTAAGTACTGAATTTCTGACGCAGAGCTTATATTGTAAAGGACTTTTCAGGAATTATGAAAGGAAAATATTTTAAAATAATAAAATGTAGAAAATTCTCAACTAAAATCTAAAACTCCTGGACTATTTATATAACAGGCTTATTTTTCGCATATGACAAAAGTAAGAGAGCCTGAGTAGAGCTACTTTGATTTCAAGGAAACCCTAATTCAACCTTCATTAAATGCCGCTGGGCCCCCCAAGCAACTAAACCAATTGCCCAATTGTATAACAGTCCGACAATGTGTCTGGTTTACAAATTCGGCTACTTTCGATTTTTTTGTGCTTTTTTTTGTGAATGATTGAGCTTTTTTTGTATTTTGTTTTATTTTGTTAAAATAAGTGGGCATTTTTATTTCATTGTTCTTATTTTTATGCTGCTACGATATGTTGCTAAGTATGTGTGCATTAAGGTGTCACAGAAATAGAGCTGAATATAAGCAAGCAGTAAATTTTTTTATATTTCTAATTTTAATTCACCCTGTGTATATATTTAGATACATTTGTCAATTCCAGATTCTTTGTGGGAGCATAATATTTCGAATAAGGGATACATTTTTAATATAATTTTCTATAAATTAATTTATAAAATTGATTTATTTTTCCCTGAGGTGGCTCTCTAGGCCGCCATTTCGGATTGGTTTTTTTGCCAGGTCTATTGACGATCTGTTAAGGCAGAAGGCAACTTGAAATGAACCGATAATCATGGTGTAGCAAGGCTTCAGGCGTTGATGCAGTACGTTTAATTGGATCGTGAATGCTGCATTTATTAGGGATATGCCCCTATAGCACTTGCAAGTAATAGCAGCATAGGTGAGTGATTTTGTAGATGAGCATATTGAACAGCTACTGCAGTCGTCAAACAAGCATTTTTCTTCCCAAATTTGAGTGATGATGCACTGCAGTCCCACCGTCCTACCAAAACATTACACAGGGCAACAATAATTTTGTTGCCTTAACTCTAATATACTTTTCCGAAGGATTTTGACGCGCTAAATTCGAACCAAAACTTAGAATTTCTCAAATGGCTCCGGTTTTCGAGATATTCTAGCCTATTTTATATAGAAATATAATTTTTTTTTTTATGAAAATATTACTGAGGTTCGAAAGAACTACTGTTTTTTTTTCAAAACTGACGTGGAGTTATATTGATATCTTTTTTGCTTTTCGAAGTATCGTAAATTGAAAATTATTATGTAGGACTCCTTACAAACTTTTGTATGTAAATTTGTTTGAAAAATTTGAAAAAAAATTATCGATATGATTTCAAGTGTGTTTTCAAGAGAAAGAGTAGTTTTTCGAGCCTCATTTATGGATGCATAAAAAAATAATATATTTCAATGAAGATTTGCCTCAAATATCTCGGAAATCTGTTATTTTTGCACTTTTAGGTTAAAATATCTCGAAAACCGGAGCTTAGATTCGAATTTAGCGCGTCAAAAACCTTCGGAAAAGTGTATTAGAGTCAAAGCAACAAAGATTTGACCAAATTTTGTTAACCTGAGTTACGTACTGTATACCCTTTTTTGGGAATGGTGCAATTTCTATTCTTTAGAGAGACAATCTCTAAAACGGGTGCCAAACTGTAGTAATCAGGATGTAATATGAGCAATATGAATGCTTTGCGTCTTTGAGAAAATGTTGGATTGTGTTAGTAGTTTGACAATTTGATGATAAGACAGGTTGGAGGAAGTGTAGCGTTCGGCTGCGAAACCAATTAATCGAAAGCCATTGTTTGAAGTTATGTTGTGAATGCTACACTTTTCTAATAACTCGTGATATACGTGATATATTTGATTTTTTTTTTTTTTTTTACACAGAATTTCTAAAATTGGCAATATAATTTCGTATCTATTGTTTAATCATTTAAAACCCAACCGAAACGATTTTATTGAAATATTTATATCTGCAGATGCCAAATTTGAAAGCCTTGAATAAAACGACCACCCTATTGTAAACAATATTCTATGTTTGCTGATGTATCAACTTTTTTTATTATGTACCCCTCCCACACAATCTCTTTTGTATTTTTTTTTTTTTTTGATAGCATTTATTGTTTTTTTATTTTTGTTTCCCCTTTTATTTTCACTTTTATTTATTTGAATCAGTCATCTTAATGCTTTCTCATTTCAATTCAATTTTTGTACTTTTGTTTTTCCTCCACTTTTCCATATCGTTTTACTTAGAATCGACTAATAATGGATGTTTGAAAGTACACCGGCAGAAATCGACACTCCCTTTTCACATCCCTTAATCTACAAATTCAACACCAAGCGCTTTGTTGGATACCTAACGAAATGCTCCTAGTTGTCAGTTATTTTACTTGTAAAAGCAACCACCTGGATTAACAAGTAATTTGTTGTTAGAGTGAACAAAAAATCGACTTTTCGGTTTCTATGTTGCTTATAGAAAAGTAGTTAGTGTTATGAAAAAATGAAGTCCTGAAAATTTCATTAAAAAATATTGATACTTAGAGTGATTATTTGCGAGTGATTATAACTATTCCCAAAAGACAATTTCGCATGAGATACGGGCTATTGGCACTGATTCTTATATTTTCGGTTATGCTGAACACGATAGTGATGGTTGTTTTACTATACAGTGGCTGGGTATTTTGGTGGCATCGGAAAAACCCTCAGAAAACAGTGAGGTTAACTCGAGGAATACATTTTTTTTTTCTTAGTCCTATATTCTTGAGCATTGTAGTCCGAAAACAGACGAAGAGATTCTGGATATTCCCGATGTTCCAGTATTTTTTATCAGAAGACCAGAGTAGTAGAAAAATTAAAAATCTTCAAAAACAGGCCAAAACTCAAGCTTAAATGAGGCTAATTCGGGTAACACACTTTTTAAAGATCGTTTTCTGAAGTAATTTTTTGCGCTGAATCCGAATTTGGCCTCAAAATCGACCCATCATATCAGAGTTCTGAAATATTTGGGGTTAAGTACCTAAAAAATGAGGTTTTTGTTTACTTTCGATGACTACTGCCGAATTCTACAAACAAATATCATTAAAAGCGCGGATTATCTGCTTATGAATATTTTATACTTCTCTCAAGATGTTAGTTCTGCCGAACTAAGCGAAAAGGGCGTATCTCAAAAAAAAAAATATTCGAGAGTCTCATGGCATCGGATAGCTTAAGAAATTACGCGTCTAATGAAATACTCCTAATGAAATTTTTGAGGCGCGCCCTTTTCGCTTAGTACGGCAGAGTTGGTCTCTCAAGAAAGCTTTATATTTGCCATGGCCATCTTAATATTCTATTATTAACGAAACTTTTTCATAGTGAATTTTCTCCACATCAGTCAGAATCTTGAAATGTCCAAGTTATTTTTCTTTATTGGGAGTAGCCAAACCAACACCACCAAAAAAAGAAATCTAAACTAATTGAATCTTCATTTTAAAAACAAAATTTTCTTTATTATTGATTTTTTTTTTTTTCAACTTTTTTGTTACGTGAAATCAACAAGTCTTTTGATATGTGCATGTCTTCTTTTACAACAAGTTGAAGCACATTTTCAAGCATAAGTTAAGCGATTTTAGTAAGCTTTTCGTTGGAATTCTTCTTGACAAACTTTTCGTAACTCAAAAATTAATATTTTCTTAAACGAAAAAAAAATACGCATTGTTTAAAGAACACTTTACTTGAAATTAGTTAGTTTCCTGATAGAAGTTTGGTTTTTAAGAAAATTTTACTTTATCAAAGGAAATTCTTGCTTTATTAAAAGATTCTTTGTATGTTTTTGTGTTTTCAGTAATATTTTTTATCATTCTTTACGAGTATAAGCAGAGTAACTCGACACGAAAAGTTCCACTAGCTGCGGATTATTTGAGTAATATTTTTCGTTTGGAAATTTTGTTTGTTTGCTTCATAAGAAATAGGAAATGCTTGTCACAATAAAACACATTTCAGAAAATTAAAGTCTTAATTTCTATTCTTTGAAGAAAACTGCTTTCAACAGAACTGCTGCAACTGCTTTGCCTCGAATAATGTGCTGCAGTTATGGTACCTTGTCATTAGATGGAAGTAACTTGTACCCATTGAGCATTGAGTTTTTGGGATTAATGATCACGAATCTGGGGTTAGATTTGATAAATGCATTCACGCTACCCTCTATTTCGGGAGTGCCAAAAAATAAAGTTTTTGTAGCGGAGGAGCTAGAGGTGCAGGGGTAGGGATATGTAATTTGATCAAATCTGACCCCGGATTTGTAATCAGCGACCCCAAAAACCCCTAAAGCCACATTTTCACCGAATTTTAGCAATTTCATAAAATTTAATACTACAAAATTTCTCCTATCCTTTACCGGGCCGGAGAGCCGATATATGTATCGGTTCTCCCTGTGATACCAGATACAAATTTGGGCACTTTTCAACAACAATGATTTTACTTAAAAGTCCAAGATTCGGAAATATTTTGCGATGTTCGGACGCTGTTTTGCATTTTCAGCTTTTGTCCTTAATCATGGTGCTTTTCGTATTTTTTGTTTTCAATGTGATTGTTAAAAATACGTAAAATCAGTCACTTACAAAAGCGCGAAGCCCCTAACACTTATTTTTTTGTTGCCCGAATTAAATTGGTAAAACATCGAAGGAATCAGAACTCAAATTGTTTATTTTTTTTTTTATTTAAGAACTTCATGTACAAACAACAATAAGGACAGTCGTTGTGGTGCCAAAATTCATTCACTCTGAAATTTATATCAATGGATACAGAAATTGTTTTTATTTTTCTTAAATTCAGTCATTTATTCATTCAATATTTCATAGTCGTTAGAATTTTCGGTTTATGGAATTCAATTTATGCAAAAACAATAATACATAGAAGTCACAACAAAGCGAAGCTATCTAAATACGGAAACGGTATTATATTTGTTGTTTATAGTAGTTGTAACTGTATTTATGTGTGTGTGTGTGTATGTGTTTGTAAACGATGATATGCTGTTGCCTTTTTAGCTCTCGGCTTTTACAGTCTACTTTTATTTAGCAGCTGTTCCATTTGATTATATTAAATTTGCTTTTACCAGAATAATGCCATTATTTATGTCAAAGTACAGTAGAACATGTATTTACGAACAGCAATACAATTCCATAAAGGAAAATGGAGAATTTACTGATGATTTAAGGATGTGAGTTCTCTGACATTCTTCGGTAAAACTCTTCATGAGCGTTAGTCATAGAAATAATACGCTCTGCTACAGAGCAAATAAAATACAGTTACACCCTGAGCTGCACAGTTCTGGCTGGATTTTTGAGTGCTTACGTTCTGATTACCTAGTACAATAAACAGCCAATTACCAAATTCAGTGTTGGCCCGAGGAATGTTTGCCTTATTTGTTGAAAAAGTGGAAACTTTACCACGCTCATTTATGACACACAACAAAGCAGGCAATAATATTACAGTCCTACAACCAAATCCCTTTTTAAAGTTTGAGTAGTGTTCCTATTGGATTTTTGTGTGCTTATGCAAGAAAAAATAGTCAAAAAATCCCAACACGTAAAGCTTTTGAGATATTCTAACCTAAAATTGCAAAAAAACACTGTTTTTTACATATTTGAGGTTATGTAGCACCATGATTTTTTTTTTTTTTTTTTTCAAAAAATATGTGTGGGAACTTAAAGTACAATTCTTTTCCTTTCAAACACCGTTGAGTTTTCTCAAATATCTTTTTTTTTCTCCGAGTTATCGCATTTTGAAATTTTCATGTTTGTGATTTTCCCTATTTTACATGAAAACTCATTAGGAACATTTGTATATGAAAAGATTTCAAAATGCGATAACTCGGCGAAAAAAAACAGCATTTGAAAGGAAAAGAAGAACTGTACTTTAAGATCCCAGACATAGTTTTTGAAAAACAAAAAAAACACGGTGCTACATAACCTTAAATTTGTCAAAAAAAACCAGTGTTTTTTGCACTTTTACGTTAGAATATCGCAAAAACTTTACGTGATACAGCAATTCTGAGCCCGGATTCGGTTTCAGGTTACCCCATACCACAATAAATCAGCTCTAAAGTCAAAAAAGGACAAAAAAAATGTTCCAATTTGTAGGACTGTGGTTTTAATCGCGGAAATGGCATACACCAATCGTCGAATATTGCGCGCAATCTCATCTTTTGATATCAAAAGTTTGTTCGTGATGATAGGTTGTTTGACGAGTATTTGAGTCCTCTTTTCTAATGGGTGTCAGATTTTCGGCCAATGTCAGTATGTGTTGCACTAGGCTTTTTTTAAAACAAGAAATTGTTTACGATTGCTCGTCAAAAACTGGACCCCTTCGAGCAGGACCAGAACTTAACTGCACCAATAAAATGATCTATTTTGTTTTAACTCTTTAAGATGGGATGTACATTTCTTGCCAGAAAGACGGAAGATTAAGCAAACTTTCAAGTGTTTGCTGGGAACTAAACATTACCAGTGGATTCTACTGTATGTACATAGTATTGTATATTGAAATAGCATGGCGCTTAGCTTTCGTTTTTGTCTTCTTTTCTTCGTATTTATGTAAAGTGTATTTTCTGTTTCAATCGTTCTTTCTCTTTCTCCGATTATTTTCAATATTTTTATCTGTTACTTTTTCTTTTGCTATGTACTTTCGCTCTACTTTCGATTGAATTTTCTAAATCAATTTATTGATTACGAAAAAAAAAAAAAAAAACTTTTTAGATAAAACCGATAAGCAAAAGAAAACTGACACCAATAGCCTAGCGGCATTTAGCCAAAATAAGTGGGGTGGCGGGTGCTATTTTCTTTTATTGATTTACTGAAAGTTCTTTCGGCCTTATGCTCTGTGCTTTCGACTTGGGCATGGAACTTTTAAGTTGAACGTGTTGAGTAAATAAATAAATTTACATAATTAAATTTAATTAGGCAATGGAAATGCATTTGCGCGTTAATACTTAAAAGAAAACAACAAAAAAAAGAAAGACATTGTATTGTGTAAAGCAATGGAGAGAATACAATTTAATAATTTCAAAAGAACTGCACTTTGCTTAGTTAGATGTTTAATGTATACAATAGTTTTTGCAAGTTTTTCAAGATAAAAATTTGTTGTTATTCTTAAACTTCTCAGCACTTTCGTTATCAGGAAAGTTATTTTATTCTATTTCAAGATAAAAATTTTGTAAATTCATAATTTTACATGGTACACTGTAAAAATAATTTATACCTCTATACTATTGTCTAATGAGACGAAATGATAATTATTTAGTTTAGGGCAGAACCCTCTGATTTTTTTTTTTTTAAGTTTTAGTAGAGTTCATCATTTTGATCAAGAAAATACTTGAATGTTGGGTCCTTCATTATATATTTTGAGCTTAAAAATCATTTACATTCTATGTGTAATATCTAGCACTGGCTTCGCTAGCCAGCATTTGTAAGTGAAAGATTGGCTAAGTGGGCGGCCGCGGCTCAGGACTCACACAATCTAATAACCCAACACCGACCGTGGTTATCTATGGAGTATATCCAATACCGGCTTCGTTAGCAGTAATTCTATAGTGAAGAATGCGATTTTCAAGCTAAAAAAACATGTAGGAGTGCTTTCCGTGTCCAGCTTACATGTTTGTATATTTTTGATCAGCATGTTAAACTCTACAACATAAAAAAATTTCAAGAAAATTGAGAATGTGAAATTGTTCGGCTTCGCTAGTTGAACATATGTATTATAAGTGAAGCCGGTGTTGGGTCTAATATGGGATGCAAGCGATTTTCAAGCTCAAAATATATTATGTAGGAAGCGTTTTCGCGCTCAACCTTAATACATTTTCTTGATCAGCATGGTGAACTCTACAACGTACTAAGATTCAAAAAAATCGGAGAGGTATCCCCTTAACTAAGCTATTACGGATAAAGATTTTGGGCATTATTTTAGATCCCAAATCATATATGGGCATTTCCATGGGTCCCGTTCGACCGTCGAACACATTTAAACTAAAAAAAAAGACAAAATAAAATGGATTTTTATTTTGAAATTATGTTTAACTTATAGCTCCTAATTAGCTTTACAATTGGTACTAAGTTTAAATCTGGGCAATTTTTCGTTTTGAAGATAATTGCAAAAAACCAAGAAAAAAAGCTCTAATAGCCTTTTAAAAAAAATGTATACATTTTTGCCTTCTTCTCTGCACTAGATCCCCCCTTTGATATTGATAGATGTAAAAAACAAAGATTTTTACACCAGAAATGTCACCAAGCGCAAATTGGTTTGCGTATAGGATATCAAAACAATAAATTGCTAAGTCAAAGTTTGATGCTACCTGCAATACTTTCAAATGCAGTTTACGGTTACTGTGAAAATATGGTCGCCATTTTCAAAAGTTTTTTATTTGCTCATGGATGTATGTATACATGTAGTTCAAAGGTTTTTGCAAATATAAAAATTTCATACTTAAATAAAAGAAAATTACCTTAGCTGCAGTCAGCGGAGACTGCTCATGGTTGTTTTTCACTAATAGAGACAATTTTATTTGTAATTTTAATGCATAACTGGAAACTCAGCATTGTTATGGCAAACTCTGAGAAATGCGGAACACTTTTTTTTTTGACGAAATTCATATAAATTTAAGCAATTTCTTATTCACATAGAACCCACAAACTTTATATTGAAAAAGTATCACAAGCACACGCGATTATTTCAATTTTTTAATAACTTATTTGAAATTTTAGTTTTACTGCGCGAACGGACAATTAATATTTTCACTTTAACCACATGTTCACTAGTGTTGCCAGACTGAAAATTATGTTATGCTCTTTTTGACGTTAATGGGCCAATATGAGTGACTTGTTTAGTACGAATTCCGCATTTTGTTGCCATTTTCAAATGACTGATCCAGCAACCAAATTCAATTTGTTAACCCGAATGAGAACTTCAAGGTGGAAATTTCGAGACTGATGTTCACCAAATATTAGTACAATTGATTTTGATAGCTCAACAAATAGAAAATGAAGACACCAAAATCCGTTTCTAAACTTAAGTGTAGAAATATATTTGTTTGAAATAAAATAAAAGTTTATGAATATTTTTTATTATTCAAAAAAAATATTGTTGTTCCTTTTGTGTTGCAAAACTCAAATACGATATCCACTTCTTCTAAGTATGCCAATTTTTTCCCCCCTATTAGTATAGTTAAGGATGAAGAAATCACAATAAAGTGATAGCAACCTGCATTTGATAGAAATTTTCATACATAATCATTCCTGCATTCGCAATATAATTTATAATTTCCATATTGCAGCAGATTGGTAACACTTGGCAGCAAGGTTGCCAGGCATATCATAATAATGATGTTTGACGTTGTAATTTGGGCTAGGCTGCCAAATAAAAAAAATACTACAGATTGAAATTGATATATCTCAAGAGCCAAAAGTCGGATCAGAACAATCGAAAATGAATTTTGAAGAGAAAGACTAGAACTTTCAAATGCTGCCAGTAGTTTTGTTGTAAAAAATCAATTCGAGGTGTAACATAACCTCCGAAATAGCATGAAACGGTGATTTTTGCAGTTTTAGGTTCGGATTTCTCAAAAACCTGAGCTGATAGAGCAATTTTGAGCTTGGATTTGGATTGAGCGTGCCAAAAACCTTAGTAAAAGTATGGTCTAGTCTTTGGGTTATTTGGTCAGGAAAAGCTTGTCGGCCTGCGTAATCTTCGAGTTTTAGTGAATCATTTGACTTTTGATTTTTTTCGTGTCACGACAAGTTTCCTTCAATCTTTCGAAACGCTAACTGAAAAAACAGAGTATTTTTGGTTGAAATGTGCATTTCTGAAGGATTTGAATTTTTGATTTGGCAGTCGATATTTGGCAGTAAACGTTGATATTTCATTTCTCTTTAAAATGTTAGCAGAAAAGTCTTTGACACAAGTGTGATAGCTTCGAAGGAGGAATCAGAAGAGTAAAAATGAGGTTGAGTTATTAAGCAACGTTGTCTTGAGTCATATCTAATTACTATCGGCGATAAGTAAGTAATCTGAAGTAACTTAAGATTGTAGAACGATGAAAAAACGTAAGTGGCAAATGAAAAAGATTTGTTTTCATTACCGATATCTCACATATCACGGCGTAACTAAGATTTTATTTGGCTCGTTTAAGTTTTAAAAAAGCAAAAGGATTTATCACTGAACTTAAAATGAAAAGTCACCCAAAAATAATACTTAACATTTATAAGTTAAATCAGATTTTAAGAATGATTTTATAAAGACATATCGCTCAGATTTTAATTTAAGGCAGAAATTCTTCAATTTCGTAACCTCAAAATTTGTGCAAAAAACTCTAAATTTTCATAGACAGTGTATTGCATTTCATTATCATAACGAATTGACACAAAAAAAAATGAGCTGACGGGTTTTATCAGCAGCAGCATTTTCTTTTCATTCGTTCCAGTTTTTGTTGTTGTTTTCGTATTTATTTTAAACGGAAATTGAAATGTGTTGAACAGCAATTATTGTATGCATGTTGTTGCTGTTGTATAGTATCTACTCGTCGTAGCTCAATTTTACTCAACGCGTTGAAATTTAATTGAAAAATTGCAAATTACAAAGCGTTTTGGGGCTAAGTTTTTAGGGAAGTCATACTGTGCCACTCAGTTGGCGCATGGTATAGAAGTTCAGGGGTGGCTGGCTGGCCGCCTGTCAATGACAACGAATGAAATGAATTTGTAACTGTATCCAGTGGCGTACTTTGCATATATTTTGTCCGGAGCAAAGAACAAATCGCCACTCTAGCCCCCTCTAGCTACCTGTTGCAAATAAGTTGTTATTATAAAATTTTATTTTTTTTTTATTTTATTTTTGTCAAACGGCAAGTTCATAAGACAGCATTTCAGCCCGGGCGCCGAAAAATCTAGTGATACTCCATTCACCGCCTGGTAATATGAGTCAGCATGACTTTTTTTAGGTTTAGGATGCATGATTTCGTGATGCTGCCGCTTTTCGGTGATACGAGTCACTTTTAGAGTACGTTAAGGGCCAAGAGGATTATACTTGAGATCAACCACTGACTGTGTGTAGTAAACTGGAGGAAAATCGATTGCTATCAATTCAGGGTAATATGGAGTCGATGAGCTTGAACCTATCATCAGATTTTTTAATGACACGGTTACAAACGCTCTTCTACATCTTTTTTTTATTTCACGTTTGAGAGGTTTGGTGTCTGAGACAAAGTTAATTCTCATGAAAATGCAAGAAATTTTTTAATTTACACCATCCCTCCAGCACAACTGCTTAGCAACCCTTATGAAGCATTTTAGTAAAATTTTCTGAAAAAATATACATAAGGGTCAAACGACGGAGAGTTCTTTCATACCACCTTAGTCAAAAATTTTCCTCATAAAAAATTAAAGGGGAACCTCTCAGCTGTGTTCAAAAATTAAGGTTTTTTTACGTTTTTTTTTTCTACATTCAAATCCTTTATATATTTATTATAATTTTAAGTGTGTAAAAAAAATTTTTTTTGCATATCAATTTTTTCAGAAAATTTGACTAAAATGCTTCATAGAAGGGTTCGGGTTAAGGTGTGATCTCATATTACCCTCCATTGATAATAGTCAATTTTCCTCTAAGTCTTAGGTCTAATAGTGTTATCAATGAATTCGCAGAAAATCAGAAAAATGAAGTTTTGAAACATAACGGGTGGTTTTTTTTTATTTGTTTTTTCAGTAAAAATTTTTTGAACACTTCTCAGTAAAGTTTTCCATTTTACTATGAATAGATTATCAAGTGAACATCGCTTGCAAATCATTGAATTATATAATCAAAACTGGCCTTAGAAAAGTTGGATGAAGATCCAATTTCTTATCGAAAAATTTTCTTCAGCGACGAAGTTGATTTTTGGCTCAATAAGTACATCAACAAACAAAATTGCCGAAGTTGGTCTGAAGAGCAGCCAGAGACAGCTTAAGAGCTCCCAATGCATCCTGAAAAATGCACTGTTTGATGCGTTTTGTGGGCCAGCGGCATCATTGGACCGTACATTTTCAAAAATAATGAAAATCGTGGTTTCAACAAGACAGTGCCACATGCCAAGCACAAGCACAAGCCTTAAAAAGTAAATGGCAGCAATTGATGTATCGCTCCAAATAAATATTTTATTCACTCTTGCAAATTTTCTTAACTTTTTTCAATTTTCAAAAACCAAACGCTTAAAAAATCACCCTTTACAATTTAAGCTGTATCAACTGATTAAAATTGAAAATTGTTTTCAAGCTCCAACCAATACAAATTTTTAATTATATGTATTTGAATATCGAGCACCATTTTTCCGCCCTTAAGCCTTTGTGCCCGGGGTGACAACCCGCTTCGTTTGCCCCTAGTTACGCCACTGTCTGTATCTGGTGTTTTTTAGCCATTTCTGCTTCTATCTAACTATCATTTGATTGTTTGTTTTGTTTTGTTCATTCATTCATTTTCACCAGCTTTAACTATAATTTATTCTATTCGTATTTACTTCGAGTTTATTCTGTTTTATCGCACGCTATGCTTTAATATTTTTGATTTTCCTTTTATATTTTGTGTTTCGCTTGCATTTCGTGTGTTCGAGTACATCATGTTTATTTAAGATTAGATTAGACTAAAATTTATTTGCAGCCGCAAAGTTTGTAAAGAAACTAAACACTTTTTTACGGGGTTTATGTATTTTGGTTTTGTGTTTTTAATTTGTTGTTGTCTCTCGTTGTTATCTTATCATTTGCTCCCATTATGTTAATTTTATTTGAGTTTTTTGTTTTTATGAAGGGAAAAGGAAATCATACTAAAGACTTTCAAAATCATGTAAAAATATGATTTTTTATAAAGCTTAAGAAAAACTTAAGGAAACTTAGTACAGACTTGAAATGTTAGCTACTGAAAATAAATGTTCACAAAAGGGACTAGGTTTCAACATCATCAATTTCCACTACTTTCAATTTTTTTTTATTCTCTATGGCCTCACAAATTGAACAATATCAAGCCCATTCGAATTGAGTTATATATATTGGAGCTATGAGTAGTTAAATCACAATGAAACCCTTATATTAATTATTTAATTTTGTCTATGCTTAGACTTCCACTGATAAAAACTACATCATACAAAAACAATCCGCACCTTTTTTTCAATTTATCGTTAAACATTCGATCAAATTGCTTTAAAATTTTTATATAACATAGTTAACTGTTCTAAATTAATTTTTAACTATGCAAAATAAACCAGCAACGATTTCCACTTTGAAAGCGAACATAACTCAAGTAATTGTTGACACACGGTAATTCGAATTGAAAAAGAGACAACGAATTGGACTTCCAGAACGCGCTCTCACAAAGTGGCCGGTCATTTGTTCGAAATTATTTTTAAATGTTTCATATAAATGATCATTCGGTATATACTCGTAAATATTAATTTTATTTCAAATTAACAGCCCTATTCTGATTGTTAACTTAACAAGGAATAATAAAGGTGCTCTTGTTAATCTAATTGTTATGAAATGTAAATATTGGAATTCTAAAAAATCATTAACAATATAAAAACTTTTGAATTCCCCATTGTCAAATCTTGACTTTTTAATTTTAAATTAATAAAATAACAAAAAGAGTAATAAAAAACTGGAGCACACAAGGCAACGTGGCGAAGTAGTTAGGACTGTGAACTCATAGCTCACGTGCGTGGGTTCGATACTAGTAAATCCAAAATTTTTTGATAACTATCAATGAAAATATATATTTTTTTTAATACTTGGTTGTAACATATTTAAAACCACGCTGTCCTGTCTTTTAAATTTTATAAAAAAAAGCATTTTCACTTAGCTCAATACTGAAATATCACTCGTTGTTAAGATACTTTCTGACATTAACAAAATATGAATACGAAGTACATTGATAGGATTTGACCCAGTTACATTGTTTCATATTTATAATAAAATATTTTGGCAAAATCACATTATAAATATACTATTCCATTGTTCTATAAAACAAACCAGAATGTGTCATAAGAGTTAACTAACGGTCTATTCTTCTGAACGCGAGCTTGACATGAGTGAAAAATTGTAATACGATGTGAGTAAATAAATCCTATCTTACAAGATCGAAATTTCTAGTAGAGCGAAAAATATCGTCCACTGTCGAGATTGGTAATTTTGAAACTTAATTGAATTACGATATTGGATATATTGCAACACAGTATACACTCCCTTTTTTTTAACCCTTTTTAAGGCAGCGAGAATATTTTTCCCACCATCTTATTTCAAAATTTTTGTTGAACGAATTTTAGGGTAAATTTTTTTTCTTGTCGGCAAATTTTTTATGGATATCCTGTCTACATTTTTGAGCTATATTAGTGGCAAGTCGCCATTTTAGTTTTTTCACTGTGACGTTTGGAAGATTGGAATCGGGTGATTTTCGGTACGACTGGATAAGTCTTTATAAATCTGTGATTTCTAAGACTCGTGAACAGTAAGTTGTTAGAATTTCTAAAGCTTATTTGTATATTTCATTGAAATTCGTGCATATTTTCAATTTTAGATTTCACAGACTGATTTATATTTTGAAAATGAATGAAAAGGTACTGAATGACTTGGAAGTAGCTTACGCGTTAGAGATTTTTAGTTTACCTGATGATCTCGACGTGTGAAGATGATAATTTGGAATCCGATGAAGAAAAAAAAAACAGTGAAACTTCAAATAATTTTATGCTTATGCCTTATAAAGGGTTAAGACTTGCAGTCAAAGGTGCGCTAATGTCAATTGGTTTCCAGGGTTACCAAGAGAACGGTGTTGACCCGGCCAATGCCTGAATATTAACATTAGAAAATTTTCTCCGTTGCTTACCAAAACTGAGTTTTTCAGATTTTCAATTTTTAGCAACAAAAAGTTTATCTGCGTAGAACTTCAATTTTTTTCGTTGAGGCGAAATGTACAGCTCTCTCAATGATCACTGATTTTAGTTCAAGAAACGCTTTTTTGTAAGAAAACTCTATGGATATTTTACCAGATTTTTTCCGGTTTTTTTTTTCCTATGTAGGAATTATTATTTTTGTTAATTTGTTTATTATTTTTTTAAATTTAAGTGTCGCACTATTTATTTCCAGTTCTAATCTTTTTGCAAATATCAGAAAAAGAAACTTTACATCAATTACAAAAACAACAACATATGTACAAGTAATTAGCATTCAATTATCAACTTTAACAACAACAACAACAATAGCAAATAAGTCAACAAAAAGACAAATAAAGTTGTTTTTGTTGTTGTTGCTATTGTTGTTATCCACTTTATATGAATATCAGACAAGCAGTTACTATAATTTGTTGCTTTTGTTGTTGTTGTTGTTGTTGTTGTTGCTAAATGTTATCAAGTTGCAAAATTTCCACTCAATGGAAATTTCAATCATAGAAAATTGACCTTGTAACAAATTTTCTTTAGCACATTAAAGTAATGAACAGCAGCAGCAGCAGCAACAACAACAACAACAACAACGACAACAGCAATAACTCTGGTAACAACATTAGCAAAATGTTGTTGTCACTGTTATCGTTTTGTTGCTGGTTTTTCAATGCTGCGCTGTCATTGCTGCGTTGCATTTATTGTATGCTTGCAAGTAGGTGTGTCGCTTCTATGTGTGTGCGCGTGTGTGTGTGTGTATATGTGCACTTGTCATATTATTTTTATTACTTTAATTTTTCCACTACATTTTCATTGCATTAATGGAGTCGTAAACAATTTTCCAGTTGTTGACAAAACGGGCAAACAACAGTCAGTCAAAAGCGTATTGTCTCTTTGTTTTTGTTTTCACATGAATTTTTCGAACACTTAAAATGATTTAATTCAATTTGGCTTTTTTTTGCAATGTAATTGCTTACATTTTGTAATGTTTTTATTTGTAAAAAAAAAAATATATTTTACAATGGTGTAATATGTTGACAAACTATTTCGTAATGAAAAAAGAGACAATAATTAAGGAAAAGTTAATAAAAGTCGAAAATTACACAATTTGTCTACCATCTTTTCAAGTTAGTTTCGTATGCACCATAATTCTGAGATATTGTTGCTTAAAAATCGGGTTGTAAAATAAACTATATAAGGCAGTTTTTAAGTTGACTTCAAATAATGATATGATAGTTGATTATTTTGTAATAATTAAAATAAATAAAAGCAAATAGATAAAAAATTCAACAATCACGTCTCGAACCCGATTTATTTAAAAAAAAAAACCGAAACGTACCTCAAATGCGAATCCGAAAAAGTAAAAAAAAAGCGACTCACATTTTATCGAGGAGTTTTATACGAAAACGAATCAGTTTCGGATCCGAAGAAGAGAGTTCATCTCGAATTTGAAATGGATGCTTATGGCAAACTGGAATTATATCGGACAGAAAGTATTTTCTTAAAAGAAAATAATATGGCAGCTATATATGCTCACATAAACTACAAGTTATACCACAAAGTCTCTGCTTTAGTCTGATTCGTAAATGTTAGTCATCTCATTGTGGTACTAGTCCAATATGAAGGTGCCAACGACAAGGATATGAACAACGGCAGACTAACTCTATTTTTCTTCAATTTTTGGCAAGGTAGGGCAAGAGCAAAAAAGTCTCCTTTGCGGGGTTAGCCCATTAAAAACTGGTACCAGAAGGGTGCGTAAAATGTTGATAAAATTTGGTGTGAGAGGGCAGAGGATCAATAAAAGTTGGCGATGAAATACAGAATTTTTCCCTATCGGCACACCGGAGATTTGGCTTGTGTAAATTTTTACCCAATAGCCCTTTATGAGAAACAAAAAAAGTATCGTTCAACCTTTCATTCAATCAAATCTGTTTTATTATAGCATGCCACATAGGATCTTTGAATTTGTTTCGAGCTTTTTTCTTTAAGTCTTCAATTTGGCCTGGATCGATTTTCCACCAAAGTTTTGGAAATTATATGTTACCTAAATTCTACCTCTAAAAAATACAGGTTAATCAAAGAAGTTCGGAAAAATACAAATATTCATTTCAGACCAATCCTTCTTCTACCCAAAAAAGCTTTAAAAACCACAACACCCCTTACCTGTCGCTTGGTAGGATTTCTTAAAATTCACTCTTCTTTTGGGTATTTAAATACCCAATAGTCTGGAATGAGTTAAACAACTTTTTAAACAAACGTTTACAAAAAAGAGCATAAGCAAATATGGACAATTCTTTGCATTATATAATTTTTCTTCATTTTTAGGTGTTTCGAGGTGTTCCAATTTAAGCTTTCATCTTGTGAATAAGACTTCAATATTTTTCATTACTTCAATTTTTTTGTAAATGGAGATGCAGGGTCCGGTTGACAAATAATGACTCATCTGGCATTTTTTTCTTAACTCGTATACATTGACTTTAATTTGTAGAGCAAATTTAGGAATTTTATTTTTATTTATGCATAAAATTGCAATTTTGCCACGCGATACCTTTGCTTCACGTTGAATTTAATCACCAGCAGCAGCAGCAAATTTCTGCTCATCGAATCATAACATCGCGCCATCTTTATTTTTATTGTTCTAATTGATATCGTTCGTGTGTTCTTGTTGCTGTTGCTGTTGCTGTTGTTGACTTTAGGTGCAGCTGCTGCTAATTTTAAACGTACACTTTATATACTATACATACATTCTATTTCTCTATTTACTACTAAAATTTGCATTCGATTATTTTTTTACTTGAATTTTTCATAACTTGGCATTCGTGTCAGTTGGTTGATTTTTTTGCAATTTTTTTTTTTATTTTTTTATTTTTTATTGAGTTCAATTAAATTGCTGCGAATGCTAGCTTCGATATATATCAGTAATATATATACCAAACACTATTGCAAAATAACCTTGACAAATTTGTTGCTAGACATTTTTTTCCGTAACCTTTTTTGCTGATAGTTAACTTAAAAGGGTGCTAACAGTGAGACACTTTTATTGAAACTACCTAAATTAAAGTTTTTTGTTTAAATTAAGGAATAATTTGCTTAGTTATTATGGGAAAAACTTTAGCGAATGTATAGTCAACAGGCATAATTTTATAAATTGTATTATTTGATTATAGTACAATCGATATGACAATGTTAGGCGAACAGTGAGACAAAACAAACAGAAAAGAGAATTAAGTCTCCTCATAGTGTGAGATAATTTCATATTAAATTTATAAATCACTTAAGTAAATACTTGCAATTAAGTTCAAAGAACTAAGTCCACTGAAATGCCAACAACTCGTATTTCCAGCATTAACAAGTCATTAAATGCACTTGGCAGAAATCACTTGCATTGTCTCACTGTTCGCACTTTTCACCTAATTGTTTGAAAATATTTTTTTTTTCTGAAGCTAAAAAAAGAATTACAGCTTGACTTGTTTTGTTTCCTAAATGTATGTATTATTAATAAGTCAGGGGACAAAACTTTACTGTCCCTGATTTATTTAATATACAAAAATATCAATCAACATCTAAAGTAATAAAAAGGAATGTCGTATCGAAGTGTGGCTTATTCGCGTATATTATATATTAAAATATTACTAATTAATATGCAACTGATGCCATAGCGAAATCAATTATAACCGAAGTCTCGCCATAAAAATGGCAATATTTACAGCTTTTGCTGATGCAAACGCCAGCCGAATGAATAAAAATCAGTGAGTTTGTGCAATTTCCTTTTAATGTAATTTGATTAACTGATAATTTACAAAAAAAATTAAATAAAAACTTCAACTGTTTAAAAGGTATGCAATATACAAATATAATAAATAACTCAGTTGAATAGATGAAATGCAGTCAATGAAACAATTGATATTGCCCTACGAACAAAACTTTCAATAAACCTACTACATCGAAAAACCTTTTTTTATTGAAAGCCATAATACTTTTACGAAATTTTTTCTCAATATTTTTATTTATTTGAGAGAATTCAATTTATTTCATTCTTAAAATTATGTATATCTTATGTGTTTACCAAAGCACACACTTTGCCACAATAGACTTTAACACTAGATAATCCAGTACCTTTTCACATTTAGCGATTTTATGGTGAAGGTTTTATCTATTTTTGCAGATCTGCTCGAATTTACATTAGTCAATTTATCCAAAAAATTTAGGCAAACTTTGAATTTTAGCATGTTTTGTGACAAATTTAATTATTTAAATTTTTTTTTTATCAAAAACAACTAAAATTAAATAAATAAATTGTAATAAATATAAGAACAAAAAAAAAATGTTCATCAACTTTCACATTCCCAAAAAACATAGGAAAATGACATGTATTTCACCTTACAAAACTTCCTTGGCCCACACTGGACACTTTCCATTCACTAAAAAAAATATAAAAGGTCTAAAAAATGAATTCAATATATGGTAACTAACTAAAACTATTCTGCCGCCGAAGGCTCCCGCTAATGTAAGTAACGGGTGATTTGTTTTGTTATTTGTTTTTTTTTTTTTTCAGTGTAAGTTTTTTGACAATCCACGTGTAATTCGGAACTTGTGTCAACGCCAAAAATGCTAAGTAGAGTTTGCCATTTCACCATGAATAGACCAACAAGCGAACAGCTCTTGCAAATCATTAGATTAGGAGCAGTCCATTGGCCGCCAAGATCAAGCGATTTGACCCCATCAGCCACAATTGCAGCCCTGGAAGACAACATTTAAGCTGCCAATGATGAGATACCGGCCGAAATTCTGGAAAAAGTATAGATGGAACACCTCACGCGTAGCAGCGGGCAACATTGACATGAAATAATCGTTATAAAGTAAATGGCAAGAATTGATGTATCGCTCCAAATAAATATTTTATTCACTATTGCAAATTTTCTGTTCTTTTTTCAATTTTCAAAACCCAAACGCTTAAAAAATCACCCATTACATATATTTGTGCACTTCTTCATTATGTACTCTAATTTGTTTTTTTGTTTTAAAAAAAAAAAGATACCTTAGTAAATATTTAAGACCTGATTTTCTCGAATTTAGAAATTTAATGATTTTTCTTGTCATGTAGTCACAAACAAATGTTTAAAGCTCGTTTTCAACTGTTTTCAAAATCCTTAGAGAAATAGCACAAAAAAGAGGAAAAATCAGATTTAAAGCGCAGCTTCCTGAAAATCAGACTTTCGAAGTCAATTATGGAACCTTGGTTAACTACTATTCTTTGAATTGTGGAGCAAAATTTATTTTCGTTTTTATACCGAATTATTGAGACAATTTTTATTCAACATCCGATCTTTGAACCTATTTAGATAGTTATTACATGCTCTTAAATTGCTGAATATCCTTTATTATTTTTGGCAATAAAATTGTTTTTTTTTTTCTTTTTTGATTGACCTCAATAATGGCAAGATAGAACAAGAATATTGACTAAAGTCTGCCTAAATAAGTTATACATAGACTTGACCTCATTATCGAAGTGTTCCATTTAAAGCTGTTCTGCCTACGCTGCGTTTAGCACGTTGCTACTCACGTAATCATCGCATCGCATCGAATTTGCGTTACTAATTTGCGTGCCATTCGTATTCAAAGCGCGTACACAATATACACAAGCTACAACTCATATTCGTCAAAACCGAAACGAAAATAAAAAATAAATAAAGAAAAAACATTCGAGCATTTAAGATAAATATCTCATGGATACGCATACAAGCTGCAAATTAATAAAACTGTTAAATGATATTGTGAGGAAATGATGAAACCGCTGCTGCTACTGCGAATAATCGCAACATTTACGATACAACAAATTAACAACAAACAAAAAATCAATGAATTTTATGTTCTTTTTTCATTTTCAAAAGCACCACTAGAGACATTCGTATCTCTATAGGTCTGCAAAATTGTATCTGCACTTTTGCGGCTGTAAAAAAAAACACAATAACGAAAATAAAATTCACTTTGATTGCTTTATCATACGTGAGTGTGATGTTAATGTACACCGTATCTGTTAAACTACGCGGGTCAAGCATTTCGCCGTGCCGAACTACCATTTTAAGCGAATTGCAAGCTGTTTGTTTTTGTATCGTTTTTAATGCTTTATTTAGGCTGCGAGCTATCAAATAAAAATTGATTGTTAAAGTTAAGCTGCTATCACAGTTCATTTGTTTTTTGAGTTGAATTGAAGACTGGACTTCAAGCATAAATGAACATCTGCGCAACGAATTGTGAGCCAACGAAATCTAATCTATAAACTCAATTCCGCTATCTGCATATATCGTCAGCAGCATACTATCCTGTTGAACAAACATTTTGATAGCTCGTAAAGAAAATATGTAGATGTTGCTACAAGATTTGTATACAAAAAATATAGATAAAAACTGTGCTAGAAATCTTGAAGACTCATCGAGTTAACAAAAATCAAAGTCTGAAAGAATCGAATTCGTCATTAGATTTTAGCATAGGATTGATTGAAAAGTTGAAATGTTCAAAAATGGTTGTTGCACAAGATAGCAGGTGACAGTAGTTTAGTTAAAGCATTAGCTTTTTAGATCCAAAGTAACAAATTTTACTTAGCCCTGCAGTAATTGCGTACTCTATGCCACGGCGGGTGAAAAGAAAACTTAAATGCAGAAAAAATGTTAAAAAATGTAGTATGCCATCTTATTTTTAGTTGCCTAATGTGTCAGAAAAAGTTTTAAGTCTCGACGGAAAATTTCCTTTCAGCATAATAATAGCGCATAGCTTTAATTGGACGGGTTTTTATGTACAAATGCTTCTAACTATTATTTGAAAAAAGCTCCTAAATGATTTTAATGAAACTCAGCGATATTGTGTATTATAGCAGCGATGGGCAAAATGCGAAAAATGAGCCAACTATGGCGCTGTACAACAAACACGTCATTTCTATTAAGAAAAATAACCAAAACACCAGACTCTGCTACGCATTTTTTGTTGTTTTTTTGTTTTTGTATACGCGATATATTCACATTGAATTAACATTGGGATTTGCATTGTTGTTGCATCATTCAAACGAAAAAGAATCGAATGAACCAAACAACAATGCGCATAGTGAGGACAGCTTTTCTTGTTTCGTTTGATCAGTGTACTTACTATATTTCTACTTATGTTCTTGTGTGATTCTTGGGTTGGCTCTGTGATTATTGCACATTTTTTTTTTTTTTTTTTTTTGCTATCGAGATCGTATTTATGGTGGGGATTTTTTATGTTGTTATTTTCGTTGTAAGTGGCTCTTACTTCCAAAATTGTGCCCAACTATGTATTATAGGGTAAGGGGCTGTACATTAACCACATATTTACATACGTAAGATGTTTAGGATGAAACGGATCAAGGATTTCATTAGGACATCATCAGGTGAGTGAACGTCTGAAAATTCATTAAGATAGAGTTTTTCTTAAATTAAGTTCTCAAAAAAAAAAAACTCGTTATAAATATATGGGGTATTCCTTAACTAATTAACTGTCTACCATTAACTATTTTTTCATTAATCGTGCTATTGGTAATATTTTTTAAAAATTTACAACAATAAAAAAAAAAATTTTTAGTTTTTTTATCACTGTAAAAACCAACTCTATGAAAAAGTTTTTGGTATGGTACATACATGAGCTGTTAAGAATCAGTTGATCTTTAAAGCGAAGATTTTTTAACCTTTTTGATGTCTTTTTAAAAAATCACAATTGACCTTGAAAATTGATGTCAAGTTTGAGGACAAGATCCCTTTAATTTGATCCCTTAGAAACCTTATAACCTTGGTCTAAAGCATATAGCACTATCTTACTCAATTCTCGAGTCATTTGCCTGGGGAAACTAAATGGTGTAGAGAAATTTAAAACTGATCTTTTCTTGAATTTAGAAGTGGTGTTGGAGTTGGTTTAATTGATAATAATATAAATTAGAAAATAGTTTTCAAAAACGTAATTAATTTATATTAAAAATATCTATCAGATAAACATAATATCATTTAGCTTTGCAGTTTTCCTTAAAATATTTCTTGTCTGATTTGGGTATATGAAAGTATCTCGTTGAACTGCTACGACCGCCCACGTTCACATTCGTAGTGTGACTCGCTCTTTAAAAATTTCTTTATAGTCTGTTTGGTTTTAACTTTTTGTTGTTTTATTTCTTTGCTTTTTTCGCTGTTCATTGCTCATTTTAAGTAGTGATTTACGAGCTTTTGATTTAAATAAAACGTAAAAGCAAAGATAAACTTAAAATTTGAAACAAATTTTTTTTTAATACAAAAATTACATCATTGTGCAACAAAAAGTTAGTAGAGCAATTTCAAAATAATTGAAAAAAATGTGACATATTAATGTATCTTTTGTTAACAGACTAGTCGCCGTCCATCGATTCGATTGCGTGCATTTTTTTTTCATAGTTTTCCATGCCATTTCCATAAGTTTTGCAAACTTAAAAGGTAAAACGACTAAATAATTACATCATTTGAGTTAAGTAAAGAAAATTGCGAATTCATTGCGAAACTTGATAAAAAAAAACTGGCAACAAGCAGGCTTACGACAATAACGAGTAGTTGTTTTTTTGCTTATTATTAAAAAACTATTGCCAAAGATATTGGACTGATGTTTTGTTTTTAATTAAAATAATAAAAAAAAGCCATAACTTGGTGACATTTGCAGTTTTAACTTAAATGCGTTTTTATAGCTTAATAAATAAATAAAAATTGTTACTAGTAATAAGAAAATAGCATCGATACCTAGATGACTCAGATTTCTGATTTGTGTTTCAAAATTAAAAAACAATAAAAATTTTAAATTTACAACTTCTTATAGATTTTTGTGATCTGCACTTAATAAGCGGCACCCTTTTGTGGTTGCGGTTTATTTTCCCACAGCAAAAAAATTGTGCGCGCGAAATCAATCAATTGGAAAAATGTGAGGTGCTGAAAAGATGGGAGGGGAGTGGAGAGACAAAAACGCTTTAAATGCTTAACCGCAGTTTGTAATCAGTGCAGCAAATAAGTGAAAATTAATCGCTATTTTAACACCATAAATTGGTTTTGCTATGATTATTTTTTTACGATAGGTAGCAAGGTACTTCGGTAGAGGCATACCGATATTTTGCCATTGAAAAATGGTTATAGATGTATTCTTTTCTCAAATGGTAATATCTTATGCTCTACTGTGCAAAGTTACTTAGCGTCACAAACACTTCTACAGTTCATAGGGACAATAGAGGATTAAAAATTAATAAAAAATAT
Source organism: Tricholauxania praeusta (assembly GCA_949775025.1). Lineage (NCBI taxonomy): Eukaryota > Metazoa > Arthropoda > Insecta > Diptera > Lauxaniidae > Tricholauxania > Tricholauxania praeusta. The sequence goes on along the minus strand of OX459030.1, from coordinate 128,996,614 downwards.
GAAAAAAAATCGCTCGGATCTATTTTCGGAGATATAGGCATCGGAAGTTGCGGACATAGCTGGATGGAAAATATAAACGGAAAATGGAAAATATGGATGTCATAAGAAAAATAATTTAATGGCCTATGATAATGGTATGAAAATTTTTGAAATTTAATCTATGATTTTGGAGATATGACGATTATTCTGAAATTTTGACCATTTTTTTTTTTTGAAAACATTCAATGAATTCTTATAAAAAGACTGTATTTAAGAACAAAAACAACAAAAAACCAACAGCAGCAACAACAACAATTATTATTAGACGATTCTGATTATAAAACTTACACATTTTTATTAAAAATCATGGTTTTTCACCTGTGGCGCTCCTTTTTTCACATAACCTTACATTTTAAATAATTATTATTTATGTAGAAACCTTATTATTTTATAATGAGAATCGTCTTATAATAATTTTTGTGGTTGTACTAGGCGTTGTTGTTGTTGTACTAGGAGTTGTTGCTGTTGTTTTTCATTGATTTTGTCCATAAACACATAGTTTTCATAAAAATTCATTGAATAAATTTTTTTGTTTTTCTTTAAAAAAGGTGTAAATATAAAAAAGTTTGCAGCAAGCTATATACCATTTTAAAGGGAATAAGTTAAGCTTTCTTAAAATGCGAAAAAATTTACTGGTTATTAACACATTTTTTGGTAAAAATAACGGTTTTTTTTTAAAAAAAATTGGTCAAAATTTCAGAAAAATCCCAATATCATCAAAATTATAGCTGAAAATTCAAAACTTTGCTCGCCATTACTGTAGACCATCAAATTATCTTTCTTATGACACCCATATTTTCCATTTTCCATTCAGCGATTCCCAACTCATAATAATTTTCACAAAAGCTATATCCGCAACTTCCGACATCTACATGCATATGTATATCTCCGACTCTACGTACATAGATCCTAGCGACTTTTTTTTCCAATTTTTTTATTGCTTTTTACCCCCTATTATATCATAAGAAAAAAAAATGGGGAATGCCAGCAAAAGAAAAACTGTTCCGAACATAGTAAACTTTCAAATCGTCAGCATTGCTTCATTCACAAAATGTTATAGTACTTTAATTAAGCCAATAGCATGTCTTAATGTGACAAATATTTGAAATAAATTTTATATGAAAGTGTAATAAATACATTGTAGAATGAGTTACTTCCAAGCACGATAGCCACTTACCATCAAACAAACAGTCATTCCAGTAAGCAAAGTAGGCAAGTGGTTCAGCGCATGCTCTCTTGTTTCAACATGCATTGGATCAATACTTGGCCGTATCACAAATTATTATTTCGTTTTTTTTATTAAAAAATCTAGGAAGTAAAATCCGCGATACGAGTGATTTTTACCGCGCGAACTGGAAGTCTCATTATCGGGTTCCCGGAGTTTGCAAAAATTGCTGCTATTCACGAATATCTCTACAAACATTAAATAGCGCCGTATTGTGAAAGTTCGCGACACTTTATTTTTAATTTCGATTAAAAAAACACACAATATTTGCATTTACAATATACTCAAACACATAAAAATTGCAAAAAATATTTTTGCGAAACTTAAAAAACCCAAACCGCGATAGTAAATCAATTGAACTGTCAACTGTAAACAGCTGGTAGCAGCGAGTTCACGTGCAGGGCTGCCACTGTGCCAATTCACATTGTGAGTGAAGGAATGCTAAATTTTTTTCCCTTTTCCAAGGAACTCGCTGGATTCTTGAACGCTATAGGGGTATATTGATCAGAGATGGCATTTCCGGTACACTTGTACTTTTTTCAGCGCGTTCGGCGCAATAGACGAATTTCCAGTGCACTTGACTATTTCTAATAACTACATTTTTTTATTTTATATTTTTCTGTAAATTTTTCCAAGTCTTCTAAAAATTACTGAAAAAAAAATAAAAAAAAAATTTAGAAAATTTATGTTAATTTTGAAAAAATTACTAAAAACAAAAAAATGAACAGTCAAAAACTAAAAAATTGTTGAACTTTTCTTTGTTCACTATTTGATGAGCTGTAAAAGACCTCGTGAACAAATCTTAGAAGGAATTCCGACAGTTTCCAAAATAGAGGCAGTAAAACTCTCTTTCGGAGAACCTCTCTTTAAGCTTTTGAGTGTTTATAGTTACCCCTCATTCCGCAGAATTCTTAGCCGCATACGAACGTTAAGTTTTCCATTTGTAGTTTAATTATTGAAGGCTACCTAAATATCCAAGAGCGCCCCAAAGGAATACTATTGAAAAAGAAACATCCTTTCAAAAATACTTACTGCTGAATGAAGAGCTCTTTTAGAGAGTGGCTTTTTTGACGGGCGTGTTATTTTTGATAATAGGTTGCTCACTTAGTACCTGATATGGATATCAATAATTCGTTTTATAGCTTTAAGAAAAAAATTGAGGTAAGGCTCATAGGCATATAGTCTTTTACTTCGATGTGTGACTTAACTTTTGCATAGTTTTGTAACTACGGTGGGGCGAAGGGTGCCGTCGCCCCACAATCCTCGGTTTTCATTACGATTTGCAAATATATAATTTAAAATTAAAGATGTTTGTATTGCTCAGAACTTGAAAGAAGAAGGAAAAGACTGCTCGTCTAAACTGAAAAGTTTCTTTCATTTTGTCTACGCGAGTTTTCTACTTTCTTATAGTTAATTTGTTGCTATTCTTCGGTATATTTGTCTTTATCAGTTTTTTTGTAGATATTGGTGGATTTTTTCCCGTTTTTGTTAATAATCTTTACACAAACATTTTGCGAATTTCACGGCTTCGAGTCGTGTCATTTTATGTACACAGAAAAATTAGCATCGCATGAAGAGCAACTAATAATATTTGTATCTGTTTATTTGTTATAACTATTTGTATCAAGTTATTGGAAAGGCGTAGTTTAAAGTGAAACCCAAACAAAAAAGGTTTATATTTCTTTAACATAAAGATATTTACATATGTCTCGTGTATCAGGAGAGGAACTAAGTACGACCGGCGGTGTTCCACCTCCACTATTATGCTTGACAACTAGCAATCAAAATCTTCAACGTTTAAGTGCTAGCGGCATCATGGCAGTGGCCTATGATGATAGGCCATCATAAGTTATATAGATAACACAGGCCGACAAAATTTTCATTTAAAAATAACCCAGAGACTAGACCATACTTTCCGAAAGTTCTTGGCACGCTTAGTCCGAATCCGTGCTCAAAACTGATCTATCAACTCACAAGCCACAAAAAATTAAAAAAGTTCTTGCAAGAGAGTCGTAGCTCGGGTGCTCTCGAGGTCTTTCATCTCATGTAAACCGCTAGAATCTACGATCTCGAAACGACGGTTTAATGTGGCAGCTTGCTGCTGCCAAAATCTATAGGCAGTCAATGGAGATCTCTCACGATAACTTGGGCGTCTTATGGAAGCATTCTTGTTGTTCTTCAAACGATCGTTTATATGATTTTTATTTTATTATATTGCTTAGACCTTGCCATTATGTATGAAATACAAAATCATTCAAATGTCTACCACATAGCTTCCTGCAGGAGAACTCACGTTACCACACAAGGAAAAGTCCAACGGCGTCTTCTGGAAACGTTTCGCGCAATAAAGCCAAAATAACGTCAGTTACTTCTCTCGGCTGCTCTATGGTCGCTTGTGGGTTTCAGAATCTCATATATGGCAATGTTTCTATTCACGTATCCACCAAGCAAGAACTGAGCTGCATTATAGGGTTGCCAAGTTGAAAAGAATCTATTCCCGGGCTTCTAAAAAAAAAGTGTTTGCTCAAATGGTAAAAAGTAAATTTTTTTTTGAAAAAGTTGACCCCTTTTTTCCTTTGGTCAGTAATATTAAAAAATTAATTCATAAAATGGTAAGCGCTTAAGTTTTGTGCTGGGAAATACTTGATGAAGTTTTTATTTTTTTGTTTTTTCTTTGAAGTCGAAAATCATGCAATTCACGATTTTCCAATTTAAGAAAAAAAAATCATTTTTAAGCCTTCAGTAGCTTTATTCAAGCTCAATTGCTCTTTCAAAGCATCCGTTTAATACTCTCAGTTGCTGTCTCGCTCGCACCTAGCAGTACCAAAAATTTGTGTTAATTAAAACAATTAAATTTTTTGACGCGCCCGATAAAATTTAACAAATGAAAAAAAAAAAAAAAAAAACTGTTTGTACACAATATAAATATAAATCAACTTTTTAAGAAAAATAGCGTGTAAATTTAATTGAAAGCAAGCGGTAGCAACGCGCCGAAAAATCTGAATGAAGTATCTACGAATGTTAACTTGGAGCAATAATTGCTGCCATTAAATAAACAGCAGCAGCAACAGCGCCGACAACGACAACAACAACAAATACGATAGTTCGTCAAATGTTTTAACATCATTTTAATTAAAGCAAAGAAAATCACGTCACGTTTCAATTTTTTCTTTTTTTTTTTTGTAAAAAGTTTTACAGCTGTTGGTTTAATTTGTGATTTTTGGCAAAAAAAAAAAATCTTAAATTTTGGCAGCCTTTTGTGTGGCAAATAAAACATTAAATACAAAAAGTATTTACGTAGTTGGGCTGCTTCATTCGAATTGTTGCTCTTCTTTAGTACCTTAATTTTAAGTAATTTAATTTTTATTAAACTTTTTTTACTCTGTTTGTCTTTTCATAAAGATGAATTTAATACTGAGCTCTATCTCGCATGTGAAGGGGTTGCCGAAGGAAAAAATTTATAGCAGCCTCATTTTCTTGTCACATGCAATAAGCATCATAACAGTGATGTGCACGAATCCATTCATTTTAAGTTTTCAAACGACTCGCAAAAAAACAAGTACAAGCTTGGCTTGTAAATAAACGAGCAAGCCAAGCCGACATTCATCCAATCGTCGATCGTTCTAATGCGGTGCTTAAGCCTTAAAAAAAAAAACATTGCACCAAGCGACGGAAAAAGTTGAATCGGTAGGTAATAATTGAAAATGGATCTTGAACGTAACTAGGGGTACCCTGGTCCCAGGAAGAGATAATTTTGGGCTCATTCAAGGTAAATTTGTGTTTGATGGAGAAAGATTGAAAAAATGGTACTTGACATGACTTGGTGCGGCCATTAAGAGACCGTTTTGGGTCCATTTTTGTAAAAAAAATTGATTTTTTGGCATGGCTTGGTGCGTAACACCGAAAGGATTATTTTGAATTCATTTCCGGGTTTTATACGCAAGTGGGCACAACAAAGACTCGAGGATTTCCGTTCAATGACGGAATTGTTATATTGGAATTAGTCCACGCGTTTTAGCGCGTAATGTCGGTTACAACCATATTGTCGTTATAAGAAGTATAGTTTTTATGAATTTGCGGGTCAGTATAGATAAACTTGTATTTGCATATTTTTCAAGCATATTTTAAGATTTTTCTAAACTTTTTTAAGCGCTTAAAATCGGGTTCTTAAAGCTTACTTTTGGTCGTTTTATGAATGAGATTAGTTCAAGTAGTATTGAATGCTGATTATAGTATGATTAAATTATGGTCATTATAAATCTAATTTTAAAGTAGATACTATCTGGTTTCTAGAGAGGAACTCGTCTCCCTCCCTCTCAACCGATTTTATCCCATATAATTTCGTTGGACTTCACTGCTTCAGTGTAGAACAGATATAAAATTTATTGTTACTACTCAGTAAGATATGAAATCAAAGTTTTCCTTAAAAAAATTTAACCGTTTACTATACAATTGCTTTAAATCCGGCACTTGCTGTCTTTTTTCATTCAAAACGTTCTCTTTCATGCGAATGGTACAAAATGTTTTTATGTCTGTTGTCTTCGTTTGCATTCAATTGTTTTTCTGCTTCTTTTTATTTTATTGTTAAATTGATGATATTTGATTTGTTTGACTTTGACGTTGATTTAAATTATTATTGTGCTTCCATTTTTACTTAACTTTTTTTTTTGAGTTTTTGCTTCAATTTAAATTTTTTTTTTCTTGCCCCATATCGCTCTTTGCTTAAGCCAGCATGACACTTTTTTGGTTTTCTACTAAGTTTTTAATTTTAGCACAATAGCTTGGATTCAAAACTTGTTTATTGCAAAATAATTCAATTATAATACACTTGAAGACCTGAAATTTAACGCCCATCGTGGAAGTCAGAGTCAATCCCTAATCCGTTCAGATTTTTTTAAACCTTTCATTTTGCTTCCTCGGAGACTTTTGTAGCCAATAAAAATTTTAACAAGAAAAGTTAAAAAAAAAATTGTTTGCTAACATTAGAGTGTAAGTAGAAAATAGTTTTCTTTTTTTTTTTTGATATTTTTCGAGAAAATTTTGAATCCACCCAAACATGTTTTAAATGACGTCCTTGGCGTGTTACGTTTTGGAAAAAAAAGTGATTTTAAGTATTGTGTTGGCTTAGGTTTTGCGTAGCTCGGTTTTATTTAGCTGAACAGTGTTAATTGGCGGAAAGGACACGGGAGTACAGACGCAGCGCGTAGCACAGGCGCAGTAGAGAAGATGTAACAGCCCCTGGTAGCGTGTGCTCAACGCTTTCCTTTTTTTTCTCAATTTTCTTACATATTCCACTATATTTAGTACTTAAAAAGCGCGTTAAAGTTGTCACGACGTTGCGTCAAATTTTCTGTGATTTTGGGGTCGCATCATAAGTAACTGTCTGTGTGTGCTGTGAAGCTGCAAATGTGAGTGTATGATGGATGCCACTTTGAATATCTACAGATGTGTGATTGCATGCGTACTAGTAGTTTTTATTTTCAATTATGCCAAAACGTTGCTTGGAATGACGTTAAACTGAGTTTGGATTGGTTTCATTGAAATTTTTTTTTTCCGCATAAGAAGAATTCCGAATAAGGTCCGCATGAGTGCACTCGAAACGATCATCATATAAACTTCCGAATGCAATAAACTTCGAGTGTTTGAACTTACACGTACATTTTATTAGCAATTTATTTGAAAGTGAAGCACTCACCTCTACTGCTTCGTGTTTCGATTTTATTTTTATTTGATTTGTGATTTTTGTGCATAAAAACCTCGATGGACTCGCAACGTGGCGATTGGCTTGACGTTCGTTTGGAGTGCACTCATGCAGACCTCTAAGACGTAGCTGAAAACTCAAATTGTGTTGGCCGGAAATGTAGCTAGCCCCATTATCACGTTTCTCCCTGTGATGGCCGAAGCCAGGACGATCGCTTTTATCTTTGCAACTTATTTAGTAGCCTCAGGAGAGTAGAATGGGCTTACCTGTTAAAGTGCCGGTTTCCAGAAATAGTGTGCTTGATAAGGTTTCTTGTTTGAGTTATGTATTAAGATTCTTTAGTGGCGTATTTATGTTCGTCATCATGTGCTCCCGAGCATAATAACCAAGTGCCCAACAGACACTGTCAGCATCATGTTTCGAAGCACTGTCATTTGCTATCTGATCTTGGTCACGACACTTCCTTAACATGAGTCTTTTATTCTTGTCATCAGTCGGGTACAACCTGAGAACGTCTGTCCAGTAAAGTAAGGGAATTGATTTTTCTTGATCAAGAAAACGTATAGCAGGTGGGATCTCGCCTCTTTATGAAAGTCAATTACAAACGTTCTGTTGTGTGATTTTCTCATTAAAATTTTTTCAGTTTTGTTGACTTAAAAAATTAAAACGCATATTAAATAAAGTAATAATTTTTAGTATTCAAATAATTTTTTTATTTTTTTCCTTTAAAGAAAAAACCCAACTTTAAGCAAAAGAGAAAACCACAGAATATTTTGGCCCGGTTTGCGTTGCCAGCTGAAATACACAGCCAAATTTAAATAAAAGTCATAAGCCAAAAAAAAAAATAAAATGTAGTTGAATAAAAAACAAATAATTTGTACCAACAACAAAATGTTAATGAGCTCGTGCCATGCCAAATAATTAAGTTCTAAAATACTACAGCAACAATATCGAAATAGCAAAAAAAAACTTGTAACAACTACAAGTATTTGCAATTACTTGTTATAAAGATGAACTATTTTTGTGCTTCGATTTATTTTTGAATAAAAAAAAACTTGGCGAATGATAAATTCAATTATTTTAGAATATTCATACATACTCGTATAAGATAGCATCTTTTGAAAGTTTATTTTGGATTTTTGAGACGCACCAAAATCTGCCCAACTGAAAACCATTTGAGTTCAAGTTCCAGTTTAACCTCAACGCAAAAACACGTTCTTTAAGAGAATTTTTAGAAAATATTCGGAAATAATTTTCAAAAATTATTTTGTAAAATTGGTTCTTCAATTGAATGGTGCTTGGATTTTTTGATTTTCTTCAACACTTTTCATAATTTCTTTAGAAACTTTTTGCTGTTCAAAATTCAACTTTGAGCCCACTGTAATGCTAAGCCCAAACAAAATTTAGAGCTTTTATAGTTTTCTTTTATAGTTTATCTGACAATTAATTTAAAAACATTTTAAATCTCTAGCACTTTCATTTTCTTACAATTTATGGCCACGATCTCCTACTGTGCCACGCTGTTTGTAAGATATGAAACTGAATCTTGGACTTAAATGGTTCTCAGGTGGGCAGATTCTGAACATTCTGGAACAACGCTATTGCACAAGGCATACGCATACAATTCTTAAAACAAAAAAGTTCCGCTGTTGTTTTGTTAACACCAGTTGATTAATAATTAACGTCAGTCATTTCAATTAATTCCAGACAATAAACTAAACCAAACAAACGATCAAATGAAGACTGAAAATTCAGGCAGCAGAAAACAATAAATTGTTTTCTTTTTTCTTTTTAATGGAAAACAATCTAAGATGCAAATAAATTGAGCATTAAATAAAACAAAACTAAACAAACGAAAATAGAAGATGGGCGAAAAAATTATTTGCGAAATTTTAAAAATAGTCTGTCTTCTGTACCACTGTAACGGATGTTAATAGAGCGCAGCGTGCCAAATTCAGGCAGACGTCAGGTTCATATAATAGATACTTCCAACTTAGTGTTGCGCGTGTTCTGTAGACGTGTTCCAATGACAGTCGTTCAGGTAAACATGTGGTAATGAAAAAGAAAAATTCAAATTTGTTGTCAAAAATCTGTCTAGCATGAGTTCAAGGATATTGATGTTCTTCCTCATTTGTGAGCTAGCTACTGCTAAGTGTAACTACCCAGTAGGCAAGAACAGGAGCTAGCAGCGCTTCTAGCAGACCTTTCTTGGGCAGTATCAGGCCTACTTTCTTTTTTGTTTATGAAATGTCCCAATAAAACAGGCCTCTAAGAGCGCTTGGGCTCTCAAAAGTACTTGGAAAAATTTAATTTTTATACGCCGTAGATTAATTGTGTTTTTATCTTGCGTTGATATTTTTAATGTTTATTTTTTGTGACGTTTCATACCTTAATTACAATTTGACAATGAATACGCAAAACTCTCTACCACCTTAACATAACATGGAACAACAGAAGAGAAGCCTGGCAACATGCACACCGTTCTTTACTTCTAACAATGTACACTAAAAGGCCCCAACTTGCGTCGATTCGATTTGCGTCGTTACATACGATTGGATTTTTTCACTGAAAATCATATGTGAAGAATTTTTCAAATCGGGGAATTCCCATTTTATTCTGTAAGGTAAGTTATTCTAAGCATAGTTGAGTTTCTCAATAAGAAGTGCTGTGGTTAAGTCCATAAAATAACAGAAATAAAAGTGATTCGATTTGAGTTGTTTCGGTTTGCGTCGCATTTCTCCGACCCCTATTAAGAACGTCGTATATGTACAATGTAGATGACAAAAAAGTAATGCCGAATCATAAAACATTGCAATATATGAAATAAAAAAAAAGCCTGAAAAACTTTTAAATAAATGGGATGCTTCTTCTTTGACTTCCAATTTCAGGCCTGATAGCACGTCTGCTGTGGGTAGGCATACTAGCCTTTCATGAGTATATTTTTATTTGCATGAGAGAAAGCCTCATATTATCGCAGCAGTGCTTTGCTCAATTGCCTGCTGGGTAGCTGCCCGCGATTACAACTCTATGTAATTGTATTGCGTTCTGTTTACTAAAGTGTAATTGCTGAAACAGAAAGTTTAGATTAGTCTTCATATTCACTTATTTTTTAATATCAATTTGCCTTTTTTTTCAATTAGAATTTCCCTGAACGATAAAAACTTACTTCACTTACTTGAGCAGTTTCAACTAATTTTTGGTGTTGTTATTTTTAGTGTTGAATAAATTCATTAATTTTACCTTTACTTATCCTTTTCATCCTAATGATTAGCGCGCTCTGTCTTTATTGTTGGTAAGGAAGAAGATTTAAGAAAAACGATTGTTTTTTTATTTTTCCTTAAATTTTTTATTCAGTTTCATTTATTTGTTTGTTTGCAGCTCTTTTGGCATTAATTTTATATTTTTTTTTCTCTCTTTATATATAGATGTATACTTTATATTTATAATTTTGTTTTTTTTTTTATTTTATTTTTCTTTTTCATTGGATTTGTCTTCAAATCTAAATTTACAATACGTTGCGTAACACATACATTTTTGTGTTTGCATGTATGTATGTATTTCTCATGTCTGTGTGGTTGTGTGTATGTTTGTATGTGTGCATATCTATGCATATGTGATACGCAAAGATACATTTTTTTATCATTTAGATTTATTTTTTAAGTGTTTTTTATTACATTTTTCAAAAATGTTTTTGAAAGTTAAATTTCTCCTCAATCATTTGCTTTTTTTGTCTTGTTTTTCTATGCTTGATACACAAAATTTTATTTATTAAATTCACAAATTCTGCTGATATTTTATATTTTTTTAATGCAACATGACAATAAATATATTTAATTTATTGTTTTTGTATTATGTTATTTTTGTTAAATTTAATATTTTATATTTGAATTTCTTACAAATACGAGGATACAAAATATAGGATGTAGGATCAGTAAGGACCTTTTGTTTGAATTATTACGACTGTACTTATAAATGTAAGAAATAGTGTTTGTTTCATAAATAAAACTAAAGAAAAAGTTTCAAAATAAAGTTAGCAATTTTTTTCGGGGTATGAAAAAGTAGTTGCAACGTTTTTGAAGTTCTCCAAAGTACATGTACTAAAAAGCTTTTATATTTTCACTAAAACACAATACTTGAAGTGTCATACATTTTCTTGAGTACCCACACACAGTGCACTTTTTTAAGCCGTTGACTGCACAAAAGTAAGTAAAAGCATTTTATTTTTTACTCCGAAATTGTTTTAATTTTTTAAATCCGGTTTGCTTTCTTCTCTATACGCGGTGCAAACTTGCAAAATTAAGATATTTTCCTACTTTTGCTGTACGCAAAGAAACATAGATTTTCAGCCGATTTTGCTTTTATTCGAAAGACAAATTTCCTGTGATGCAAATATTAAAAATTGTGCATTTTTTCTAAGGTAAGGAACCCCTGCACACATTTGAGGGGTAATTCAATAACCTAGAGAAATGTTGCACACAACTTAAAAATCATTCCTTGAGTTTTTAAGTTCAAACCATTTTTTTATAATTGTAAGTAATCATTAGTTGTCCGAAAAAATTGTTTGTTCGTCTATATTTTTATTAGCAAATTCAGAAAGCCCAATTCATTGATATTAGCAAATAACATTATATATCAATTTTAATATTACTCCGGGCATGTTTCGCAAAAATTTTACCAAACAAATGGTAATTTTTAGAAATATTCGAAAATTTACTGAAAATGTGCCAAATATACCGAATGTACTACGACGGTTTTTTCACGACCGAAATGTACCGAAAATGAATAATTTTTTAGCGTACATGACAACGATAACGAATCTTAGCATATGGGCATTTCCATGGGTCCCGTTCGACCGTCGAACACATTTAAAGTAAAAAAAAGTTAAGATAAAACGGATTTTTATTTTGAAAATATGTTTAACTTATAGCTCCTAATAAGCTTTATATTTGGTGCTACTTTTGAGTTTGGGCAATTTTTCGTTTTCAAGATAATTGCAAAAAACCAAGGTGTCGCACGGGACAAAAACCTCCGTTTTCGTGGAAATGTCATATTAATAACAAGGCAGCACTTAAGGTCTTCTTTCAATATTATTCCTCAGATTGATTTGTCTACGTTAATAAAAAAAATTCAAAGGAATGCAATTTCGAGGCAGACAGCTTACTTCCCATGCAAAAAATGTATGCTTACATTTAAGTGCTCGATTGTTTCACATATGGTTTGTATTGGTCATTGGGTCAAGACGCTCAATAACTTTTTGAACTTTACCTCAAATGAAAAATAATCTATATGACTTATAATTTATCATTGGAAAAATGCATACATGGAATCTGAAATCGTTTTACAAATTATTATTATGGGTCTGTTATTTTGCAATAAATTTGAAAGAAATTTTCTTTTAGTTTTCGAGCGATTTTTCATTTTTATTTAGCCCCACTTTTTTTTTTTTTTTTTTTTGATCTTATTTATGATTATTTTTGGGTCACTTTGTTAACAGCAATTTTAAATTCGTTTTTTTTTTCATACAATGTATGCTATGTTTTGCCAAAAAAAAAGGATATTCTTAAGAAAATCTTAATTTAAAAAAGCAATACAAAAAAATCGTTCAAGGTATCTAGAATAACATTACGCCATGTTTGGTTTTTACGTTTTTTTTTTTTCAATTTTTTGTTTGTTTTTTTTTTCTTTTCTTAATTTTTTTATTGTTAAGTTTGTCTCTTGAAATGTTATGTTAAGTTGCTATTTTTAAATCTTAATTTACGACAATGACAATTTTTATTTTTTTTATATTTTTAAAATTTATTTTTCAGCTGCTTAGACATCATCGTCATCATTTAGATACTCATTTTATATAAATATTTTGAATTATTTTTATTTGTTTGCTAATTTTTTATTGTTTGTTGTTGTTTTATATTTCAACTTATATCTGGTTTGCTTCTCTCTCTTATTGTATCTACGTATCTTTTTTATAATTCTTATGACATTTCCACATATCTACTAAATTTTTATCTCTGTATCTAAATGTGTGTGTTTGTTGGATTTTATATCTAAGAAAGTGTCGCATACGCGTGTCTTTTTGTGTGTGTGAATCTGTGTGCATATATGATAGAATGGATACGCAAGTATGTCTGCCTTTTATCTGTTTCTTAGCTTCTTGATAGAAATTGTTTTTTCAGCTTTATAATTAAAACTTTGGCTGCTAAAGTTTTGCTTCACATTTTTTTTTTTTTTTGTATTTCTATGATCCATTGTTCTTACTGTTGCTGTATATAAGTGAAGAGTATGTTTGTGTATGTTAATGAGTGTGGTTGTGTGCGTTTTATTTTTATTTTCATTATCTAATACTTTCTTTAATGTACTTATTACGAATCTTTTTTGTTTTGTGTTTATTTGTAAATACAAGGTGAGAAATGAAATTTAATATAAAAACTAAACTATTCAATCATAATTGAAAATTTAACTACGCTCTACATAGAGAACTAGATCGTTAAATAAATGAAGATTACTTTAATAATGAAATAAGTGGTATTTTATCATCACTTGCATGGTCGTCAGTAGTTAGTAATTTTGTTATGACTCTGAGCAGTAGATGCTACTATGCTACTGAGTAAACAGATAAGAAAACTGTACTGATTATGAAGCAAACATGACCTAATCAAATGGCAGCAAAAAATGCAGTGTTGGGCGTGCCATAGATAATGGAGCCAGAATTTGGCTTCAAGCTAGAAAAATGTTGTGATTTTTTACAGGAATATCTCCAATACCACAAATCAAACATAATACGAGGAATGGTATCAAGCAAATTAAATATTTTTATCGTTAGCGTACTATCCGTCTCGTATCAGCAAAGAAATTGTGAGTTTGTTTCTGCATTGCTTAATTTTATTATGTTGTTCCGTAATAGAAATTGTTTTATTCCGAATTGCATCATAAATTGTTCTACACTAAAAATCTAAGTAAACATTCAGAAAATCAAAAAAATGGCGAAATATCCCCTAAAATGAGCGATGACATAGATTTATCAGGATACGAAAAAACTTGATACAACTTTTTTTTGACGTTGCTGAACCTTATTGGTTTCTATTGCTTTGTTTTGTGTTAGTTTTTTAATAAAGATCATTGAGCTCCTAAAACAAATTTATTTTTGAACTTTATTTCTTGGTACACAATACCTTTGGATGACGTTTTGTAAAAATATTTATATTGTTTCACTGATTGCACTGCCGAATAGTAGAACACTCTCACATTTTCTATGATTGAGCTTATAGCTATGGTGTTAGGAATTCATTCATTCTTTGATAATAGTTTGACAAATAAACTTTTAAATAATGACAAATGTTTGATTAAGATAGTTAGAAGTAGATGACTCAAAAATAAAGTGCCTCACTGTTCGCACCCTTCTCCTAAAGTCAAATAAATGCTTAAGTTTTGGTTTTGCACAAGCCCACCGAAATACTTTAGAAATCATTGAGGTCGAGAGAAACTTTGAAATCCATGCCTAGTTACGAAAATTAAATAAAATTTTGAAATGAATTACAACAGTATCACTCTACTAAAAAGACTTGTGGAAAATGTTAATGGTCTATTTTACGAGTTCTTTCGACCATTGTAACTTTCCTTCACAAATCTTTATTAGTAAGAATGTACATAAGTACATACATATACAGGCGATTTGAAATTAAAGAAAAATATATATACACATATACATACATGTAAATGAATAGTAGGTATGCATGAAATTTTTATGAGTCGTGGTGTATTTTCTTTCAATTTGAATTTTTTTTTTTTTTTGTTTTAAAGAATTGTTTTTCTTTCTTACTATTTTTACTTTAATATTATATTTTGTTTCAGTTTTAATATATATATTTGTGAGTTCTAAATTTCATATGCATATAATTTATTGGTTTAAATATAAAAAAATTTTAATAAGAAATATTTTGTTATTTTTATATTTATTTAAAAAATATTGCATTTTCATATTTTTTTTTTTTTTATAATTTATTCTTTATTTTTTTTTCAAATATTTTTCACGTTTGCTACACATTTACATTTATTGAATATTTAAGTACTTTCTTAAATGACTTTAGATTTTTGTTAATACATATTATTTTAAAATAGCTAAACCAATTCAGTTTGTTTTCCGTGTAAGTTTTAGGTTTGAGTTTATGTTTATTGTTTTTTTTTTTTTTTTTTAGTTTATGACACAATTTTCTATATTCATATGTACTAACATTCTTGCAACATTTTATTTTTATCGACAAAAGCAGGGTAAGTTCTTTATGAAATGAAAAAATTATAATAAATATTTATTGTAACACATGGGTTCTAAGTTACAATAGATTTATGGCTTTAAGATTACTGTTAACGTGTCGTATGAGTAACACATAATTAAAGCTATTCCATGTTACTCATACGACATGATTAGCAAACTTCAAGCTACAATATCTCAGCTACGAAATGACCTAGAGCTCAAACGTCTTTGTGTTGTTTGCTTAATTTGGAACTTTTGTGGCAATATATAAATAATGGTATACATATTTTAATGTGGAATCAATGCAAAATGTTTGTTAAAATCATGAATAAAATAATGTATGTAACCAATACTTTAATTTCGACATCAGAAATTTTTTCATCAATTTCTGACGATGAAATTAAACTACCAACTATTGAAAGCAAACTCTTTTGTGCGTGTGTGCTTGTGTGTACATTTATTTAACGTTATTTGTAAGTATGTATGCGCTTAAAGCTAGAAAACCTACGAAAAATAAATTGCTTCACAGTTGCTACTGTCGTACTTTTTGAAAAAGGATTTTTACGACAACGACATCATTTTGAAAAGACAACACACGCGCGCTAGTGTACAAACAAACGAAAACAATATAATGTACACACACACACACACACAAGTAGCAAGAAAGTCACATAGATACAGACGTCTCATCGTCGTCCTTACTGACTCGACAGACTCATTCAACTGACAGAACGACTGACTGACTAATCCTAAACACACTGTTGTAGGAAGGATGAAAGAAAACGTCAGAAAGTATCAGAGGGAAGCAAACAAAACGAAAAGGAAAATGAAAACACTTCAAATTTGAAATTTCTGTCTTTTATTTAGGCTAAACACAGTCGGACAGACATGTAAAAATTTGGAAAGCCTCGAAAACTAGAGGGTAGGTATATGTATGTACATGTGCATAAAAGTTGTGAAAGTAAATAAGCGAATGAAAAACACCTGCCAATCATGACGATATTATCAAGGAAAAAAATTCTATAAAATGACACATAATTAAAAATATTAAATTTGTCTACTCGTATAAAGTGTAACAACTTTTTTAAACACAGACCACGAGTATAACATCCTTTAAATAAATAAACAGTTTTTATTTAGACTCTTAAATAACCTTTTCAACTTAAATTTTGTCCCCAAGCCCAATCGTATTTGAAGTCTTTTAAAGGTCCCAAACCAAATAATAAATTTTAGTCCTTTAAGAGCCTCCCATATCTTCTTATTGAAAATTCCAAGAAAACTGTTGTGTTTGCCACCTCCGAATTGAGACTCAACCGGCCTCACGAGCAAATGAGCACAGTTTGTTTTAGTTTCCGACTTGTTCAAATTGATCAGTAAAATATAAAAAGAAGTCCTCACTTTCTATTTCGAAAACCCCCCAACTCGGATACTAGCCCCTACTTAAATCCGGCGCTGCTGTTTACTATTTGACTATTTCGCGTGTTCCAAATTAGCTTCCATAAATAACTTAACATAACATAAATTGTAGTTTTAGTACTATGTACAGCGAAAACGATGATGAGGAAACTTTCAAATTACCTTGCAGTCTTTATTGGGATTGAAGTTTGGTTCAACAAATGAAGGTACTGGACGACGAAAAGTCAAAAAGCTTACCGATAGCCTAAGACTACTGCAGTTGCCTCACTTTCTACAAATCCAAAGCAAAAATATTAGATATTTTTTAAAGTATTTCTTTTTTTATGGATTTGAAAAATATTACAGGGTAAAATATAGTTGCACAGAATGGCAACTTCTTAGCAGAAACCAAGGAAGTATTTGAGCAAAGAAACAGTTGTGTCCACAATACTTTAAAATTACTTCGAGGAAGTGAGCGAGATTTTTTTATCATTTTTTTGAAATCGCACTACATCAATACTAAACTGAACTACATATTAAATATTAATTAATCAAATAAAACAAAAGTAAGCAATTTTCTTTATGGGAATGATGAAATTAAAACAATTTTCAGAAAATATTTATTCAAAATGGAGCTGAACACAGAAAAACAAAAAAAAATCCAATAAAAAATAAAAAACAATTTCTTTTTATTTATTTTTTTGTTTCGTATGTATTTCATTTATTTAATTTTAATTTCGTTTCTGCTGCTAAATAAAATTATTAACAGTATTTTTTCAAATTATTTTTGATTTTGTTTATTTAATTTGTTGTAACTTAATTTATTTCCTATTTGGCTTTAAAAAAAAATTACGAAAAACACAGAATTTACTTTAAAATAAAAATATAAACTAAAAAATATTTATTTGCATTCCCGTGGGGCCTTGCTAAACATTTTACAAGTGTAAATGTATTTTATGTATAAGTTATTTAATAATAAGAAAAAAATACTTTTAGAAAAGAAGATGTGATGTAAAAGTAAAGTTTTAATAAAACTAAAAATAACTTAAACAATTTTCAGTTTTGCTTTTTTACTTCTTCGACGTTTTTCTTTATTATTTACCATTTTACTTTTTTTCAACTTAAATTTGCATATGCGCATACATTTTTTGTTACTGTTGTTTTTGCAGTTGTATTAAACCCAACAATTAAATAAAATAAATTAACAAAAAAAAAAATTACAATAATAGTAAGAATTAAAATAATAGTAAAAAATATAGTTACATAAATTAATATTAAAATATAACAATAATTATAAGTTTTTAAAAAATTTACATATTCTATTAAAAAAAAAGAGAACAAAGCGCAAAAGAATAAAAGAAAAATCGATTAATAAAAATCTGTTACACGGTATTGACAAGGGAATGTAACATTTGTGACGGATAAAAAAAAAGTTTTATTTTTGTTTTTTAATTATATATTTTTAATATTAAAAAATCAAAAACAATTTAGATATGCGAAAAAGTTATTCAATTCTTATGTGTTACTCATGTTACATTCGCATGGCAATGCCATGCCATTAATAAAATTTTTTATATTAAATTATAGTTTTTGACTAAATTAATTTGTTTTTGCACATGATTTTTAGTTTATCTTATAGTTTTCATCCTTCCTACTGCTTGTTTTGTATTTGTTTTTGTTGCCATTGTTGTTGTGGTTATTGTTTCTACTCATTATAACTAAAATTGTTTTAATTTACTAAATTTATGTTTGTTTGCTTTTCTTCTTGTTTTCAGTTGAATGAAGTAGTTTTGTTTTATTTGATTTATATTTTCAATGAAACAATTAATGTGTATTCTTGTTGTTTTTGTGTTTATTCTTATTTTGAAATTTATTTGATTGTTTTTTTTTTTTATTTATATTTTATTATGTACTTATATATTGTTATGTAATTTAACATAAGACGCGTTTAATGTTGTCGCTTGTTGCTTTTTGTTGTAGTTTTTGTTGGTTGGTGTTTTTTGTTTGCTATTTTTTTTTCAATATTTTATTACAGCTTTGTAGTTTGTTTCATTACCGCGCAATTCTGCGTTTTGTTTTGTTTTGCTTTTTCTCACAATATTATTTTTCAAACCGATCTATGTATGTTTTTATTGTTGTTGTTTTGCTGACTTTTATAATTAAGTTTGTAACATTTTTATTTTATATTTTCATTTTTATTTTTTTTATTTTATTTTCTTGCATAGTTAAATATTTAAATTAAATTAATAAAGCGTTATTTTTTCACATATTTTAAATTTTTGTTTTACTTTCTCATTTTTTGTTTTTACTTTTTTCTGTTACATTTTCATTTATTTTGTTTTATTTTTATTTTAACTTTTTATCCTTAATTTTTACATCTAAAAAATAGTCTCGTGATATTTTTTTCTTTCCATTTTGTTGTTGCTTCTTGTAGTAGTTGTTGTTGTTGTTGCTCTTGTTGTTGCGTTTTCTGTTGACTCTGCACATTTGTTTGTTTGTAAGTTTTAAGGATTTATTTTTGCCGTTTTTGTTATCTGCATAATTTCCATCTTTTCTGTGAACGTGTGAATGTGTCTGTGTGCTGCTACACGTGTGTAAATGAATTGTGTTTGTATATGTGATTACGTAATTGATGAACAAATGTAGAAGTGCGCAGGGAACTATGGTATCGCCTTAATAACCCATCCATTCACCCACAAATCTGTTATCCATATCGTCGTCGTAGCTCAGCATTTTGTTATTGTTGAGCCAGCTGAAAAAAACAGAAAGAGAAAGAGAGAGAGTGTGAACATAAGTGCGTGTGAGATAAAAAGAAATTAATTATGAATTTTATTAATGAGTTCGTAGTGAATATTATGCAGTAGCACAACAACAGAACCAAATAAAAGAAAAAAAAATTTAATAAAAACAAAACTTGTAGAAAAACTTTTACCAAGTTGATTAAAATAAGTAGGTTATTTGACTACATAAATGCAAAGCATATTTAATTATACAGTTACAGTGGAAAAATTTAAAAATATTTACTACAATGCTGTCTAAGGACATTTTTAGTATGTGACTGACAATCTTTTTTTTTTTGGAATTTTTAATTAAGAACTTTCAATGTATTTCAAGGGTGTAAACAATAAATATAGAAAATTGAGTGACTAGTAATTCGATAGTCAGATGATTAAAAAACATACCAATATCGGACGATTAAATAAAAAACCAGACAGTTATATACCAAACTGAATAAATTTTTCAGACCTAACATGGCAATATTAAAAATGAGATAGTGAAGGTACATATAAGATTCTGAGCTGCAAAGTTGCCTTTTCGAAAAATAATCCATTTTTACTTTGATTTGTTCCGAAACTATAAAATGAAGAAAAGTATTTAATATATAATATGAAGGGGGTTGTGAATAATTTAATTTTCCAAACAAAATTCATGTAGCTATTTTTTTAACTGAATGTGCTGAACTCCTCACTTTTGTCTGTTTGAAATTGATAAAAAGACCCCCCATATTGAAAATTGGCATTCCATTTTATAAACAGATCAAAAACAGAATTAAGCCAGTAACAAAAAAAAAAATACAACATTTCTTGGGAGTAGGAAACTAAAAAGTTTATTTACCTTTTTCATAATTTTGGTATGGTGTACATCGAATGTATTATTCACTTTGTCCTTCCATTTGTAACGCATACAAGAGAGCGTGCAGTTATAGAAATTAATGCATGTTCTTTATGAAGGGGAGTGGCATCTCCCCGACAAGCAAATATTTTGATATACTATGTGCAAAATACTATTTAATCAAATTAAATTAACTAAGACCAAAACCATTTCTACACCAATAATGTCATCAATAAACAAAATTTATGTTTCTCGGCAGCGGAATAATTCAAAAGCGGCACATGCATTCACTGTTTAGAGTAGCATGTCGACTGTATCTCTATTACTTTGAAGATGCAAATGGGGATTCAGAAACGGTAAATAAGTAATATACGAGTAGAGCCATGCTCGAAAACGTTTTACATCCGGGTCACCACTTGTTAAGCCTTTGGAAAGTTCCAAGAAGTCACGAACTCAAAACAACACTCTTGTTTGCTAGTATATATTTATGTATATCGATTTTTGTGAAGTAAAATTAAAAACCCTACACAGGTCCTAAACAAATTATGAAGCTTACCAAGACTTAGAGTTATGAACTTAATTTTTTTTTTTTTAAATTTCCATTCTACCGAACTTCAAAATTTTATGAAAAATGTTTGAGCTCAAACTCAACATTTCAATTCTATTTGACCTACAACCAATGACAATATCAACGAAAAAAAAAAAAAACCATAACAAAAATAAAATCATCAAAAATTCTAAGACAAAAATTAATTTAAATTTTTTTCTTTTAGATTTGAAAGCACGATAAGAAATATATAAAAAATTTATTAATAACACTTTTGCTTATTTTTGCTATATCTTTCGCTAAATAGAATTGAGTAGTAAAATATTTCCTCTGCCACTTCATTCCGAATGCGCCACTATTGTTGCCACCGCACTGCTGCCCACGTACGATTGGCCAGAACATCAAATATTTGATTTTAATTTCAAACATAAATAATTTCCTATTTTTGAATTTTTAGTGCGTCTTAAATATTTTGTTTTCTTTTCTATCAGAACGTTGCGCAAATGTTTGACTTTTTAAAATGTTTTTGCGGTACTTTTAAAGCAATGTTGTCTTAGAAACTCACGGTGGTTTTTGTAGTTTTATTTTGTGTAATAAAGCAACCAGATTAAAATCACCCGATACTGTCTTCCGAAATTGTCTCGACAATTTGAAAATTAGTACGCGAATATTCTCAAAACTCATGCAGCAAAGCTAAATCTAAGTTTTTTCTTATGTAAAATTGTAAGCTTCTATTTGAATACCGCAAAGAAAGAATTCTTTTATACCTTTTCTTAGGGAGGGCAGCACTTCTATAATTTCAGCCTTGACAAAATCCAATAACGAACATTCGTGCACGAATATATTTTTTAAATGACATTTAAAACGGCCGTATTTTACTCCTTTAATTTTGACTGAACTAAAAGCGAAAGCAAGCGACAAAGTTCATTAAAATATCAACAAAAAAAATTGCGTTAGCCGCAGCTCATGCTAAAGGGTGATTTTGTATAGGAAACAGATATAATGAGTTTTATCATTGAAATAAAATTCAATTTCAAATGTCAATAAACAGCGAGCAAACACGATGACAGCAGCAACAACAAAAGACCAGGTGTATAAATTACGTTGACAACAAACACGACGGCAGCAACACCAGAAGCGACAAATAAAAAATTTAAACAAAAATCGATTAATGTCGTCCGTTTCGAGGATTAGTCTAAACAACGTAGAGTGAAAATTTTTGAATGAAAAACAGGGACAAGTGATAGGCAATTGAAGAGAAATAGGTATCAAAGAATTTTGTCTTATTTAGAGTTTTCATGAAAACAATTAAAACCAGCATTTTTTTTAATTTTTCATATCATTAGTGAAGAAATGTTCTTCTAAAAAGTCATCTTAGTTCGCTTTTTATTTTATTTTAATAACCATAATTTTTTGTTTTTGAATACAAAATACCCAACATTTTTGAATTTAATTTTCATTGTTAAAAAACTCTTAATATTGCAGCGCTCTCTTTCGACCCTTTCAATGTTTATGCAAAAACCACACAAGTCTACGTTAGTCGCGATCGATATCCGTTACAGAAATATAGGAAAACACCATCTTTTTCGGTCACTCAAAAATCTTACATTTACCAAGAAAAAAAAGGTCGTAGCCATGTTTGGACCAACAAAAATATGTTGTGATAAATATAATTTTTGTGGTGAACATCTCTTTGGTAAAGGTTCACGCTGTTGCTGCTGCTAACAAACATTAAGCAGTACAAACGTTTGGATGCTCTCATTTAAGAGTTTGTCCGAAAATTAAACCTAATTCGCAAAACTTACGTTCGACAGCGATTGATTTTTTTCGCGCCTTAATGAAATAATCGAGGGTTGAACATGATATAGCGAACATAAATTTTATAAGACCATTTTTTGCTCGTTAAAAAGCATTTCACAAAACTATAGTCAATTTCCCGGCTATTTTAGAAAATTCTGAATTCCTAACAGGCCTGAAATTAAATTCTAGGCCATGCCGGTTCAATCCCGTTCACTTGGTAACTCTGGTCAAACAATAACTTTTGAAAATTTTGAAAACACAAAACATATTTGGATTAATTTTTACAAATTTAGTATCGCTCTGTAACGAAATATAATATTAATGATGACTTTACAAATTGAAAAAAAAAAAATCACGGATCGTTGTTGTTGCACATTACGCAAGCACAAAACAGAAAAGATGTTACACGATGTTGCCTTAAATATGGGGAATCTAAATCCGTTAGTGGAATTATTCTATTGCACCAGTATTTGGAGAGATTTAACCCATTGGTGCCAAAAATATAATTTTTTTCATAATTTTCAAGAATCCAAATGAAAGTTATCAATTCTTTTCAAGATACTTACAAACTTTGAATTTCAATACTTTTTTAACCATGGGACTCGCAAAAGTATTCAATAAAATACTCAGAATTAAAATAGAATTGCTCAACTCAAATTATATACCTTTTTTTGTTCTAGATAATAAAAATATAATATATGTTATATAGGACTTTGAAGTCATTATTCCCAACGGGAAATTTGGAAGCAGCTTCCAAGGGGAGCACGTAAAATTTAACGAAATCAGCCAAGCTTGTTGTTATAATTAGGCTTCTAAAAGTATATTATTTGAATTATCAAATGGCAACTATAGAAATCAAAAACTCAACAATTCATTTTGAGAGAAGACTTTTAGAGTTTTAGTCTACTTCACATTAATAATAAGGGTGGCTCAGTTGGTTAAGATGTGCGCATTTCAAAACAGTAAGAGAGTAGCATGACACGGGAGGCCTAGCTAGGTTCGAATCTGATCGGAGGAGACAGATTAAAAAAAAATAGTTTTTTTTTTTCATTCAAGCTTAATATGCTTCTACTCATCATCTAAGGAAGCATATTTCATGTGTTTCCAAAGATGTTCTTCTACTCAACATCCAAGGAAGCGCATAACATATGCTTCCAAAGATGCGCATAGCAAGTTACTTAAGTGCCAGGGCTACCAAGCAGATTTGTATTTTGTTTATTGCGCATTTTGATATTAAAAGAACAAAAGCTATTTCGCGGAAAACAATTGTTGTAAATGTCAGACGGCAAAAAAATGCAATTTGAAACAGAAAAAAGTAGAATGCATAACACACGAGTACTCGCATAAACAACGAATAGTAAACTTAGCAACTTGGTCGTTTTTTTCGCAAATAAATAGCGACTTGGCGAATAAGATCAAGCTAATGTAATTTTAAAAAATGTTTCGTATTTTTTTCTTCATAATGTTGCACACAATGACCATGACATCCTTTAATTGTGAAGGTAATTGAAAGAAACAGAAAGAAACAGAAAGAAGTGGAAAATATGTAACTAATAAACCAATTGTTTTTATATAAAACAAAAATAATATTGAATGGTAAGAACACGCCACAAGAAACTTTTACAAAAATATATTAAAGAAGATACTAGATGATATTCTGGATTTGAGAGATCACTGAAAAAAAACTTAATTTCGAACACTCAGAGCGCAAAAAAAAGTGCACTGCTCGACGACCAAACTGACACAAATTTATGTTTTGCGTAATGTGGCGCCGCAAGCTTGAAATTAAATTAAACGTCTAACTACAAACTTCGATTTATCGTGGTGGTTGATAGATGAAACCTCGTTAGGCTAAAATTAAGCCACTTGTTTTATGGATAATATCTAAGCTCGTCAAATGGCCCAAATACTTTTATATATAAAGATTTAAGGGCTCGAGTTTTCTTTGCACGTATTTTTAACTTAATTCTTTAAAAAGAGCTTCATGTGCCATTTACAACCCCATTAAAAGTTTAAAAATTAACAAGTGTCATACAGCCTCCACAAAATGCAATAATTTAAGAAGGCATTAAGAACGAATAACACTTTTACTGAACTGAGCAAAGTAATTAAACAAAACAAGGACTACAACCACAGAAAATGCAATGAAGTGCGAGCACAAACAAAAACAGAGAACCAAAAAAAAGTCGAAAGGTGAACAAACAGAAGCATGAGCGACAAATGTGTAGTAGTTCGGAAAAAAAGAGGAATACCAGTTTTATCATTAATAAAAATTAAATTCAATTCGCTGAACTGCAAAAACCTGACTGATTCTACGCCCAACTGACGTCGACAAAGCAGAGGCGCAAAGTAAGTGAGTGATGAAGAGCAAATGTAATGTGATACTGTGTGCAGTGTCACAATACAAAAGGAGAAAATAAAAATTTGAATGATGGAGAAGGATGACAAAAAAAATACAGGACGGCTTGAGTTGATGGCTAAATACTTGAAAAGTCATTTGCTGACGGACGCAAATAATTGCAGCAGCTATAAGAGAAGATACATCAAAGAACAGTAGTTATGTGAAGATGAAGCACAATTACAAATCTCACAAACACTAGCGCTTAGAAGTGTATGACAGAAACTAAGTCAACTGCAAAAGTGCAACGAATTTGCAACACATAGCGTATGAGTGACATTTTTACATAGAATCAATCATCATGTTTCGCATACGACATGTAATTCAATAAATATTGGTTATTAATAATTCAGAAAAAGACAACGTCACACTCATAGAAAAATATTGGTGAGACTTAAAATTTTCATTGGTTTATTTTGCGTGTAACATTACAATAGTTTAAGAAACAATTCGTGTGATGTTTACTTTTTTGTGACAGTGTAAGTAATAGAATGTTCAATGCAATTGTAGTTCTTTAATTTTTTGTGACGTTCGAATTAAAAAAACGCGACACTGGCTGGATGCAGGGGCAGATGACGTGCTCACCAACTTAGCCGACGTATATATGTAATTTTTAACGAAAAAGAAAAAACAAATTACAAATCATTACAAATTTTAGTATTTTTCATTGTCGCAAAAAAGTAAACAACCGCATATGCATTGCATATTTCATCGTTGCATGAGAGTACATACATGCAAATTGTTCTGTACTTTTCGATAGTGAAGTCAATAATTTCGAAATTGTGAAAAGAGATATGTGCAAACGTTTGAATTAAATATTTCTGTAACAAATTATTATTACAATTTTGTGCAAATTGTAATTCTAATTTCTTTAATAACACCCAGATTTGATAACATGGTCTGCATACTTGAAAAAAATTGCACTATCAGTTGAAATATATATTTATTTGTGGTAAGGAGCAAAGTTGTTAATTCGCATTGCATTACTACATTCCGAAACAAGCGTCAATTGCTCTCGTTTCTATTTGCTGAGGAGTGGATTGTATGCATAGCTTTCGAAAATAGCTTTTTATTGGTAAATGATCGCCTATATTCAAAAGATCAGCACGTGCACGTTTAGAAGAACGTCCCCCTGTGCAACGAGTTTTAAGATTCTTTTGTTTCAGTTGTTTTAGCTGCTGAATTGTGCACTGTGCGATAAAAATGCACAAGCTCCTTGGAAGAAACATTCAAAAAATATCGAACTCGGTATAATTTCCTCGAAATTTGTGAGTCTCTTTCCAAAGGCACTTGAGTTTTGACTGGAAATCAAAACATCATCAGTAACATAAGTCCATGTGACGATGGAAGCCGCTCCAACTTCATCACCTTCATATAATTCTTCCATCTCCTCTGCTCGTTCGTCGTTTGATTTGGAACATGAAACATCGCTGTGTTTTTCCTGTGTTGTCTGCCACCTCCCCTTCTGAATAATTTTTCTTTTAAAAAGCAAAATAAACGTAAAAAATGGAAAAGTCTAGCATTTTAGTTTGCCCGAAGCACAATGGCAATCGCAGGACACATTTTGGTTTTCCAGATCGACAAAGTTTCTCAACACATGTAAGCGAATCCAACCAATGGTACACCCCTGTTAGAAATAATACTTTTTTAAATATAATTTTGCATAAAGAAAACACAAAACTTCACTCAAAAAAAGGATTGTTTAGAAAGCGTTTGTGGCAAATTATCGAATGCTTAATATAAGCACTTATTATTTCAAGCAAACACTTAACTTTTGTCTTAAACTATAAGTATTTGTAGACAATATAAGAAAAGCCAATGTATTTGACCCAAGTAAAAGTTAAGTTGTGGCAAGTGATTCAATTACTTCTATGGAAAATTTAAAAAAACATTTCCTAAAATGTTGCTTCTAAATGATATAATTATTTACGACAAACGTCAAAATATTTCCGTCAAACAATTCAATTTATGGAAGTGTTTCAACAAACACTTGTATTTTGTCCCAAAAACTTATTCATTTCAACAACTTATAAAACTAAAGTGATATTCTTGTCATGTTTTTTGTATTTTACAGTGCTATGATTCGATATAACTTTTTAGTTACTTACATTGTACAGGGTGTTTTTTTAGAGGTATAGAGCTTCGAATTGAAATAAAACACAAGAAAATCGTTTTAATGTCCATCAATTTGGCTTTATTGGAAGGATAATTTTATGCCATCAATGTTTAAATATGATTTCGGGCATGTGGCCGCCGCGACTGGCTCGAATAAAGCCAATTCTACAGGTCCAATTTTGAACCACTTTTTCGAGCATATGGGGCCGTATGTCGGCAATAACGCCACGAATGTTGGCTTCCAAGTCCCCTAACGTTTCTGGTTTGTTGGCGTAGACGAGCGACTTCACATATCCCCAAAGAAAATAATCCAATGGTGTCAAATCACACGATCTTGGTGGCCAATTAACAGGTCCATTCCGCGAAATTATGCGCTCATCGAATGTTTCCTTCAATAAATTGATTGTGACGTGCGCTGTGTGGCATGTAGCGCCGTCTTGTTGGAACCACAACTCATCCACATTCATGCCATCCAATTCGGGAACAAAATAGTCGGTTATCATGGCTCTATACCGGTCTCCATTAACGGTAACAGACTCTCCAGCATTATTTCGGAAGAAGTATGGCCCAATGACTCCACCAGCCCATAGAGCACACCAAACAGTCAGTTTTTGTGGATGTAATGGCGTCTCAAGGGTCTCATGTGGATTCTCTTCACTCCAAATGCGGCAATTTTGCTTGTTGACGTAGCCATTCAACCAAAAATGAGCCTCATCACTGAACAAAATTTTGCGATGAAAATCAGCATCGAGATCAATCTCATTTTCGGCCCATACACCAAAATCACGACGCATTGCATGGTCTCGCGGCTTTAATTCTTGCACAAGCTGGATCTTGTAAGGTCGCAAGCCAAGATCTTTGCGCAAAATCTTCCATAAAGTTGATGGACAAACCTCCAATTGCTGTGCACGGTGGCGAATCGATTCATTCGGGTCCTCTTCAACATTTTGCTCTACAGCGGCAATTGTTTCTTCGGTGCGCACTGTTCGACGTCTCTGCGGATGCGTATTATCACATAGAGTAAACGTAGTGCGAAAACGACCCATGGTTAACCGAATTAATTGCTCTGATGGACGATTATGTCGACCATAAAATGGACGGAGCTTGCGGTAAACTTCGCGAACTGAACCATTATTTTCGAAATAAATTTGCACGATTTGCAAGCGTTGTTCTTTTGTCAACCTGTTCATGATGAAATGGCAAACCAAACTGAACATAAATGACATTAGAGTTGCCAGATTTGACAATAAAATGCCAGTTTTATCTCTATTCGAAAAACAAACCTCTAAAAAAAACACCCAGTACATATACGATATCAAATGTTTATAAGTGTTTAGAAGCAAAGAATGATGACGATGTTGCCAGGCTGTAGTCCTATGATATGTTAAGTTTTAAAGAGTACTTCTGTATAATATTTCTCAACTATCAAGTTGTAAGTAAAATCAAAAGTTTATGTGAGAAAAATTTTATTATTTTGTAAGTAAAATCAAAAGTTTTTGTGACAAAAACTTTATTGTTTCACGCAAACACTTGAAGTAGTTCCATCTATATCATTTGTGGCAAACACTTTTTTTTTTGAGTGTTGAATTGGGACACTTCAAATAGGAGTTTCCGTTGACAATAAGAGTTGGACATAACTTCGAAAGTACCTGGGACGTATTGTTCCAGTAGTCGCGAAAGGGTTAAAATTAAAAATTTATAAAATCTGAATTTGTAAAGAAGTAATTCAAATGGAGGCTATCATTGGTAAAGAAAAGACATCATCCTAACTTTTCATATTACGATTCCGGTTTATCTGTTTGATATGCAACGCCTCTTGTGCACAATTTAAGGCTATAAGTGCATACATACATACTTTGAATGCGAGTAAGAAGAGATATTTTCCATTTTAATTTGATGTTTTATTTAAAGTGTTGGGTCTCGTGATTTAAAGAAGTAAGTATTTAGAGGCATGAAATTTTTAGTCTTTATGTAAAAATTTTTATTAATTTTGGATAAACGCCATTCGTTAAATGAATTGACAAAATAATTAAAAATGTATTCATTTGCATATTTGGCTATCAACAGCCAATGCATAAATTCAAGGCAACAAGACAATCTACCTACATAACTATAAAGAATAACAAAATAAGAAAAAACAAACTGCTTGTGCTCAAGTTGCTTAATATTGTTGTGGATTAAACCGCACGCCTTTCCTCTCCCCTATAGTAGAACAAAATTGACTTCAATAAAACGTAATGCAAGTTCTCGTAATAGAAACCACTGTTTCTAAAAAAAAGAGCCTTGTAACAGTGCCCTCAAATAAACTCGACAACATCAACAACTCGTGTTATCAATAAATTTAAAGCTGGCAATAGCAACAACAAGAATGAAATAGTGAACAAGTTCCAGCATAGAAACTGCAAAAGTCAAATAAAACAAAAGCAATGCAAAAAAAAACTTTTATTTTCAAAACACACAAGCAAAAAACCAAAGAAAAAGTTATAGAATTTACTGAATAAAACTCTAAAGTTACGACGAATTAACGATTTAACTCTCGCAATTTGATGTGTGACTTTATGTCTGTAATTTTTTTTCTCTGCTTTTGAAATTAAATTCTCAAATTCGAATTATATGCACTAAGATGTATTTTGCATTGAAATTTGCTTAAAGGGGAAGGCGTGCAATCAAGGCTCAATAAATAGCAATAAAAATTAATTTTTGTTTTGTTTTAATGAATAGCAGCAGTATCAGTCGCAACTCGATGTCAATGGACTCATTTTAAACGGGGTCAAAAAGTAAAAGTATTTGAACATATGGTTCATCGTCAGAGTAATAATTCAACGTTCTGATTTTTGATGATTTATGCAATTGACGAGTAACTTAAATAACTATTTTGGCTGTAACTTATAATACCTTCGCTGCAATAAAGCAAACAACTATGTACTTAAAACAACCTTTTAGTATAGCAAACACACAAACTTAACAATATTTGCAAAGCATTACTTATATTGGCAAATGACACGATAATAATTTTGACTTTTTAACCCTTTGACGACCGCTCCTGAACCCCTGAAAAATTATCAAATCCAACACCGGATTCGTGTTCAGCGACCCCAAAAAAACTTAACAAAAGTGTTACAAAATATAAATTATTTTACCAGCAAAGGTGTGAAAAATCGTGGGACCTATATGTCCCAATGATCGTCAAAGGTAAAAATGTATGCAACTGTTTTTTCACTTTTGTAGTATTAAACGCATTCTGGAATGCATTCATAACGAAGACTGAGTGTCACTTTTGGCGGGAAAAATAGTTGTTAACACGAGAGTGTACCGAAAGGAGTGACAAATATTATTGCTTAATAATTTGTGTGGAATTTTATCAAATTTTCGTAAGTTTCATGTCTTTTTTTTATAGGTGCTTTAGTAATATTGATATCGTTCGACTTTTGCAGTCACAAAATGCCGAGATAACGCAGATTCTACCTCACAGAGGAAGGAATCATTCAATTGATAAATGCCGAGGATAGCGATGACGATGAACGGGTATTCGAATTGGACGAAGAAGATATGGCTTTTACAACAAAATCTCTACTTCAAATAATGATCCATTTTCTATATCTGCATTGGAATTCCGCGCGCAGCTGGCAATTCAAATGATCAATTCATTCACCAACCGCCAAAGACCGTCATCAGTAGTTGTAAGAGAGGGACCTAAGCGATTGAAAATTGCGGAGGTCGCTACTCTGTCCGGTCATTATCTCTGCAAAAGTGAACTGGGACGTAAGACATGTATTGTCTGCTCCAAACAAGGCAAAGACCGTCGAACAAATTCTATTTGTGCCTTTTGCAAAAAACCGTTTTGCTTCACCAAAGTCAGAAATTGCTTCGAAATTTATCATAAAAAATAAACTTCAAAGTATTGATCAAAAATGTAACCAATTTATTTTTTTTTTCAAATAAATTAACTCGTCAACTAAACTAAAATATGTCTTTGATTTTTACCGTTGACGACAATTGGGACTTAGAGGTCCCATCAGATCGGGTGGTCGCGTGGGTGGTCGAAGTGGACTATGTTTATTTTTTTTTTTCGTTGGAAAGAAGAAGGTTGCCCGTACACTCAAAAAAAAAAAAGTGTTTGCCACAAATGATATAGATGGAACTACTTCAAGTGTTTGCGTGAAATAATAAAATGTTTGTCACAAAAACTTTTGATTTTACTTACAAAATAATAAAATTTTTTTTGTCCAATAACTTTTAATTTTATTTACAAATTGATAGTTGAAAATTTTTATACAAAACTACTCTTTAAAACTTAACATAACATAGAACACAGCCTGGCAACATCGTCATCGTTCTTTGCTCCCAAACACTTATAAACATTTAATATCGTATATGTACAATGCAAGTAACAAAAAAGTTATTTCGAATCAAAGCACTACAAAATATGAACATGAAAAGTTTATAAGTGATAAATCGTTTGTTGAAATGAATAAGTGTTTGGGACAAAAGACAAGTGTTTGTCGAAACACTTCCATAAATTGAATTGTTTGACTGAAATATTTTGACTATTTGTCGTAAATAATTATATCATTTAGAAGCAACATTTTATGAAATGTTTTGTTAGAAGTAATTGAATCACTTGCCACAACTTAACATTTACTTGTGTCAAATACATCGGTTTTTCTTATATTGTCTACAAATACTTATAGTTTAAGACAAAAGTTAAGTGTTTGCTTGAAATAATAAGTGCTTATATGAAGCATTCGGTAATTTGCTACAAACGCTTTCTAAACAATCCTTTTTTTGAGTGTAACTTTTCCAAAAATGTTGACCCTGTAGATCCACCCACATTCAAAATATTCCAGCAAGAATATGGGGGAGAAAAAGTTAAGATTTTACGACTATGGGGTAGTCTGGTTGGTAAAGGAATGAATATTCCTTTATAAATTAGGTACTTTCTGCAAGCCACATTCATTCTCTATTGAATGATACCTTGATGATGAAAATCCATTCCATAGTTTTTTCAGGAAAAGCTCGAAGGTAAAAGGGTCACCTTTGACGACCATTGTCAAAGGGTTAAGAAGTTACGAAGTCAACATATAAGAAGTTATAAAAAATAACGATTATTCTTGGCCCAACGCAAAGTTGTCTTCTTCACTTTTGGATTTCACAATTACATAAAGATATTGAAAGATATGATTTCGAAAAAATTGTTAAAAAAGTTTCGATTTTAAGATAACAGTTTTTTTTAAATTATTAAAAAAAAATTAATTTTTATTTACTCCAAATAAAGGGAGCTTTACAGTATCAATTGTGGTAAAATCAAATCAAATTAGAGATAACAAAAATTTACTATGATATGCAGACATGATTTTTCACCTGCTCATTACTTTACGCGAAGTTGATTAAGTAACAAAAAAAAAAAAGCGTTCGAAAACTAAAAAAAAAACAAGAAATATTGCTGCTATTTTTTAAAAAGATTAATTTTTCTGCCGGTGATATTTATTGATGACCCTCGCCCCCTCCATACTGTTCACTGATCAGAAATTAGTCTGTTGTACTTGTAGTGCCGCACATTGTACCGATGAGATATAAAATCATAGTGAGTAAGTAACACAGTAGAACACAAAAAATATGATAGATTAAATATTAATTTTTGGAAAAGTACATAGTTTAACGCTAATCAACTGTCACAAACCATGCATGCCCCTAACACGCCAAAGTCATTTTCAAAATACATTGAAAATTTGAGATTTTGCTCAGAGCGCATCAAAATCCTTTAAAAAAACATCAGTGTATCTTTGAAAAATTTTTTTTTTTTAGATTTATAAGGAGAATGTAAAGTGTTTATTATGGAAAAGGTTTTGTAGTTAGGATGGTGTAACCTCTAAAAATGTTTGACCTGGGATTTAAGTGATAATGAATTTGAAATAATTTTATATAAATTTACTTAGGAATCAATAAAAACAAAACAAAATGTTATCTTACCTGCGTCATATATTATTAATGCCCTTAAGACGACAGATCCATTTAGCCATGTAGACTTCTTTCAAATATCCTTACGCCGAAAACCGCCACTCACTTCCACAACCACTATGAAGTTAAAAACGCTTATCTCTCTGCAATTTACAAAACATAGCTTATAAGCGAAAACTTTAAGAATGAAAGTTCCTTCAGAACTGCATGATGTCTCTCGTAGAAAAATGGAAAATTTTCGAGTTAAGTAATTCAATGATTGATTGATGGCTGAAACAACTACCGCTGTTAAGATTTGTGTTAATGTAGATGTTAATGCTGGAGCAAATGTTGGTGTTGGTGATATTTTTATTATTATGCTGATATTGGTGTTGAATTTCCACTCTGACAACAGAGCACAACAAATCTCGCCGGGAACACAGCAAAACGGAACGAACGGAAACAGCAAAAAAAAAAAAGAACATTGCAACAAAATTTCTTAAAATTCGGCAAACTCTTTGGCGCACTTTTCGGTACTCGAAATCCGCAGCGCCTCTTCTTCATAGTCATCAAAATTGCTCGTGTCACCGGGTCCCTTACACCGTGGAATAAAAGGCGCTTCGATTTTCTTTTGGAAAATCGCAATCCAGTCCGTGGAGGCGAACCACTTCTGATTTTTAATATCATTAACGCCCGCCTTTAGATTGCCATAGCGCTTGGTCAAATCGACCTGCAGCAAGTTTCGCAGCAGATCCTTCAGGTCAGAGCCAAAATGCGAAGGAAAACGCACTTTGCCCGACACGATCTTCTCGTAAATCTGTATTGGCTGATCAGCAAAGAACGGCGGGTAACCAGCGGCCATCTCATATACCAATACACCAAGGGCCCACCAGTCGACGGCTTTGTTGTAGCCCTTCGAAAGGATGATCTCAGGCGCCAAATACTCGGGAGTGCCGCACAACGTCCAGGTGCGTCCCTTGACGCGTTTGGCAAAACCGAAATCGGTGACCTTGAGGTAGCCTTGCGAGTCGATAAGCAAATTTTCTGGCTTCAAGTCCCGATATATTAAATCCAAATAGTGGAGATACTCGAAGGCGAGCACAATCTGTGCGGCATAGAAACGTGAATGCGGCTCCGAAAAGCGTCCGACCTTGCGCAGATGTGAGAACATCTCACCACCGGGCACATACTCAAGCACCATGTACAAATTGGAGTTGTCTTTAAAGTGATAACGCAGTGAGACCAAAAACGGAAACTGTATGGCCTGCAAAATGCGCTTTTCGTTCAGCGTATGCTCGACCTGCTTCAGTTTGACAACCTTCTGCTTATCGAGGATCTTCATGGCGTAGTAGTCTTTTGTGGGCTTGTGTTGTACGATCATGACGCGACCGAAAGACCCGGTGCCGAGTGTTTTAATGCGTTCAAAGTCTTCCAGAGAGGCGGTGTTGGTTGGATTGCGACGCCATTTATCCTCGAACTCTTCTTTGGCCTGTTCGAGAAACTCTTTTACCGTCTCGGCGGCATCCACCTTCTTGTTAGAAGTGGTGGCGTTGTTGCCCATTTTGGAGATGGTGCCTGTTAGTGAGGAGAGGCGAAACGTGGCTGAGGCAGAAACTTGGGCGGATGTCGAGCCGGTAGCAGCTGTGTCAGTGGTGTTGGCAGCGGCGGCGGCTCCTGCTTGAGGAGAAGAGGAAGAAGTGTGGTGTCCCGTGGGCGGTGTTATCTTGTGGCTTTTCTGTGTGGCGTTTGTGTCAGAATTGTTGTTTAGTATGGCGTCGTCCAGCGTGAGCGAGGACTTTGAAGGAACAACAGCGGCGTTGGAGCTAGCGGCGGCTGCTGACGACGACGACGATGGCGGCGGCGACGACTGCGCGTCGTTGCTGCTCAATTGCTGCTGGTCTTGCTCCTCTTGCTGCTGTTTGTTGTTGCCTGCGCTGCTGCCGGTGTTGTTATGAGGGGTTTTTTTCTTTTTTAAAAACTGCAAAATGGATTTAGCAATTTTGACACTTTAAGCTTAACGTGGGGTGTGGTAAAATAGTGCGCGTTGTAGTTTGCAACGCGGATTTTTTTGTGTTGTTTTTCAATTTTTTTTTTATTTTTATATTGGAAGATTCACTTTATTTTTTATGTTTAAACTTTTTGCTTAACTATGGTTTATTTTTCAACACGTTATCTAGGAAATCTGCAATGTAGAATATTTTATAGTATTTTCAGTATTTAATGATTCCCAAAATTACAGATTTTTAAAAATTGGAAAATTGGCAACACTGAACACAATTTTTGAAGAGAAAGCAATCGCGAATTACGAGGTAAATAAACTGCTGCAGTGTGATGCAGTCGCAACTTTTCCTTAAAAATCCGTTCTCACAATTTTGTAACATTTTTATTGATAATTCAAAATTTTTGTAAAAATTGTAAAACGGCATATGTTTACTTTAGCTACAATTCGCTTATTTTTTTTTTTCGTATAGTGAAAGTAGTGTTTTAAGTGCAAAAATAAAAAATAGAATGTAAAAACATGTCACCCTAAACTAATTTTGGAGATACATATACTTGATTAACAATTCGATTAAGGTACGCTAAATTTTAGCATAATAAACGTAAAATAGTCTGGCAGGTAGCATTGTATTTTTCAAAGTCATTTCCTCCCGCTTAATTTTTATTGCAATTGATAGTTTAAGGCAGATTATCGAAATAAACAGCAGTCACCAGAATCGTGGTGGGTTTGGTTGTGAGAGGCTGACGAAAGAAAATTCGCTTAATAACTCGGAAAGTAAGCCACAAGTAGAAAAATGTGTTAAGACCAATATTGTAGAGGAGAAAAAATCACATCAATTTCATGCCCGAAAAGTCTTCATACGACAATATTTGACCCACACTTCACCGTTTTAAAGTTTCCAACAAATACTGTAATTTTGAGTAAAAATAGTTAACTTCATTGTTCAAAAAATGCTGTTTTCAGATTTTAAAGAGATTTTTTAATTTAAATATTTTAATAAAAATTGAATTTTTTCGAAAGTTGAGATGGTCATTGGTCATTTTAAATCAACGAAAAGTGGGCCAAACTGTAAAAGCCTATGATTCTTTCCAAAAAATGTTAATTAAGAAAAGTCAATGATCAACTTTGACAGAGTTGTTTTTCGTAATAGTTGATACTACACTTTCATTACTGCGAGTACATATAGTGTTGAAAATTATGCATTGCTAACTCGAAAGCAAAACGATATCAAAACACTTTTTCATACAATAATTCAGGGTCAAAAGTTGGCGGCTCAAAAAAATTAAAACAAATTTTGGCGTTCCGGATGTTAAAATCTTCCCTTGAAAACCTTAGGATCGATTTTAAACATTTATATTAATGTCTTACGGTATGTTTCGTAACTCAAATCGTATGGCACTGATTTTAAGCACGGTATGTACCAATGTGATGTTTTATTAAATTATCTTTCACATGGCACCCATTATTCGATTCTGGAGTTCCCAAGTTATTATGATTTTTTAAAAAGCTATATCCACTACTTCGCGACTTTTAATTACCATTTGAATTATCATTATCAGCATTAATAAATGCATCGTAATAAAAATACGTGTATGCAAAAAAATACATATTAACAGCGACGAAATAGAGCACAGTTTTACTTAAAAAAAATTTTCTGAATTGATTTTATTTGGTTAAAATATTTGATATAAATGATACATCACTTTAAAGGAAAAAGAAAAAGAATTAAGTGCGCACGGATAAAAATTATACATTAATGTTACATTTTGTGGGAAAACTATCTATTTTATGAAAAAATCGTCATATCTCTAAAACTATAGAATGATTTTCAAATATTTATGACTCGATTTTATGCCTTGTCAAATTACCCTTCATATGATACCCATATTTTGAAAATCTGTCCAAAGGTTCCCAACTTATATCGGTTTTTACAAAAGCTATATCCGCAACTTTTGATGACTAGGTCTCCAAAACTAGATCTGAGCGACTATTTT
Source organism: Tricholauxania praeusta (assembly GCA_949775025.1). NCBI lineage: Eukaryota > Metazoa > Arthropoda > Insecta > Diptera > Lauxaniidae > Tricholauxania > Tricholauxania praeusta. The sequence goes on along the minus strand of OX459030.1, from coordinate 128,959,604 downwards.
TGATTACATATTCTTTTTTAGAATCAAAAACTACGGAAAAAAGTATTGTGCTTAAAGTAAACTTATGCCAAAACCAAACATTCAACGGCGCAGTTATTAAAAAAAAACGAAGTCAAACTTGAAATCGGCAGCAGTTTAGAAAAAAATTAAAAATTGTTGCTCTTAAAACCGAATTTGACACTACAAAGTCCAAAAACAAGATTTTGATTCTTTGGACGAACAGCTTTATCGATGCATGTATTTTCGCCAATAAACCCGACTCACACTCACGACTTTTGTAAACACATCTTTTGAAGTGTCAAATACCTCAAAGCCCTCATAAATTGAGACCAAAATAAATTCAAATGAGAAGGCAAATTATTAACAATTAGTTTAATAAAATTTCTTGTAAATTCCAGGGAAAAATGCAATAACAAACTACCGACTGACTAGAAAACAGCCAACTTAAGCGACAGACAGACACGCACTTGTTCTTATCGGTTTTTTGGATTTTTGCTGTTGTCTTCGTCACTGTAGATGACTTTTTCTTGCTTTTTATCCGTGCGCACTTAATTCTTTTTTTTTTGTAGTTCGTGCTCGCGCGCTTGTGTTTGTTTATGCTGCTTTGCTTGTAGTTGGTTTTTGTTCTTTTTCGTTTCTTCTTTGCTTTTTCGCTATGTACACATTTTTCTACACGACTGATTTTTTTTTTCAATTATTTCCCTACTTTTAAATTAAGTTTTTAATTTTTTATAATTTGTATGCACTTCTTTTCAACTGTACGAAATAATTTTTAAGAACTTTTCATAATGGTGTTCTAATATTTTAGACAAAATTAATATTTAAACAGATTTGTAGCAAAAAAAATTCCTCAACACGAAAATTATTAAATAATCGATTTTATTGCATTTCTCAACATATTAATTTTTAACACATGGATGAAATACTTTATTTTGCAAAATATGAAATTATATAGCTCTTATTTGTAATTTTATTTCATTCACTTTAAATTTTCTTTTTAGCTGAAAAATATGCAAATTTTCAGCTCGCACTTAAAAATTCTGCACTACCTTAATTTGATTTTTATTGCAATTTCGTGTATTCTTTCATCACAGTGCACTTACGAATAGTTTATTTAATTATCTATTTTTTATTTTCATACTTTTTTTGCAGATTATTTTTAACTTTTTAATCACAAATCACTTCTCTTGTTTTTGATTTACACCCGCATCCGTAGTCACGACGTAGACCGAGCAAACTCGCAAAATGGCGAAGCACCAAATTTTCTGTCTCAAAACGATGTGTATGTGTGTATTAGCGAATCAGCGTTGCACACAAAAAGTCAACAAATGTCATTTTATGTATTAGGCATTGGAGCTTTCTTCAGTACACATTGGTTTATTTCCCAATAAGGATTAAACACGGCCGAAAATCTCGCGCGCTTTTGCGCGCCAACAAGCTGGTGCGCCATCTTGCTAATTGCAAAGAATCGGTGCAAAAATACAAAATGAAGGAGAAAAGCAACGAGGGCCCGCCCGATAAAATGGAGGCGGCTGAATCCTTAATTGACCTGTCGACAAGTTGGCAAACTCAAGGTCGGAAGAGGAACAGAACTTCCTCAGGAAGTAACAGCATCAGCAGTGCCGCGAGCGAGCCTCCCTACGTAAATAAGTTTGCGTTGCTAGATACGCTAACTCTAAAAGTTGGCAGCAGCCAGCGTAAAAAAAGTAAAACTGATGCTTCCAGTGTTGGAGCAGTTAGTGATGACATCAACCACCAGTCAACAAGCAGTAACAGCAACGTTAAAAATGGCGTCCAGTTTGCTGAGAAAGAGGCAGCAGCCCAGCAGGCAAAGAAGGGTAAGTTTTGTCCACCCATTTTCGTTAGAAATCTCGACGTAAAAGATTTGATTAAGTCGCTCAGAGACAGGAAAATTGAATTCAAAGTAAAAAATATGGGGCTTAAAGCCAAAATTTTCGTTCAAGATAGCCGGGTTCACCGCGAACTGCTTGAGAAACTTCGTGGTATCCAAGGAGTGAGTGCCTACTCATTCACCCCCAGGGAGGAGCAAGAAACCAAAGTAGTCCTCAGAGGGCTTTGTGACAATTTCGAGACAAACGAGATCTTTGATGAAATTAACTCCATTTTACCAGGGGTGGTCAAAAGTGTAGGTAATCTCATTACTTCGAGATCATTAAAAGATGATTTCAAATACAATTTGTTTGTCATCAGCATCCTCCCTGGGAAGTCCTTGGGTGACCTCCTCAAAATTAAATACCTGTTTAACACTTGTATAACTTGGGAAAAACCCAAAAAAAAACTGAATCACCCACAGTGCAAGAGATGCCAGCAGTTCGGCCATATTGCGAAAAATTGTGCTAGCGACTACAAATGCGTCAAGTGCGACAGTATTCATGCTCCGGGCGATTGCAAGGTTAGTAAGTCTGAGGGCGCTGGGGCCACCTGCGTGAACTGTGGGGGGGCCCACCCCGCTAACTATCGTGGCTGCGACAAATTTCAAGATTATATTAAACTGAAAAAGCAATCGATTAAAAAGGTCAAAGAAATCAGAGACCTGAGATCTGCACAAAATTTCGTGTCCATTAAATCTAATTTGCCGAATTCGAGTTCGTACGCCAGCCATTTTAGGCAGCGGGATGGTCCCCTCCCGGCTACTGGGGGTGGTGCCAACGCAATCAGCCAATTCATTGACTTGTCTTTAAACCTATTTGGTATGAAGGCTCAAAGCCTTCTTGAAAAAATCTCAGCATTTATGGACAATGTGGATAATTTCAGCTCCATCCACGAAAAAAGAATTCTATATTTGGAATTACTTGGTCAAATATCTCAAAATGTATAATTTTAATTTCTTAACTTTCAATGTGGCTTCGCTTGTGGAGCACAGTAGACGAATAGAACTTCTAAGGATTCTTCACTCTAGGGACATCTCCTTTGCCTTCATTCAGGAGACGCATCTGAACTCCAGACATATTGTCTGTTTGGACGATTACTTTTTTTTAAGAAATGATTCGCAACCAGGGGTGGCAGTTGCAATTAAAAAAACATTAGATTTTAATGTAGTCAAGCCTTCTAACTTTAGCCTGCCGGCGATTTTTCTATCCGTGAAAGCCAAGGTGCGCGGAGCAATTCACAACCTGCTTTTTGGTTCTATTTATATCCCCACTAACTGTGGAAGCGACATTCTTTCAGCGGATTTAGTAAGGCTAAACACTATGGTTCAAAATTACGATGGAGCCGTAATAGGAGGAGATTTAAACGCGAGAAATATAATTTGGGGCGACTCCCTCGTCAATAATAACGGCAGGAGTATAGAAAACTGGTTTGTGAATCAGATGCCATCGTTGATAAATCTTACTCCGCCAACCCCCACCTTCCCAAGGTGCTCGTCTTTTCTTGACCACTACTTGGTTTCCGTACATTTAATCAATTTGATTGACCCCAATTATAGTATTAAAACGATATCAACATTTTCGGACCATTTCCCTGTACTGCTAAGTCTGAAACTTGTTCACCTTGAGCTTCCGACCCTGCAAACGCCACAGAGAAAAAGCTTCAAAAATACCAATTGGGATGCGTTTAGAGAAGACCTGGACTCCAAACTGAGCAGTTTTTTTCCCAATTCATCGTCCAATTTGTCAATTAATGAGATTGATGAATCAATCAGGTCGTTCAACGTGGCCTTGACCGAAACCCTCGATGAGCATGCAGTCGATGTGGTTATCAGCTCCAGAAAATACAATAATTTACCTAACCATATTAAGAATTTTTTCCAAGTAAAGCATAGGTTGCAAAAGCAACTAAAACGTATCTTTTATAACGCTTTCAACAGGGTTAACAGGGCATATAAGGAGCTGTCCGCTCGAATCTCGCTAGTCAAAATTCTTATTAAGGAACAAATCAGAATTTGGGTAAACAAAAAATTTGACGAGAAGCTTGCAAGGATAGTGCCAGGTCCTAATGCATTCAAAGAGATTTTCAGTATAGTTGGGAGGAAAAAAAAATTTAATTGCAGCGAAGTCACTGTAAATGGAACACGAATTTTCGAAGAGCAAGAAATAGTCAATGTTTTTGAGAATCACTTCAAAAATGTTTTTTCCACCTCAGCCTCCAGTAATGATCTACGACTGACCAATGAAGTTCGGACATTGGTTGATGAGATGAGACTGAGCCAGCGAGCAATTTTTGTGTTTTCCACAGATGACTCTGCCCTTTCTCCCCAGGACACTGACATTTTTACTTCACAAGAAGAAATCTCAAATATCATACAGTCACTTAAACCGAAGAAGTCTTATGGCCCGGACCTTATCTCTAATTTTGCGCTCAAGAAAATCTCACCCAGGGCGATTCAATTTCTCACTATTCTGCTAAACAATTGCATAAATGCTGGTTATTTTCCGCTATTATGGAAATCGGCTAGAATAATCCCGATAGCTAAAAAGAAAAATGATACTTCGATCAATAATTTTCGCCCAATCTCCCTACTTTCAAATGTGGGAAAAGTACTCGAAAGAGTTTTGATGAACAAAATTAACTCCTCGGCTTTGATTCCTATCGAGCCCATTACTGATCTGCAATTTGGTTTTAGGAAAAGGCATTCCACTGTTCACGCGCTTCTGAAATTTCACAACGATGTTACCTTGGGGCTGAGAGACCAGGAATGTACTATTGCTTGTTCTCTTGACTTAGAGAAGGCATTCGATAGCGTTTGGAGGGATGGTCTTCTCTATAAGATCCTGCAGCTCAATTTTCCTTCGCATTTATTCTTTATGCTCGAAAGCTTCCTGGCTGACAGAAAGTTTTTCATTCAGCTTCAAGAGAGGCGCTCAAATATTTGCGATTCGTTAAGTGGAGTAGCCCAGGGATCGGTGCTGGGGCCTTGCCTGTTCAACATTTTCCTTAATGATTTCCCTCACTTTGATATGACTAACCAGAGGATTTCTTCTATCGGGTTGCTGTTTGCAGACGATACAATCGTGTATGCTAGAGATTATTACCCCCTTGTGGCGCTCAAAAAAGCCCAGGACCATGTAGGTAAAGTAGTAAATTATTTCAAGAAATGGGGTGTCAAAGTGAACACCCAAAAGTCGGAATGTGTTTGTATCAGAAATGCCAGTGGCAAGGGCAAGGAAGGTGCAGTGAGGGAAAGTAGGAACCTCAATATTCTTATTGATGGAGTTTGTGTTCCTCTAAAAGATGAAATGAAGTACCTGGGGGTTACTTTCAATAAACTGTTCAAATTTAACAGGCATGCTAGGCTTAATTTGACCAAGGCCAGGAAAGCCTCGTACTTACTTACTTCACTATTATGTAACAAGGAACTGTTGAAGAGGACCAAACTACTTATGTACAAATCCCTGATAAGACCAGTATTGCTTTATGCTTTCCCATCGTGGTTCACCGTTTCCCCGGCGGTAGCTCTGGAGATGGAGCGCTTCGAGAAAAGAATCCTTAGAATGTGCATCGGCAAAAATTTTGAAAACAGATCAAAAAGGTATTCTAATGAATACGTATACGCAGAGGCTGGAGTTGTCCCTATTATGAAATATGCCATTTTGCTGATGAGAAAACTTGTCATAGGATTGGAGAGATTTGAGAACGAATCAGTTAGAGAAATTTTCGCAACGCAGTCGAACATAGCATGGGACGATTCATGCTACAACTCGCCTGTAGGGGTGTTATTTGAAGATCTGGACTCTACTCCAGATGGGCTCACTTTACCTTACTATGCAAGAGCCTCTCTCGGACATAACCGCGGATAATTGAAACATATGGGTGGACAAAACATACCTTTCTTTCCTCACCCCCTTTTATTTTTATGCTATTTTATTATTTAGTTTTATATTATCTTTTCGATTTTGTTATATGTATTAACTGTTTACATATATATTTGTTTTAGTTCACGTTTCTTTTTCTGATACAAAGATTTAACTTTTTAAACACGATCCACATGTTGGATTTTAATAACAAATAAGATCCTGAAAATTTGCCATGACTCGGGGGGGTTGGTATCGTCGGTGGCGTGGCACTCAATGTCTGTGCTAATGCAGATATGGCTTGCCTCGTCTCCGGTGGTGGCTCGCTCCGCACTACCCGGCTTCATATGGGTCTTGTTTGCTTTTATTGAATGACACGCCTGTCAAAAATAATAATTTTATTTGTTAATGAATATCGCATATTCAGTCAATTTGATGTAAAGTGATTTCCAGGTTAAATACCTTTTTCTAACAGCGCGGGTAACATGACGGTTATCATGCTGCCTTCGCTTTCTATTAATCACACATTCTGTGTTTTCGTCTTTATAAGTTTTAAATTGCTAGTCAATATTCAAGTCAAGTTACCATATGTGCGAATGGGAGGGCGATGCTGCTAACTCTTAATGCTTCTCATAAGAGAGCATATGACTTGGCACTATCGTTTTCTCATTCTTTTGTATCCTTTACTGCACATTTCTTGTTATTTATCTATGTTATTTAAGTATTGTTTATATTAACGCTCGTTAAATGAAAAAGTTATAATGCTCCGTGAGCAAGAGCAATGTAGTCATTAATAAAACTTTAGCCATGAGGCAAACTATGTATCGCAGGTATACACGTATTTGTTAGAGCAGGCCATACTTACAGCCGCTTAAATTACTTAAGAGCAAATGTATTTAATGTACAATCGCTATTTCGTTCAAAAGACTCAATAAAAAACATACATACATACATACATTGTAGTGTCAAAGTCAAAGACACTGCCTTTCAGTGTTCCGAAAGAAAAAGTTGCCAATTCTGAATTTAATAAAGCTACATTTTTTTCAAATTTAGATACCAGAATTATATTGTGTGAACTCTGTGATAAATTTAGTCAACGTTTACACTAAGAAACTCCATGAAACAAATACTTGTTTATTCTCTTTTGTGATTCTCGTTTTGCTTTCTGTACCTCGTTCTTTTCTATTTTTCCCTTTTGCCAACAACAAGAAGAACTTTCGGAAATAGTTTCTGTGTGTAAGCGCAGAGCTAGTACTTTTTTCGCTACATTTTTAGCAAATTTAGCTCCTAAATAAAAGTAAAACTTGGCAGCACTCTTTAGGACTGTTGGTGAATAATCAGACATACAGATGTCGCCCTACTATTGGAAGTGTTCTAAATGAAAATTTTTTTCGATTTTCTGTTTAGCGAAAGTTTCGCTCAACTTACAAAACATAAATATAAAAATAAATTTTAAATGGAATAAGGAACTATTGAAATGGTAAAAAAATATTTTAAATATATAGTCAAAAAATCTTGGAATTTTGGTTTTGATTTGAAACATTAAATAGCATATATGTTGCTTATGAGTATTTCGAATTTTATATCCAAAACTCGTTTTCGACATTTGCTAATATTCTTTTGTTTTGGCTATTTTTGAATTGTAGTCGTAGTAAATTATATACCTATCAGCTACCTTGTTTCAAACAGGATCAGCAAAAAAAAATTAAATCTCTGTTTTTGTCTTCGCGAATATAATAGAGTTATTTCAATAGCCAAAAAACGAATATTTCCGCTTCTAGTTTTTCGTAAGTCAATCTTGGCAGCACTGTCGTCAAACAATTGTTAAGCAAAGACAAAAATACAATTAAATTCAATTAAAAACATTCAAGACTTAGATAAACTTGAATAATTTTTCCCTACTTGGCGTCTCAAGATAAAAATCCGATTTTTACGAAAAACATCAATTCTGTCAAAGCCAAAATCACGAAGAAAAATCATATACCCAATTTAACAGCAGAAGCCTACAACGGCAGCATTGGCACTTAACAAAATTTAACTCGATACTTTTAGAACGTATCTACGCTTTATTTGCACTGAACTGTAATTGTAAACAAACACGTGCGTTTCTCATTTGACAACTACGTGCAATTTAAACGTTTAATTTCGTTTTCTATATTTTCTGCCCTCAGTGAAGCAATACGCCGAGAGGTTGCATTTAAATTTCATTTAATAAAAGTACAAATTCAGTTATAAAAACAAAATGGTAAATGGAACAAGTAATATATTTGAATTATTGTAATTTTAACTTTTTTTTCACCAGACCGAGGAAGTTAACCCAAAAGCATTCCCGCTGGCTGATGCCCAATTGACAACAAAAATAATGAATTTGTTGCAGCAGGCGTTGAACTACAATCAACTGCGCAAAGGTGCTAATGAAGCCACCAAGACGCTGAATCGTGGTCTGTCGGATATTATAGTTCTGGCAGCTGACACGGAACCTATTGAAATTCTTTTGCATTTGCCTTTGCTGTGCGAGGATAAGAATGTTCCGTATGTATTTGTACGTTCCAAGCAGGCGTTGGGCCGTGCATGCGGTGTTTCGCGCCCTATTGTCGCCTGCAGTGTAACCACCAATGAGGGATCTCAGCTGAAGTCGCAAATAACTTCAATTCAACAGGAAATTGAAAGGCTTTTAGTTTAAGCCGCAATTGGAATTTTTTTCTGCGTTTGTACAAATGATATACAAAGTTAAAAATTAAATTAGAATTGTATTTTTAACCATTTGTTTATTTTACAAGTACCATTTTTGTGAAGATTATTAATGATTGAGAGCTATACTTCCTTGAATTGATATACCTTTTATGCCTGATAACAAATTGAGCCTTGCTTTGCAAGCTTTAGGAACCGCCATCCAATTTTTATTTTATTTGTAGCGTTAGGAACTGGAGAAAAATTCGAGGACGCACCTAGTTTCAGACATAGCTATCGGAATTAGCAGATACTGCTTTTCAAAATATCTTTATAAGTTAGATTCCGCTGGTTCGATTTTTGAAATATGGATATGCAAAAGTTAATTTAGCTATAAGTATGAACATTTTATATGAGTGCAATTTTTTTCAGGACGCATATAAGGATTTTTCCACTTTGTGAAGGAAAAACCGTACAGCGAAATGAGCGAAAATTTTGGGGAAAAAGTAGTTTTGTTGAGACAGAATTTTGAGTTATTAACCATTAGGTAATTTTATCGGCAAAATAATGGCTTTAGCTATGTACGTAAAATAAGACCTCTATTGTCTAATATCACAAAATCCTGTAAGGATTCTGTCGTGCATATTGAAATTTTGACAGTTTTACATAAACTTTAAAAACCCTCCTTTTCTGCTAAAAAAATATTAGCATATAGTTTTATTTACAAATTAAGAAAGCTCAGGTTGCATATATCCCTTAAATTGATATATTGTTTGTCGCAGAGTTCTATAATAAATAAATAAATTTTTAATCCATTTTTATGTCAAATTTTTTTTGCTAAAATGTCAAAGCATTAAGGGTATTCTAAATTTACCAAGGTAGATTCATTTTGTCAAGCTAATCAATACAACCGTGAAAGTTACACCATCGCTGTCAAGAATGTACAAGAAAGCAGTGTGTAATTTGAAATGACAGCTAAGGCAAAACGTAGTACATACATACATATTTTCTTTATTAAGAACTGTCACTGATAATTGCTGCTACCGTGATAATTGTGCAATAGCCCATGATACAACTATTAAGGTTTGACAGCAGTCAAATCATGAACAATCGAATGTCAAAGTAGCCAAAACATCGCTGTAAAAAAGAGTGGTTTGGTCGATCAGCTGATTCATTTTGACTTAAAACCTACTTTTGGAAGCAGCATTTTTTTCGCAACAGCCCATGTTATTCAATCATTTTCAGGTCCCTTTCCGAAGTAGCAATGTTTGCTAATAGTTTCACAACTCTGAGTCGACACATGAGTCCTTATCATGCACATAGTTTTCCCGTGTGTATCTGAAGAGTGGTGACACTGCTCAGCCGTCAACTGTCATTTGCGGTATTCATTTTACTGGGAATGTTAACAATTTTGTTTATTTGCAAAAAATTTTGAACTTTCAATATTTTAATAAAAATGTCAATATCTTTGTGGAAATTAACAAACATAAACTTTATTAAATGTAAGTAACACTTACTACATATTCATCAGCAGCAAAAAAAGAGAAGGCCCTTAAGAGAATTATTCAAAGAGGAAGTAAAGCGGTAGCAAAATGAAATTAGTTGGCAAATATGTGGACAAGGGAATGCAGGGGTAAGTTTGATTTAATATGAAAAGGGTTAAATCTGGTTGAGCGATAGATGGGCGATAAAGGTGTCTCCAATGCCAATGAACTTAAAAATTTACAGGTTAGTTTTTGTTTATTTTTTAACAGCACTGTTGTCCTTATACCCGATGAGCCTGAGGACATGTGGCATGCATACAACTTGATATCAGAGGGTGATAAAGTGCGCAGCACAACCATAAGAAAGGTGAGTTGCACTTCTTGGTAGCAAGTCGCGACTTAAAAACCAAAAATATTTTTCAATTTTTAGGTTCAGAATGAATCAGCTACGGGTTCTTCCACAAGTAGCCGTGTACGTACAACATTAACTATTACCGTGGAGTCCATTGATTTCGATACACAAGCGTGCGTTTTACGATTGAAGGGGCGAAACATTGAGGAAAATCAATATGTCAAGGTAGCTGTCCTTTTAACCTATTTCGTGCCACGTCAATAATATAATTTACATATATCATTGCTGATTGGGTGTTATAAAGAGGTCAATAAATACTGTCGCATTAGGGAAAGTAGTCTTTTGTGCAATAAAATGATTTTTATATTGTAAAATCTATTAAGTTATACCAAACTTATTCGCTATATAATTAATTTCGAGACAGATTTTTTTGGAATTAAATATAATTCTCTTTTGCTTTTTCTTAACTCAAACTAATCAAGAGCTATTTTTTGATTACCCAATTTAATTTTAAAATAGATTTTGTAGTGATGACCAATCTTTCTCTAACCAATCTTTCCCAGCCAAATCATAAAGAGTCAACCCAATTTTAATTGCAAACCCAAATATTCCCCTTTCCGAAGCCATTTGAAAAAAGTATTGACTACCTGATTAATAACTTAAAATGGCTGTATAAAATTATATTCTGAACTCTCCTTTTAAAGCAGAATGCACAGATTGAAGTGAAGTTGTTGTTATTTCTCTATTGTATTGCACGCGTACGCAATACGCACCAATTAAGGGTAGGCTGTAACCCAAGTTAAACAATTTCGCTATCGTCGCATGATTTTTGTTAGTGTAATTTTGTCTTCAAGGCCCGGCGAGTCGTTCAGGACTTTCCGTTACTTCAGGTAAACACTTTCGGTTCGCAATCGCGATTTTTTATCCGAACTGATGTTGTAATCAGCTCCCGAAACAGACTCTTAAGTACATCTTTGTTCTAAAGTACTAACTAGCGCTATCCCTAATCGCATTCAAAGCTAACTAGAGATCACTGCGCAGACAACTTTCCGGCCTCTTCACAAATCACTCATCTAAGGTTCATATCGTCATTCTCCATTTTATCCAGCAGAAAATATGCGAATGGCAAACGAGACTATATGTATGTTTTGTTGACTTCGTAACTGTCAGAAAAAAAACTATTTCCAAAATCGCAATGCTTCTCACTTTGATTATTGCAGTCCATAAAATACTCAAAATACACACTTAAAAAAAATAAAAGATCTCTGTGTATAATAAACTGCCATAATAAGTTAAAACGGCCTCATTCGGAACGGAAGATGTTATACTGAAAATATTTTGAGAAACATTTTTTAATTAAAAAAGTTAGTGTTTTAACAAATTTTTTTAAATTTTTTTATAAAGGTATAGTCTCTCTTTTTAACAAACATGATTAAATGATTTCTTATCCTATCTACTATAGTTTTTGAGATATTTCGTTTCAAAAAATGTTCATAAACGTCAAAAAAACACAAAGTGTGCAGTTATTAAAAGAATGACCGATATGTATTAATTTTGATATAAATAACAATGAAAAAAATGTTCAAACTTAAGGCTTGAAACTTTAATGTTCAAAACGAGTAGGTAGTCGTTGCTGAAGGCCTATGTATTTCGAAATATCTCTATCTCTTTTTCCAACCAATTGATCTGGAATATAAATCTATATTAAAGAAATATATCTTATTTAACTTTAACTTTAAATGTTAACATAATAATTAATCTTTTATTATGCTTATACTTATTATTGCAGATGGGTGCATATCACACGCTCGACCTTGAATTAAACCGAAAATTTGAGTTACGCAAATCGGAATGGGACACAATCGCCTTAGAGCGAATTGAAATGGCCTGTGATCCTACACATACAGCTGATGTTGCTGCTATAGTTATGCAAGAAGGTTTAGCTTTTTTGTGCCTCATAACGGCTAGCATGACGCTGGTACGTAGTAAAATTGAGATGTCTATACCGCGCAAACGAAAGGGATATGTGCAACAACATGAAAAGGGTTTGACAAGATTTTACGAATCAGTTATGCAGGGCATATTGCGTCATGTTAACTTTGATATAGTAAAATGCATACTGATCGCTTCGCCAGGTTTCGTGCGTGACCAGTTCTTTGAGTATATGTTTCAGCAAGCTGTCAAACTGGACATTAAAGTGTTGCTGGAGCATAAGAGTAAATTTATGTTGGTCCATTCGTCATCTGGATTTAAGCATGCACTGAGAGGTAAGGTTAACGAAAAATTGCCAAAGCTTGTAAAATAATTTTCTTTTACAAGAAAGCCATCGAAACAATACTTTAAGTCAATGATGGAGTGATCTGTTTCTGTTATTATATGACAAGGGTTGTACTAATATGACATGTAATCTTTTTATCAAAATTCATTACATTTTCTCATTTTAATGTTTTTACTTAAATCAAAAATAATGGCAATATATTTTATATAAATAAACATGTTTATTCATTCACATGCATGATTTCTCACATGCATGATTTCTAACACGACCGTTTTTGTTTTAACTACTCAATTTTCCTTTGATTTAAATCAGCTGACTAAAGTCCAGCTAGAAAATACAGAGTCATATCAAACAAATACATGTAAATAAATCCTATACTTCATTAATAAAACATTATAATTTTGGGCCATGGTATTCAATTTCGAAAATTGAAATAAAATTGATCTGTGCTGTTTGCGAAAGTGTGACCGAATGCTCAAATTTACCGATCCATGTTGCGCTTCTCTGGTAGGACTCAATTCTCAATGTTGTTTTCTAACAATGATATGTATGTACAAACAGACTTAGATCATAAACTATGATTAAAAATCCTGAACTTCAAATATGAAACCACTAAGAAAGTTCAACAAATGAAATGCATATTGTTTGGTGATGTTTCTAGAGAAACGCCAGCATGACTAATATGTCTTGAAAAAATTTTGTAAAACGATGGCAATATGAAACTTCCATTTAAAAATTACGTACTTTGCTGTCTCTTATTATTTAAAAACTTTTTATTGCAATTTCAGAAGTGATGCAGGATCCGGCAGTTGTAGCAAAAATGTCTGATACAAAAGCAGCTGGTGAAGTAAAGGTGTTAGAGCAGTTCTACACAATGTTACAATGCGAACCTGCAAAGGCTTTCTATGGCAAGAAACACGTAACAAGAGCAGCTGAAGCATTGGCAATTGAAACATTGCTAATATCGGATAATCTATTTAGGTGAGTTCGCCTTATTTTTCCCATTAACTTTATAGTTATCTTTTATCAACTTATGGATTGCATTTTCATCTGATTTACGATTTACACGTAACATCCACTTAAGCGTTCAATGCAACAAAAACCTTCAACTTCAACTTGTGGTGATTTTCCACTTAAGCGTATTTGCTCTAATTCGCCTTATATTTACGACACGTACACACAAAGATTGTAAGCTCATGATCAAGGTTGTTGTTTTACTGAACAATGATACTTAGTTTGTCGTATTTGAATTTTAGTTTTTGATTGAATTACATATGCCGTAAATTTATGGCAATTGCGATAATATCGTTTGCTCATCAAACCAAATAAGCGTCGTCATCTTTCAACGTCTCGCCGTAAAACATATAAAGTATTCAACCATAAACGAAATGAAGTACAGGCACAATAAAATGAAACGCAATCAACCATAAACGGTATAAATTTAAAATTCAAGCTGCGTACGCAAGTCTCGCAGTGAAAAGAAAACCAAACGTTTAAAAATTTTTACGGCATTTTTATATCTTCTAAAATTTTGAAATGCTCAGCATCAAAATTAAATTTCTGCATTTCTGTTTTACAATTAGATGTTTATACATTTTTACTATCAACAATTAAAAAATCAAACTTATCTACAATCTTAATATAAATATTTAATTTGAATTTGATTTTGCCAGAGCACACATTATAAATAATAAAATTACATTTGCACTTTACGCAGCACCTCCCGGCTATTCAGACAGGCAGGCGCTCAGTCAGTCATTCGTTAAGGCAATCAGTTGGTCGGTTAGGTCTCCACACACTTATCGGTTGTGGATTTTTGGGTATGCAATGATAAAGAAATAAACTTTTTCGTTGCTAACGAACTATATGGGCTATGGGCTAAAATACATCTAAATCAGTGTCCAACGCTGTGTTTGCTGTTGCCGTTGTTGTTATTGCTGTTCTGCTGCGTCGTCTTTTATCTGAAATATGCGGCTTGCTGTAGTTCGTCAGCAAAAACATACAGCGTTTAAAAGAAGTTCATTTATTAAATTTCAAGTGACTTAGAAATTTTTAAATTTACTGATAATTTTTACCTGCTTGTATGCGAGTAATTTGATTGTTGTTGCTGCTGCTGTTGTGATAGTGTTCGCTTTGTGGCCTCATTGCGCTGTGTTTTCATGTGTTTCACAATACTGGAATCGTTGTATTTTTTGTTGATTTGGTACAGCGTTTCCCGTTGTTTCGCTGCTTCCCATGTATTTAATTTAGTAGCCAATACTTGCACATAATAGTCTGTTATTGTTTCTCTTTGAGGCAAGAGTCTTTTATTTTTATCAACGCCGATTGTAAAATGTTTTAGTGCGCCAAAATTTGCTATTTCTTTTCTACTTGTATTCCATTGTGGGCAACCACAATCTGCAATGATGTAATCTGGAGTTTTAGCAACCATTTCAATTCTATTAATTGAACTTTTTGATGTTTATTGAATTTAGTTTTCTTTCCCTGAAAATTGAAAATAAAAGCACAATTAGAAGCAGCTAGAGTTAAATTTTATTTGTATCGTCTAGAGAATTTGCTATAAGCCACTCAGGACAAATACGAAAATAAAAGAAATAAATTAGCTTATTTTTACATCGATTATAATAAAAATCTTCGGTGAACTGTCGCATCTTTCTTGTACACAAAGTGAAGATTTTAGAGTACAATTTACCATTGGTCTAAGTGAGTCGGTTCTAAAACTGACTGCCACTCCTACCTAACCAGGTACAGTATTTAGTCAGATTTAGTCTGAAACTTTTTTTTGTATAGATTTTTCGAATACAGAAAGCTTTTCGGATTAAATCCAGTAAATCTGAAAAATTTTGACTACTACAGGAACGGGTCTATTGATAGTTTCGTTATCCATATATTACGTGCATAATATTTGAACAAATAATGTTGGTTAAAAAAAAAAATAAATAAAAATTAAATCAATCAACCCAATGATTTTTATTTTAAGAAAATATCAATACTTTTTGGCCGTATACTCCTTTTTTTACTCAGGGGTTACAGAATCTAATAAACGAAAAATTATCAGTTGACTGACTCCTTCTCTTCGCTGACCTACTCTACGGCTAATCTTAAGCTTTGTGATGCCGCTAATGATTTTGTGCGTGGGTGTATTGTGATTATTATTAGTCAAGCTACAATTTAAAATATTTTTGCTACATTTATGGATATAGTAATTTACTCACTATGGTCAAGACATGATTTTCAGACGTATTTTATTTAGCTCATGAATTCCGCAATAGGTGGAGATTAATTTTTAACAATGTTGTTTCTGTAATCAAGCGAACTACAGTCGCAAATTGAAACAAGAAACAGCATCTTGTGAACATATGAAGGAGTTGTAAAATTTTGGTATTGTCTTAATAACAGCAGTTTTTGTTTTATAGCTTAACTTGTGGTTTACTTGTTCTATTTTTCTTTTCGTTCTGTATACAAGCTGTGTATGCGTCTATTTTTGTTTTAATTTTCATTTCATTGAAATTCGAGCTGTTCTTGTCTTCGACTTTTCAACGCATTGCAACATATCGTCGCCGATAAAAAAAAGGGAAGGGTGGAACACTACCAATGCATACAACTTTTGTGTAGTTGCACATCCAGTTTTTCTGGTTACCACTTGTCTAAGTCCGTCGTAGCAATGATGAAAACATTCAGCAACGTCTTTTTGCTGTAATTCCAATTGATCCGCGATTTGTGTAAATTGTTTTATAAGAAATTTAATGCTGGACAAATGCGACAACTTTTCTTGCTGAAAAAACATTTAAAGCAATAAATTGTTTGCTAAGTTTCTGTTACGTAATTTAAATTCATTCTATGCTGCACCCATTGGAAAAATTGTTAGTGTAAAATATAAGCGGTTTTTGTTGGAGATCTTAAACGATAAAAAGTGGGTCAAACCTTATCTGAATGATTTATTTCGGGCAACATCTCCTCTACAACTTTGAATTCAATATATTTTTCTATTTGAGACTCAATTTTCAAGTTATTGAACTAAAACCCCTTTAAGCAGACATATTGAGTTTTTTTTTAAGTTTGCGCACTTTAGTTCTAAAATGATAGCGATATTCGAAATTTTATAAATTGTGGTTCAAGTTTTGATCTTCGGCTACATCTTAAAGTAAGCACTGGAGCCCCGGGTTTACTTAGTTAAATACTTATCTAATAAGGATTAACATACTAAGTTAACTTCATTCCCGAAATATGGGCCCTTCTTTTGAACACTGTCACAAATATTCTCCACAAAAATATAATGTAATCTATAATTTATAAACGCTTTATGATATTTATTAAAATACATACTAAGATTATATTGCCAACAACTACTAATTTTTATTTCTCAAGGTGTAAAGTTAGCTAAAATTAAAAATTATTTATTCAAAAGTACGGACCTGCATCATTGATTTGTACTCACTTCGGTAGTATTCAATAAGAACCATCATTATTGTTTTTTAATTACTTCGTTCGAAAATTATGGTTTCAATTTTCTTACCGTCGTTTCTGATTTTTAATTTATTCAATGAGAAATTACGATTACAGAAAAACTATACCTTTTTTTAAATTTTTTCCTATCATATACATACATATAACCATAATTTTTAACTTTTATTTTTTCGCTCATTCATAACCATCATTTTCGAATTTTATTTTATTTTTCGATAGTTATTAAAATAAAAAATAATTTTTTTTAAATGAGTAAATGAGTTTGAAGATTGAAAATAAAATATTAAAACCAAAAATGCTGTTTATTTTTGATTAAAAAAAAAAAATAAATAAAAACTCACGGTTATTCTATCGATTCTACAATATAAATGAGGTAGCAAATATCAATTTTTGTTAGAAAAAAAAATATCAATCAATCTTTATAGAAGTGAGCGAATTCTTTATATCACTGTCATAAATGCATGTAACAATTTTGTGAACTTTACCATAGCTATAGTGTTGAAGTGCTAAAGAGCACTTAATACCTGCCTCTTTATTAAATTATAGTAGTTTCTTTCTTTCTTTACCAAACTAATCTTGTGATACACTTCAAATATTTAATATATTCAGGTACTAAACAAAAGACGGTCAGCTAGTGGTTTTTCAACGTGACTCAACCCGTAACAATGAATTTCTTCTGTTAAGCAATAAAAATTCCGATGTATTATATTTTGCTAATTAAAATTTAAAAATTGCATTTTTCCTATCTGACGATTGTTCTATTTTAGTTAGTAATTTTAGTCAAATGCTCAATTTACTAATGTCACGATAAGTTTTTATTGTATTTTTTTTTATACAACAAAACTTTTTTATTTGTCTTTAAACAAGTGCGCGCGTTCATTCACTTTTTTTACTTTTATGCTCGTAAACTAATAATTTTACTGTGGAATTTTTCATTCTTTTTGGCACTTTTTTTTCATTTTTTAATCAGTATTTTTACCTTTTAAGCGGCTTCCTTAAACTTTTCGCATTGGTTCATAAATTTTGTGACTCGTCATTCCGTTTTGCCTTTTGCCATTAATGCTTAAGTAGGTCTTCAGAAGCGGTCTCGAAGAATTTTAATAGTGTGAAGAGAAATTTCTAAAGTTGCCAAACAACTTTCACTTTGCACATAAACACTTGAATATATCCAATGCACCTTAATTTATTATAATTATTTTTGTAAGTCTGATATTTTCTATGGACTTTATTATAAATTGCGAAAATTTATTTAATTAAAGGTTCCACATTTTTCTTTCACTACAGTTTTTTTCTTGTTGTTTTTTCGTAATTTGTGCAATCGATCACGTCGTTTTAGCAGCGCACGACTTGCTGGTTTAATCAAAGCTACAATGCAACTGATTCGCTGTAGGCCTCCATATCAGTTTTCTTCCAAGTCATATCCATAGTTTCTAGGGCTTCTCTTGCTCAACTGCTTTGTGCTGTTTTTTCTTGCGATGAGCGCGTATTTTTTATACTTTTGCCAAGACAAAAATAACTCTTCTCAAAATTGAGAGTAGCTGGCATGTGTAGTAAGTAAACGGTTGTGTAGTGATCTCTTCAACTCTCGAAATGAGGCCGCATAACATTTGCACATAATACAAACGTATTCATAAATTCAATAGGTTTTTTTCTTTTGATCTTAGGATTGATTAGAAAAAATCTAAATATTTTTTTTTCTCGGACAAAACAATATATCGTCTATGTTAAACAAAAAGTCACTGTGCACATTTTCATGTTTCAGGAAATTTATCCGCCTTATTCTATATTTTAGGCACAAGATTTAAATCCATCTGCACAAAATTTAAATCAAAACTTAATTTAAGCACCTAATTAAAGATGTTTATTTAAAAAAAAAAAATTATTCCCAAATAGTTCAAGGTTGAAAATAAACTTTTTTGACGACTTAACTTTAAATCACTGTATCCGAACGCCGTTTTATCTACATCGCGTCACGTTTTTTTTTTTTAGATTTAACTTTCAAGTCATTTTCACGGCCTTAAAAAGCTCACTAAACTATATCCATGGTACTACTAACCTTAGCCACTAAATGTTTGGACAAAATAAATTCCTTGAACTGCCCTTTGTCCAAGTGTAATCAACAATTAAACACTTTACTGGATTGCAGCAAAAGAGATTCTATTGATTTTGTTAGAGAGGCACTAAAGAAACACAACCAATTTTACGAAGTGTAGTCAACTACCGGTGCAACATGGCCACGCTGCCCTTCACCATTCCATATTTTATAAATTAATTTGTAAAATAAGTATGTTACAATAATTAAATTTCTTGTATGTATATTGGGTGAACTCTTCAGACCAGATCCCCTTTCCAGATCCACTTCTTATGTAATCTTCCAAAAATACATTTTCTTTTTTATAAAAATGCTTGACCTTTGTTAAAGTACTCGTGTAGCACCTTTGGTGAATAAAAAACAGCAATCGCTTTTTCTTCAATTTTTAAATCAATTGCCTATTTTACTAAAAAAACAACTTTTTGGACCTGTCCACTTAGGGCGCCCTTATAAAATTCATTTTAGACCTGTGTTCAATGTCCACTAGAACCGCTTGTGTTTTTCGTAATGAGAGAAAGAATTAAATTTTCCGTTCTCTTTTTAATTTGAGTTAATGAACGTTGTTCAAAATAAAATCTAAACGAATGCGGTTCTCTTTGACGAGTTTTAGTAAATTGTTGTAATTTATACGGATTGCTTGCTTTTTTACCTGAAAAGACCGCATACTAACATGCAAGCAAACAATTTTAAGCGAATTTAAAAGATGATATTCTTCGAGGTTTTTGAACCTTGTGATATTATGAAATATTTTAAACGTAATCAATTTTTTTATCATACAACACTTTTTGAGCAGGACAGTTAAAATACGACCTTTTGACTTTATATCTTGTAAGGTCCGAAAGTAATTGCATTACGAATCCGTACCACTTTAAAAAGGTAATAATTATTTTCGTCGTATGAGCTCATATTTTGCACTCTTTGAAAATGCATTAATTATTCTTATAAATTATTTATGGTCTTGTCAGTGACTTGAAAATATTTTATTAATTAACTCATTTCCAGTTTTGAGTCACGGTTAATATTTTTTTTCCACCTAATTGCAGATGCCAAAACGTTAATCTAAGAAAGGAATACGTCAATCTGGTTGAGTCAGTACGCGAAGCAGGTGGTGAGGTGAAAATTTTTTCCAGTATGCATATTTCTGGGGAGCGTAAGTATTATAATTAACTATTGTATAATTTAAAAGCTATACAAACATGTGACGTACTATTAATAATTGTTATTTCAATAGTTTAAAAATTGCACTAAGCATGTCACAAAAAAACAAATCGGTACTTTCTCGTGACGTAAATTGTAAAAAAAGAAAACAAACTGGATTACTTTACACGTGCAAGATTTTAATTTAAACACGGGGTCTGATAAGTTGAAAGTCGATAATAGATATATTGAGAAACAGTTTCTTATATCAACTGAATAGATATTTATAAAGTTTTACCACAAAAAGTTCGATAATTGAGAAAGCAAAAATCAGAGCAAAAGGCCACAGATCATTTCCCGTGTCGGGGAAAAAAATATAATTTTATACTAAGCAGTCTGCAGGTTACATTTGAGATAGTTTAAAAATACAGTCAGTATTGCAAAACGCATATGCTGGTGTGAACTATGCAATTTCATGGAGTGGTTTAATCACTCAGCCAATTCTTACTTAAGAATAAAGATGTTTAAAACATTCAAATGGGCTAGGTTATATCCCTTAAAGTGTTTCAGTCTTGGAAAACTGAAACATAGCTTTAACTATTGTATCCGACGAAAAATATAGAGTCCTTTCAAAATAGAATAAGTTGAAGGTTTGCTTGATGTCGAAGGTAGAAAATTAGCCAAGCTAGATAGAACTAGACCTAAAATTTTTCTTCGTTGCTGTTAAAACAATTGAGATATTGAATTGTAGATTGCGTAGCATTATAACATCTTGTATTTCTATTAATACTTTTTAAGGATAAAGAGAAATAAATTGTTTTGAGCTTAATGAAATAAACACAGCATTAGGTTAAAGTTTTTTTTTTTTTGACTCAAAATGAATCCCCACCGCTTCGCTAACGCCTACTTTATATGGTAGATTTTTTTCTTCTCATTTCTTCGAATTTTTACATGGCTATTAAATGACCTCGTTTCTGATTTATTTACATGTACATCAGTTTTGTATTGTGTTCTATGTTTAAATCAGATTTTATATAGAAGCGTCGTGATCAACAAGAAAAGCGAAAGTTTTCGTTTTCACTTGTAAAGCAGCAAGAGATATAACAAAATCTATTTTAAAATTGCATTTGTCGTAGAGACTTTTAAATTGTCAACGATCCTCAGCTGTGCGTCGGGATTTTTCCCATTTTTTAAAAATATATGAAGCAGTGCATTTCCATAGTGAGTCACCGATATTTATATTTGTGGCAAAAAGCAAAACAACAATTGATATTAAAACAGAAAAAGAAACAACATTTCGTTTGTTTACATTTCTTGCTTCGCTTGCACAGTATAGTGATAATTAATTTTTGTAATGAGTCCGTCGCGTAGCTGTTATGCAAACAGCGGGCGGGGTAAATGATCTTGTCAAGCGGCAAATCCTACGCTGCACATGTAGTTTCATGATTTTCTTTAAGAATTTATATAAAAACCGCCTTAACTTACGTAGAATTTTGATATTTCATTGTCAGCATATTTAAATATCTAACGTAGTTCTTAACCCTGATCTTAAACGCCCGCGTTGATTGGTGCTAATTTGCAACATAAGAACTTGTATTGCAAGAACTTGAATTGCGGCTTATATTGTGGGTAGCTCAATGTTTGTAGCTGACTTTTCAATATCAAGTAAATGGTAAAAAAAGTTCAAGTTGCGAAATTTCAAAAAATGTAATAATCGTACTTAACAATAGGTTTAATTTTTAATGCTCAGTAAAATAAAGAATCTTTTTAAAAATCCTACACAGAAAAAAATTCATTGGTCAGTCGAACAGTTTTCACATACATATTTAATCGAATTGATTGTGGAATAATAACTGCAGTACTCGTATAAAAACAGTATGTACTATATAATTACTGTAAAAATGTTAAAATACATTAGGAACAGTAAATTTAAACAAAATTTTAAGTTGTTGCAGTAATTCAAGTAAAGAATAAAAATAATTAATCTGACTCTCTACTTAGAGACTATACTCATTATGAATAGGAAATTATTTTGGCTTTTATACAAAATTCAAAGTCTGAATGTTTAATAACGTTAAAAAATTTTCAAAATTTATTAGATTTGTTTTCGTTTGACTTATAAATTAAAGAATTTCAAAAATACAAAATGGTAATCACAATGACCTACAGTACCGTACAAAATTTAAAAAAACAATTACAAATTTTATCGTCAGCTATTCTGTGTACCCTACATATTTAGTGAAAATTTCTTTTAAATTATAGAGCTCTCTCAGCTTACTGGTGTTGCTGCAATTTTGCGTTTTCCTATGCCCGAATTAGAAGATAGCGATGATGATGATGAAGCTGATAACAATTCCGATTCAGATTAATAGTTTTTCTTTTTTGCACTTTACTAATGCAATGCAAGGAAAACGGAGTATAAAAATGAAACCAATCAACAAACTAGTTTTAAAGTGAACGTCAGGATATTAATATTTCATATAATCTACGCTAAACTAAATAATCAACGAAATAAACACAAATAAAACAATACATAAAAAAAAAAAATAATTACATTTTGAGCAGCATATTTAATACGAGTAACAAAAAATAAAATTTTTGTGTACAACTTACAAAAAAATTGTGTTGAGAACTTTTTATTGAAATCAATGTTTGCAACCCTGTATAAAAGCTTAGATTTCAATAATTATTAGTTATTTGAAAATATTGAACACTACGTAAAACATGTACTATGTAACTCTTATGCTACTTTCTTTTGTTTTAAGTTATTTTCGATTTTAATGCAAAATTTTGTAAATACCATAAGCAATTTAAAAAATGATTCAATAATAAATTTTTACGTACTGAAAGCAGACTTCAGACCATTTAATATTTTTTTTAAAATGAAGTTGTTCAAAGTCGGCTAATACTGATTTGAAGATATCTCGACAACCTTGAGCATATCATTATCAAGGACTTCATTATATGGTAAGGTTTCATCATGGTTTAAGGCCATCGGATGCATAGACAAACGTTATTTCTACTTTGTTTCGAATGTGACTTGTCGTAACCGGTTATATTTGCCTTACCTTTTAGCTGTTGTAAAACTCAGTATATCCCTAAACTCAAACCCTAACAATATGTACTATTGTCTTCAGAGATTAACGAAAGAAAAAAACATCATTAGTTGTTAATTTACATGCCTTTATTTACTTTTGCAATAGATTCCAAAATATACGCTTATACTCTAACAAAACCAGGAAAAAATCAAGTTTATTATAATTAAACTAGCATCACTACACAGCACCGGCAGCTACAGCAGCAGCAGCTGCTTTTTTAACTGCCTTTTTGGAAGCCTTTTTCGCTACCTTATCCTGTGTATCAATAGTGCGTCGTTTTTTCTTTAGCAACCATTCTTCCTTTTCTTTCACCTGTTTCTCACGTATTAATTTACGGAATAAGTTACGATGACGTGGCTTAACCATACGTGCTTGCAGACGATGCTCGTCAACTTCGCTCTTGCGAAGTAGTCGTTTGTTTTCCTTGTGAACTTTGCCCGATTGTACGGCCATGTTGCTTTTCTGTATAAGACAAAAAGAATAAACACCGTTATTTAATCTAAAAAAAATATAAAAGAAAACACGAATTTATTACCTCCTGTTCTCGGCGTTTTTCTTTATCATCGATTTGCACTTCATCCTCGTCATTATCTGCAGATTGTGCATCATCGTCGTCATCAATTTCATCTTCATTTACATCATCCACGCCATATTGCGCACCTTCATCTTTCTCTTCCAAATAGGCCAGCTGTAACTGAGCATCGATTAGATTTTGGTTTGTTTCCTCCTCTGCCTCATCTTCTTCCTTATCTTCGTCTTCTGATGATTCAGCATCACTTTGTTCTAAATAAAATACAGCTTATTCAACATATCCAAAATTTATGAAGTCTTAAGTCTAATATTCTAAATTTGGCTAAGCAAACTTTCTTACGCTTACCATGTGTTTCAATTAACGATGGATCGAGCAAAGCTTTCTCTTCTGGTGGAATATACGTTTCCCGCTTAGCATCGACAAATGGTGACAGATGTGGTGGTAGCACAGCACCCACAAAATACTTGCTAGTCGGCAAAAGCGAGCGTTGGTTGACGCAGTCGAAAACCCACTGTGGTTGTATGTAGTCGCGCGAGAGATATTGTTGTCCCAAAGACGGACGATCAACAATTTGATGTGTAATCGTTTCGTCGGACTCTTCAAATGTTGCACCATTGAACACCGTCGAGTCCCAGGAAACTTTACCTCCAAATGACCGAATCAATATGACTAATGGTTCACGTGGAACTTCGCGGCTTATAAAGAACTTTAAGCCTTTGAAAAGTGAACGCAGACGTGTTATCTCTTGAGCTTCTTGTTTCATCTTTAGAATGCGTTTTGAATCTCCATCTTGCTCCAGTAATTCCAAATCCATTTCCTGGTCTTCTTCATCTTCCTGCAGTCTGTCAGTATGCATCAATTCGAAATTTAGAGCAGCAATGCGATCTGACACAAATGACGATTCATCTTTTATCGTATCTTCATTATCGGTCAGCACTCCAACGGGAAATTGTGGTGGATAGGCGAGATTAAGGTTATGGTAAAGACGGAAGTTGACAAAGCCTAACATAATGGTGTAAAATTCAACAAATATGGACATAACTTTGAAGTCCACTTCGGCCTTTGAGTGTGGCTTAAAAGGATAATAGTGTGGTACAATCCATGTCACCTTTTGACCTTTTATATCAGCCTGAAAATAGTAACCCTTTATTGAGATAAACACTTTGCGCAACGACTTGGAAGCGATAACGTAATGCAGGAATTCAATCGTAAGACGACGGCAAAGCGCCGATTGTTCACGTGGAATAAGACGCAATGAAGGGAAAGTGCTGAAAAGGAATAATAATGTGAGGCAATCGTCTAAGTCCTTAACGCCATCGATGAATGTGGGATATCGCTCTTTAACTATATGATCTAGTTTTAGTTCAGGAAAGAGAGCCAAACGTCGCTTTAAATTACGAAAATCTTTGATAGCACGATCGCGTCCAGTTTTTTTAGCAAAGATCTGTATGGTTATGGAAAAACGTTTTAGTGATAGCAGAATACAATAAACGGTTCAAGGAATTAGTAAATATTACTATTCTTTCTTGCTCACCTTATAGTCACGCAACGTCCAAACGATTGGCTCATGCAATAAAAATCTTATATCCTTGGCATGGTACAATATTTTTATGTCCGAAGAGCCCTTCTGTGCACGTCTACGATGCTTTGGTTCACGTGGGTATACTCCTTTAACAATACACAAACGACGGAAATCATGTAGAGACAACTGCAACTTTCTGAGGGCAGCACGACGGGTAATATATTGTGTAGCCTCACCGGATTCATACTAAAAAAATATAGTTGCTTTTTAAAGGACCTTAGATCTTAGCTGTTACAAGAGATGTAAATATAACCTCACTTTTGGACCGTGCACAATTCACGCAATTTTTTTTTTCCTACAGACTCGAAACATAAAAATGAACCTTTTTGCATTTGAACTTACCTTCTTAGGACGACGCATATTAAAAAATAAATTGCTTAATTATCTTATTTTTCAATTTTTGGAATATCCAAATGCGCAGAAAACTAAACAAACACGTTCCTTGCTCGATGTGTGCTTTAAAAGAAAAAACAAAGTTCTGACATATCAAAAGTCATTTATGACAGCACCGTCTTGTTTCTGTGCTGCCAGATAGTGAAAAACTTCAATTGAATTGGCAGCACATACAAAAACCAATGGGTCCTTAAGCATTGCTCAAAATAGAATGTGATTATATCCTCAAAGTTTTTTGTTTATGTGTTAGCAATCATGCATATATTATTTAGATAACTTGCTGCAACTAATTAAATTTTTATATAACTTCTGTAATATATCAGTTTAAATTTTTCACTTGCTTAATAGAACGCCAAAGTGTAATTGATCATGGTACAATTATCATGGTAGCAGAAATTCTAAGTGACAGTTCTTCTTCTTTATTTTTATGCCTAGCTTTTCTGTCAAAATCAGCTGAGATAAGGCACTGACATTTTTCGAATTACATAGTCATAGCTTAAAGCGCGCGTTGTCAGATATCATGTTTTCTTTCGTTTTGCTTATTCTTGACATGTATGATAGGCAGTTTCACGGTTGCATTATTTGAGTTTGACAAGATAGTTCTACCATGTACTTACATAACTCTTTATTGCACAATGGAAGATGAAATTTCTCGCCCAAAAGAAGGCAAAAATGTAAGAGATTTGGGGAATTAATTGATTGACGATCGATGAGTTTGAAATTCATTGTATTGAATGTCGTGGGAGGGTTGAGAATTGGCAACAATTGCAACATCTTAAGCTAATTGAGATTCAGGCTAGATTAGAAAAAAATTATCCCAGAAAGTAATAGATCTTTTGGTCATAATATACGCAACATTCTCTCAATGCTCGCAACACAGGGATTTTACGAATTAAGAAAATGAACAAATTTCGGACTTCTTCTATAGTTTACCTTTTTTTGGTACTGTCAAATAACCAAAAGAGGATACAAAGAAACCGTAAAGTTAAAGTGAAGAAATTTGATTTGTGAAAATTTTTGCGTTAAGACTAGAAAAATTATAATAAAAACCTTTAAATTTTGCAAAAATTGTTGGCAAAACTTTAATATTTTTTCTGTTACAAATTAAATCTAATAAAAAATCAATATTTTGTCAAGCAAGTGGTAGAAGAAATGAGCAAACACATGTATTCCACTGCAAACCTCACGGACACACAGCTCAAGGAGCAGGGCAACCAAATGTTCTCGGCACGCAAATATGACGATGCCATCAACTGCTACACAAAAGCAATCGTAAGTGAACGTAGAACGAAAAACCCAACGCTTAGATGTTCCGAGAGTTTTTTTCTTCGGCAGCAAAGGAATTTTGCTTAGAATTTATCTGCTACAAATATTCTTTTCACTTCAGATCAAAAATCCTATGAATGCCACTTACTTTACAAATCGCGCACTTTGCAATTTGAAGATGAAGCGGTGGGAACAATCCTGTCAGGACTGCAGACGAGCTTTAGACTTGGATGCAAATCTGTTGAAAGCGCACTTTTTTCTTGGACAGTGTTTGATGGAGCTAGAATTATATGATGAAGCTATTAAGCACTTGCAGCGCGGTAAGTAAGAAAGAGAATCTTTTCAAATTAAGGTAGCTCCACATCAGAATAAAAAGAAAGATGAGCAAGCGTAGTTATTGCTAGTTACACATGATTTATTGATAGCAATACAATTGGGTAACTGTAGAAGATCATGTTCACCGAAGTTTGGTCTGTCGATGGAAACCTAGTTTCCTATATAGCCACAAGGAATAATAGCTAAAGTCCATCTATGATCCCAAGGCAAAACAACATCAGATACATATGTGTACATTAGGGTGATTCAAATTTTTTTGTTTTTGCTTGAAACAGGTTCAAAAGTTGCAGGCACACAAAAGAAAAATTCTGGTGAAATTATAGCTCATAATACTGATATTTGACTGGTGGCTCATCGAGCTTTTTTGTTTTCCATACGATTTGTATGGGGGAAAATGCTTGACAAGACATTTGTCTCTATATCTCGTGAAAAAAAAACTACATAAACGGGACCTAGTTTATTGAAAAGATCATAAAATTTTCTATAAAAATGCACCTTGCATTTTTTTCGTGAAGCAAGCACTTCGTCAGGTAATTAGTTCCAAGCTCGGCAGCCGACAATAAGGCGAGTACATAGGAATCCATGTTTTGATTTTAAGCTTCGCTTAAGAGTACATGTGCTGTGTTATTGAGTTTTTTATTAATTTATGTTGCTAATTAACTAACGAAGTGGTTGCTTCACGAAAAAAATGCAAGGAGCTTTTTTATAGAAAATTTTATGATCTTTCTAATAGGCTAGGTCCTGTTTATGTAACATTTTTTTTTCATGAGATATAGAGACAAATGTCTTGTCAAGTTTGAGATTTTTATGAATTTATGTTGCTAATTAACTACCGAAGCGCTTGCTTCACGAAAAAAATGCAAGGAGCTTTTTTATAGAAAATTTTATGATCTTTCTAATAGGCTAGGTCCTGTTTATGTAACATTTTTTTTTTCACGAGATATAGAGACAAATGTCTTGTCAAGCATTTTTCCCCATACAAATCGTATGGAAAACAAAAAAGCTCGATGAGCCACCAGTAAATATCAATATTATGAGCTATAATTTCACCAGAATTTTCCTTTCGTGTGCCTGCAACTTTTGAACCTGTTTCAAGTAACAAAAAAAAATTTGAATCACCCTAGTGTACATATATGCATATGACTTAGACTGATTTTTCCGCAAATCACTTGCGTATTTCATCGAGCCAAGCTTTGTCAGGAGCGGTGTGCTTAGTGGGCATGTCTACATTCCTTGCATGTCCAAATCAATAACAAGTTCTTTAGCAAAAATTAGTTTTGCTCCTTGTAAACATTTCCACATATAAGATGGAACCAATAACCACAATGCCCGCATCCAACATTAGATTGGGTTGTTGTAACGTTTTTTGTACAGATTTTGCATTCCATTATCGCAAAGTGTTTGATGTCAGGCAAATTTTGTGAAAATAATGTAAGCAGTTAGTGGTCAGAGTGTGCATGATAAGAACAAGTGTGAGTGAATTAATTTTAACCTTCGCCAAAAAAAACACGCAAGAGCCAGTAAAGTAGACAAAAATAAGTTTGGTTTAGAACAACATCAACAGCGTAACAAAAGCCTAAAAAAGCACAGCAGCAACAGAGTTTGACTTAGGAATTTCATCAAGAGCGCAGCAGCATTAATTAAGATGAAGAATGAATGTGGGTGAATCGTAAGTGGATTAGTTCCTTTGAGATTCAACACGCCATCACATTCAACAAAAGCGGAGTTTTTATATTTGCAGACTAAAATGCGAATCGTAGAATACTGGGCCATACCAACAAAAATTGTCGTTTTTTGGAACAAAATTGAAATAAAGTGTTTAAAAAAAATAAAACTCCAGATATAGATATTGCAATTCAAATTCCATACTTTTTTCTAGCCTTTGATCTATCTAAGGAACAAAAACAAAATTTTGGCGATGATATTACATCACAGCTGCGTATAGCGCGCAAAAAGCGTTGGAATGTCATGGAAGAAAAGCGTATTTGCCAAGAGATCGAATTGCAATCGTATCTTAATAGGTTAGTAACGATTTTAAAATTTAATGCGCAATCGCTTGTATTGCCACTAAGCGTGCATGTTTTAGCGTAATCACAAACTCCACTCTCATAAAAAGTTTAGTGGTAGTGGAAACTGAATTCCACATAATATATATACTTAAAATGCAAGCTCCATTAATTATTATAAATACTTTTTGCTAGACTTATTAAAGAAGATATGGAAAATCGTTTGGCGAAATTAAAACTTGACGACAACGCCAATGAGGAACAGCTTAAGGATAAACAACAGGAAATCGAGCAGGAATGTGTAAGTAAAAAATTCTCGATAACTTTAAGTAATTGTATAATTTTTACTGCTTACAATATTGTTTTAAGGACGATCACATTAAAGAACTAAACAATATATTTGCAAAGGTTGATGATCGCAGAAGGGTAAATGATTTAAGTTTAGTTGAATGAAAATGTTAAAAATAATATGCTATCCCTTTTTAGAAACGCGATGTACCTGACTTTCTTTGTGGCAAAATAAGTTTTGAAATTTTAGCCGATCCTGTGATTACGCCCTCTGGCATTACATACGAACGCAAAGATATCGAAGAACACTTACAGCGCGTTGGTCACTTTGATCCAGTGACACGTGTTAAACTGACACAAGATCAGCTTATACCAAATTTCTCCATGAAAGAGGTTGTGGATTCATTTATTGGCGAGAATGAATGGGCTTTGGATTTTTAAATTGTCGACACGGCAAACAACTAAAGCATATCGCAGTGCACATCTTTTAAGTATTTTCGACATAAAATGTATACTACATTCATTAATTTAATTGTTTCTTTATATTTATACCTGCGTATATTGTATATTTAAGTTAACTGATTTAAAAAATCATTTTTTAAGTTATTAAACTGCAACGTTGTTATTTAGAAAAAAAAAACAGTAAAAACGTACACATTCACTTAATAACGTACACATGTGTAAACATATTTATTTTAGGGTGGACCGTATCGAAAAGAGTGATAAAGTTAGCACCCCTAATCGAAAAATATGAATATATTTCAAATATGTGCTGACTAAAATACGTGAGCACAATAAAAAAAAATCAAATGAATGGCCTTAGGTCTTTTTTTAACATTTTCTGGATGAGTTTAAAAAAATGGAGTGACCATGTTTTTTTTTTTTTTTAAATTTAAGATTAGGATGGTTAACTATTTAACATTGCTTTTGTCCGCTCCACCGCAATTTACATATTTAAATATCATCAAGCAATTTTAATATTTCTTCTTGTTTTAAGCACCTTTATAGTTCTTTTTATTTGCAATATTGAAATGATGGGCCAGAAAGTGCTCGTAGCGATTGAAAAGAAACCCTTATTTTTGTGGCCAATATATTTTATATAAAATGTCTTTGTAAATAATACGGTCATATTAATAACTTGTGAAACTTTTTGAAGTCTTCGCTATAAAGACAAAAAAAAAAAAACCCATTTAAAAATAGATAAATGAATGTGTTAATTTAAAATTCAAGTTTGAGATTATATCTAATAAAAAGAAGAAAAAAATATAAATATTAAACAAATATGTGTACTAAAATTTGAACGCATCTCTTTCCACTTATACATATACTTTATGCAATACATATGTGTATATAAAGACATTCATATGTATAGTAAATAATTATAAATAAAATAGTTGTTAAATTTACCTAAGAATTGGACTTTATTCTTTTATATATGAAAGGTCTATTTAAGAAAACATGATAAGCCACAAACAAAGAGAGGGTTTTGCTACTCCACTTAAAGGCGATCAAATTGGTTCTGGGCACATCACAATTTGGTAGATTTAAACCACATCACGCGGGTGTGATCATATGCAATCATATTTTTGTTAAATATAGCTGGACTAACTTACGGAGAAATTTGCCTAAACTAAAAAGCATTATAAATATGTTGGCATAAGTTTGATGGATAATCCAAATTATTCTAACGATGTTTATAAAAAACATGCTTGGAGCACATGTAATATGAAGGAAATAATAATTAAAGAAGTTGAAAAAATAAGTTATGTAGTTGGAGGAAATATTAGACAAAGCAGGAGGTAATTTTTTTATTTCTTTAACTAGTTTATTTCGCGGAGAAATTTGGGAAAATAGTAAAAAAAAAAAAAAATAGATTAACTGGCTGCTATGTTTATTCACAAAACATTTTCATTGAAACTCAAATGTCACTCGGTAAAGAACACTGATGTATTTTATATTAAGCTAGTGGTACCCGCGGCTTCGAACGCGCACCATAACATCTCATTCTCTCTTCAAAAGTAAAAAAAAAAAATTGAAAAAGAAAGATTGTTCTTTGAACTTCGTAGCTAAATACAAACGGTATAAATGAGAAGAAATAAGAAACAACAATAACAAATCAGAATTCAAGAAGCACCATAAGCATCAGCAACAAAAAATCAAACGAAAATTTTTGTGTGAGGTTTTTTAATCCAAAAAAAGCATGCAATAACCTTCTTTAGCACAAATATGTTGTTTTAAAAAAGAAATTATTAAAATCGGCTCAGTATATTTTGCCCCAAAGCGTTACAAAACCATTTTCATATAAGCAATTTTTCATAAATAGTGTAGATAAAAACAATGAAGCGGTCTTTTCAATTTTCATTATAATTTTATTTCTCCGTTATATATTTAGTTATATATACTATATAATTTTTATTTATTGCAATTACATTTTTAATAAATGTACATATATCTTTGTTAAATTAAATTATAATGCTATAATGCATTTATTTTTTATTATTGTATTTTTTTAAAATTTTATTTTTGCGCTTTTTAAAAATAATCTCAGTAATCCTTCATTACAGCTCTAACATTGCCTTTTCTCTCCTTGTCCATCCATCTCTTACTTAAACTTCTTAAACTGTTATAACAAATTTGACTTTTAGGTGATAATGGATCAAACGTGATAACAACGAAACATAATTGTTAACACATATAAAAACTTTAACACTTCTAAGAAGAAAAAAAGTTTCAGTGCATATTTGTAGATTTTTCATCAACTGAGTGGTGTTACACCACTTTGTCACTTCCACGTTTTTTCATAATCAGAAGGTCAATACTAACTGATAACAAAATTATTATATAACAGTTATGATCTGCTATGAGGAAATCATTTTTTAGTAACTTTTCAAAACTTAACAAACCTTGCATCAACAATTTTACGACAATACTTGTTTTTATGACAATAAAGGATTCTGTCTAAACAATTTTGGTTTCATTGTTTACTTTAAACGGCCTTAGTTTAAGTTAATTATATTCGTTTTAGAAAGAAGGGATCACTCTTTATAATTTTGTTGATTTTAACATACATAAGTACATTCTGTGTAAAAAGTAACCGGAATTGAGTTTTCTTCGATTACCGCGTTGTAGCGCATTCTGGATTCTTTCCGCAAGGACAAACGGTAAATAGAGAATATTATTTAGGTGTCACAAAGTGCTTGCGTAAAGACAACCCGATTTGTGGAAAGACAATACACCATTACAATGCACCATCTCATAAAGCATAGTTTTTAAGCAAAAATTCAACGAATGTCATGAACCCAGCACTGTTTTCAACGAATATGGCCCTGCCTGACTGTTTTCTGTACCCGAAGCTGAAAATACCTCTTCGAGGAAGGCGATTTGAGACGATTGAAGCCATAAAAGCAAATTGATTAGAGAAGCTGAGGGCTATTCCTCAGTCAGCCTACGAAAAATGTATGTAAAGCGCATTCCAATCAGAGTATAATTTTTTTTTATTTTTAAAAAAGACAGTCAAAATTACAAACTTTATTTCATTTTGAAGTACAATCTGTCTTCGAAAAAAACATCAAATGGCCGCCTCTGCTCCTCTTACCGAGGCGAATATTATCAATTTTATTCAATAAATCAGAACTTATTTCACGAATTTGGCGTTCAATATTCAATTTTAATTCATAAATTGTCGTTTCCTTATTGGCATAGCACATTGATAACGCAACAAAAAGTTCAAAGGTGTTGAATCATAAGATTTTGCGTGCCAATTCATGTCACAATTTCAAGAATCATGTGAATTTTAAGTAAATTCAATTTTTGGAATTTCAGTATATTTCTGCAATTTTCATTCATTATTGATGCGTGTATCTTTTCATGATTAAATCATCGTTGCTGAATATAACTGACAGTGAAACAAGATTTTGACGTTTCATAAGTATATGGTTAAACTGCCGATGTGAATACATATCATCTCAATTGAAAAACCCTTTATTGCAGGTAGCAAAGTCTTTTTTGAAGGCGGTTAAGTAAATGTTGATGTATAAGTCTATTTTTTCGTTTTTCTTAACAATTCCGGATACTTTTACAGAGTATGCCATAGATAAGTTCATCTTATGTGCTGCGAAAACTTTCCAATTTAAATTACAGGTTTCAGTGTTGTGTAATAAACTTTCCTTATATATCCTTTTCACATTAAAAGCTATTTGTTTTAGTGGACAATACTTGGTCATCCATACTAATAGTAACTATAAAAGGTTTTCTGGCGTGTTGTAATCCCGAATTGTTGCCAGTAGCTTACAAGCGAAAACTCCGCAAAGTGTATGCTCTGAAGCCGTTGACTGTTCAAAAATAAATATAAAAAACTAAAAATTTTTGATCAAAGATTTCTTAATCCCAAATGAAAGTTAGCTGAATTTTTCATATTCGCTTTGAATTTTTTCTATCTTTTCTAGTTTTGGAGATATGGGGGTCGGTTTCTCTTATTAACGTTAAATTAAGGCATTTTAACATATGACACTATCCCCCCTGTATTTTTATAAAGCCAAATTTTACTCGGCGACTAAAATCGCGAGATAGTAGCCAACCATGAATACTTATAGATTTTCATCTGACTAGTCTTTTAGTTATTGGAAAAAAGTAAAAATTGTCTATTCAAAACCGCGTTTTACAGAGATAAAACATTGAAATATTTCAAATAAATTAAATGTAATTTTTTGGTGCTTAGATTTTTATTCACAAATTTACGTAGTTTACGGAGGATGGCGGGTATGATCTTTCCGGAGAGTGAACTTTTCCAGCCGAGTGACAGTTGTAAAATCTTAAATTAGGTACAGCTTTTGGTATGCTATTGAAAAATATAAAATTCATATAAAAACTAATTTTAAAGAACACAAATTTATTTCAAATTAAGATTTTTCCTTGCGTTTCTCAAGTTTGAATTTTCATATGTGTGAATGAGTTCTTTGAAATGCAATTCAATAAATTTGGAAAATAGTTTCCACTTTTCATATATTTTTGAATGTACATGAGAAACGGCATGACTTGCGAACAGAACAGACTTCACAGATCTTAAAAATTTGTATTTATTTCATTAAATATGAGTATATTTCAACTTTTCCAATAACTTAGAACTCGAAAAAAGGCAAATTTCAAAAAATTGGTTAGAACACGAAATATCGTTTATAAAAAAAAAAAATTACATATGAAACACAAGAACCAGTTTTAAAATTTTATCAGTCAAACTTCCTTATAACGAACTTCTATGCAACAAAGTTCTCTCTACTACGAACTGAGTTCAAGTACACAACTTCCTCGTTCCATTTTCAGTGTATTTTGATCTTCTTACAACGAATTTCCTTATAGCGAGATTTTTTTTAAAACAAAGAAGTTTTGCTGCTGAAAATCAAACTTTTATGCGTTTATGATCTCCTTAAAGCGAATTTTTTAAAAAAAATTTTTGATACGCATGTCAATAAAACACTTTAAGGGGATCCCCAAAATATGAAAATAACAACAATCGAAAAAAAGAAAGTTCCTTCACTATTAATGGTGACTATAGTTCAGTCAGTGTTCAGTGATAGAAGTGAAAATGTTGCAACGAAGTAGCCTTTCTCTAAAAAAAAAGTTATTGAAGGCGTGACATTCGACGAATTTCGAAGCATTTTGGAGATAAGGAGCAACGCACCGACTAATGTGTATGCTTCTTCTAATGTATTAGAAGATTTTGTTGAAGGAGAAAAATGGAAGAGTGTAGTCCAAACCAAAATTACTGACTTCTTTAAATAAATAGTAAAAACAAAATTATATCTATTTAACGAATTTTCTATATAACGATTTTTTTTTCTGGTCCCGTGCGTATTCGCTATATGGAAGTTTGACTGTCATTTCAATAACATTTCAAATTCCCTTTTAATTTTGTTGAAATCAATTCTAACTTATCGCAATGTTTGGAAAATATATGCATAAAAACATCTATTTCTTTAGTTCTGTAAAACGCGATTTCCGCACACAACAGGAGAATTACACCTACAACAAACATAAGTACATAAGTATGTATGTCAAATCAAATTGATTCTACTTTATCGACCCATATGTTTTGGCAAGATAATTTCTGACGCATGTACGTAGACTGTCATATTTTATGGCAAATGTACTCGTATGTCAATGCCATAATTGGGCAGAGCAACCAATTTCTTAGTTTAAAATCTCTGTTCTATCATTTAATATTTGCATGCACACATTCATTTATTTGTATACACAATAATTTTCATTGTTTTTATTTAAATTATTAATATTACAGACATACATTATTTTTCTTATATATTTTTTACTTTAATTTCTGTATTCAATTTTAATTTTTTAATTGATTTTCATATCTAGATTTTGTGTTTTTTGCTTACATTACTCGTACATTAGTTTTGTTGCCTCTAAACGTCAGTTTTCTTTAAAAATTAAATTTAATTGTCATTCTATCAGTATTTTAGCTAAATATGTAAATAATTTTTTTTTTATTTCTTGCCATTTAGCCTTCAGTTAAATTTTGCTTCCATTATATTAATTAATTAATTAATTAAGTATATGTTACATTTACATATATATAATTTTAGTTTTAAATATATAAACGATATGTCGATACATAAAATTAATGTTTCCAACGCTTCTTCCAACGTTCATTTTTCAGCATTTTTTATGTTGCTGCAGCATCAACTTTTTATTATTTTAATTATTGCATTGTGGTATTTATTTCATTCATTTATATTTTTAACTTTACTATGACCTTTATAAATATTAAAAAAAGTTCAGGATTTTGTTGTTGGCTTTATAAATGTTGATGAGCTTTTTTTTTAACTTATAGTTATTGCGCTGAAGTTAAGTCGAAAAATGCACTTTCTAGTTCTTTCAAAATGTTTTTTTTTTTTTTTAAAAATGTTCGAAGAGCTTACAAATTTGCAGTCACTCGCAGAAGCATCTACTGAAAGTGTCAATTGGAATTACAAGATAAAATGGATTTTGAGTAGGAATTAATGCTAATAAGCGAAACTTTTGCATGTAGATACCACAGACTAGGTGTGACAAACTGATTTGAGACGCAGCCCAGTCAATGCAACTAATCGGATCCACGCGAGTGATTTTGGTAATTTTTAAAATCGAGTTTTGACCAGTTAGTTCGCTCAGTTACTCAAATGACGTCAAAAACTTACGGCCTCATTGTGGAAGTAATAAAACGAATAATACTCCCTGCATGCAAACTTCAATAGTCAAAGTGCGTTTGACAGTATAAAATGTGGTTTTTATGTCTGTACATTAAAACCGAAACTATTGTGTTAAAATTAAATCAGCAGCTTTCAAATATCTTTCACCAAATCTTGACAACCTTATCCGTGCTAAACATTGAGGACTCTTCTAGAGACCACATCGAACTACGGCAATGTAAAGGTTAGGTTAGTTTTTGAAGGGTATGTGATCACGCAGATAATTTTTTTTCGGAAACCAGTGAATTCTTTCGCTGTGCTTTTATTTCTCCGTATGCTTCTTTGAAATGTTATCAATCGGGAAACCAACTGTTGAGTAACTTCATCAAATCTTCACTAGCCTCACCCTGTATATATCTGTTGTCGTTTTTGAAATGGCGGACAGAGTAAGTTTGAAACTGATTATTCATCTTCCTCATAGCTGCATTTCCTGCAAAAACCATTGAATCCAAGATGTCATATCAGAGCTTAGTTTCAATATCGCAGTAAAGCGTGATTGTCAATGTGAATTTGCGTATTGAGGGTCAACTAATTCTGGCACTTCTGAAGAAGACATTTTCATTCATTTATATTTTGCAAGCAAAATTACTAACGCATTAAATAGTAGCAAATCGCGAAATAGTCACTATTATTCAGTTTTTTTTTAGCTATTCCTACACAAATTCCAATCACCTACGATATTCGTTTAAACATTTTTAAATTGGGATGGGTTTTAGTTTCTTTGTTTTTCTAAAACATTTAATAATTTAGACATCGAGACATTGACAGCGGCGTATTTGGGATTTAAAATCTACATCCAAGTACACAGAATAATTATCCTAACGATCAGATTAGAGCTAACAACAACAACACAACACTGTTACATCGTTTTGTGTTGAGCGTTACATGAAGCTGGCGGGCTATATGTGTACACAAAAGTCAAATGATGAAAAAAACGCGCACATCAAATCAAGCCATAAAACCGAAGAAAACTACAATAAATTCGCTGAATTTCTAGACATCGACAACTACTGACCAAGCTTGGCTGGACTTAGCACCAATTCTGGCTCGAATTTGCTAACGGGAGGCATAGGGGGCGGTGCTAATGAGGCAACGCCACTGATTGTGGCAATCGCGGTTGTGCGACCATTCGATGATGCTGATGATGATGCTGATGAAGATGAAAGCGGTGCTGGGAATTTAAAAATACTACTACTCGCTAGTGAGCTCATAGAGGGCGTGGCAATTGTTTTCGTTGGCTGCAGTAGCGACTTTGACGCAGTCGCTGCTGATGCTGTCCCCACTAATGCTGCTGAAGACGACATATTTCTTGTAGCTGTTATTGTTGATGGGATTGTTGTTGTAGTTGTTGTTGGCAGCAATATACTCAGACTAGTTGTGTTGACACCGTGTAAAGCGTCTCGTTCGCGATTACCTCCATTACCATCTGACAGCATCACCTGGCCCGGTATACACGGCGCAGCCTGTTGAATTGGTGGCGCTGTTGTCAACAATGGTGGCGCTGGCAGCGGCAACAGACTCACAGTCGTAGTTGTGGTGGCACTAATGTTTGTGGACGGGATGGCATAACGATTTGTAGTTGCCGTCAGCACAGAAAGTGGCATCCCAAGCGGACCGCGTATTCGAGGCTCACGCTCCGTTGTGATGGAAGATGAGAGCAGCGCTGAGGCTACTGAACGAGATGTGGACATTGATATTGATGTCGGCGTGGCGTAACAGTGTGGCGTCGATGAGGGTAGATCGTAAGAGAGCGGAGCTGACGTTACACGTGGTATCGCACCGGTGTGTGCGCCAGCAGAAGCTGTCGTAGGAGCGGTTGAAGTTTGTGGTGGGGTTTTGTCCAAGCGCGATGTAGCACCACTGCCCAGCGGCGGTGGACGTGCATCGTTTTGAACTGCTGCCGTTGTTGGATTTGTGATCATCAGTGAGGTTTCCATTAGCAAGTCACCATCGATGGAATCTTTCACGGTGGAGGAGGAGGAGAGTGATTGGGACTTTTGTGGTTGTGATGCTGGTGGTGATGATGGCTGCTGATTAAGTGCAATACGTTGGCGTGAGAGTTTGCTGCCTGATCGCAACAACGGTGGCTTCTCGTTGACAATGGTGGTTTTTGTGATACTGACGGCAGCATTTGTATGCGATTGCGATTTTGACGCTGCTGTTACCTGATGGAAATCATCTGGATCTTCAGCCTCCTCATCACTGATTTCGCAAACATTAAGCGCTGCTTCTAGTTTCCTCATTTCAAGTGGAGCTTCTGCAATAAGAGAAAGTTCGAAGATAGATTCAAAACACGGATGGAGCAATTTGACTACCAAGGCATACCATTTGTGTTTCCGGGCTCTTTGATGATAGGAACTACACGATTTGTCGATGGTTTTTGTTCGTTTTGCATGAAAAGTGAGGTGGTTGCAATTTGGCGTAGCGCTTCCATACCTTCATTTAACATTTTGCTATTGCTGCGCTTGTGAGTTATAGGATACTTCTGTGAATGGCGGAAGGAAAGTAAATATAAGTGCATACATAGCATATATATATTTACCATGGACTTCCACGTTTGAAAAGTATTAAATATTTTTCATACAACTCACCTGCATCGAAGGACCTCTCGCTATCGAAACACGTTTGTTTTCGCCACGCAGCAGGGATGTCGTATGATCAGCATCAACTTTATTGCCATTTTTCTTACGTGTCTTTTTATTCGAAGCAATACAATGTGATGGACAGATGCAGAAGAGAATACGCAAAATGCAACAGATAAGTCCAATACCTATTTGAACAGAAAATTATTAATTTTGTAATCAAAATATTCACGCTAACTGTTCAAAATGCGCACCTATTAACGCAGGTCCTATAAGTCTTAACTCCACTGTTTTGAAGCCTTTTTCGCCGGTACCCACAAAAGCAATGACAAGTCCCAATGCCACCGTGCCCAGTCCAACGTACAGGAAGGCGTTAGCAAATGTACTCGGTCCTCGTAAAACGCCGAGAAAATCTTCGTCATCCGAAGAACCACCCAGAGATGCATCCTGTATCTAAAGTAGAAGGAAAGTTTTTCAAGAAAGCAATGAGTAAATATCTTTTATTGCTGTGTTCCTCCTTATACAACTTTAATATTGACATATTTTATAAATTTAGGGCTCATTATATATGTTACCGGCCAAACTAGTTTTTAGACCAAATTAGTTAGCTTAAGCCGCGGTTCAGTCTATAATATGTGCAACACTGACTTTGCTATTCACAGTGCTTTTGCATTAAAATTGAATTGCATACTTTTAGGCCTTCAATTTAACTAGTTTGGGCTAGGATAAACTAGTTTGTCCTAAAAACTAGTTTGGCCGGTGACATACAAATTTAAAAAAAAATCACGTTTTGCTTGAAAAAATCTGGGTTTCATGGATAACTTCAAAACGGCGTAACTCCATCAAATCGTATCGCATACAGAACTTTTGAAAGATTTTCCAATTGGAGAATATTGTTTTTAAGAAAACTGCACTAAAAAGTATTTTTTTATATCTCATTTTATGTTCCACAATTTCCGCGTTAAATTGTTGTTAATAGGAGAACAACTTTTGTATGCCCACATTTCACAAAAAAAAAATTAAAATTGATGTTTTGCCTAAACTCACCCGGTTTCGTTTAACCCAACGACGATGAGCAGCAGCTCCGGCTTGCTGACTAGTGTCTTGTACGCTGCAGCGACGTCCACGTTCCAACCAAGCGGCACGACCCTGTGCGCACTGTAGCACCGCAACAGTGGCGGAAATGGAAAAATACAATGGCATATTTTAGTAAAATTATCGTAAAAATTTTCAAAAGTTGGCGTTTCAAAAAGAAAAAAATAAAAATCTAAACAGTAAAAAATCACAACAGTTAAATTTTGCGTACATTTTAATTTTAAATAACAACAATAATTCTTTTTATAACAACAACAATAACAGAAATTATCAAAACAAAATTTAACAATTTTAATTATTTTTAAAGTCACCAATAAAATATTAATTTATTTTTCAAAATACGCTCAATTAAAATACTTAAAAGAAAATTAAATGAAACAACAACAAAGTATTTGATAAATACAATAAATCAGGCTTGAAAGCGCACAAAGTTAAACAATTTAATGGCACTCAAAAGGAATAACAGTAAAGAAAAGAAGAAACTGGCGGAAACGGAAGTTATTTAAAAATAAAGGACATGTCAGAAGTTTTGTGTTATCATGTAGAAAATAATACCTAATCAAGTACACATTAATATTTGAAAAAGTAATACATACAATCACTGCATAGCAAAATTATCATAAATATCTGAATTATAAAAAAAATATGCTCATGCTAAGGGAAGCAGTAAAACTATTTTCTTTCTTCAAGGATTTATTTTGTTGCACAGTGTACATATACACATAAACAAAAAGTTGTTGAACAAATACAGAAAAACATATAATTACAAGTTTAATTTCTTAAGTTTCAAGAAATATTACGGAGAGATGAAATAATCGGAAATGAAGCAACTGCGTTGTTTTATATTAAATTTTCTTTAAAAATCAGTTTTTCACAGAGCACGTTTCTTACTGAAAACTTAAAAATGTAATGTGTAACACCAACCATCCAAATGTAAATGTGTAACACCAACTCATTTCGAAGGAATTTCCACTTTTACTCAGGATCTAAAGTTAAGAATCATATATAAATGGCACTACAGGTCGAACTATGCCATAATAATTTTCCATAACGTTGCATATCTGTATTAGACTGACATAAATTAAAAGGATGCCGTTCCTTTTTTTTCCCCCTAGCCCGTATAATTACACTATGTGGCAAATTTTTTATTTTTTTTTTATAATGGAGTTACCATGCTATAATCACAAAAGAGGACGTTGCATAGTGGTTTGAAAGTTGAAGTAAATACCAAAATTCATGACTTCCTATTCAGTACTATTAGTAGAAATAAAAATACCAGCGCAATATGCCTAATGTGTAGAAACAAAAATGGGCAACTAGTTGCTTATAACGGGTGATTTTTATGCTATTTGTTTTTTCAGTGTAAATTTTTTTGAGACTTCATGCGTGGTTTGTAACATGTCAATGTCAAAAATGCTCCATAAAGTTTGTCATTTTATCACAAATAGACTAACAAACGAACAGTGCTTGCAAATCATTGAATTTTACAATCAAAATTCGTGCTTTGTGAGAAATGTGAAAAATTTTCTTCAACGAAAAAGCTCATTTTTGGCTCAATGGTTACGTCAACAAACAGAATTGCCAAATTTGGTCTGAAGAGCAGATAGAGGCAATTCAATAGCTGTCAATGCACCCTGAAAATATACTGTTTGGTGCGGTTTATGAGCCGGCACCATCATTGGATCGTATTTTTTCAAAAATAATATAAGTCACAACGTTACAGTCAATGGAGCAAGCTACCGTGCGATGATTACCGACTTTGTTTTGTCTAAAATTGCAAGAATTGATATAATGCTCCAAATAAATATATTATTCACTATTGCAAATTTTCTGTTCTTTTTTCAATTTTCATAAACCAAAAGCTAAAAAATCATCCTTTAGCACAAATACACAATAAAAATACTATAGCGCAATATGCCTAATAGAAACAAAAATGTGCAACTAGTTGCTTATACTAGTTTCAACTGCAGCTTTACGGTATCATCGGTATCATCAGTATTATTTGTTAGTCAACGTTTAAGAATTTTAAGCATACTATGTTTTACTTTTTGCGTTGACCAGTTAAGAACCATAGCAAAAATTACGTAAGCGCCAAAAATCAAATTTTACAGGAGAGTTATTTTTCACTATTTATGCGGTAAGAGTGAGTGTCCCTACCGATATAATTGAATTTGCTATATCTCTGTATATATGTATATATTAAAAATTTTATATTTTTTGGTTGATGATGCGTACACTCTTCTTTCGATTTCCATTAAAAATTCAATTTCGAAAAAATGTCACTTACGATATCTTCGCGATTAGGGCTCGATATAAATTTTTTTTTTTTTTTTTTTTTTTGTGTGGGCTTTGTAGTCATTTAGTTTGACTTTCAAAGCATCAAAAAACAATAACTATTTTTAAAATCATTTAAAATGAAACTCACGACCACTAATTCTTTAAAGAAATTTTACTGAGGCCTAGGTGTTATAGAACTGTTTCTGACTAGGTGACCTCAACCTATCAAACCATCGATTTTTTCCTGTGGCCCTACTATATATGTATGTATGTAGAAAAGAGAAAAAAACGCAGCTTAACTCGACTTTAGAAAATTAAAGTTTGGGCCAATTTTCCATTTACATATATTCGTTTTGCAAAATTTCTCATTCAGTTTTTGAACATCTATGTAAGTAAATATGAAAAATTGAGCCAAAAATTAAAGCGAAAATTTTTGACCAAAACTAATGAAAATTTGGTCGATGTTCTCCATGTCGACTTAAGCTCTTTCAATACTTTTTGTCACAGACTTTATGAATAAAATTTGACAGTACACATTATTAAAATTCATATCAGTTCTAGACTTTGACGATGTGCTTGCAGATTACTTTAAAATTTTGTAGTAAAAAATATAATTTCTGTGTAAAATTTATAAAATTAAAATTAATAACATGGAAACAATTTTAATATGAATTCATTGCTGCATTATAAGTTGGCTTAGACATGCAAATCAGACATAAATAAATGTTTTCTCATTTATGTTGTTGCTAGACAGCAAATGTTTGCATTTTAACAGAAAACGAGCGAGCTCCTTACGGTAAGTCCTTGACATTTTCCTTGTCCACCAACGAGATTGGAAACAAATTTTGACAAATAAGATAAGGCAAATATAAGTTAATGTAAGTACATTTTAAGTAATTGCAGCGAACAGCAATTACCGGAAATAGGAAATTGTATTTTAGTTTGAGCTCAATTTTTTTTTTGTATAAGCAAAACTTTTATAGTAATATTTTTCAGCAGCGCATAGTACTTATTATAAAGAAAAAAATTTATTGAATTTTTTTATGGCAATTACTGTTGAATTTTTCAGTGTAAGCCAACGTATTAAAAAAAAATTTGTAAAAAATATTATTTGCAATAATTTTTCTTTGAAATATTGAAGATTTTGTGTTTCATGTGTAAGAAAGTGATTTTGTGAAATTTAATTGGTGTATTGTGAAATATGCACTTCCATAAGAATTAATAAAGTTAATTGCAGAATAAGTCCTCTTTAAACAGCTATCAATGTGGTACATTCAAGTTTAGTGACTCAAAATTCTAAGCTTTTAATTGCAAATCAGCCACAAATAAGATTTGTGTTCATAAATTCACCAGAAACCACCTGTCTTGGGGTTAAAAAAACAATGCATCCGATATTGGTTCTTATGACAAGCAAACATTGCCACAAAACTTACAGAAACTCACTTCAAAGAAACGATGAAACCCAATCAAAAAAAAGGTCATATGATTGGTGATAATAATATTAGTTTTTAAGTGATAAGCAAAATCAATGCCACAAAATTCACATAAACTAATTGAGAACTATTTATAAAAAGAAATGAAAATTTAAAAAAAAAGATATTTTATGACTGTGGAGACCCTTTGCTCTGGCTTACCAAAGGTTAAAATATCTCAAAATAGACAAACAACAAATCTTTTAATGAACAGATATTTTGCATTCTCCTAAATGGTCGATATTGGATATCTAGAGTAAAATAATTCTAAGTTAAGTTAAAATTCAGAAAAATGATTTTGGTAGAAAAATCTTGTGGGAAACGACGAAACACAATGAAAAACGAGGTCATAGGATTGGTGATAATAACATAGTTCGCAATATATTCACGTTATACCACATTTTGGTACGGTGGGATCATATTTCGATCTGTGCCGCCAAAGATTTCCAATAGCTCAAAAGCCTCATTAGTCCTT
This sequence comes from Tricholauxania praeusta, assembly GCA_949775025.1. NCBI lineage: Eukaryota > Metazoa > Arthropoda > Insecta > Diptera > Lauxaniidae > Tricholauxania > Tricholauxania praeusta. The sequence continues at coordinate 128,914,725 of OX459030.1, read as the reverse complement.
AAAATTGAAAGGTAACAAAAACCAATTTTTTTTTTCAATAACTGACAAAACACGGTTCGTCGGAAATGACTTCAACCCAAAAGAGCGAATACTGCAAATGTTTTTCTTGATTTTATAGCTAGGATGTCTCTCAACTATTTTTTCATGAAAACCAAAATCTTCGTCAAAGCCGTTTTTGAAAAAATTCGTTTTAAATTTTTAGTTTCAAGCTTTTCTCGAAAACCATGAGAGCTATGAAAAGAAGTTGTGAGTACAAAATTATTCCTCCTTTTTCATTCCAATTGTTTTGTTGTTGAAAAGCTAGCTCATTTTATAAATTTTTGGTGGAAAAGATTGGGCAATAAATAGTTTAGTTTGAGAGGCACCTCTCTGATTTCCTTAAAATTTTAGTAGGTTATGTTATTTTATAAACAAAAACTTAATTTTTCAACTAGTACGCAACTCAAACAGGTGCGCCAATATTTTCTGCAGCCTACTTTTAGGCAGTCATTTAAAGTCCTGTACAGCAATTCCACAACATCAACAAAAAAATCAATGCCACATGTTAAATTAATTTTTTCTCTTTATTTATTAATTCTTGTGCTACCAATGTTAACATATTTCGCATTTTTCGAATATCGTGTGCAAAATAACAACGATAACAACAAATAAAACAAAAGAAAAAATAAAAAGAAAGTAAATCGATCGCAACAATATGCCCTTGATGAATGAATGAATGGCAAATGAATGGCGTTGACTGGGGTGACGCAGAAAGAGAGCGAAGGAAGAGTAAGGCACAAACGCAGCTAAAGCAAATGAAATGTGAATGTATGTGAAATATAGCTGTGCGAATATTCCGTAGAACGCAGGTGTAATCAACGTGGCGCAATCAAATGTGGGCGTATAAAATTCATTTCATATACTCATACACATGGGCACATAGAATTGTAGAGACCCATCCGGTACATTTCTCGTTTTCGATATCGAAAAAGATAAAAAAAAAACGAAAGTCTATCGAATGATATCGCTTACGACTGTCGAAAAAAGCATTAACCGTTACGCATATTCGGGAAAAGTCAGTTATCCTTATTTTTTATTATTTTCAGGACAGACATTGATTTTGATTTTTTTCTGTGCATTTTTACAAAAATGTTTTGCTTGAGCCTTCGTTTGTTACGAACTTTGTGCCGAGTGGGAACACAGAGGTACTTGTGCATGTGTGTATGGCAATATTAGTGCTGTTAAAAAAGTTGTTGCCTACTTTCATGCGCCTTGTTGCTTTTATACTTGTATGTATGTATGTCAATCTTAGTGATAGTCTTACGGCTTTGTTGTTTTCGTGTTCTTACTTTTTGTTGTTTTTTATGTTTGTTTCATGATTCTAACTATTGGTGGTTCTACTATTAAATTCTTTGCCTTCTCAATCGCTAGTACAAATCGCGACCGCACCTGCATATGAACATTTTTACTTACACCTACACCGCTCTACTGGAACTTCATCATACTAATGCCTTACAAATATATAGATTTTAAGTATGGAGTTGTTATGTACTGTCACATACGAATTATGTTGCTTACTGTATTTATGTATAAATGCATATACATACATATGTAATATCAATAGTAAAAATCTGCTTAGTTGCAAATATCTGACCTACATTCTAAAACAGCAAGGTGGCAAAAAAACAATGAATTAATAAAAAATAATGATACATTATTTTTATGTTTCTCTCTGCCATGTTTATATTCCATATAAAAGTAATTTTGCAACAGCTCATAACATAAAAATTTTAACATCATCGACTAAAAAACTAACAAAACACCGATAGAAAAATATACCCTAATTAACTGAATTTAATGTCATATAAGTGACATGACCCACTGGTCTGGATAATGGTAATTGTGTGGTTTAGTTTGTGGTTGTTGCTGCTCATTATGTTAATTATTGCACTTGAATTGTATTTTTTCCCGAAAGTAAAAAAGTTTGTATGTTAATTTAAATTAGAGTGGACGTCAGCAGTTTTTTCATACACAAAATCTGATGAATTCACTCAGATGAAGGGATTTGAACCAAAAAAAATCTCGAAATTGACATTTTGTAGAAAGCAAAGCGTTTATTTTCTTTTATTGCGGGTTATTACGAACGAAAATACGTTTTTTTTTGCTATTTCCTCAGAAATGATAAATCATTCGAAAAGTTTTTAGATACCTAAGATTCAATGAAAGTATTCCGAAAACTTTGAAATTGTATTGTAAAAACTGTTATTGGGGAGCAAAGGTCAAAATTCTTTTTTTGCTATTTTCTCGAAAATAATAATCTTCTTTGGACAATGTTTGGGACACCTTTTACAATAGCAAACATTTTTAGTAAATGATCAAACTTTAAAATAGATTATGAGGTGAATCCTTTGTAAGACCAATCTCAAAAATGATATTTGTTTGAGGACTGTTCTTATCGGTAATCTATTCAATCTGAGAAGAAGTTATTTGACAGCTGGCAAATTTACTTAATATGCAAGATCTTATAAGGCTTGACACCAAAATCGCTTTTTATATATCAAATTAAGCTTCGGTTAGATATTAATTTTTTAAGATCAGCAAAGGTGTATTATCCTTCAGACTTCTAAGAGGCATTTATTATTCAAAAATGGCAATTTAAAAGCTCAAATCTCTGATAAAACAAATCACTCTCACACGAATAAATCTAAACTTAAGGGAAAAGTTTAGTAAAATAGAACTTTAAGGTCAGAAATACATATTCAGATAAAACTGATTGCCATAAAACAAATGAATTAAGTTGCCTGAAATGAAGGTTTAACATGTAATGAACAGGTTTTGAACTTTTTGCGATATTTACATTTCATGTTGCAGGCTATGTGCAAATCAACCTGATTCTCAAACTTTTCCACCAAATTTAATCGCACTGGATGCTTGAACATTATTTCAAGCATATTGCAAAAATGCAACTCTGAGCAAAAATCTTAAGTCTGCAACTTCGGCAGAATTTAATGTACTTCCTTTCTCTGCGAACCATCAAAAGAATAGCTTGCCAAAGCATCAGCCACTGCCGAAAAATTATTGTAAAATCTGGTAAGTTTCTTGTGATCAAAGCAAAGTTACATTAAAACTTGATCTGAATATTAATTAAATTTAAAAGCGAAAATGCTAAACGCGATATTTTATGCAATTTTGCCAGATTTTTGATATAAAATACATATCACCGAAAGAGCAATCTTTGGCTTGCAGAGAATATCATTAAAAAGAAAACGAATTCCATCTGCGAAGCTGCAGACGAACTTTGATTTAAGGGTTAGATTTTTTTCCCCCAAGAATTTTGTCTAAAAAAAATCATAGCTCAAGGTAAATAATTTCAGGTTACACCTGCACATTAAATGTAAATTAATGAAAAGGAATTTCATATTTTTCTCATGCTCTATTTCTTGCTAGGAAATTTTATTTGGACTCAGCATATATTCGTTTTTCATCAGTACTAAAATAAATCACCAATGATTTTTGCGTCAATTAAAATTGACACGAGCACCCGAAGGTGGCACTAAGCCAGTTTATCGTCGAGATCGAGGAAATATTCTCGATTCTGGTGCTCTCCTCAATTTTTGCCTAACAACACATTTTTGCCTAAGCACACATTAATAATCGGCATCACCCAAGTCATCAACTGCAGAAAAAACCAGTCTTCAAACTGTATAGTGCGCGTCGGTCGAGTTCGGAAAAAAAATAATTAAAAACTAGGTTAAAATCAGTAAAAACAGTAATTAGAGGCAGTGAAAAGTTTTATGTAAACGGAAAAAATCGGTTTCTCAAAAAAAAATATATAAAAAAAAAGAAAACAAAATCGTGTCGAAATCCATTTTTTTCAACAATAATTTATTTGAATAAAAATTATATACAATGCGTTAAAAGTTATACAATACGTTCCGAAATTTAATTCACTTACTTTTTTTTTTACATTGTTCAAAAAGAAATCGAAAATAATTAAAAACATAATGTAAAAGTTAAGCTTTAAGAAATATAGTCCGTAATAATGACGTGGTGATTGCGCTAATAAGGCAGAAGAGCATGAATATGATATAGTGTAGAGTGACAAGAAACGTAACGCCTTTTTCTTTAGTTCAATTCAACTTAATTGTGATTTTAATCAAAATATATTAAGATCAATAAAATTAATATTCTGCCCTATTAGTGCAAATCCATGAAATATTAAGCGTACATATCCTGCATGATACCAACACATGTACACGTGTATATTGGTATTGGTATCCTGCTCATTTTTTTATTAATTGTGCAGAAATGCTCAAAGCTCAAAACATAACTCAACAGCTCAACAGCAACATCAATGGAGGCCTTCATCGGTGGAGCCGCAGTGCGACAAAGTGAGTCTGTTTTACCTTATGTTTATTCTTTTTTTTTATTTGAATTAAAATTAAATCGTTCGATATTTGTGCATACATTTTAGCAACAGTAAATTTAGTTAAAACATAATTAAAAATTAAAAATTAGAATGCGTAAAGCAAATGTATAAAACAGAACAACAACAGTGGTAGTTGGCTTAACAAGAGAGCGGGAGTGCTTCGTTTACAATTTGCAGCAAAGTGTAGACTTTGTGATCTGAACATTTTTTATGTAGAACAATGCTTATCGCTCTCTCTGTTTATATTCCACTCGGTTGTCAGTGTTGTGATGCAATTTAGAGATTTTTTCATGCTTAGATTTAATTGAACATAATTTACGTAATACAGATTTTGGGAATGTAAATTACATTTAAATCAAAGCAAGAGATGCATGCACAAACTATATGAACATAATATTATTCGATTACTTTACTCTAAAATAATCTACTTATGGTATAATACTATACATTTATGAACTAATAAATTTTGATTACCTTTTAATACAAAATAAGCTATAATTATATTAGAATGAATTATAAAATAAGTTTTTTTTTTGGGGTCTCTTAAAATTTAGCAAAGCGAGACCGTAGGTAGGGAGGGTTAAGAGCTTGTGTCTTCAACAACATCTTGAAGATACTTTGTTGTTGAGTTGAGATTGGTACCAACATTTTGTATTATTTTAATTATTATTTACTGAGCCTTCTGTTCAGTACTGTTAGTGTGAAAAAAAACACAAAAAAAATTACAGCGCAAAATGCATAAAAAGAAACAAATCATTTCTTTTGGGCAAACCAGCAGCTTATACTAGTTTCAGTTTTGTATTATTGTTTTTCTCATGAAATGACTATGAAGGGGTTTATTTTTTTGTTAGTAAATAATAGTCATTGCGGTCCACTGTAGAGTAGAAGATTTTTTTTAGGGAGTCTAAAATAAAATGTTGTAGTGAGGATTTTCTGGTGGGCAAAGTAGTCACTTACCCCCCCAACGACTAAAGCTAGCGAATCAATGGCTCCCGCCTCCGACTACTTTCGCCTTTGTGACAGCCAACCAGCCTTGTATACCGAGTATACATTGTACTAATCCTGTGACAAATTATGTCATTCGGATTTAGAAAACATTCCGCAATCGTTACATTACAAACATTTATCATATCCATATTTATATGGATTTATAGACAAATAGCTTAGCAGTAAACTTAGCCTCCAAGAGAGAAAAAGTCTTAGAGATGAAGTTTGAATCCTAAGACACATTCGATTTTAAAATAATGTTACAATGGCTAAGGAAATCGCTAAAAATTCAACATCATTGAGTCTTTCACTTTGACAGCATTTGTCTGATGAGCCTCTATGCTAAAAACCTTTTCAGAGTGAATATAACGGGTGATTTTTTTGTTATTTGTTATTTCAGTGTAAATTTTTTGACACCTCACGCGTGATTCGTAACATGTGTCAACGCCAGAAATTCTTGGTAAGGTTTGCCATTTCACTTTAAACAGACTAACCAACGAACAGCGCTTGCAAATCATTGAATTTTACTATCAAAATTCGGGCTTTGTGAAAATGTGTTTTTTCTTCAAAATTGCAAAATTTTCTTCAGCGACGAAGCTGCTGAATCAGTACGCGATACCATGGACCTATTGAAAGGCGAGTTTGGTGAGCAATTAATTTCACGTTTTGGAGCAGTCCATTGGCCGCCAAGATCATGCGATTTGATCCCACTAGACTATTTTTTGTGGAGCTACGTGAAGTTTCTTGTGTACAGGGACAAGTCAGCTACAATTGCAGCCCTGGAAAACAACATTACAGCTGTCATTGGTGAGATACAGGCCGAAATGCTGGAAAAAGTATGCCAAAATTGGAGCTTACGGATGAACCTTCTCTGGCGTAGCCGCAGGCAACATTTGAATAAAATAATCTTTAAAAAGTAAATGGCAGGAATTGATGTATCGCTCCAAATAAATATTTCATTCACTTTTGCAAATTTTCTGTTCTTTTTTTTAAATTTCAAAAACCAAACACTAAAAAAATCACCCTTTACAAAAAATATTTGGAAGTAAAAAAATTAAAGCTCCGTTGCCCACACATTTCACACATTTTTGAGGCATAATAAAAAAATCGGATCTCCAAAAAAGTTGAAAAATAATATTATTTAGTCAAATCTAACCACACAGAGATTTTTAGCGCATAAAATCGTGTGCATTTCTATTTTGAAACTTTTATTTGTTTCTTGAATACTACGCGGCTAATTTTGATGTTTTCCTTAATATTAAAATTTGACGTAATATTTTATATTATTCGATTTTTACCAAATTATTTCAATATTTTCGAATTTTGATGGCTTTTTGAGTTGTTGCGTTATATCGACTTTTCTAGGTATACTTTTGTATTAATAAATTGGAATTTTTTCGATAGTTTTGAACATCTTATTCTAATCAATATTTGAATTTATCACATAGATTTTTGAAAATGAGAGAAAAATCACAAAACTATGAGTGATCTATATACATTTGTAACAAATTTTTTAAATATTTGTTGTTACATTGCTCAAAGGCAGCAAAATAGTGATTTGGAGGAAACAACACATAACACACACAACGAAAAGCTTAATATATTTGAAGATGTTTTATATTTTTCTCGTAAGCGTTCCACCCATACATATGTCATCGACAAATTTGTAAAACCTTAAAAAATTTGATTATTTATTTTATTATCAAATTGTCTCCATTATTATTTGGCTTTTATTTAGCAATCACGTATGCATAAAAATGTATTGATTTATTTTTTGTGCTCTCTAGCACATTCAAAGTTAATCAATTTTTTAGTGCATGAGTTTTATTGAAAATGCAAAAGTAAATGGTAACAATAGTGTAGGCGGCTGACATCAAGCTCGTAACTGAAATTGTATTTTGAAAAAAATGCAAATGCTAAAAAAGCATAAGACAAAATTTGAGCATATGAGCACGTTTCAAATTTATTTAACACATTTGAGAAAAACAAAAAAAAAAAAGATGTTTCAGACATTTTTTTTTTGAATTTTCTCCAACGACATTTATTGCTTTTTTCGTTATTTTTATTTTGCCAAATTATAGGCAAGCAACCGCACCCTGGCTTAAAATAAAGGTGAGGTACCATTTTGTTGTAGAATTGCTGTAAAGAAAACTTCAAGCGGCTGACTAAAAGTCCAAGTGAAAAATAAATTTAATTTAAAGAAATGCGAAAACTGCTACAATTTGTTGGCGTAAGTTGTTCTTGTTGTAAGTTTCTTTTAGTTTTTCGTTTCTTATGATCAAAAAAGTAACTTTAAGTTTCCTCAAAAGTATTAATGCAAAGCTTCAAAAAAATTTGCAAAATTACAGCTGTAAGTCAAGGGCACAATAGACATTAACAGCAATGAGTCCTTCCTGACCTCGCACCTTTCTTTGTATGCTGTAAGCTTTTTGCTTTTACTCAAACTGTCAGCTTTTCAATGTCTTTTCCTGTCAATGTTACAACGCTGTTGCAACTATTGTTATCTATGTATGTCTATGGCAGCGATCGAAAGGCATAAAAGTTGTTACACATGTATGTATATGTGTTTGTACATGTGTATGTTTTCCACCTGCTTTGTTTTATGCGACTTAAAACTTTTAACATTGAATAAAATTCACTGCACTTTTGAATACAAATTAGTAGTAGTAGTAGTAGCAATTCGTAGCTGAAGATGTTCTTTGTAAATATTTCAATGGAGAATAAATTGTGCTTAGGTTTCATCTAAATTTATTGTTCTGATGATGATGATGTTCACAGTTTTTTTTTTTTAAATTTCTATCGTTTTATAGAAAAATCAGCTTAGTCAGCTGATTTAGAATATTAAAAACACAAAAAACTTTTACAATTTAAGCTTAAGCTAATTTTTCGAAGGTCTAAGGCGTGTTTGATATTTTCTTTATAAGTAATTTTGAGGAATTCATGATTTTTTACTAATTTATTGCGAACACTTTATATGCCAGAATGTTGTTATTTGATTCGTTAAGCAGAACGAATATACATACACATTGTCCATTGGCAAATATCTATTTAACCTTTTGAGGACCAAGGGACACATGTGTCCCGAAGACCAAAATATTCTTCAAAAAAAGGTTTAACACGAAATCATTTTAATTATGTTAAAAAAAGCAAGCAGGAATGTCTACTTTTGAATAGTATTAACATAAATTCGACATAAAATGGTCTATTTTTAGTTTAAAATATGATAATAATTATTCATGTAACAATAGAAAATAATTTTCAAATAAAGTGGGCTCCCTGCAGGGTCATAGGGCCACATATGTCCCATAAAATTTCTCAAAATCTAAAATCATATTTTATAATTTTCGCATATTTTTAGCTTAGTAACAGCCCAATAGAACATACTCATGCTTTGATTTCATTGGATCACATTTCAAAAGCTTATGGTCCTCAAAGGGTTAAAAACATAAGTATTTATGTGCTCAAATTAGTTCTTATAACGGAATAATATCCGAAAATGGAATTAGGCACTTTTGGCATCTATCGACTCTAAAGTAAGACAGAGAAAATATATACCAATTCGACTAAGAACTTGGGACAGACTTCGCTCTGTCTAAACGCATAACAAACGATAGATAAGGGATGTTCAATATTCAATAGTAAAAGTCAGGTTTTTGATAATATCTCGCTTCTTGTCAATCAGAAAGAACCTATACACTGACAAAATCATAGAACAGAAAATTTTCTACATAAAAAACCGGCAAAACCGGCCAAGTCCCTTTTTCATACTTTTGGAAAAACAACGAAAAACGTTTATCTTCATCTATGTTTATTGAAAAACTAAAACGTATTTCCCACATAATAGCTTACAAAATTTCTTATTCAAAACACGTCAGATCAGACTTTTCGAGATTCATTTGCCTATGTTTTTGAGAAAACAATTTTGGATTGGTTATGATACCTGGCTGGTTTTGAGTAATCAACAAATTTTGTTTGAAAAAGTGGACTTGGCCGGTTTTGATATCAATGTACATACTGGACTTGGTTGGTTTTGATTTCAAGGTGTTGGACCGGTTTTGAAATGAAGTTCATGGACTTGGCCGGTTTTGAAATCTATGCATCAAAATAAATTTAAAAAATGTCATATGGATAATATTAACACGATATACATACATTGTATATCTGACAGATAGTTCTTTTTTAATCTAAAAACATAGTGGAAAGAAAGAGCATGGTTCAGATTTTCGTATATGAGAATATCCCAAAATTTGATTTTTTTTGGACTTGACCGGTTTTGCAACTGGGCGCCTTCTATCGTTACCTTTATAGAAAGACTTTAACTAAAATTTTTTTTAAAATTGAGTTTTTGTAGATTTCGATAGTTCACCCTTTAATACACAATTGATAACGAAATTTGTGTGCTACGATTGGAAATAATGCAATTACAAGCAAATAAAAACGAGCTATAGTTCATTTTATCTCACAAAACTTTTATTTTTATTGAGTTTTTTCATTCTCCTGTAAAGTAACGAAAATGGTATTTAGGTCCTTTTATATTAAGGTAACAATATGGAGCATTTCACGCCTATTCGAATACTATTTTACTTCAGCATTTCTGATATTTTTGATAGTACATAAGCTTTTGTTCATAAGTTCGTTATTTTTTTTAGAAATTTTGGTTGAAAATTATTTGTTTTTAAATGCAATTTTCATAAAAAATATCTAAGAATTTTTTAAAAAATTATTACCATGAGATTTTCACGTTTCAAAAATAAGGTCCTTATTTTTAACAATGTATGTATGAACTAGTCGATTTTCTTCAAAATTTTTTTGTGAGAACTGTATCCATGTTAAAAAATATCCAGATGCGTCATTTTAAATAACAAAATCATAATTTTTCTAAAAACATGAACATTGAAAATTCCATGGATCGTACTTGAGAAACCTATTTGTAGAGAGTAGTTCGTTTTATAACTTTAGACTGTTAGTTTCTTTTGCGCTAATAAGAAGCAAGATTGGTTATTTTTGATTCAGCAGATTTCTACCGATTTTAAAGAGCTTAAAAATGACAAAGCAAAAGCGGTACGAGCGGTTTTCCCGGATATTTTGGTCGTATTTAAACTAGTTCAGCCGTAAACGTAAAGATTAAAGTCCTTCTAGGCCCTTTTTTTCAGGATATTTAGTAGCCATATTTATTTGTGTTACCAAAATTTTAAGTACCCACATGATATAACATTGACTTTTATCATAAACTGGACTAAATATGCCGAATTCTAACAATTTTGTTCATCAAAATTATGTTAATTTCACCCACATTCACTTTCGAAAAAAATTAATTTCTTTTTATCAACATTGAAGGTTTTCATTCCCCTTTATTTTTGAGACCATTGTTTTGTTTTCTGCTTTAGCTGTTGATGATGATGAGATTTTTAATGAATTTTTGCATTTGAAAGTAGTTTTCAGGCATTTTGAAGGCTCCGCTGTTGCCCCGCCGCCGCTGCCGCCCCAAAAACTTGCTATGTGCTTATGTGAATGTGTCACTGCTGTTATTGTTGAAAGCTCATAGCGACTGTCAAGGGAAAAATAATATGTGGTGTTGCAGTGAGCAGTCAGGAGGGTTCACTTGGTCGCGGCGCATAGCATAACAGTTTCCACATTCAGCCAACAAATGAAAACAAAATAAAAAAAAATAATAAATTAACATTGAACGTGACACGTTGAACTTGTCGGGCTTTAGGCAGCCTGGTATTTAGTTGCCTGCCGGAATGCCAGCGCCTGTTTTTACAGTTGCTGGCGCATTGTTTCGAATTGTTTTTTAAGGTTAGTTTTGGTTGAGTTTTTTTCGAAAATTGAAATAGTACGAGCACAAAAGTGTCTGCCTAAACTAAAAAATATTTCAGTTATGCTCTGGAAATGTGAACATGGCTGGCATGCAACAACAAAACGGCAACGGCAATAATGGCAGCAGTATTAGCAGCACGTAGCGTATGAGTGATATTTAATACGAATTTCGTTATTTAATGGCATTTCCAAGGTTTTTCGGAGGTTTTTTATGGTAAATTTATTTTTATAGAGCTAATTGAAGTTTCAACCTTTGATTTTAATTTGCATTCAAAAGCTTATGTGCTATGATAAAACCGCAAAAACCTAAAGTTGTCGCAATTATTTTGTCCCTGAAAATAGATTTCGCAAAAGTTTATAATATCAAAAGTAATAAGTTGAATTGAAAACAAGAACAAGAATATTTTACCAAAAAGACATCAGATTTTTATGAAGGACTTAACGCAATCTGTTGGTGGAAAAAAGTAGTTCGTTATCTCTATTATTTTTTTTTCAAGATTAACAAGAGCGTAAACGTTATCCATTATAACTGAAGTCGTGGAAAAGTTCAATAAGATAAGACATGCAGTCTTAGCTAAAGAAGAAAGGACTTCAATTACGAACTAAAGTACCGACCATTTTGTGCTGTATAGAACAACTTTGCTGTGTGAAACAACAAAACACTGGTAAAAATAGTGCGTTCAATGCTGAAAAGGTATGTCCTGCCGAATAGCTTATAAACTGAATGTGTGGTGGCAGCTATCTACATCCAAAATCGCTTACTATCAAAACCTATCAGCATAATATATTACGAGCTGTGGTACGGAAAGAAATCTGGTTTCAACGTGATCTGAGTATTCGGATATCAGGCGTTTGTCCAGCTTAAGTGGAACGTAACATGGTAGAGTATGCAGATTATTTACTTAATTCTAAAGAAAGGCACCAAGGAAGTCAGAGTGAGCCTTGAATTTAGAACCAACGAACGCATAAAACGCAGTGATGGTATTTTTCTTAATGGAGAGCAAGAAATAATCTTTGAAGCTGATACGTGTCTCTGAAGCTGATACGTATCTTGGAACAACAATAAATGGTTTCGGATATGAATAGGAAAAAAAAAAAACCAAAAAGAGCTTAAAATATCCGGGAGACTATGATTTCAAAAGGGAAGTAGGATTGTCGAAAACAAAAGGATACTTTGATTGAAAAGTGATCACCTAAATAAACCGAAATGTAAGCCTCGGTTGGTATCTTCAAGCTACACTCAAAGTTTTAATAGTAATAATAATAGAGTCTAATTACTATAGCTCTTAGCCCTTTTAGTTATTTAGCTTAAAGCTTTTTATCAAGTAACCAACTTCTTGAAAATAAATTTTGGAAATGAAAAAATTATGATTTTCACAGAGGTGGAAATATGTAGCAGCAAGCATGAGTAAGGATATCAAGCTTTCTTTTATGTACAAGTCATATTCCTGAATAGAAATTTTGTAGAGAATATTTATAAGAAAAGTGAACTGGTGTGGAAATTGCGGAAATAATTTTATTACAAGCGGCAAAACTAGGTTTGAGAAGAAGACACATGAAAGGATTATCTATAATATTTATATAAAATTGCTTATATGGAAATGGTTTGTAACGCTTTGGTGCAAAATATACCACACCCATTTTAATAATTTTTTTTCCAAAACAACATATTGTGCGAAAGAAGGTTATTGCATGCTTATTTTTTTAAGATTAAATGTCCTTTTGTAACTGCGGATTTATGTACGCTATGATGAGAAGATAAGGAGACTTTTGCTTGAAACTGAACTTGCAGATGTAAAGCCGAGTGAAATTTCGATGAACTCAGCGTAATTGAAGTTAACTGCAGAACATAGTTAAGTGTTGAAGAAGGTGAATATCAACAGAGCATTATTGGAATACTGGTATATGTTGGGAACAACTTCGCTGGATTTGTCGACTGCAGTTTACTTTATTGCAAAAATTGTTCGAGGAAACAAAAGCAGAATGGGAAGCAGTTCGCTCTCTGATATTTACAATTCAATAGCGGTTGGGCTTAAAACAGAAGACTAAATTACGATCAAAGCATTTCACTGATGCTGGCTATCATTATGAGCGCATAATCTACGAGTGCCTATGTTATTGCACTGGGTAAATCAATAATTTAGTGGCTATCACAAAACTATACAACGATGGTTTTTTCTTTAATTGATAACGCAGCTAAATTCAATGCTGATAACGCAGTTGTGGTTGAATATTAGGTTTCAGTTAACGCGCATAGCCAAAACTGCATCAAAAATATTACTATTCCAAAATTTTGTTTCAAAAATATTCAACTTTATTAAATTGTAAACATCGTATCAAAGTTCTGTGTCGTATATTGCTCTATGTGTGAGCAAAATAAAATAAATTAAATTCCGTTACTAAAGATTTATTCATTTCTGATATACATTAATTAATTTCTTGCCTCGGGTTGCTCAATACTTATGTTATCAAAAGTCTTGGCGATGTATTCCTATTTCCCACTAACCGCCAAGATGATAATTCTTACATTATGGCCTTTAAGTGATAAATTGTTTGCTATCAATTGAATTCGCATGGTAGGTAATGAGTGAAATTAATTGCAGTAATTTTTGTTATTTTCCACTAAGCAAATCACAATATCTGATATTTTGTGTTCAGAGACGTATAAAACTTTCATAACACATTTGGTTTTTTTTTTTTTTTTTTTCTATCAAGGAAAGAAAAACTATGCTTACATCACAAAACAAAGAGAATAAACAAAAGATAATAGAAAAAAGTTTAAAAGACATTTTCATTCATATATTGTCTGACCAAACATTACTCTTCTACACGAGCAATTTAAAGTATAAAGAAAGTAAGGCGTTCAAAACAATGAACAATAAACAAAGCAACGAAGTGTTGCTAAAACATCTCGACCAGAACACAATGTGAGTAACTAAAACAATAAAAAAAAAGTTGAAAACGAAACGGTAGCGGAAGTAAAGCACAAAAGATTTAACTAAACAAAACCACAGATTAAACAAAACGGAAAAGGCGAAAAACAACATTTCATGTTGAGCATTTCCGCTAGCATTTGGACAGCATTAGCGGCATAAAGTTTTTTTTTTTTTTTAGTTTATTAAAACAAAGGCTACAATTTAATTGACCATAAACATCAGTGCCTTGTTATAGGATTAAATAAGAGCTCTCATAGTTTTCATTTAATTTGAGAAAAAATTCCCATTTTTTAGTTATGCTAATCATCAACTTGTTTTTTCATGTAAAGTGAAGACAAGTGCGCTCATCATGACGTATGATGAACACTGAATTATGTACTTGAAATTTCTACACCACTTGAGGGGAAAACTTAGAAATAAATTTTGGATACAGCCGGTGGGTCAGATATTTGACCTTACAACACACTCCCAAAGTAAATTCTACTCCATCTGCTGTCAGATAAAATTCCCGACAAATTTTAGTTGTGATATTAAGTAATACTAAGATATTATCTTAGCGGATATTAACCAAATAAAATCCTAATTAATTTCGAAAGCTTTCCTTGCTCTGGTGGAAAGCATCAAAATTTGTAGTGAAGTTTCTCACAACAAAACGCTTCATCAATCTATTTTCAAATAATTAATCGAGTATATAACTCGAGACCACACAAATACAATGCAGCAACTTACGAAGTTGTTGAAATTTATCATCAAATAAACAACAAATTGAATTCGCATCCTCGATAAAAAACAATAAATAAAAATAATGCAACTGTATTTAACAAGTTTACACAGGCGCACAGCAAACTAACACCGTATTTTACTATGTTCCGTATGTATGGAATTAAGAAATAAAAACTAAAATCGAAACATCCAGTTTCAACAGCCAACGCGTGAATATGGCATATTACGTACTCATTAACAAGCTATGTAGTTATTACAACAAATCAGCTATATCAAATGAAAAAAATATATCAGTGCTGCCAAATAGAAAATCAGGAGCTCTCAGGATTGCACGAGAAAGTAATGGTATCAAAATTAAAAAACGACAACATTCGACAACAGCTTAAGGTGGTCGTGGAGGTGAAAAAAAGCTTGGACGAAATATTTTGCTTTCGGGAAATTGTTTCTTGAATGCTCTAATTATAAAATACACTTAGAACGAATCCTAGCTGAGCGTCTGATTTTTTTTTGTGATATTCACCATTTTTTCATAGAAAAAAAAAAATTTTTCCGGAAAAATATTTTTTTTTTCTTTCACATCACAGATAACATCAACAAAAAAAAAACAGAACGAAGTCAATGTTTTCGTTTTTTCAGATTATTCGGTCAGGGCATATTTTTACTCGTAGAATAGTAATCGCATCTCTGGCTGTACGGGAGTAGGTAGACCTTCAGACATCTTGAGTCTCATTTGGTGAAAACGCTGAGACAAAACGCCGTTTCTTGCTGCATCAAACGACCGTGCGGCGTTCTTCCATAGCTAAGCAGCGTCATAATCGAAATTCGATCTTGCGAATGTAAAGCCAAAATAAAATCATATTTTAAATGTAAATTATTTACATACAAATCACCAACTGAAAAACGCTGGCAAATTTTGGACAGTTATTAAATTCATAAAAATTTCAACATTAAATTTACTCAAAATTCACTAATTTTTTGCGATTATGAAATCAATTGGACGCCAAGATCACATAGTTTGACACCACTCGATTATTTCTTGTGGCAACGTGTGTATTTTCTGGCTGTGTTTATAAACCAGCAACGATTGATGCCTTGGAAGCCAACATGACTTGAAAAATTGCGAACGTGACACAAATTGCTTGAATAAGTGTTCAAAAATTGGACTAACTGAATGCACTTTGTCGGAGGTACATTTAAATGAAATATTGCTCAACGTGTAATGTATAGGAACATTCTTCAAAATTTAAATAAAAAAACTTTTTTTTTGTTTTATTTCAATTTAACATGTGTCACATCTATTGAAAGACCCTATACAAAGTTTTCCAGCAATTTTACAAGCTCTCTACGTAAGCATTTTCAATTTTTTAAGATATGGCACTGCAATTTTTGTTTCCAATTTTAATTCTTCAGCTGTGCAATTATTCCGACGTCAATTTTATAACTCTGATGGATAATTTCGCCCCTGAAAGTATTTGTTACAATAGCTGGAATGAATTGATATTCACGATTGCTGAAATATTTATGTCAACCATAGTCAAAATTGTGAAAAGTGTTGAAATTTTTTGTGAAATACGTTGCTGAAATTCACAAAATGAATGAATAAAAAAAATATTCGCACTACATCACAACACCACGACCCATTTTAGGAAGAATTTAATGACGTTGGATTTTCATTTAAGGAATTCATTCGTCAAAGGGAACTCCTTTTGGAGCAGCTTTCTTAGTACATCTGGATTTACTAGAGCTACAATTAGTTATGTCTTCGTTGACGTACATATCATGTTGTAAGTATGTTGGTAGTTGTTTTGAATTCATCGCAAATCCCATTAGCTGATCATCAATTTAGTTTACACAGGCGCAAATACTCAGCTCACAACTCTTGTAGTCAAGTGCAATGGCGGTTCAGTTTAGTTTTATTGCAATTTGTGCATGTGGTTAAGAAATGGTTGCTATTACAACATAATAACAATAAGCACTTGCGAGCTTTACTACTTCCAAAAAAGTTTGTCAGAATAATTTGAAATATTGCTGATAATTTTTTACTAAAAAAAATATAAGAAGTTAAGGTGGTTTTTATAAGATCCCTTATAATTGTAAAACCAATTTCCTAACAGAATCACACAAATAGAAATTTTTATCGATTTTTTCTCGTCCAAATGATAACAATTTTTGACAATACCCTAAACATAAGCTCGACTATATTTAATAAATTTTTTTAGTTAAAATAATTTATTATAAGTCTGCGACATTTTAAAATTGAATGATACCTAATTTTTCATAATCAGTTCACTAGAAGCGACATAATTCCATTTTTAAGGCACTCGTAGTTTCACTGCACCAACAGAAAAAGTTGCCCCCAAAAGATGCAATCTTTTTTCAATTTGCGCTGTCAAGCAAGGCGTTAAACAAAAACTTGTAGCATACTTTAATGGATATGTAAATATACGGTATGCTGCTACTAGTTTATGATCGCCTAGTGCTTGGTTGATTTTGGGTAGTGGGTTCGTTTCAACAAAAATTTTCTACGAGGGTGTCCAAAGCAAGTAAGTAAAATTGTTTTATTAATTTAACTATTTTATGATATAACTCGGCTTCCACAGCACCGATTTTGATAAATGAGATATAATTCGCTTTGTAAGAAATTTTAGAGTTTTTCTAAAGCATATTGGCTTAGATATTTTGCCAGCAGATGGCGCTGTAGGCTAATATATTTTCATCATTGCATTTGTTCGATAATGAGTTGTACGATTTGGATGAAACTTGTTATTAAGATGTCTTGTATGAATGCCAGTCAAACCAAAATGATGAATGATAAATTTTCATGGTCCGGGAAACAATTGTCAAAGGAAATGATGCAAAACTAAGAAAATTGGGTCTGTTATATCGCACAAAAAAAATTCCGATATTTTCTTTTGTGCACAGTTTTATTATTTTTTTATTTTTACAATGATTTATAATTTCGACAAAACTTATTTCATAAAGTCGTTTGTCCAATTTTAATCGTTGTCGCATGAAACAAAGTTACAACAGCCTGTCCTCGCTACCCCTACTGGACAACTAAACTCAACAACATAACCAATAACCTTATCAAATTAACTTGGCAAAGACTTGAGCATGAAACCCGACAGCTTTAAAGAAATATTCTTGAAATTTTTATCGGCAACTGAGGACAGAATTTTGCATTGGCAAAGTAAGATGTCTCCAAAACTCACCAATATCAAATCTAAACTAAAAAATATTATAATGAGAGTTTCTGCATTAGAAACATAATCGGAAAAAGTAAAAAAGTCTCGAGATGATATAACAAATTGGTAAAAATAACAAAATAGCGCTCTATTCTGCGCTTCACTTCCGAGTTGAAACCTCAAGTTGACGGAGATGAAAACGAGGCTGTTTCATCTGACGTCAATTTTAATAGTATTCCTTACACCAATGAAGAAATAGCAAATATTTTCGAGAAGATATGCAGTGCTATTAAGCTTGAAACTCCTAAATTTCGATTTAAAGTAAAGAAGAACAGTAACAGTAACCTCAACAACAGCAACAATCAACAACAACAATAATAATAACTTCGCTACAAGTACAATTTTTTCTAAGGCGTGGCTCCTGTCGTAGTAGTTTTGTTGTCAGCGATCACAGATATTAATATTTTCACTTGCCCTAATTTTTATTTTTTGCATAATTTTCCAAATTTTATTTTAGAACTTGGAACTAAAATTACAGCACTGTATTGCGCACGGGTTGGTAATGTGTAATTAACCCATAATTTTCGAATGATATTTCCATGATTTTTCTCGACCACAAAATTCACTATGAGTGAAACCTCCAAGAATATCATTATACGCATGTTAAGTAGTTGAAACCGTAGCTCCTATTCACACTTCACAATATATTGAAATTTTTTGGAGCTGCGATAATGTAGAATTTTTCTGCCAAGGTTAAGGACACAATATATGAAACGAAATCCCACAGTGAGCTAAAACTTTAGTAAGATATTTCTCTAAGCTTCCTCGATAAAATTTGTCATGGATGTTATTTTAAAAATCAGCGCAATACTACAAAGAACTGGAAAGTTGTTCAAGTCTCGAAAAACGAACAAAAAGTGGCATCTTTCTGGCGAAGCCTAAGGTAAAGAATTTTAGAGGTTATATCCGAGAAGTATAGTATTTGTAAAGGAAGCTTAGAACAAATATTTCACAAAAACTTAAGCCAAACAGGCTACAAATTTGATAAAAATGAGCCATTTTCACGTTCTAATTTATCCACAGCTTAAATTAATTTTCACGAGTTTCGAATAAAGTTTTTCCTCATAAAAGTCTTATTTAGTTATTCGAAATTTCTGACCTTCATAGGACTCATACTTTAAGCATTTCGAATTTTTATATTTATAGTTTAGCTTCCAAGCTGCTTTTGCACTTCTACGATAAATCCATCATACCATAGGCAAAATAAACCAAAAGCTACGGCTTACATTGTAGAATCAATATTTTAATTGCAAAAATTATTTTTATAAAGGGATCTATATATAGACGCATTACATTTCAAAGGTCACATCAGATCTTATCGCATACGAGCATTTATTTCTAGGCAGATAATATGTGTGTTGCTGAATGTTTAATACAGAAAAAAAAATATTGAAAGAAATGATATAGAAATTTGAATCCTTTTAAAATGGTACACCCTTTGCAATTTGTTTTTCTGATTTTAATTTATCGCAACATGCAAGAGTTTGCTTGTGTTTACGTTCTAAAGTATGTATATTGTGTGTGCGCCTTAAAATATGCAACATTGCGCAAAACATGCAAGATTAAAGCAACGGTGACATACATACATCGATATTTTAATAGCAAACAAACACCAATACATCAAATGAGCTTACGCATACATAAATAAAAAAATACATACTACATGCATACAAAGATCGGAATTAAAATTGAAAGTCAGCAGCATTTAGAGTGAGCCCAAATGAAGTGAAAGCGAGCGAATACGTGAAAGTTATTTGGTTAAAGAGTTAAATCATATATAGTATACGAGTAGTTTGGACAGCGAGTATTCGCACACGCACACACACACAAACAAACACACATGAGTACACTTCGAGCAGAGCGAAAAACAGTTTTCAAATATCCATAATAACATACGACTGTATAGGTATTTCCAACTCTACCTATTAATTCAAATGAACGAATCTTAAACGGATCCAAGTTGCATCGCGCACCAAACGTGTAGTCAATATTTTAAATTTGTAATTTTTTTAAAGTATGTTTTTGATGAAATTTTTTATTTTGCGATTTATGATTTATTTTATTTTTTAAATACATTTTAATATTTGGACTAAACTGCTTCTGCACAGAATGGGGTGAAAAAAATATATGATAGAACTTTTTAGTAAATTTTGCATTAATTCAGATTTAAGTTGGATAAAAAATTTAAATAAAAACTATTTTAAGTATATAAGTTGTCATCGAATTTACTTGCGTTGTCATGAAAAATGCTTCAAAATTAAAAACTACAAAATTTTGTTTATGTTACTATAAGAAAAAATATATAAATTGTTTATATTTCTAATTAAAAGAATTTAAAATAATCAAATAGCTTAGATTTTTTTATAGGGAAATCAGTGTGCTCCTTTTGATTGCACTGAGGGTGAAAGAGAGAATTTCATAAATAAAATAAATAGTATAGCTCATTTCACATTAAAGAAAAAGTCAAACAGGCCTACCAGGTGTGAACTTAATTAAATTTTTGTATATAGATTCGTTTTGAAGAAGAATAAAAACTTATTTTTTTTTGAAAAATTAAAGATTGAATACGCGTTTTAAAAAAAAACGAAACATCTTCTGAGCTTATATAATAAAATATAGTCAATAGCTTAAGTTTCCATTGGCTTGTGGCATAATGTTAGCTAAAATGTTACTACATTTTAGTTTATTTTTAAATATGCCATTTCAATGACTTTCTAAATATATGTAACACGCATTGCTCAAGCTAGACATGCTCGATCCATGGTAATCATAACGCTTACAGTCTTGAGCAATATTGTTTGCCTTGGTGATATCCATGATCCATGATTAAGCATCTTTAAAATAATTTTTCACCCCTAAAAACTTTTTCAATTCAGAGGTCAAAAATTATTTTTAACCACCAGAAGCTTTTTCAATTCAGAGGTCAAAAATTATTTCGAAGACCCTTGACTTCCATGAACTATAATAGGTCTCCCTAAGCAAAGCAACACTGCTGAAGACATCGATATTGATTAACAGTTTTGGAATTGCGTACATTTTAATGTGACCACCCTAGTCTTAGCATAGCTAGCGTGCCTAAAAAGTATTATATATTATTAGAAAGGCATTAAAATCTGGAATAATGATAACTATGAGAAAACTTTAAAAATAAATATCATTTTACTCAGATCGATTTTTTTCTCTCAAAACATATAAGAATCTCATGGAATAAATTCGCGTCATCACAATTTACATAATTTCAATTTTCAAAATCACTAATGCACACTATTTTTCAGTAGGCGCTCAAAATCATGCAACAGTTTTTTGCAAAAAAGAAATTACCGTAAAGAAATGGTTTAAAAAACTGTGACATCATTTGGGGGCAGCACATCGGCATTGGAAGAAAGTATGAGTTTTAGATCATAGCTCCTAAAATACTAAATCGATTTCAACAAATGAGAACTAATTTTTTTTTGTTATATTTGCTATACCACCAGTCGCCAAAATTTAAATGCCTATTATGTCTAAATTTTAGTTCAATAGACACAAAAGATGGTTAATTTTCCTAAAAGCATGTAAATTACTATCGGTCAAAATATAATGGAACTATGAATTTTAGAAATTATGTCAATCAGGCCCTACTGTGCCTTCTTATTTTTTGATTCAGTGACTGATACCAAAACATAAAATATCACGTAAATCGTAGATTTCGTGCCGAACTCACTTTCCCTTTGATGTGAAATGGGCGATGTATTTTATTGTGCAAGAAATATATTTATTTTTTTCTAAGGATTGTCCCAACTCTATTCATATCAAAAACAAAACAAAAAGGCGTGAAAATCCAAGACTATATTTCTTTCAAATGCGCTAAATTTCATTGTGATATTTTCTCATGATTATGACGCACGATACATGATTCAAATACAATATCATTTGATTCAAAATGGCTCACATTAGCTGATATGGTCGTACCAGAAGATAACTATCAGCTTTTAGCTTCGAATTTCCAAAAAAGTTATCAAAAACTACCAATTAAAAAGAGAAAAATTTTTTAAATTTTCTTGTCCGTGATTTTTTGGAAATAGTTCGAGAACTGAAACTGGATTGGATTTTCAATCACTATCATAGTGCTGTCAGAAATACCATAAAATGTTCCCGCATTAAAACATTAACAAATAGTTGGAGCTTTTATTCAACGTTTACAAGCTGACTAAATTCTAACTCCTTACAAATAACGATTTCAGAAAAGTTATGATCAAATATCCAAGGGTTGTGTTTTAGTGAGTATTTCCAATCGGCGTTTATTTGGGCGTGAATACATTTCGTAACTGAGAACAACCAAATACTAAAAGTATATTGAATCGGAAAAAATTTTTCTGATGAAAATCGTTACCAAAATCGAGTCTAAATTTAATTTTAAAACTAAGCTAAGTGTTAAATTAATATCGGCTCACGAGAATATGGGTCTACAAAAAAAAATCGCTTGAAAATTTTTTTATTTTATATTGCAGAATATTCGAAAGAGATTAAACATTAATGTCCACTCTGAAAGGTATCCAAAGCATAGTCTAATGTCTGGCACTAGACGTTTTCATCAATATTTTTGTGCCAAACAAAAAATCTTTGTTTCTTTATGGATGTGAAACAGGGTGATATAAGCAGGAGAAGACTGAGAACACGAAACGTAATAAACTGACAGTTTTTTAGAGCCAAAACTTCTAATGGAGTTACAGGATAATAATAGAAGAAGTATCAATAGTTGTCTTTGTCGAATTCTAAAAATTAGATTTGAACTCCAGTATGGAAGTGCTCATCTGATGCAGGTAGCGGCAAGATCAAACCGATTTCCTGTAAGATCAAGTGTCAAATATGACAATTTCGTAAATTACCATCAGCAGTCGTCCAATAAACATTAGAGTGAACACTGTTGCAAAGAATTTCGACAACAACTTTTTGTGCAATATTTTTAAACGAGCGTTTTTGTCTTATGCACTCAATTATGTTTTGATTCAACTCAACGATTTTTGTGTTTTGTTAAGGCAGTCCACAGTTTCAAATTTTGTTAGAATTAAATGCTTCTTTTTATTTGTTTCTTCCAAAACCAAAGCAGCAGCAATTTATTTTATCATCTCTTCAAACTTTTTACTTGACTTAAAGCTTAAAGCTAAATAGCTAAGAAGGTTATAAAGCTTAATAGCTAAACTCTACTATTATGTGTATGGCATAAAATATATCAATAATGATTTTGAGAATACGATTTTTGCCTTTTTCATGTCGTTACGAAATATCAGTTTGATAGAACAAAAAGAAGTCATTCTTGAAATACCGTAAAAATTTCGAAGACTTCTTTAAATCACATAACAAAAAATTCGGTATAAAAAGAAGTTTATATAAGGACGCTTTTTTTTCTGAACCACCCTAATATACATAAAAGTATCATATGTACGTAAAATTTTTTTAACCCAGATAGCGCCAAAATTGTTTTTTCATTAAGCTTTGTGCTTAAGTCAAGATCGCTTTCAAAACATTTTTTTTTTTTATTCGTATATGTTATAGTTTTCCAAATCCAATCTGATCCAATCTGACTCAATCTTGATAGAAATGCATGTACAAAACGGCACGTTTCTCTTATTCATGATGATGTTTTTGGTGTACTTTTAAAAGGACAGTGGTGCTATCTGGGTTAATTGCTGTTTGAAATATATTTCATATTCATAAATTAATTGTTGAAAAGAATTACTTATGGAATTTCTGTATTCTGATCAAAGTTTTTCGTATTATTATATAATTTGTGTGCGAAACATGCTGCATAGTTTATAATTAATTAATATAAAGAAAATTATTTTTTTTTCAGAAATAAAAAAATATTTTTGTCAAAAAAAAGGTTTATCTTTTAAAAATGCAGGGGCGGGCGAAAAATATTAACAAATGCGCTGCGTTCCAAAAAAAAAAAAATAAATAAATAAATTGTTTTGCAAAAAAATTAAATGGAATATTTTTTAAAAAAAATGTTGCCTTCATTTTTAATTACAAGTTTGAAGCTCAAAACGCAGGCCATTAAAAACGAGTAAATGATGAAATTCTCTTTAATGGTTTTTTTTTTACAAATTTACATTTGTAACACGACTAAAACCTAAATTTAGTACTAAAACTACTACTTGACTGAAATTTAAATATTTTTTTTTGTATTTTATTTTTAATTGGAAATTTTATTTTCATCTTCTAATGCTTTAAGCAGCAAAGAGTTATGAACAAACTTACCGTTGCGTTGAGAAAGCGCTTTAGACACATAACCCTTAATTGGTAATACTTACTCCCATGTACTCCCATTTTATTTTTTATTTATTTTCTTTATTTTTAGCTTGTTTTTAAAATTTGTTTTGTAACGAATTTGGTTTGAAATACTTCTTTGAATACGAAATTGAATTGTGTCAGTTTTAGTTTGTTTTGCTTGTTTCAACTTGGGAATGTTCCACAAAAATGAAATTAAATGAATTTTTCCTTTGAATGGGGGCTCAGAGGAAAATTTTTAATTTGGTTTTTGTAAAACATTTCATTAGCATTTCTTTCGATTGTGGTATTTAATTGATGATGTGGATTTTCGTAATATCATATTTTTGATGATGTTTTTTGTGGAAACATTTTTGCATATTGAATCAAGTTGAGCTCCTAGATCGAAAACGGGAATGAGAGGCAAGTAAGCTTAACTGAATCGTTGGGAAAACTTGATACCATTGTTATATATATATTTTTTTTAAATACGCAGCCTTATTTAAATTTTGCATTTTTACAAAAACACAAACATAAATCAAACAAAAAAGTTAACTATAAATTATACAAAAATCATATGAAGAATGGTAGCTACAAATTAAAATAAAAATTATTTTCTGTACAAAAACTTAAAATTTAATTTGCGGACAGTAGAGTACTCGCCTACCGCCAGCCCAAGTCAGTAAGTCAAAGCAAAGAAAATGCTTGTAAATAACAAATGTCGCCATGATGATTTCTTGTACCAACATCATCATTATCATCCTAAGCTGTTACTTTTTTTCAAATGCATTCGTTAATATTTATTTATTTTTTTTTAAACTTAAAAAATATGTGGCATGAAATATTTAAGATATTTATGTATATACGTAACTGAGATGTAGTACATAGTGTAAATGATCTATTGTTCGTTTCATTATCATCGAAAATTCAGTGGTAATAAATAAATTTAAAGTTTAAAGAAATTGAGTTTTTTTTTTATTCATAATTGAGATTCCAAAAAAAGTATCAAGCGTAAGGAAGAAGAAATTGATGCCATGTTGCTCAACCGTTTTCTATAGTTTGGAAGATATTGCTATTTGGAAAATTGATCATACATTTGAAAGATAACACAGGTCAACAAATGGAAAAAAAATTTTGGTGCCGAGATATAGTTAGTGGTTTTGTATTAAGTATGTATTGCCAACATTAAAAATAAATATTTTTAATTTATTTTTCATACGTGTCATTTTTGATTAACCGTCAGTTTTAAATATTCGCTGTAATAAGTAGTCCCGTGTGCATGATTTGCAATTTTATCGATAGATTTCTATAAATAAATTGATTTTTGTATCATGTCTTTATCGCGAAGAAGTTGTCTCAATGCTCCAAATATGTTTTGTTACATTTGTGGTGAAAACACAGTGAAAAAGTTCAGAAAACCTATAACAGATTTTAGAAAAAGTGCTTATTTTGCAAGCCGTGGATACCCCAAATTGTTTGTAAAATGTGCTTTGAACACTTTAGACAGTGTATTAGTGGTAAAAGAAACCATATGAGGTTCGGAGTGCCTATGCAAGGCAAAGAACAAAAAAATCACTTTGATGACTGTTACTTCTGCTGTATTAATTTGTGTGGTGTAAACTTAAAAAAAATGATTTATCCAGACTTAGATTCTGCTAGAAGACCCTTGCCACAGACAGAGGAAGTACCTGTTCCGGCATTTTGTTCTATTCGTGAATCATCATTTGAAGAAGTCATTAATGAAGTAAGTAGCGACAGCGATTTCGAAGGAATACTATCTGCAGAGCCAAAACCTTTTACCCAAGAAGAATTAAATAATTTGGTAAGGGATCTTGAACTCCCTAAAGAATCTGCAGAGGTTTTGGCTTCTTGATTAAAAGAAAAAAACTTGTTGGCGTCAGGTACAAAAGTGACGTTCTATCAAACAGAGAGCAAGACTTGCTACCATTTTTTCAATCGGAAAATGATATTGTTTTTTGTTAGGATGTGCAAGGCGTTATTCTCGAAATGGGCCTTTCAAAATAAGATCCAAATGAATGGCGTCTCGTTATAGACAGCAAATTTGGCTCAGTTGCTATTGCTTACTCAACAAAAGTCAGGAAATTTCACTAAAATTGTAAATGACATGCAAGAACACTTAAATAACTTCGGATGTAATATGTCAATCAAAGGATCCTATCTAGGATCTTATAGCGAAGAACAACGGGAGCGGTTTCATCAGGACCTAAAGACTATGGAAGAAAGATACCAAGGCCAATGGGATCGCCATGATGGCTGACTATTGCTGGGGGTTGCAACGTGATAGTCCGACCACACCTCATTCACGAAAGTCGCGAATAAGAAAGATTTTATTTAAATAATGTTAAGTGTTTTTCATGTAAGCTTTTTTTTTTTAAAAGGTAAAATCTAGAAAACTACACGTAGGATATCAAAATTTTTGATAATAATGTAATCAATATAAGGTTCTTAGTTAAAAAAAGTACAGTTTCTCGGCACCAAAACTAGTGTTGACCAGTTTAATTTAAAACTCAACCTACTTTTGCCAATATATGATTTTGATCTAGATGATATAAACTATATTATACTTAAGCTTAAGTTACTTTGATAGAAAGCCACACGGTTAGACCTTTTGGAATAAATTTTAATACTTTTGAGCTTACATATATGACTACAGTAGAATTGTATTAAAATTCTATACTGTCTAGATATTAAAATTCATTTTTAACATAAATTTGTATTAAAATTTAATACTCGTTTTTATTAGAATTTAAAAAAAAATATATGTCATATCCACAGGGATTCGAACCTGGTTTCCTTTCAATACAAGGGTTGCATGAACATTTTAACGACATCAGCCAACGTAGTATCATATTTACGTTGGCTAAATGTAATACTTGCGATAGCATCAAATTTATTCCAAATGTTATAAAATATCGTTTTAATGTTTGAACTGTATTAGAATTTAATACAAAATGTATTACAAAATTTTGTAATGTATTCAAAAGTATTAAATTTAATCAAAATTGTATTAAAAATCTTTGTAATACTTCGCTTTTATTAAAATTTATTCCAAGACTTCTAACCGTGCACTATTCAGAAAAAAGAACCTTTCAGTAAATGTAAATGGTCAATTATTGAACATGCAGTTAATTTAAACAGATTGCATTGAGCTTTTCTCTCTTATATCTCCAATATACTCGTATATGAACAAATTTG
This sequence comes from Tricholauxania praeusta, assembly GCA_949775025.1. Classification (NCBI taxonomy): domain Eukaryota; kingdom Metazoa; phylum Arthropoda; class Insecta; order Diptera; family Lauxaniidae; genus Tricholauxania; species Tricholauxania praeusta. Next base: position 128,887,141 of record OX459030.1, on the reverse strand, counting down.
TAAAAATTTGATATATTTAATTTTTTGAGGAAATAAAAAATTATTAAATTGACCCTGGTTTTTATAAAATTTTTTGAAACAAAGAGTGCAGATGTTTTGCTTTATTCTTATTAAACAATTTTATAGCTTATTAAATTATCTTTTATGTAAGTATTATATTATCAAAATCGATGCAGATGTTCATAACTTATTGTCATTCTAATCAAATTTTCTTATATCTGATTTTCAGATGACTTATTAAAAGACGCTGCACAACACAGATCTTTTAGTTACTTGTCTTCTTCCTTTCACTTAACATTCGTTTTCGAGTCACGCTGTTTAAGAAAACAATTTTTTTTTTTAAATTATAATTTTAATGCTATTTCTTAAAAAGTTCTTAAGAAATTTTTTCAAGTTCTAAAATGAGGATAAAAAAACTGGCTAGCACAATTCCAAAATTCCGAGTTTCCCAAGTAGATATTACCATGCTGAATATATGATATATGTAATTTGGATAGTCAATAGTTTTTTGTTTTTGCTTTTTCTTAATGAATGATAATAAAAGTTAGATTTGATTGTCATTATTATTGAATGCTCAATGCAACTTTGTGAAAAATATTTATATATGTCGCTGATAAAAAATTACAAAAAAAACCGTAATTTCAATGACAATGAAATCAAAACTCTCACTGGCATTATTGCTATTGCCAATGAAATGTAGTTTTTCCAAGCGTTACAATTTTCAATGACAGCGAAACTAGTCAATGCATGTAGCATTTTATTCACAACTAACCAGTGGTTTTAACGTCAGCTCGTAATTATTTATCTATTAAATTTAATTTGTTCATTTTCTTAATCTCTAAGCTGACGTGAAAACTAATTGCTTAAAATTTAAATAATAATTTATTACCAAATTTAGTACTTCTGTCATACAAATATTTTAAATATTTCATACGACAAATACTAACGAATGCAGTGTGAAAAATAGTTGTAGAACAAATACATTTATTAGTTGTAAAAATATTAGTAGACAAAAATAGTAGTAGTAGTAGTAGCAACAGTAGTAGAAAATGCATTCATTCATTATGTGTGCAGCAGAAAAAAGTATTTACAAGCATTTTCATTTAACTTTTACATTTACATCAAAAGCATAGCAACGAAACTTACTGTCATACGATTCACGAGTTACGATTACAACGTAAACGCATAGCGTATTGTTGTTAACGTTTACGTATTTGCGAATAATTACGTTTTTTTTATAGAGTTTAGTACAAAAACGTAAGGCAGGTAGAACACGCAAAATTACACACAAAAAAACGTACGTTGTAATGAGGAGTAGTTACGTTAGGTAGAGTGACGAATTTCAAGCGTCATGGCGTCGATCAAGCATACGTTTATGTTACATGTAGAGAGGTAGTAGCATAAGAATAAATGAGAGAGAGCGAAAGAAAGCGCGAGTTGTCACAACGAATTATGAGAAATTGACGCGCACAGCGTTGCATTAATTGTAGTAGGGCGTAAAAAGAGTGTTGATAAGAAAAAAATTAAAATATTTTTTAGTTATATAGTTTTATTTCTACATTAAAAAATTGTTATTTTTTTTAAAAAAACTAAGGAAATTTTTAAGGGTTTGTTTAAGGAAAAAAACGTGTGTTTCGTGTTCACATTTTAAAATAAGTATACTCTTCAATATACTACTTAAAAAAAGTATTTAACTTATGTCATTAAAAAAATAGTGCCGATGTCAAATAAACTACTTTAAATAAATGAAAAGAAAAGGTATGTATATATATTTAATTGAAAGCTCTACTTAATTTCTACGGATTTGTATGTGCGGGAGTGAGAAAGAGAGTTAAAAATAGCTTTTGGGGCTTCTACTTTTTAGTAGGTGTGAGAAAATATAAAACAATTTGCAAAAATGTAAAAAGCTCTGTAAAACTACTGCAATTTAAAATCAGTTTTTTTTTCAGTGCAAATGAGCTTAACAAAGGGGAAACTGAGCAGAGAAAATTATTTGCTTTGTTATAGAAAATATTGTAGGAACACTACTTAGTAAGCTTATTAAAGCTTCCAAAAATATGTAGTTAAATTAGAGTAGAGTATGTAAAGGTTTGTATTTTTTTTTGTTACAAGTAAGGGTGATCGCTTTGGAATTATGATAATTGCTAAGAAAAGGGCTCCTAATCTATGGCTTGTGTAAATTTATCCAAGCAATTACCGAAATACAATTTATAAAGTCTTTGCTTTCGGGAATCAACTCATTGAAAATGATTTATACCAGAAGATTCTATAAAATTGCATGAGTTTATGAGAAAAATAAATGCATGTACATTAGACCGGGTCGAAATTTAGATTCATCTCGACACCAACTCAAAAGTTAGAAGGACCTTTTAAAAAGATATCTGCGTAGTTTTTTTTCGTTCTGAGAAAAACCAATGGAGCACTTTTGATTCTCCTTTAGGTCCTTTTTGGCTAAAAAAAGGTGTTTTTTGCTCGTAACTTTTATTCCTTCACAGAATGGATACCCGAATTTACTCGAAAAATAAAGATTGCGTTCTAGCAAAAAATTTGACGTTAAAAAATTTTAAATTTTGTTCTGCTATAGACTGACTTTATTGTTTCACACAAATCGACCCGGTCTGATGTACATACATATATGTTTCTTCAAGCCAATATGGAAAACACGCATGCATGTTAGTTCAGGAAGCACTGTAGTGCTACTTTATTTCTAACTTTCTACGCTCCCAACACTTCCTATGCTCCAAACACTTCCTACGCTCCAAACATTTCCTACTCATTTCTGTACATTAGGAACTGCGATTGGCAGACAATTTTCGATAGACGAATTAAATTTAAGACCAGAAATAACATTAAGGAGACATGCAAACACCAACACCAAGCAACATAAAATATGCTTTCGAGAAATTTTGGTGGCATTTTTATTACTTGAGGATTAGTTTAAAAAAATCAACAATTTCTGAGATAATAATTGTCATCTAAACATGTTACAGAATATTAATATTGCATGATATTTAATAAGTCATAAATAAGTAAAATTAAATGTGGATTAATGCCTTCGCATTACTTTCAATTTTTTCAAGTGAAAAAAAACGGCAAATGCAAGCTGTGCCTCACTAAAATTGTCTCTAATCTATATTGATAAAAAAAACTTAAGAAATTCTTCGAAATAATTAATTTGCACTTGAGGTTGACCCATAGCCAGTCCAGCACAAAAAAGGGTTCTTTCTGGTGCTAAGTCCAACACATTTTTTGAATTCCAGTACCTTTGAATTTATTATAAAAACTGAACTATAAATTTACTTCGATTACTTCAAGGTAAAAAATATATATGTGACCTTCTATACCCACTGGGATGTGGAGTTATGGAGATTAGATATTGTTTGAGCTGTGAAGAGTCTACAGAAAGTCTTTTTGAGCGTTTTTTATTTACTGGATTAAGCTGTGTGAAATTTGATCTCAAAACTTTTTCCTTAGTTTTTTGATTTTATATAAAATTGTATATCATTTTCATTGATTTATATTCTCGATAAACAGTCATAATAAAGACAATGAATTAAAAGCGATCATAGCAGAGCTAACCCTTAGTTATAGAATTGAAAAGTATAGATTAGGCCTGTTCTGAGTCTTAAGACTAATTGATTGATTTCTAAAAAAAAGGTATTAATGTTATTTTGAAAAAAAAACGTCTGTTTAGACTGTTTCTAATTGAGCTATCTGAGGTACTTTATAAAGTGTACAACATACGTAGTATGAAAAAAAGCATAAATCTTAAGTAGAATGCACCTAATATAGAATAGAGACCTAACGAAAATTGTATTTATGTTAAAGGTATTTATGGAGATAGTAAGAGAGCGATAAACTTAATGATAGAAGAGATAGATAGAGATAGAGAGAAATAGTTAGAAAGATAGTTTATAAATTTTTTTTTTTTTTTAAATACTATTTTTTCCTTAGTTAAGTTATTTTAGTTAGTTTACTTAATGTTTTTTTTTTTTTGTATTTTATTACCCATGACTCAGGTGGATAACGAGGAAATGGAGCTATTTCTTTGGTTGCTACATTACTAGGAATCTCAAGTCTTCCACCTAATTTTCGTAGCTTTCTTCTTCTCGCCACCCGAGATTTCGATCTTAGCATCAATGCCGCCTGCATCTTGTTTGTTGCTTGTGCTTAAATGCGCAGTAGAATAATAGTAGTAGAAGTCGTAGTAGTTGTTGTTATATATACTATCAGTAGTAGTAAAACTTCGTTTTGTATATATTTTTTGTTAATATTAGAGAAAGTAGTATTAGAAAACGTAGACTTCGGAGTGAAATTGATATGAATTCGAATTTGAATTTGAGAATAACAGGAGGTTTAGGAGCTGTCTCATAAAACTAAAGCCGCCTATTTTGTAATAATTTGAATTTCGTTCGTTCGTCTTTTATTTTAAAAAAGAGGAATTTAGTGCTTATTTAAAAAAATGTAAGAAAATAGGAGTTGTTTTTTTTTTGTTGTGTGCGTGAGACTGCAATCCAGTTACGTTGTTGGTGGTAGTGGCTTGAAGTGGTTGGCGCTGCTGTGTGACCTCTGGAAACTGCACTTTTTTCTCTTCTACGACGTTGTTTCTGTCGCGTACCTGGTCGCTTACGACGCCGTCGTCGTCGCCGCCGTTTGTTACGTGATTGTAGGCACGCACGCGACAAACGATACATAAATTTTGTGACAACGTTTTGCGGAGTTTCAAATTACTTTGTTTCTGTTTTGTTAATTGTTTACTAGTTTTTGTTTTTGTTAACGTATTTTTTTTTAATACTTTCACTAGAGACTTGATGAAATGGGCGTGGTGACGTAATAAAAGTAGCGCGTCGATTTCACTGCAGTTTTTGTTTTTTGTTTTTTTGAAAAGGGAGAAGGCGATGACGGTGTTTTTGTTCTTTTGTTTTTTTTTTTGTTAAGTTATAAAGCTTAAGTTTACGTTATTAACTATTGCTTATGTAATGATATATATTACGTAGCTTTACTTAAATTGCGTTTATTACGTTGAAGTTGAATTAATATTACGAATTTTACTATGTATTTAAAATTAAGTAAAATTTTGCTTACGTTATTGATTAATTACGTAAGAAGTTAGAATTAAATTTTAATAGTAACAACGTATTGCCTTAAATTTAAATCACTATAATTTTTTGATTTTCTTTTCTTCTTCTTCGTTTTGTTGGTAACAGTGCGCAGTATTTGTCTCTCTCTCTCTTTCTTCGAATATTAACTCAGTTTGTTTGTTTGCGCATTCTGCCAACAACGTGGCGCTGTGGTCGCGACGGCAGTCATACGGCTGCTCACTACTGTTTGCGTTTCCATTACCGTTACCGCTAGAGTTTTCGTATTCGTTGGCGATTTCATTTTTGATTTTTTCTTACTGTTATAACTTAAGCACATCTAGTAACGGTGTTTAAAACTTTTCTCAAATAAGCGTATTGGCGGCGTGTAGGGTTGTCGTGTAAGTTCGTTTGTGTTCGTGTCAAATAGATTGAATTGAAACCGCGTAAGAAAAATTGTCGCTACATTTTGTACGCTGCTTATGTAATTACTGCTAACGTTGTTGTATTGAGTGAGCATCTTATTGTGTGAAAAAGTAGTAGATTTTCGTAGTAGTATCAGTGGCGTTTAGATTATATTATAATTATGGTTTGCTTACTGTATAATTAGAACTTTAGGGCTCTAATGGTGTGTGGTGTGCGAGTGAGAAGGCTATGTTGGAATTCTTTTGAATTCGATTTCGATAGCATTATGTACTAACGAATAATCACAATGGTTTGCGAGAAGCACTTAAGATTGACTTTGTTTGTTTTTTATTATTATTTTTAATTTACTGTTGTTTGTTTAATTTAAAATTTAACAAGTTCTCAAAATACTTGATGTAAATATTTTGCTTTTATCACACTTTCTTTTATGTATGCTGCTGCAGTTTTTTAGGGACATCTATCTGAAAACCAAACAATTTTATGCTTTAGTTCAAAAATTCAAATAAAAGGATGACATTGTTGCCTTTACTACATTTTTTCTTCAATGTGGTTTTCTTTTATTTAATTGAATTGCTTATGCGATGAGCATCGTGGTTGGTTTGTTTTTATAATTCGCTGAAATCTTTAACTTTTTGTTATATATTTTAAAAAATAAAAAATATAGGAACATATAAACATTGAGTAATATTTCAACTAAGGGCATCTGCCTTGTGTTCCGGAAACAAACTTTTGCTACATTGGTAACATTAAGAAAAATAATTTTATAGTTTTAGAAAAATTTAAGTGCCACCTCTAGTAAGCAGCTGTTAAAATTTGATAAGTACTTTAATTTTGTGCGCAGAGATGCATAAAGTGGTGATGCAGGAATGATATGAGAGTATTTCTTAACCCTTAGCGAAACCACTTCAATTTTGTAACACTCCGGCACATTGGGGTCTTCACGACCCCACATTGATAAAAAAGTGAATTTTGAATTCCAGACTTCAGAGCTGTGACGGAGTGCTTAGATGACTTTACTTTATGAAATTCAATGATTATAAAGTGTATTTTTCAAAAAATGTTTGTGCTGAACTGAGTATTTATTAATATTAATAATTTAAGCATTTTCTTGGTGCCGCTATGGGTTAAATATTTTTTTTTTTTAATGTATATGCCCTTTATTTTGAAGCTGCTGCAAATCCCTCTTCATTGAGATAAAGTTTATCATATGGTGTGCTCCATTTTAATTTCCCTAGGCCAATAGCTCGAAAACTAAGTTAGATAGTAATAAATGCTTCGGACAAAAGTTAGAAAGTTTTTTGGAGGATGATCTTGCCTATGGCCTTGCAGCCAGTTTTGAAGGTCAATTGTGATATTTTTATGATTTTTTACTGCAGATTTGTGCTCTATGAGAAAAAACAGATATGTTTTCTGTGAAACATTTTTCTCTAGGACTAAAATTGTTTAATGATAATGTCACAGTTGATCTTGAATTCATCTTGAAAATTGGTTTCCAGTTCAAGGGCAATGCCACTCTTATTTTACCTCTTAGAAAAGTTATAACTTTTGCTTAAGACATTTGTCACCATCTTAATTAATGGCCTGGGAAAATTTAAGCCCGGTATACAACCCTTACATATTCAGGGTTGTCAATTTGAAAAGAAGCCACTTTTTGGTCTTCTCAAAAAAACGAAAATTTTCCCTCATATGGTAAAAAATATTAGGAAAAAAAAAGTTGATGATCTTTTTTTTTGTTCAGTAATATTAAAAAATTAATTCATACAATGATAAAAACTTCAATTTTGGTGGAGAAATTTCAATTCCCTGCTATTTCAGAAATTTTTGAGTTCGTGCCAGACCCACGGCAATCGTGGTAACTTAGTAACCTTTGGCATTAATACCTCGCGCAGTAGAGCGTTATAAATTTTTTCTTTGTAGATAATATGCCATGCAATTTTTTTCTTTCAAAACAAAAGCAAATTTTCACACCAGAACTCATACAAAAATATATCGCATCCACTGATGATGATTTTGGCTATGAATCGGATGGTAATTCAGTCACAGTATTAATCAACTGTGATTTTATTCTGAGTTATCCAATAAATCTGACAACGAGAACGAACTAATTTTTAAAGAAATCGTTCATAAGTCCAAAACTTAAGTGACGATTAAAATTAAGGAAACTCGGGTATCTTTACAATTTTGTCAGTCGTATTAAGTCTCATTTGTCTGATCGTTCATATCAGTTGAAAGTTTTGTAGTCTCCTCTCTGTGACTTTAAGTGTTCGACAAAAAAGAAACTTGAGGTCGATCCTCTTTATTTTAGGAAATGACAATCCATTTCATAGAGTTCTTATTCATATTGTTGGAGGAGGGTATTCAATTTCTTTAGAAAATTATTTTCAACAATCTGATGAAAACAACTTTCTTATGTAGATTTAAAAAGGCCATTGAGTTTCCTACAATGAGATTTAAAACACCAGACAAGCAAAGCACACACACATTCACACTCGCTATATCATTTCGTGCACTCTAAACTCCACCATAACACAATCACGTAAATATTTCCCACATTATTCACTGGCATTTCCGTTTTATTACATTTTATTTCCGTCTTATGCAAATTTCTCGTTATACAACAACAAGAAAGTTAATACCTTGCAACATTATTGCTCTCATTGTTTTCACTTGTATTTCTATTGAATTGGAGATCGCAAAGTACCTTGAACTCACTTGCAGATGTGGCCAAATGAAAGCGCAGGTTGCAGCAGAGTGCAAACCGTCGTAGAGCTTAAGTCATTTTGATTTGTTTTAAGCTTTTACTACTCCAATTTTATAATAAAATATTTTTTATTCGAAATTCAGTATAAAGGAGGGGCACCATAGCGATTTGCCTACCTTAAATTATTAACATTTTTTGCGCAACTTTACACTACATGATGTGTTGCGATGCACAACCAACTATGCAGAACTTTTAGCTCTGCAGCATCCTTGTCCTTGTCTACATGTCCTAGCTCTGATCTGCATTTTCAAACCTTGTCCTCTTCGTGTAATTACAAATGTATTCATGTCGTATCGTGTGAGCAGCAACAGCAGCGTTGCGCCGACATATAATTTACGCCATTGTTGTTATTTTGTGTTAACTACTTTATAAGTTACTTTGTTTTTGGTATGAGTTGTGCCCAGTAGGAAAAATGCCACATTGAAATGGTTGAATATGGGAGGATGATAATGTAAAAATATTAAAAAAGCACAGTTGTGGTGGGACAAATCGAAACATGTCAGTCTTTGGGTTTAACGAGTCTTAAGCAAATAGTTAATCTTTGAAGTGTTACTTCTTATTTCGAAAACTTACGTCCGAAATTTATATATGATGCATTTTCAAAAACGTTAATAAGCCCTATCAAGATAATGTACCTTTCGTGGAGGCCTTCCCAAAAAGGTTCTGCTTTAGCGATCGAATATCAGACAACAAAGTATTGGCAAATAATTAACTTTGGCAGTTTTTGAAGGGTGAATGGAAGCTTTTTTTTGCATCAGAACTTTGTTGTTCTTTTCAAAATATTTCCGAAAGTTATGACAAAAATTGATTTTACTGAAAACACTCTCGAGGTAAGTTTTTAAATAGGGAATAACTTTTTTTTCGTTCTAGGTCCGAAAGAATATATTTCAATGAACAGAATTATATCTTTTATTTGATCATGGTCCCTCACAAGCCCTTTGATATGACGAATACAAAAAAATAAAAAGGCTACACAGTTAGCAAAGACAAAAAAGAAACTTGTCAATAAGCCTTAGGTGGGACTCACAGAGAGATAGATAAAGAAAAAGACCTGAACATCGTAGTTCCATATGAAAGAAAATGATATGTTAAAAGTCAGAAAGAACTGAAACTGAATGAAACAACGATCAAGAGTAGTGGTAGTGGTAGTGGTAGTGGTAGTGGTAGTGGTAGTGGTAGTGGTAGTGGTAGTGGTAGTGGTAGTGGTAGTGGTAGTGGTAGTGGTAGTGGTAGTGGTAGTGGTAGTGGTAGTGGTAGTGGTAGTGGTAGTGGTAGTGGTAGTGGTAGTGGTAGTGGTAGTGGTAGTGGTAGTGGTAGTGGTAGTGGTAGTGGTAGTGGTAGTGGTAGTGGTAGTGGTAGTGGTAGTGGTAGTGGTAGTGGTAGTGGTAGTGGTAGTGGTAGTGGTAGTGGTAGTAGTAGTGGTAGTGGTAGTGGTAGTGGTAGTGGTAGTGGTAGTGGTAGTGGTAGTGGTAGTGGTAGTGGTAGTGGTAGTGGTAGTGGTAGTGGTAGTGGTAGTGGTAGTGGTAGTGGTAGTGGTAGTGGTAAACTAGAATTACACTCGACACATTGATCTGAGTTGGGGCCAAGAACTTCTTTTTTTGATTCTCAGTTTGAAAAGAAAAGACACCCTAATACTCAGCATCTCCATTCATGTCCTTATTGATTTTTCATTAAGTTCATAATTTCAAATTTTTTCAGTAAATTTAATTTCAAACTCAAATTTGCCTATTTATCTTGTTTAATGACTTCATTTCCAACTGGGATATTCATGTGTGCTTGATTTCTTGCATGTTCATATGTCTGTCTGTGTGTGTGTGCATGCAGTACATGAATCTGAATTTCATTAAAATTTCATCTGCGTGGTGCGCTGAATTGCTGCCACTAAAGTGTTTCGGAGAGGAGTGCACGCGGAGTAGGGTGGCATTCCATCGCTGCACATTCAGAGTCGAGTGATTTTTTCCGGTTGTGCGCTGGTGAATTATTGAATTTGACTTTTTGCTGCCACCACCCGACTCGATTGTTTTGTTTTGTTTCCTATGTCTGTCTGTCTGTTTGTCTGACACTGCCGCTCATGTTTAATGTTCATTTGAATTTACATTTGTATGTGTATGCCATTGATTGCAATTTGCACTGGCTGCGCGAGTGTGTGAGCGTTTGTTCTTGGGGGCGAAAAGTGTAAATGTTCATTGCTTGATCTGCTGTCAGCTGCATTCAAAACTGGGTGTATAAATTGTATTGTCTGTTGCCACTATGAATATTAATTTATAGCTTACTCGCATGATTGCTTTAATTGAATTTTTTAAAATTTCACTTTCAAAAAGTTAGTCAATCTCAAATTAACTGTGTGTTAGTGTGGAGTGATTGATGTATGGGAGAATTAGTGGTTTATCCTTATCAATTGCGGTCAATGGATAATATTAGTTTTAAGTATTGCCCCAAGGCTCATAAGGATTTAGGAAATTACCACAATGTAATTATGTTCGACTTTTACTTTCAGGCTTAGCAAAAAATTGCTTAAAATCGAAATTTTTCCATCATTAATAAGAACCTTTTACTTCGGTAAAATATGTGACATTTTCAGTTTACTTGCAAATAACTAAAACAAAAACTTGATGAAACTCCAAGGAGAAGATTGATCTACCATATGAGAAACCTATTGCATATAATGGATATTATGTAGAGAAAATAAAAATGTTGAAAATGAAAGATTGAAACTATTTTCATTTTAAGGAAAAAATTGTCAAATAAATTAATTAAACTCAAGAATTTAATTGCTTCAAAATTATTTAAAAAGTTAAAGAAATTTCCTCGGTTATAATTGCATGACAAAATTAAATATTAAATAGTCCTTGACATCAATTTGGTCAAAATTGGCCTTGTACGGTAAAACTGCACTCCATCATCCCCATTAATTCCTGCAAATCACAATTATTTGCCATCTGTTTAATTTGATTGGACTAATTAAATAATCATAGCACATCAGCGCATTGACGTACGAGCATAGTTTGCATTTGTAAACTTTGTCGTCATAATTTTTGGTAATCTTCCAAAAATAACACAACCCCACAACCTTACACGCCGTTCCAAATGAGATTTACATAAATAGAAAGTTTGAATACTTAATTTTTAGGTTTAAATTTCAGCTATGTGTATTCTGAACATAAATTATTAATTTTTAATATAGTTTTTAAATTTAAAAGGTCAAACAAAGTCGTCAAAGCTCAATGTGTGTGTCATTTATGAAATATTATTTACCACAAATTTTACTTGGAAGTTTTGACTATAAATTGTGCCAACATACCAAAATATCATTAATGGAGTTCAGATCACCTGGTGAACAATATTAGTAGCAATCAAATCAAAGTATAGTAACCAACCAATGTTTTGGAACCCACTTTATTTTTAACCATAAAAAAGTGCAATCATTTTTATAGGAGATGTACTTCCGGTCAAAATACTCGTAGACCTTTAGTTTTTTAACTTGAAGCTGTAAAATACCTCGAAAAATAAGTATTCCAGGAAACAATGTTTGAAATCATAAGTTAGTATTTTCATAGAAGAATTCACTTATGTTAAAATTAATCCTCCCACTGGTTGCAAGTTTTTTGTTTTAATGAAAAAGTTAAATACACTGAAAAAAAGACTGGAGACACAGCATTAGATAAATAAATTATTGATTCAAACTTTTCATTTAATTCTCATTTGAGCGCGGCGTGTTACAGCCTCACAAGCCGACTACACAGCAACTTTTGTTGTCTTTGACATTGTGATTCCTACTAAGTTAATACAAATCCTTGGGATTATCGCATTTTATTGTTGTGGCAGCCACAGAGTGACGGTGGTACGAGCTTCAGTCTTAATGGTCATTAAGAGATCTATCAGTTAACTTGTTGGTCCACCTGCCTATTTCTTAGTTTATTTATTGTTGTCATTGTCGCTTAAGTTTAAATCCCAGCTAAGTCCTTGAAAATACAATTCCCTAGTCAAAACTAAAGAGAGGGCCTTAAATGTATGGTTATGCTCTATACAAACGTAGTTACTTGTCACACAGACACACACACCGACAGTTACAACAGAGTTGTCACATTACAAGCTGACAATCAGTGCAATGACAATAACAGCAACAACATGCGTCAATGCAAAAATATGCAAATTGAATTGCCTCATTAATTATAAATTGTTGTCTGTCTGTCTGTCCATTGGTTCCACTGCATGTTCGTCTGTTTATTTGTCAGTTTAACTGCCTGTCAGTTCTTTAGACTTTTTTGCCTGATGTTCTGTGTTTTTAAACTGTTTGACTCGCTTCCGTTTCTTGCCTCTTTTCTCTTTTTTTCCACTCTTCTGTTTTTATTTTTGTTTTGATTCAATCCGAGTCTTATCACTTTAAAGTGGGCGGTTTGCCAAATGTGGGCGTGTTTGTGCACTTGTCAAGCGCGAGCTTTTCGTTATTTATGCGCATTGCAAGCGGAAATCAAGGAGTAAAAAATTGCACACATTTGCATTAATTTAATGCATCCGGTAAACTACTGCATATCGTACAGTGGAACAAATTTTTTATGCAGTTAGGAAACAAATTATTTAGAAAATAAATTTTAAGTAAAGTGAAGGTAAGTGTAAATTGAGTAGAGTGACTAAATTGCAATGTCTAAAGTAAATCCTTTGAAATATTCAAAGCTAAGAGGCATTCAAAGATTTAATAAGCGTCTCTTAGCTGACACACAGGGTGCCCAGGTGTATTTATAAAATTTATGACCTCGATGCAAATCAATTTTTTTTCTTCTTATATTAAATATTCCAAATTTTGTCGAATCGTACATTTCGCACAACTCCTCAATTGTTAAAGCACAAACAAAATCAAGGTCGCTATTTCTTGAAAAAAATTAATTGTACTAGACGAAGCAGAAGCATATTTCCACCTCAACGGCTTTGTACATAAACAAAATGAGCATTTCTACAGAGCAGAAAACTCTCTTATTAAGGGGCTATACCAGTGTAACCCATGAAAAATTAGGGGATTTTCGCAAATTTTTTTAAAAGAAACTACTCTATAGAATGTTTTGAAAATTTTTGGACATAATAAGGTATGTTTTCAGCTATATTTTAAGATTTTTTTTTTAAGAAAAATATTCAAAAATAACGGAGTTATGTGCTGTCTTCGGAGGTGCCAAAAAAAAAGAAGTTCCCCAACTGCTGACGTCGATCGGTCAATTTCTCTTTGAGTTATGATGTCAGCAATTTTGAAAAATGTCGTTTCGAGAAAAACGCGTTTAAAGTTTCAACCGTCGAGGTTTATACCAGCGAACGGTCGCTCTTTAGAACGCTGCCATTCAAAAACTATTCAAGATACGAATTTACCGCTTTCACAGGATATTTTAAAGTATAAACTATCGAATAAGCCAAAAGAAAAAAAATCGATTTTTTGAAAGTGTCACACTGGTACAGCACCTTAAGTCAGGAATAGCAGATGCATCCATCTCGAATCATGGTTTGTTGCGATGCCTCAGCTAAAAAAAATCGTAAGGACCCATTTATTAAAAAAATGGCCAATGATGAGCATAGAAAATCCTGTGCCCGTATTTGGTTTCAACAAAACGGCGCTAGTTTTAAAGTATTTAACATAACAGTGACTAAATTTGACCCACTGTGCACTTGCCTGCCTAGGGGTATGACAGTTTCACTACACTTTGTCCTGCTTGAATTTGAGTAGATGCGATTTTCATTAGTAATGCAATGGGGTTTGGTATGGCATATGCATACAGTTATGTGCGTACGTTGTATGTGAACGTCCATGGAAATAGAGACTTTACTTTGCATACTTATGGACGAAAAACCGCTTAAGAGGATGATATTTTTAGAATTTTTCTAGCTCAATTTATTGCAAAGTTAACGATTTCCTTTTTCGAGAATATATCAAAAACCAGACCACTGTATTCAAAACTTGAAACAACCACAATCCAAAAGGGACCCATCTCCGTCTTTGACGGTATTTTACATTAGGTTTGATTTTAAACAATCTGATACCAAACTATATGTTTGGAACACAATTATTTGGTCAGATATTTCAAAATTTGAATTAAAAATTATAGAAAAACCTAAAAGAGTCTGATGTAGAACATCAGATCGCTTAAAATCCAACCTTATCAAACTACCGTCAAGCACGTAGATGGTTTCCTTTTAGTTTGGGGTTGCAGGTAATGGGAACTTGGTAAAAACCGAAGGCAAAAGAAGTTTACTTTAACATTTTAGTAGTAAGTTTGAATACCACTTCAGAGAAAAATGGGCTTGAGCCCTTCCAAATTTGAACATCAGTGCAGAAAAAATAGGGTTGGGGTCAAGATTTTTTCATTAAGACAATGATCCCAATTTTTTGAAAGTAATTCAATTCATAAATTAATATGGTCAACACAATCATCAAGCCTGAGGCTGGTAAAACATTTGTGGTCGATCTTGGGCAGAAAAATTTCAATAACGATCCACCGCTGTAACCTCCCAAACTTTTGCCATGATATACAACAGCAATGACATAATATATTCCAAAAATTTATATAAAAACATGAACTTGAAACTTATACTTTCAATTGTCGCCTAGTGTAGATGCCACATATATGACATCGAGGTTACCGGTCCTTGTGGAAGTATTCATGAATATATATATGTATGCTTATGTGTAAGTAGTAGTAGTAGCAAGCTTCCCATTGTGGTTTATTTATTTTTGTGTTACTGGTGTTGGTTTGGCTTGTTTTGCATTGCGTTACTGCATTTTTAATAATTAATTAACTGTGCTCGGTCTTTGTACTCATAGTTGTTGTTGTTTTTATTTTTGTTGCATTAATGTGGTACTACACCAGGTGTGCGATATTTTGAATGAACTGAACTTTAAACAGCACATAAAAGTGGAGACTATACTATACGTTTTGCATCAAAAAAATGATTGAACAAAATAACAAATTAAGTTGTCTAGAAAAATTTTCAAAAAATTACTGCATATCTTGTGGAGAAAATCAAGCAATTAGAATTAATGATATAAGTCTGATATGCTTACTTAAGTCATCAAATTCTAATGTTATTTAATAAGTGTGATTTTAAAATGATAATTTAAAGATGCATAAGAAAATATTTAATAAATCAAATAAAATTCAATTGCATAATTAAAGGCGCATACGATTGATACATGAAACAGCTGCTGCTGCTCGCCAATATTTATTGCAACACTTGAAATAAATGCGAAATTTTTAATTTATCTCGTTTGGTCCTATGCCAAGCAGCGATAGCAACGACAATACTGCAATAACGATAGCAATTTGTTTGCTTTTAAAATTGCGTCTTTGGACAATTTTCAATTTTTTTCTTTTTTGCACTCAAATAATTTACACTCACAAACAGACCAACTGACACTTACACAGAAGTGTGCAAAAAAAGAATACAAACACAACAACTGCCATGCAAATCAAAATGAAAGCCTTTTAATTGATTTGTATTGATTCAAGTTGACTTTGAATTGAAACAAATTGGATTGCACTAAGTGTTGTTTTCACACATTGCAAAAAAAATGTGCTGCGCTTGCTGTATTGAGTATTTTTATATGCATTTTGGTTGAATCTCCTTTGAGGGATTTTTTTTATTGGGTTGTATTTTACAAAAAAGAATTTTGTTTAATTTCTTTAGTTTTTTCTTTCTTAGTAAGCTTAATTTTTTTAAAAGTCATTATGTACATAAAAAAGTAATTTTTTTGAATAATATGTTAAAAAGCTTATGCTTATGATATATTTGAAACCAACTTAACTTTTTTACCTAAGCAGTAAGACCTAAACTAATTTATGTTAAAAAGGCCTAAGGCAATCAATTTTTGCTCTTTAACGACAAAAACATCTTCTTATGCCCCACACAAGTATCAATAATCGGCGACTACTTCAATTGAGCTCAATTGATTTCAGCTCTTCAGTTGATTGCTCATTAACTAAAATTCATTTGCATTGATGCGAGAGGCGAATTGACAGTTGCAGCTGCCAATTGCTAAATGGCAAATGGTAGGTTTTTTTTTAATGTCGAGACAAATTGACATTCGCCGCATTGTAAGATACAGCAAATGCTGCTGTCATTAGACGTGTCGAGTCTTAAGGGCACTTCAAGTCACTGCTGCAATCAGTGATTTTGAAGTGCGCAACAGAACTGTATAGATTTGCTGCAATGAGGCGACAAACATTATAATTAGGTAGATATTATCTTAAATGGCATCATGTGAATTCACTTGAAATGCAGCTCAAATTACAATAAATTCACTTAGAATTTATCTATATGTAGATAGCTTTGATTAGTAGCTTTTTTTCTGAATTCGGTATTATAGTTAATAATGAGCTTTATTTTTAACCCTAATAGTTGGTAATAGTTCGATTCAATTTTATTAAGAGCCTAAAAGTATGCAACGGAATATGTGTAAGTTTACTATAGTGTAATATTTAAGAAAACTAAGTTTTTATACTGCCTGGTTTTAGGCACCTATTTAGAAAACTTTATGTGAATAAATGTTGCATACTTTAATGTGCTCTATACGAATTCATCAATTAAGCGATAAGCATATATTAAATTATCCTCCTTGAACTATTAGTTCGGCCGCCACATTTGCAGAAATTACTGTATTTAATTTTCGCACCATTTTTGTTCCAACCATAGTTTACATTGGAAACTTTGAAACGATGAAAGATGTGTCAAATTTTGTCATATGAAAGTTTTGCGGTCATGAAATCTTTGTATTTTCAAATCCTCTTAAATTTAAAGGTCAGCATATTTTTCGCTTACTTATCAAGTTATTGAGCAAAAACTCGATGGTATAAAACCTGTAGGCTAGCATGCAAACATTTTTATAACATAAGGCACTAACATTGTCGAATTAAACGTAATTTATCTGTGAGCAAGTGTGACACTTTTACACGTCACGACTGTTGTATAAACTAAATAAAAAATAAAATTTAAAAAAAAACCTACTGAGCAAAGTTAAAATTCAATTGTTGTAATTTAAATGTTACAAAACTTTACCACAAAATAGTTCGCAACTCCAACCAAACTTTTGAGCCACAGCGCCTAACCATATGCAAAAAAATAAGCAGTGAACTGTAACAGAAAAAACAAAAAAAAAAAATCCGAGTTTCCTTTAATGTCGCTTTAATACTGACTGCACAAGAGCATTCTTTTTTCGTTTTTGAGTATGCACGTGTGCATATGTGTATTGTGTGTTTGTCTGCATGTACTGTAAGTACCTTCATTTAAAGCTTTTGAAGAGTCTTATTGCATACTTTTAGGCAGGCTATCTTCGAGTACATAAAAACAAATGGCTGCTAAGCAAAAGCCAAATGTCAATCGACTGAGTGCAGTTTGTCGTTCGGTCGGTCGTTGCTGTGGCCACAGCATCGCCTGTAAGCCAAACTGTCATTTGGACGGTTTTAGCTTTGGTAACAACTAGCAGACAACATTAAGATATGAAGATGATGGCTAGAGAGCCTGAACAGCAGCACAATTTAGCAAGGTTAGACGACAATGTCGTTGAGTATGCAAATTTTTAACGAAATGAAAAAAAAGGTCATTACAATGCCATCGATTAGAGATTACCGTAGAACAACAAAGGTGAGCTAATGTCTGCGCATATGTTGTATAGTGACTATATACTTAGAAAACATGAAGACACAATTTTATGCAAATCATTTTGCGGTAAAAAAAAACAGGGCCAACCTTGTTTATTTTAATATTATTTAAAATTTGAGGGTTAGCCCTCTAATGCATACCACCGCCTTTTGGCGGGCTATAGCTAAATCGGTGAAGCTTCCACACATAATATTTTTTTTTTGAGCATTAGCTAGTCAAGGTTTCAACTTATACTTATATTTTATACTCATATTTTGCCCTCTTAAGTTTTTATTAAAAGGATATTTTTTCCACAACTCTACATACATGGTGGCTGCTATGACTAAATGTATCAAAATTGAATTTTTTTTGAAGGGTTTCGAAGCTTTTGCTTGTATGGGAAGTTCCACAACTTCTTTTCGAAATTCGAAAAATTTTTATCTGTTGCTTGACTGAAACATTTTTTGTATTTGTGTGAAATTCGATATCATTAATTTCAATAATTAAATTAATTTAAAGTTTTTGTATCTAAGGAGAGTGCCACACCCATCAAGTTCGCCAAGTTCTTGTCCAGAGCTTTTTCGAATCATTCTTACTGTTTGTGTGAAATGAATTGTATCGTGCTGAACGAGTACACATACACACAGCCTCTGCTTGAGTTCTGCCGCAGTTGCCCGCGGACGGCAGAATGCCTAACAGTTTTCCAAATTCTTATTCACAAAAAAAAATCAAACATAAAGCTTAACTTAGAAATTTTCTTCTTAATCGCCGAGATTGTGAATTATGCTCTTAAATACTTTTCAATGACTGAAGTTATTCCTTAATTCTTTGAAAATTTATTCCTTGAATTCTGATTGGTGATTTTGCTTAGAAATGATTTTTAAGCGGAACTTAGGATGTTTTTTTTTTGTGCGAAAAATTCATTCATAAAAAAATATTTTTTTTTTAGGCGAATAAAAGTCATTACAGTCTAAGAAACTTATTTTATTTATTGAGTCACAAAATACTTGCAAAGTGTCACAAGACAAGGCATTTTGTTTTTGTATCAGTGTTTCATTCTTAAGTTCTGACAACGTTTGCAATTTTCATAAAATTAACATTTAACAAAAAAACTGCTTACAAAACACGCCTAACACTGCTGGCAACAGACAATTAAACCGGAATTCCGACATCAACAACCATGCAAAAATTCCACCACCGCCTAGTCATTGCGCGCATACATAGCACCTGGATGAAAGACGAAGCCGCCGCCGTCTCACATCCGGCGAGCGAAAACTTACAGCAGGCCCGAACGAAAAAAAGAACAAAATGCCAACAGCAAAAAAATTGGCATACGATTGCGTCCTGCCAAAAAATTGAAGACAAAAAAAAAAAGACTTTTTGCACAACGACGAAATTCTTGGGCCGGACCCAGAAGTTTAAAGTTGTGGCATGAATGAACGGGCAGAGAGGAGTATAACACGCTACACGATACAGGTACACAAAAAGGTAAAAGTGAGATTTCGGGTGTGAGCCAACAATTTATAGGGTTTCCCAACAACAGTTGAGTTGAGTAGAGTTGCCAAACAAAAATGTAAATGACACAATGACTACTAGCGTGGAAAACAACAAATGACAGACAGACATAGCGACAGATAACAGCAACTACAAAATAAAATTAATAGAGAAACAAATCAAATGAGCGAGAGCAAACATACGCGAATTAAAGTAATGGAAAAGGAAAAATAGAACGCCTAAAGAGAGAGCCCATGTGAGATAATGTCACCGTCATTAACATTAATTGCGCGCGATAGGCGGCAGCCATAATTTGCAGCGGTAATCAGCGCTACTTAAGGATTAGTTGCTGTTGTTGTTGAAGTATTTGCTGCTACAATTTGTTTTTTGTTTAGAAATAAAAAGAATAAAATTTAATGCCTACGTTTAGCACAAAAACGCTAAATTTTAAAGTGGGTTATCATCGAAAAAATCAGCACAAATTAAGTAAAAACAGAATTAAAATAAAATATATTTAGAACAAGATAAAATCTAATGGCACAAGCTATTTTTTTTTACAATAACTAAACATGCTATTTAACTTAAAATAGATACATAAGAAGTTTATTTTGCCGTACTGTTGTTGACATATTAAAAAAAGTAATAATATGAACCAGTCCTGCAAACCATGCCCACATAAAATGTTACCATCAGTCTAAGCGTGAGCACAAGGTATACGATTTCTCGCTAATAAAGATTTCTCATTTAGAAGGCTTAGCTATAACAGCAATTAGCCTTATTGGCCATTAAGCTTGAAGCTTTAAATCAAGTAAAAAGCGCAGGTTGTCCCACAAGTTTTTTGTTTGTTCAATAGACTGAAACTAGTAACGAAACGACGTAAAACTTTACATCACATTTTGTATTTGGCGTATTAGCGTTATAGAGAAACATCAATCAATCAATATGTCTTTGTGTGATCTGCTAAAACACACACAATGCGTTTCGCATGTCCTGGACGCAGCTCATTTGTCAGAAAAATGATTCGGGCGATTTTGTAGTCAACTCAACCCCTTGATTAAGGTCTTCAGGAAGAGGAGTCCTTTAAAATGAATGGATTACGATATCTTTTTAATTAAACTTAGAAAGATAGACAAATTGAAACATTAGTTATTTATCACTTTCCGCACGCCCTTGTCACAGCTATAATTTCCAAGTTCACAGTCATTTGATTTGCAGGATTGGTTCAAAAATTAAATAGACATTTTTGACTTTTGTTTAAATTTTACCTCAATATGCTCACAAACGCAAATTCCTTCCTCACAATAGGCGCATGGCTGCCATTTACGTCCGTTAGGAAGACCTTTGAACATCATCGGTTCGTCAAGTATCAGCGGCTCGTAGTGTTGTTGAAATTGCAGATCTTTCAGCTGCTTCTTTGCCAAAAAACCACTCACAACTCCCGTCGTTGGCGTTTGCTCTGCACCAGCTGCCGCACCTTCCTGCTCGAACCCATCACTTCGTCGCATACGATAAACGCTACACTTTCGTTCCAAAGGACCTTTTGGCGGTTGCATCGCTTCATCGTCATCGTACGCCACTGCAGTTAGTGGTTGCAGCTCTGCTGCTGCGTCGGTCAACTCATCGCGTTGCTGCTGCTTAGCCTCATGTCCTGGCGACGCCATGGGCGTGGCCGGCGTCACAATGATGCTGTCGTGGGGAATTTGAATTTGAATGCGGCTGCTCTGTTGCTCAACGTCGGCCGCATCCATGAGCGCCGGTTCAATGCTGCCCGCGGCACTCGCTTTGACGCCGACCGCAGCCGCAGATGGCGTCGTCGGTGGCGTGGCCTCGACCTGCGAGACCAGCGGCAGCGTCGCCGTTGCAGATTTGGGCAAATGCGAATGATGGAAGCTGGTGCCACTGCTGCCCGAATGACGATGCACCAGCTTGGGCGAGATGCGCCCATGGCCATGGGGCACATAGTGATAGGCGCCGGTGTGATACGGCGCATGAGGTTGATGGGCAGCGGTCGCAGCAACGGCCCCTTGATGCATGTGTGCATGCGAGTGCATGCGCATGTGCATGACCGATTGCGTGTCGCCCTCATCGATTGGCAGTAGTTGCAGCTTCGATTGGCCCGTGTAGCTGGCGCTGAGCTTGCGGCCATGTGGTTGCGGCGCACGCAAATAGTTCGACGGCAGCTGATGAAACTGACGCGACTGGGTGCGTATGGGCGTGTGTTCGGCCACAACCAGCTCCGGAGCTTTCGGTGGATGAAGTTTCGCTTGTAGTTGTTGAGTTTTCTTTTCTTGGCGCTGGCGTTGACGCGCTTGACGCGATGCCAGTGAGGCACCGCCGGCAGCAGCATACATTGTGGTGTTGTCGGCGGCGGCAGCAGTAAACTTAGACTAATAGTTACAATAACAAATACAGTTTTCGAGTTGTGTAGTGTAGAAAATTACAAATGAACAGACAGATATGACGCTACTACGCGTGTATAAGAAAATTGAGGTTATGTTTAGACGAAAGTGAGGTTACGTCTCAACAAAAGTGGGGTTATATTTAAACATTTTGTTGAAAAGTTGATTGTTATTGTGTAAGTGTAGCGACAGCGAGCATAAAATGTAGGATTTGTGTGTGAGTGGATAGCGGGAAATACAAAAATTTCATAAATTAATTTTAAATTTTCTTTTTTTTGAGGTTAGGTTAATGAAAATATTGCAAAAAATGTTTTCCCTGTAAAAATTTGATAGAAAAGATAATCGAATGTTTTTCGTTAATTACAAAATGATTGTACATTGGTTGTTCTTTTAATTTTAATTGTTATAATTATGAAATTAGTAGTAGCAATAGTAGTAGAAGTTGTAGTATTTAGTGTTGTCAATGATGTAAAGTGATGTTCCTTGCTTTTGTTTTTGTTTTTTTGTCAAAATGAATGCCTGCTGAAACCATAACAATTCATTTTGGTGTAAAATTACAACATTTTTGTGTAAAAATTTGTAAAATTAATTAATAAACGCGTTACTCATATTTTGCTAACTAAATTTTTAACTAATTTTTTAAAAAAAATTTCTTTAACTAATTTTTCAAATAAAAAAACCTATTTATTTTTTTAACAATAATTTGTTAACGGTTTTTCGACTGCTTTTTCTTTCAATTTTGTGTAATTTTTATACAGTGTACTTTTGTGCTGATTTATTGGAATTTTTATAAAAAAATGTGTAAATATTTGCATTTATTTTGGTTTCTTATCGTTGTACAAAAAAAACTTGTAAAAAATATCTGTCTGTCTCTTTTTTGGTTGCAATGTTTTGTTTTTATAAAAAATAATTTTTTTTGTAGCTGTTTTGTTGCTCTTTATGCTTTATATTGTCTTCACTTTTGGTGTGTTTTGTTTTTAAAATTTGTTCTTATTTGCTTTAATTATATTCATCGCCATTTGTTAGTTTTCAAGCTACGTTTTTTCTATTACTACTATTCTTTTGCTACAAATACTATAATTCACAACAATGATTTGATACTTTTTTGCCTAACTAAATCGCTACGGAATTTTCCTTATTTGAAGCTGCTACTCTTTTTCTCGCTGTGCAACCAAAAATATTTATGCGCATAAATCACACTGAAGCATTAATTAATACAATAGAATTTTCTAATATTTTTAGCAATATTTCTAAGTTTTGTTTAACATTTAGCTACGCTTTATTTAAGCACAATTGTTACTACGCTTTTTTAAGTACTTTTTTTATAAACTAAAAATTCGTTACACTTCTTACAATTTAAACAAGCAAATTTATGTGGGAAGTTATTTTTGTATTTTTCTATGGTATGCTGTATTTTAATGAGCTACTTTTATATTTCATTTGTTATTTTTTGATGCAATAAGACACTTTTGGGTTTAAGATTTAACTAAATGAAATTTTACAAAAAATATTTTTTCCTACAATTTTTTTTTTAATTTTTTTATATTTTTTTTTTACATTAATTCAAAATAAAGCGCATTTTTGTAGCAAATTGTTTTATATCAAAATAAACGCAAATCATAATATGCATTTTCTCTTAAATTTTTTACATTTTGCAAAAAATTTTATCGTACAAAACTTTTTTTTTAATTTTATAACTTTTGAGTTTTCTCAGCGCTTAAAATTAACTTAAACAATAGAGACGGATTTTAGCAAGGAACACGTATTTATTATAATTTTATGCGCGTTTCTTAACTTAACTTAATTTAAATTTAAGCTGAAAGAGATAGAAGTCATAAAAGATTTTATAGTTTAAATATAAATTATTTGTAAATAACCATAAATTGCAAAGTTTTCGTTGAAGATTTTGTGGAAAAATATTTGTTATATTTACGTATTGGAATTATCGTTACAAGTTTGCTGTATAAATTTTCCTTTCTAAGGTTTTGCTTTTAAGATGTCATTTATTTTGATTTGATTTCTTCATGTGCCAAAGGATTTGTGTAAAAATTTTTTTAAATTAACCATGCTGACTTTCAAACACTTATGGGTTATTGTTCACCATTTTAAAATTGAATTTTCAAATTTTTTATTAATTAACACACTTGGCATTGAAAACTTTATTTATAGAAACAATAGAAAACACTTATTTATTTTAAAAAATAGTGCATATATACCCGAAAAAGTGGTCAAGCGCTCTGAGCATTGACTGGTGCAGTAAAATGTATTTTTTTTTGCTAAAACTTCGTCAAATTTATTGTGATCAGTCCTTTAAGTGTAAAAAAGCGTAACATTTTTAAAGCTCAATGAAAAATGCGCCAACTTTTGTTAAAACAGTGCGCAAATTTTGTAGAATTCGATGGAACAGTGTTCAACTCAATGAATATGAGAAAAGTGAAATTGTTGAATTTAGGGGACGGATATGTTTAGAGTAAATCACGAGACCCCAATCTATCCTCCATGTGTTGTGCAAACACAAGAAACTCAGCACAGTATTTCTCATCAAGTCTGGAGCAAAGCGAATTTTTTCTTTGGGTTATAGCTTAAGTTACAATCATATACCAATAAGCCACACACAATTCTTTAGCTTATGCCGGAGATCCAACATGATATTGCTAAGCTATAGAAAATTTTAATTATATAGTAACAATTTGCCAATAGAGTCGTAGGGAGCGTTTCTTTCACATTTTATTTCATACTTTATAGATGGGCAAAGCTTTAGAATCAAGAGCCATTACAACAAAAGCAAAAAAAAAACACAACAAAACGAAACAAGAAAACAACCTCCTTAATAGCAAAAACAAAATTTTCATACTTCATGGATGGGCAAAGCTTAAGAATCAAGAGTCATTACTACAAAAGCAAAAAAAAAAACAAAACGAAACAAGAAAACAACCTCCTTAATAGCAAAAAAAAAACAAAAAAATTCAGCAATAAACCAAAAGCCAATTCAAGGGATAAAACAAGGACAACATGAGTGTATAAATAAGAGTACACTGATCAAACGAAACGAGAGAAGCTTTCATCAATGTGCGCATTGTTGTTTGTTCGTTCGCTCGCTTTTTAATTTTTTTCTCTGAATGATGCAAAAACAATGCAAATCCTAATGTAAATATCGCGCGTATAAAAAAGCCACAACAATGAAAATGTGTGTAGCAGCGTATAGTGCTTATGTTGTTGTGTTTTCCTTAAGAAAAATTATGTGTTTGTTGTTAAGAGCCACATATGGCTCATTTTTCGTATTTTGTCCATTGCTGTCATACTTTATCGTAACTTTTTTACTATGCAAAAAAATTAAAGTATTAATTACACTGTGCGACAGCCAAAAGCGGCGGGGGTTCTGAGTACCGGGAAAAGTTATATTGGTCAAAAATTTCATAATTCATAGATGGGCAAAATTTTAGAATCAAGAGCCATTACTACAAAAGCAAAAAAAAAAACAAGAAAATTACCTCCTTAATAGCAAAAAACAAAATTTTCATACTTTATGGATGGGCAAAACTTAAGAATCAAGAGCCATTACTACAAAAGCAAAAAAAAAAAACAACAAAACGAAACAAGAAAACAACCTCCTTAATAGCAAAAAACAAACAAAAAAATTCAGCAATAAACCAAAAGCCAATTCAAGGAATAACACAAGGACAACATGAGTGTATAAATAAGAGAAAATCCATGTCTCATTTTTTTCATAGGTTATGTTACTTTACGTGAGAGTAATAAGACTTGCCACATTTTCCCATTTTAGATTCTTAAAATTAAAAAATTTAAATTTTTTAAACAAAAAATTATTTTTTTTCTTCATAAATTTATTTATAACCGCAAAACTGTTGATTATGTCGGGAAACCGCATGTCAATAGATTAAAGCAATTGTAATTCTTAATTGTTCTAAGTTTTTATTTTATTTTATTTTATTTGGCAAAACAAAAGTACAATAAGATTTAAAATCTTTTGCTGTACAATATACTTAACGTTGGTCAATTTACAAATATGGTAAAAAAAAAGTTATTCTTAAATTCTAATTAACATAAACAGAGTACAAATAAAAATAACAAAAATAAATATAACAGATGTTTGGATATTAAAAGAAAAATTTAACGACTCGAAAAATGTTGAGAAACCAAATGCTTAAAATTGTTGATGAGTGCGATACTTTTTAGGTTATTTGGCAATAAATTCCAGATTCGAATGGCGTTAATGAAGAAAAATCTGGTGGAATTAAAATGTAAGAATTTAGGAATAATTAAATTATGACTTCTGCCCGATATACTTAGCCGTAGTTTTTCGAAGAGATAGTTAGGTATTTTTAAGTAAATAATCTTATGAAGAAACACACAATTTCTGGCCATAAGATAGTTTTCGATTGTACAACCAAGTATCCGGCTATTCCAAGATGAAATGTGGTCAAATCTACGAAGACCAAACACGTAACGAGTAGCGTTGTTAAATGCTACTTGCAGCTTATGTAGTGATTTAGAATCCAACTTGCTGTAGACAACTGCGAAATATGTTATAAATGGTACTAAAAGTTGTATAACTAGCTTTCGTTTAACATCGACAGGCGTAAACTCAGAAGACAATCGCAGACAACGCAGAGTCAAATAAATTTTACTTACGACATGATTAACATGATCAGAGCAAGTTAAAAAAGAGTTTAATCGAAATCCGAGGCAAGTAGTTTTGTTTAAAAGTTGCAACTGAGCATCCCCAATAAATAAGGGTGGTATAGAAGTGGGATCAACTCTGGCTCGAGAGATCGGTAAAACATGAGACTTAGTAGGGTTTAAACGCAAATCATTCTTATGAGCCCATTCGTTAATTGCAGCAAGGTCTTCATTAGTTCTACAACAAAGATCCTCAGTAAGGCCGATTCTACTAGACGAGTAAATTAGGATGTCATCAGCATAGGCATGAATATTTACAGTATTGCAGACAGAAAAAATATCGTTAATAAACATAATAAACAACAAGGGGCCAAGAATGGAGCCTTGAGGAACACCAACGCTACACAGTTTCAAGTCAGAGTACACATCACCCACTTTGACCTTTTGAAGTCTATCATGTAAATAGCTTTTCATCAAACAAACAGAGCTACTACAAAATCCAAAATAAAATTTCAATTTTGTACATAATATAGAGTGATTCACGCTATCAAAAGCCTTTGAAAAATCTAAGCAACAGAGTAATGTCAATTCATCAAGGTCATAAGGCATGCGAATGTCGTCTAGGATTTTAACCATAGCAGTGGAGCAACTATGCCCAGCACGAAATCCAGATTGGACAGGGGACAAGAGCTTATAGTTTTGTAGATATTCAGTTATTTGTCTTGAAAGAAGTGCTTCAAAGGCTTTAGATATTGTGGATAAAATGCTAATGGGCCTGTAGTCACTGGCAGTAGATGCTGAGGATTTTTTAGCTATTGGTATGACAATAGCTACTTTCCACATTTTAGGGAAGCACGAAGTTGTTATGCAGTGATTGAAAATGTGCGTTAAAGTACTGAGTATATAAGGCAGTACAAGTTTAAGAAACTTAGCAGAAATACCATCTTCACCTACTGCATTTGATTTAATTTCCATGATGCTTTTATAAACTTCAAATTCATTCAGTACGTGGAATTGAAAGCTGTTTGCAGGGTCACAAAAGTTATTGGAGTTTGGATCAAAGGAGCAAGTAGTGTGAAAGCTACTGTTAGATAAAAAAAAATCATTCAAGGAGTTAGGCTCCACACTACAAACTGATTTGTCGTTTTTCTGAACACCAAGCTGCCGTAAATTTTTCCACAACTGTTTAGTTGGAAGGCTCGTGTTAAGTTTCAAACAAAAATATTCTTTTTTTGCACGCCTTACAAAAGATACAGCTGTATTACGAGCCAGTTTATAAGCATTCCAATTTTCAATAGTTCTACTTTTCTTCCATTTCAAATGTAGCCTGTTTCTAAGCTTGAGCTTTTGTTTGACATTGGCAGGAATTTCTTTTTACTTGAAAAGTTCGAGTAGGTAAGAGTGTTTCAAAAATGTTATTTAATTTGCTAACAAAGAATTCCAATTTACGGTCAACAGAACTGTAAAACCAGCAATCACTCCAATTATATCGAATCAGTTCATCATAGAGGAAAGGAAGATTTATGGCACTAAAGTCACGGTAAGAAATAGTGGACGGCACATTAAGGCGACAAAAATTGATATCCATAGTGCAAAAAATTAGGTCATGATCCGATATAAAGGAAATTTGGTCAAAAATTAAAAGTTTAGAGATATCCGATACTATAAAGAGGTCCAGTAAGCTAGGACATGCATTAGTAGCAAAACGAGTAGGCATTATCGAGTTGACAATAGATAAGCTAGCAGTACTCACCAGATCATGAAATCTTTCAGTAATATTGTCGCAAACAAGCAAATTAAAATTGAAATCACCACACAGTACAAACTGATCATAGTCTATGAGGCGAGGGGTCAAATCCGAAAAAAACGAATCCATAGAATTGCATCTATTTGGATTATATATGCAAGAAATCAGCACTTTCATGTTGCTATCAAACAGCTCCAGGCTGATATATTCAATCAGCTCGTTGCAGGACTTACCTACAACCTTAGCGTTGAGGTATGACCTACAATATATTGCAACACCCCCTCCTCTTTTGTTGGTTCTGTCATTTCTGAATAAATTATAATTAGGTACATTTAGGTAACAATCACTGATTTCATTACTGAACCAGGTCTCAGAAATACATATAACATCAACTGACGAGTTTTCAAACACATACTTAACATAATCCATTTTGTCAGCATTCAAACTTCTAGCATTGAAATGTACAACTTTTAAACCACAATGTTGTTTACATAGTACATCAATTAAAATTTTGTTTATTGCAGCAAAATCGAACTATTCGTTCTCGAGTTATGCCAAACAAAAGAGCCCCAAACGTGACAAATTCCCCTATATGATACTTACTAACTTCAAATCGATATATCTCGATTCCTAGATGTGATCCAGCGAAACGCCGGGACACGTATAACTTTTTTTTTACCGATATAAGTTTTCCCGGTAGTCAGAACCCCCGCCGATCACTGATCCCTACCATTTGACGCACAGTGTTATTATTGGGGCAACCTTTACATATTTTACTAAAAAATTTGTTTTTAATACATACGGAATTCAAAGATTTCTGCAGTAAGAGAGCTGAAATCATGTCTAGAACATTTTGTATGAAAACCATAGTTTTTTCCAAAAACTTTCTCCTAATCGTAATTTTCACTCTTTGCAACAAAAGTCGCATTAGGAAGTGTCAGTTGTTTCCGGTATTAGACAACAATTAACACAACCAAACTTCACCACCACTCATACACATACACTCGCACAAATACAATTTTTATGACAAATTGTCAGTAATGTCAATTATGTCAAGAATGTCAACAATGAAACCACCACAAAAACAAAAATTAAAGAAAAAGAAAAAACCAATAAAAAGCGCCGAACCTACTCAGCGCTAACTGCAGCCATTAAATGAATTGCCTTGTGCTTCCTTCCTTCTATCCATCACTACTAACACACACATAGTTAAGGATATAATGCGAGCATCATGAATTGGTTTAATGTAAACTGTCAATGCGAAGACAGACAAATTGATATCCTACATTTATTTCGAAACCGCGTATTCTTATTCTGTTAGTGTAGGTGGCCATGAGAACGTGCAGTTGGGAGCACACCATATGTATCAATGTGCTGGTGTTATATGGCTACCTGTCAGACACTTCAAAAATGAGGCCAGAAATTGTAAATGAGCCTTAGCGTATGGCACAAAGGAATGAAAAGAAAAAACAAGCAAATATAAATGAAACAAAGTAAAAAAATAAACGACAAAGCAAAAGGTAAGAAAGAAGCAAAGAAATCGATACTTATAAAAATTGTAAATAATATTTGCGAATGAAAACGGACACACACACACACAATCAGACACAAATACAGTGGCAAGAAAAATTGCATGAATAAAATATGTAGCGGTGAAAATCAAACAATAAGGTAAACAGCATTAAAGAATATGAAGGACATTCATGCGACAACAGAGTAGCAGCAGTCGTTTGATAGTATTAGTGCGATTGCTGAGTTTACTCTTTAACGTATTTTTTTTCTTCTTCTTAACGTTTTTCTGCTGTTATGGCGCGCGTAGGAGTTCTGCGTTTTTACTGCGTTACATTTCTGAAAAAAAAAAAAATAAAAATGGTAACATCTCATACTTGAACATTATTTGTCCCCAGGATTATACTGAACAAAAAATGAGCGAATAAGACATTTGACCACACTCATTTCTTATAAAATTTGTAATGTACAGAAGAAGGCGTGGCAGATATATTACTGATCAGCGTCACCAGCTGAGTCAATTTAACCAAGTATGTCTGTCTGCCTGTGAAAATCACGCGGGAAACGAAGCAAAATAATTAAACGAAATGTAGAACACATGCTCCACCTTCAAAGAAGCTTCTTGGGATTGAAAATGGGTGAAATCGGTTTACGGACACGCCTACCGCCCATACAAATAAAACATTTGAGAAGCTATATTGAGAGAGTTATTTGATGTATAGTAGTTTAATCAAATTTTTTAAAAGTACTGGTAAAAACTTAAACAAGCTCGGAACAAAAAGATGGCGAGTTTCGACGAGAGGGTGTGGCACTTCCCCTGCGAGCAAAAACTTCAAAATGCTATACTGAGAGAATTATTTAAAGAAATATAACCAAATTTCAGAGGAATGAAAGAAAAAATTTGGTCTAACATACGTAAACGACCAGTTTTGAAAAAAAAGGCGTGGCACCTCCCATACAAGCAAAGCTTCAAAGCCCTGCACAGTGATCTTTTTATGTAAAAATTGCTAATTGTTTCAACTTTAATAATTTTAACAATATTTTAGAAAAATTCATGAATCTAAAAAAAATTTCGGCTCCGGATTCAGAAGCCCAAATACCGCGCTTAAATTAATTTCTTTCGACTTTTTATATTTAGATATCTGTCCTACATATAATTACTTCTATAAGTCTGTATCCGAATGGATTAAAAACTTGCTGCGATAAGGAAGAGTTCAGCGATCTCAACGGAAGCTTAGCTCTCAGTACACGAAATCATACCAGTAAGGTTGAGAGGAGTCATCAAAGCTAATCAAAATGCAAGGCGTTGACTAAGTCTAAAAAGAGAATGCTTTTTTTTTTAGCGGTGAAAAATATTTTTCAGTCATGAGAAAATTCGTTTGAGCGGTGAAAATATTTAAAATTTTAATACAGAAGCACTGTGCTTACCGAAGATGGTATTTAAAAAACTACTGCTTGGAAGCCGTGGTGAACTATTTACGCAGAACTTATTGCAAAAGGACTGCTGATAGCAAAACCGGTGTGAGATTTACTATACGATGTGGGCCAGGGATGGGCAAAATTTTGGAAGCAAGAGCTACTTACAAAAAAAAAAAAAAATTACAGCAACAGAAAAATATTCCACCATAAATACGATCTCGAAGGCAAAAACAAATTCTGCAAAACAAGCCAAACAAAATAAAATATACTGATCAAACGAAACAAGAGAAGCTCTCTTCAATGTGCGCATTGTTGTTTCCTTGTTTGCTCGCTTCGGTTTTTTCTGAATGATACAACAATAATAATAATACGAAAAAAAACCTGCTTAGCAGTGATGAGAGCATTTGTTTGTTGTTTTGGTTATTTTTCTTAAGAAAAATTACGTGTTTGTTGTAAAGAGCTAAAATTGGTTGATTTTCTTATTTTGCCAATCGCTGATATAAGCCATGAGCCGCAACATATAATGTTGTTAGTGACAGCTACAAAAATTACCGCTCAATATAATTTATTCATTGACTAAAATTTTTGTTTTTTTTACAACTCATTATTTCTGATTAAACAGCTCAACATTTTGTTTTAACGCTTAGAAATTTTTAGATTTTTCCACCCATCGCGGACGTCATAAGAAACTTCCACGAGTCAATGTGCAAGATAAATGAAGTCCTCACTTTTAATAGTGAAAATTGTGTCTAAAGTAAGTTTATTGTGCCTCAGAGTTCCATAAAAAAAAGTCTTATAAGAAATGTAATTTCATAAAGCCATAAAATTTCATAACAATAGATAAAATTTGTTCAATGATTTTTTTGACATTTTACCTATTATTGAATAATTTAAAATATATGTATTTTAGATTTCATAAATGGCCGCTTAACCAAATAGATGTCAGTTTTACAAATGAAATTGGACATATTCCATTTTAATTAAATGAGAACAAGAATTTTAAACATTTATTGGAAATCCCAAGCGCTATGACCCAAAGGCACAAAGCACATCATGCAGACAAAGCCCTTCATTTCGATTCATTTTCATTCATTCATTCAAATTTTTATAAATTGTTGGTTACGTTGGTTGGTTGGTTTGCATGTTGCTACGGTTACGTCGGTACGCATTACCATTTTGGTTTGTGATGCTGCTGCGTTGGCATAAAAGTGCTTTGCTTTTGTAATGTTGTTGCTGTTGCATGAAAAGCAACAACCAATTTTGGCAATGGTTGTAAGTTACAAACACACACACACATAGACAATCGCAACAAAAACTGCTACTGCTGTCATGGTGCCTATGAAGAGGCAACATATTGAAATTTAAATTTAAATTATATGCGAGTGTTATCTGACAGCGGCGTGCCATACTTTCGCAATTTGAAACGCCACTTAAATTTTGTGGCTACATTGCTGCAGCAGCTGCTTGAGCTTAAAGTGTCGCAAAATATCAAAATGAAGTG
Source organism: Tricholauxania praeusta (assembly GCA_949775025.1). Classification (NCBI taxonomy): domain Eukaryota; kingdom Metazoa; phylum Arthropoda; class Insecta; order Diptera; family Lauxaniidae; genus Tricholauxania; species Tricholauxania praeusta. Next base: position 128,854,551 of record OX459030.1, on the reverse strand, counting down.
TCTCTTAATTGTGATGTTACCGTATGCGTTCGTATTTTGCTAACATTTTGGGTTTATTGCAGTGAGTTTGGAATTTTCCAGAAAAGGAAATACATAACGAAGAGGTGATGTTTTAGAAATAATTAATTACTAGCCAGAAAACATTGGTGTATCGCAAATGGCATTTGCAGCTCTTTCAACATGAACTATCTGTCCACCTCTAACGCGAGAGTTAATGGAAATTGTACAGTACGCGAAGTCTTAAGGACTTATTCTAGTAGCAGGTGGAGCAGAAAGAATGAATTATAAGCCTAAAAAATGGAATTGTACCTCAGTCGAATACTATGAAAATGTTCGTCCATGACATAGATATCATAAATTCATACACTCATGGTGAAACATAAGCTTCGGAAGTAGTCCAGAAATTTTCTTAAGAGCGTAACTAAACCATGAGTAGTACATAATACTGCTTGACGTAAGGCTTTAGACGAACATAATTTATCATTAATATGCTTACGATATTGGTCCTTACGATGTTGTCACAGATATTGTAGTAGGGCGAAAACCAGTAAACTGCACAATGAAACTTTTTGTCGATATCGAGAATGCTTTGAGTAATGTTTTGCATCCACATTAGACTGGGTCAAAACCAATGGAGCACTTTTGATTCTCCTGAAGGTCCTTTTTGGCGAAAAAAAACGTGTTTTTTGCTCGTAACTTTTTTTCCTTTACAGAATGGATACCCGATTTTACTCGAAAAATAAAGATTGCGTTTTTGCAAAAAAATTGACCTTAAAAAGTTTTAAATTTTTTTTCTATTATAGATAATATTCGGTACCAAAATTCGATTTTTTCACATTTTTTATATGGAAAAATCGAATTTGGGGACTTAATATTATTTTTGACAGAAAATAAGTTTTAAATTTTTCAACGTCAAATTTTTTGCAATAACGCAATCTTTATTATGCAAGCAAATTCAAGTATAAATTTTGTGAAGAACAAAAGTTACGATCAAAAACACGTTTTTTTTAGCCAAAACTTCTAATTTTTGAGTTGCTCTTTGGCTGATTTTTTTTTTTGCTTCATACAAATCGACCCGCTCTACTACACATGCATTAACCAGGAAAAAAATTCTTATAGAACACATTATTTTCGACGAAAAAACAAACTGATTTGCTGCATAAAATTTTGTAATTTATAAATTTTCTGAATATTTGAGGTAAATTTTATGAATAAGTTCATCAATAGGACATAAGATTTTTTTGAAAAATATACAATTTGATCCACAAGCTTTTGTTTTCAGAATTCGAATGCTATAGCATTATATATAAATGATATAAAGGGTATCATCAAAAAAAGGACACAATACTCAAAAGTTGTTTGAGATGTTAATTTTTTTCATATAATTTTAACTGTCAGGACAAAAATCATAATGACCTTTCGATATTTCGTTTATAAAAAATAAATTTTCGTTTCACGAAAAACAACTTGTTTTCCAAAATCAAGATAAGCTCAACAAAAGAGTCTAAGATCTGTCGTATCATATTACATGTTCTTTTGCTCCATTACCTTTTCAGCACAGAATTACAGTCTTTCACACCAAAGGCTTTTAAAGTCTGTTTGACTTCAGAAAAAATGCTAAAAATAAGTAAAATAAAGTCGACTAACTTTTCCTTGTATTTACTCTAACTATTAACCTATTTTGCACAATTCTACAAACCGTTCTAAGTACATGCACACCATAGCGACAGCAACAAATACTACCACAACTACTACTAATACCACAACTTAAAATAATACCACACAATACTAAAAGAATCAAATGTAATGAAAATGGTTTTGTATGCGCTACTCACGTAACCTGCTGACATTTATGTTTAATACAAAAAAAGCCACAAATTCAGCAGCAGCAGCAATAACGACAACAACAATACACTGGTGGTAAAATCACGCAGGATTAAGGTTGGATTGCCTGTGCCACAAGCAAATAAATAAAAATAAACAAACTTGTTGAATCAGGAAGCGAACGAAACGAATGAGTTTTGCCTGACTGTGCTTAAAATCTTATTTAAATATACGAATACAACGAAGACAACACATGGCTACGCACGCACACATATACAGAGAAAAGGCATATGCACACACAGTAAATCGCTAAATAAATACAAATACAATCACAGCGTCAATAACAAGAAATAAAAACGTTAAAGTTTATGAAAAGCTTAAGAAAAAGAACACAGCCAATAAAAAACAGAAAAAAAAAATCGAAATAAAAGCAGAAGCAGACAAACTAACGAGCACAATAAACTGTAAGAAAAGAAAAAAGATTTTCGTAGTTTATTAATAAAATATTAGCGCAATATTAGGTCATGCTATGCAGCTTGTATGCTAAGAAAGAAGAAACAATGTAAGGCGCACAGGAAGAAAACACGTCTGTCCCCAGGTGTATGTACATAATATATAAATATTATGTATGTAGGTGTATTTTGGTTTACCAAAACAAAATCTCTTTTTTTATGGAATTTGTCGAAAATCTGCTTAAGGTGAATTGCATTTTAAATGTAATCTTATCAAAAACGATACTGGGCAACATAAACAATTTCGTTTATTAGCTTTTTGAGTTTTTAATTTGCAGCCATTGAAATGTGTGTAAATTTTCTTAAATTCCATTTCTATTCAACGCATTTGCCTTTTTTTGTTTCATTTCAAAATACGCTGACTAACAGTACCCACAAAAAAACAAAAAACCTTTGAGCCAACGACGCCATTAAATTTTACCATGTAAAAAAGCGTTGAGCGCGTAATTCCCGCCGTTGCGTTTCGAAATAATTACAACATTAAATCTTACAAACGTACAAATGAATAGCCATGCTAACCCCATTGAGAAAATTGCATTGAATTCTTAAGTTAGGAAAATACACAGGAAAGTATGCTATAGTTTTTTTGCGTATGTTGCCTAAAAGGCTCCACACACAATGAACTATGCTGGCAATATGCGATGTTATCGCTGATGTTGCACGGCATACTGTATTTTGAATGACGTCACGTAGCTTATTGTATTCTACTCGATAGATCCTTTCAAATATCAAGGGTATTGTGAAGAAAATAGTAAGCCTTTTTTAGGAGCGTTCGCCATATTCAATTTACAGCAATATCAGATATTCAATTGCCATTAGAACTAAGACTGTGTGCAAAATTTCAGCTCGTTTGGGATAACAGAAAGTGGGTAAAAATTTCAATTACTAAATTTGACCCATACAGGATGTCGAACATAAGAAATCTTTGAAGGAGTTCAAAAAGCGTTACTGAAAAAGACAATCAACTCAGCAAATTCTATACTTCTCACTGGGTTAATGGCAGCGTTTGTACGGTCCGCAATGAATGTAATGGAAATAAGCTTAGTTAGCTAAGGTGGCCAGGCGTTACTGTTTACTACGTTATTTTTCCTGTTGGCCTAACAAATGGCAAACGGTTACACGTTCAACATGCGAGTTGTGTGCGCGCCATTTAAAAGAAAAAGCAAAAAAAACCTTTTTAATGTTCATATGTCGCTTTTGTTTTTGGTTTTTTTGCTAATATCCTGCTTGTTGTTATTTTCTCTTTTGTTGTTGTTTAACTTCCTTTTTGGTCACTGTGATATATGTGTATGTTTTTGTAGTTGGCGTTGTTTGACTGTGTGATGGTTTGTTCATTGCGAACGGATGTCGCGAAAAAATGCTGGAAATGAAGATTTTTTTTTTTTGGTTCCGTCGTCATGACTGAAATAACAGTTGAGATATGAAGTCGACGAAAGTATTTTTTTTTTGTTGATATTGTTTTTACTTTTGTCGAGCCGAATGTACAAAAAAATTAATTAAAAATGATTTTGTAGATTTTTCATTTGTCACATAGTAAACATTGTATGTAGAACTTTTTGCAGCATGCCACAGTTAAATTTTGCTCAACTTAAATGTTAATGTAGTCAGATGGTGCATCTTTAATTTTAACAAAATGGATATGCAATCCCACGCAAAATCTTGATTATTTTTGATATTTCTAAAATTTTTAACATTTTTTATTTTTGCTAAGTAAAATATGCAATGGTCGCTTGGATAGCAAATTATCAACACATTTTACAATGTTCGCCACATTTTTTAAAGAGTTTGTCTTTTAGAGCATTTTGTGTACCCCAGCGACAAATATTTTATAAACAACATCGATGAATAGTTATACTCATTGTATGCATTAATGCTCACAATTCCAGCTACAACTGTAAATTCTTTTTACAAAAGGATGTCCGCTTTGTAGGCAGCTTACCTACATAAAGGCAGATTGCCTTAAGACATCGCTTACTAAGTGCCTATATAGTATAGCCAGTTGCCTACATCTCCACATACAAAGCATGCTGCCTATAGGCAAGACCCCTTACATCTCCATGTACAAAGCAAGCAGACTGCCTACATCTCCTCATACAAAGCATGCAGCCAGCAAGCAGACTGCCTACAGCTCCGTATACAATGCAAGCAGCCAGCAAGCAAATAAACGAAATATCACAGTAACAATTTTATTTTCATGTTCAAACATGAAAAATCAGAGTTCTTCATAGATTTGCCGCTGAAACCTTAGTTTTTGAGAAATCTTCTTAGTATTGAAAATAACTTTCGAATTTATTAATAAAATGTACATACGTGTATTACTAGTAACCTGAAATATTTATATCACTAATGTCATCAGTGATATGTACCTATAGTTTAAAAGAAGTTTTTTAAATATCACAACTTCTTCTCTAAAATTGCAAGACACCCTGAAACGTGAGAAATCAGCTAGCACAAAATATGGTTCTCCGACTTTCTTCAAAGAAAAAGTGAGAAATTAATTGCCTCGTAAACATAAAATAAATTAAAATTTTAAAAATTAATTTTATACTTCAAAAATTTGTTTCGCTTAAGATCCAACATTTCCGTTTTTAATCTACACCACGCGACCACTTCTGCGGCGAAAGTTCCTTTACCGTCACTTTTACCAAAGACTTTCAGCACGCTTTTCATTTTAGTCGTCGTCGTCATCTATTAGCAGTGGATGTCATTAACAGTTAAAACACGGCAACAGCAAAGTAGCAGCCAATAAACGTCGACATTAAATTTCAAGTTCTAGCGCAAAGCGCCCTTGCTTGAACTTGAGCAGGCGGCAGCGTAGTGCAGGCAAAAGCCAAAGTAGTCGAGCCCACAATGCCACATTTGGTGCGAAATTTGAATTAATCATAAAAACGAGCACTATTGCAAATGCGAATGCGGGTAATTAAAAGCAAAATGGAAACCAAAACATTGGCACGCAGCATTTGCGGTAGGGCAAGGCAGTTCAACGTAGGATGGCAGCAGCAAGTGAGAAGGTGCAAAGCAGCAATAAGTGTAGAGGTTTTCATTAAAAACTTTTTAAGCATCAATGAATTGACTGCGTTACACGAGGAAAAAAATGGGAATACCTCGATATTTTCATTTTAGGACACAAATTATTAAGGAGAAATAGTGCCAGTTTCAATAGGGCTTTATTTTTGCCACACATTAGCACTGCACTAGGAAAGAAATAAAAAAAAGTGTAAAGTGCAGCGTATCTAAGACTTCACCTTCTTGGGTGATTTTAGTCAGCTGATTTGAAAATGGCAAACATTTTTTTATCAATTAAATGTGGTTTTCAAAATATTTCAAAAATCCGATTTCCTAAAACTACAAAGAATCAAAAGACTGGGCGCCTCTTTATGTATCTCGGTTCGTCTCGTTTCGTCTCTAATTCTTAAGCCTGAAAATATGCTCTTATATTTTAAATGAAATCAAAATTATTTAGCCTCTGCTTAATGAATATGTAAGTACAAATATAAAAATTGTACTAGCATATTTTTAGGCTTGAAAATAAGTAACGAAACGAGACGATTTCAGTTACATAAAAAGGCACTGAATTTCTTATTTTCAATGGAAATTTTTTTTCCAAAGATTTTAATAAAATTCAAATGTATTTAAAAAAAAATAAAGATAAAGATATACACTTCACATGAAACATTTTTTTAGATCAGCGCCTAAAGCAAAATAGAGTCGATTTTTTAATCATATTTTAAAGTTTTTGATATTTTAAGTGTAGTATTACTAAAAATAAGAATTTTTGTTGAATTTTCATGAAACTCGAGTAATTTAAGAACATTAATATTTACGCGAAAATATTTTAATTTCAAATGGTATTAATAACAATGCTATAAGTTAGACCAACCATCTGCCAACGACACAAATAAATATACGGTTTTCATGTAACATAATGTTGTAAGGATGAAATCTGGCATAAATAATTAAGTGTCCAGCTGTAAAATTCAGCTATTTTCACACCTGATCTCAATTCTCACTAGTGGCGCAAAAAAATCTTTTTGGCCATTTATTCGGCAGCCAATATTTAACAAGGTTATAAAAGAAAAAAAGCCAAATCGATTGTGACTGACTTACGTCGATTTTTAAATGTATGAAAACCAAATTTTTTTTTTCAAAATCTCAATTTTTTCAGTTTTTGTGGACTTACTTGAAAATAATGTTTTCAATCGAAGTCCTCTACAGTTTTGGTACTGGTATAATCTTTGGGTTTCCACTTAAATTTCGCGCAACTTATCCAAAATGTTCTTTCGACCCATAAAAAATCAATAGGTGTTATATTGACAAATTCATCTGGTGGGACTTTTGGCATGCCTGGAGAGACAAATGCTTAAATAGTTATGCCAACGGAAAGAAATATAATCTATGTAACACCTTATTCCCGATTTTGCTGCCGTTCAAACGTTGTTGTTACATTGGTGACAGTACGTTGCTTGATATGAGCATGGGGCCTAATCCACAATCAGAGATCGGTTGAAACTTGCCAGATTCAACCGAAGCTTTGGGCAGATACGAACATATTAGAACATTGGAGCTTGCCTTTATTACATTCAATTATATATTGTTGTGCATATCTGTAATTTATTCAAATTTACACTAAACCATGTTTCGGCGAGAGTCAACGCATTGAGTTAAATATAAGAAATTACTCTCTCGTTTCAACAAAATAAAATTGTACAGTGTAAGTTGAAAAACTTTTTTTATGTACACACTTTAACACTCAAATAAAGCTACAACAAACTCCTACAACGTGAACAGAAGTGAAGGTTAAAAAAAAAGTAATGCCAATAAGAGGATAAAAAGGATGCATGATATAAGTTGCGTGTTTACGAGTGGATTGCATGTTCGTAACTTCACCATAAAAGTGTTTGTATACGTTAGTATGTATATATCGTACAATAGTATACGTATGCGCTGGTATTTGTACAAAGTAAAATATAAAATAATAAGAAAATTGTTACAAAATGTACAAAAAGTAGCAGTTTTTTTTGCCAACATTTGAAGTAAAAAATATGTATATTTTTTGTAAACTTTTTTTTTGCCACAAAAGCTCTAGAGTTTTTCAGGCTATTGAGAAAATTTGCAAGTAAAAATTAAGCCCAAGTAGCTACTTATAATATTCCATAAAAGTAACAACACATATTTTGCAATGTAGCATATGGAAATGTGGGCGTCACAGCACTTTCATAGCCTATATTAAGCCCTACCCTTCAAAGTAGCAGGAATTTAGCTTTTATTTGATAGATTGTTGTAGCACTTAAGGTGCTTTTTGTATTGAAAAATATACTAATGTACAATTGTACCTATGCCGGCCGCAGACGGTGTAGAAAATATATTACTCTATATCTCAAAATCTGCTGTAGACATTTCCATGAAATTTTAATTATTTAAATAAAAACACAAAATTTCAGCGCTCTAAGGCCTAAAGTATAAAAGTTATTGCAAATTGAAAACGCCAAGGGAACAATTGTACCTATACAGTCGTATTAAGGTTAAGCCAATATAAGATAAAATTAAAAAAATTGCTTGCCATTAAAGTATTTTTGTTTTTCATTCACATGAATTACATGATATTTTTCAGAAAATTATCTGCCTCGATAAAAGCAAAGTTTCTGAGTATAAGTGCTGAAACTTTTTCGTTTGGCCCGAATATTCATCGCCCAAAAAATTAAACAAATATCAGCTGTCATAGCAGCTTTAGAAATTTTTCCATTTTTAATATTCTAATAAAAACAAATATGAAAAATAACATGAAAACTTTGTTATTAAGAATGCGGTTGCAAGAAAAATGCTGCATTAAAGTAAAGTACAAAAAGCGACAAAAGCACAGATAGCAGCAATGACGAGAAAAGGCCACAAACGAGAAACGAATGAAAAAAAAAAGAAACAGACAATCATGTTGGACAAGGACTAGCGGCAGCCACATTTTGCTTAGTTGTTGCAACAAATATGTATTAAAACTTTGAAAGAGACAGAAGAGATAAGGAGAAGTGGCGGCACCGAACAAATCAGAGAGAGATAGCGAGCTCTTTAGCAAATGTACCACATAGCTTGAGTCCTTGTGACTTTGCGGATTATTCGTGCTCACAAAATGCACACAATTATTAACTTTACGCCTATCAAGACAGTCAGTTTTGCCCTTCGCTGTCACACCGTCTTCCTGGTTACCCACCATATTTTCGCTTTTGCACTACAAAGTCAGACCCAATAAGAAAATCTATTTGGTCAGCGTGAAGTGAAAATTTAGAATTTTTGTTGTTTTTTTTTTTTTGTCTTCTGCTTTTGAATGTACGATGAGCAATGTGCTCTAACATGCATCATGCAACATGCTGCAATGAGTACTCAGCAAAGCATCTAAAAGTGAGATAGCAAAACTATTTAATTTAGTGTGCCACGGGTGTCATTTCAGCACCAAAGTTTTAAAAACTTTCGTAGTTTAAAAGTTGCAGTTTTTTCTTAGCAACGATTCAATTTATCACACTTTGCGCATGTTTTGATTTTTCTGAAATTGCGATAAAGGGAGAGTTATAGTACATTCACAGGCTGAAATATGGATTTGAATGCAAGTTATAGTATTTGCTAGAGATTCATCAACGGATTGGGGGCAAAAAATTGCAATTTTCTTTAAATGTTTGAGAGTTTTGTTCAGAAAAATATCTTGTAAAATAATATTAAATTCGGAATTATGCTAAAAGCATAAACAATTACACTTTTATGTATTAAATTATGCCCAAAAATATTCGGACGGCAGCGGCCAATAAATGTGTATTTGAGATGTTATGCTAACTTCAGCTGACTGATCTCTTTTGAGGTTCCTCATTAGCTAAGTATTTCAAAAATTCTGCTACTAGTGAAATTACTAAAGACGCAGACGTTAGGAAGCAAGTCCTTTTTGTTTGGCAGATGAATAGAAAAAAATCTTTATTTTCACAGTCGAATATTTATGCATGATATCGTAAAAGTATCGAACAACTCGTTATCTTTCTCGGAAAATATCAAAAAATGCGATAAATTTTGCTCGATAATTTCGCAAATGTTGAAAAATCGCTAAATGAAGAAAAATTCGAGTAATGTTGAATAGTGCCAAAGAAATCTATAAATTTTGAGCTATATAGGAAAATTATAAAGTCGATATATTTTGCTAATATTGTAGAAACTAAGGCAAATGTCGATAACGTCGAAATATGTCAAGTAATGATGGAAAAGCCGATGTGTGTCGAAATATGTCGGAAAAGTCAGAAAGTTGCGAAGAAGTCGAAAAATGTCAAACACGTCGAAATATGTTGAGAGAACGATCTATGCCGAGAAATGTCGAAAAAATGCAGATGAGTCTAAAATTATTGAGGAGTCGAAATATTACGGATAAATCGAAATATGTATGTGTAATATGTCGACAAGTTTGACATGTGTCGAGAAGTACGGAAAATGTCTAACATGTAGACTTATAGTTTTATAAAACCTATAAAAGTTTTCAAAGGAAAATTTTCAAAAAAAAGTTGTACGTTTTAATCGACTTAGAAGTGCATAAAAAGTCGAAAAAAAACTAATATTTTTTTTAACACTGAAATTACGTGGGAACATATCAAATGTGGTGAGTGTTGGCTGCACAACACGTATAGGGAAGGTACTCGTTTCGTACGTACGAATCGGGAATGAAAAAGTGAATTATTTGAAAAGTTGATATTGAGTATGAATGTTATGTATTAACGATTTATTGTTTTAGAAATGTAAAGTATGCAATATAGATTAAGTTTGTTAAATATGTAATGTGTAAGTAGTATAAAAAATATAGTACATGTAAAAATTCAGTAAGACATCTGTGCTACTAAAGGTTACGCGTTACATCGTCACAGTAAAAGTTTCCTTCATAATCGCCATCGAAAGTCTTAAAATTCATTTTTTTCTTTAAAAGTTAACAATTTTATGAAATGAACCTTTGGTACTTTGTGTGTTAGCTTCGAAATGGGAGACAGAAGTATTTGAATACGTATGGGGTATAGAGCAAATTTATTTCTTGAAAGTAATTTTTAATAAATCTGGCATAACGATGATAATGATAAACCTGAAAGCAAATTGTAAGCTTTCTCACCACAATTGGAAGCTTCAATATGGTGCTAGTTTGGATAAATTTCGAAAAATTTGCCGAGCATTGAGGAAAGAAGTATGAAATTATTGCGAAAAATGAAAAATAAAATATGAAAAAGGTTATAAATAGGTAAGTAAAAGGATTAAGGAAATAGCTGGTCGTAACCGATGATGCTGTATGGAATTCTTAAATCAGGCTTTGACTATTTTTCAAACTATTCTATCTTGAAATGTATCAAAAGTTAGAGGCATTGAAACTCTAATATGAAACATTAGACGAGATTGTTGGAGTTGCTGAATTATGATCTACTCAAAAATCGTTTCATATTTTAATTCGGCGAAAGCGTAGAAGTGCAAGAATGTTCATTCTCTTTACAAGAAAAAGTTACCTCCAAGCTATTTCATGTAAGCCATTCACCCATATGGGTCTTGACGTACAGTAACCAAATTTTTGTTCAAAAATACAAATCCAAAACAAAACACACTTTGAAATGAGCTTGGCTTCGCAGTCAGCTATCCAAAGTCTAAAAATAATAAAATTTGAGTGCACCACAAGGTGCAGTGTAATGTATTTCCTTTAATCTAATGACCTCAATTTAAGAAGCAATAAATTCTTACAAATGGAAAACAAATCGGAATAAAATTATAGCCCTTTTATTCTTACTTACTTACTTGGGTGGCCATAACAACCCGTTACCGGGTTACGGCCGACCTCAAAAGCTCTCTCCAGGCGCCTCTGCTTTGCGCACGCCTTCTCCAATCATTCACACCAAGCGTGGATAGGGTTTCCTCGGCTTGGTCTTTCCATCGGAGGCATGGTCTTCCTCTTCGTCGTCGCCCAGCGGCTTCCGCATCAAACACCTTTTTCGCCGGAGCTTCTTCGTCCATACGCACAACATGTCCCAGCCAGCGCAGACGTTGAATAGTGATGCGCTTGACTATGTCAATGTCAGCGTAGAGCTCGTACAGTTCGTGGTTCATTCGAATACGGTAGTCGTCGCCGACGTGAACAGGACCGAAGATTTTGCGAAGAATTTTTCTCTCAAACACCCCAAGCGCGGCTGCATCAGTCTGCGACACAACCCATGCTTCTGCGCCGTAAAGTAGCACGGGTAAGATGAGCGTCTTGTAGAGTGTCAGTTTTGTCGGGCGAGAGAGGTCTCTACTACTCAATTGCTTACTGAGACCATAGTAACACCTATTAGCAAGAGTTAGTCTTCGCTTTATCTCCAGGCTGACATCGTTTTGAGTGTTCACGGCGGTGCCAAGATAGGTGAATTCCTTGACAACTTCGAAAGTATAGTTGTTCGCAGTAACAAAGGATCCAATACGCCGCGTCTCTCTGTTTGTGGACAGCATATACTTTGTATACTTTAGCCCTTTTATTCACAATCATGTAAATATTTTTGCTTGGAATGACTTTATAGTCATGGCAGCATCAGCGTTAGCAACAACAAAAAACTCCAATTTTTCACTCCACCACATTCCTTAGTCTTCTTTGATTTTATTTTATTGTTTTAAATTCAAGTCCACTAAGGCAGTGCGGCAGAGTTCGAATATGCAACTAACATTCAAAATGGCAAGGAGTATAGAGCATGCATTCGAACAAATCACAACGGGTGGAACAGGTCAGTAGACCTGTATATAGTGAATGTCATGCAAAGAACAATTGACCGACCTCACATGCAGCAGGACAGAGTTTACGAAAACAAGTTGAAATATATAAAAGTGGATGTAGGGTGAAAAAAAAGAAAAAAAATATTTTTGGTATTAAAAAATTTCAGGAAAATCAAGAAAATAACTTTAACGAGGTAACTGATTTGTAAAGCTTTAACGATACTTGTTATTTTTTAATACACGAAGAATTTTAATAAAGTCTGTAGATACTTGAAAGAAAAAACTATCATTGCCTACAAATGATGTTTTGCTCAAAAACAAAAACAGCAAGCTGCACACATTGTGCAATTTTGGCTTTAACAAAGTATAGAAGAGGATTTAAATCTGTTTCGATGCACACAAACAAAACATTACCGAAACTACAGAGCGTAGCATAAATTAAATGCACGACATTAGCCCAGAACAACAGACGTATGTATGAACGAACCAAGGAATATCATGAGAGCTGGAGGACGAACATCAGCTGCCAGTGTACCCCAACATGGTATTGCAAATTAAGTGCAGCTTACTTAAGAGCTAACAAACAGACAGTTGGGGAAGCAAACAAATGGAATACAATCAGACTGTCGGTCAGTTGGTCATATAGCTGAGTGGCACAAAATGAAATAAGCAAGATATTCACCTGCAACAGACAGATGCAATGCAAATGTTACCCACAGCAAAGCAAAGCAAAATGATCGGTGCTGGGTAAAAAATTCAGAGTTTACTCAGAGCGTTGCATTTGTGTGAGGTCGTACAGCTAATGGAGTGTTTTTTTGTGGCATTAAACTGCCTTTTGTGCTGTTCAGTTGCTAAACTGCTTAACTTCACATTTATGAAATTTTGTGTTCTACAAAGCACTCTTCCAATACCTTAAATGTGAAATATGAAAATTTGTTTTTGATGCTTTAACCCTTAAATGCATGGGGTCAGCCCCCAATATGGAGACCAAGCTTATTTTATGTAAAATCAGACGCTGACCATGAAATGGGCATTCATTTTCCTGGGGCATGCGCTGTTTACCCGGAAAAGCTCAAAAAGTGTGATTTGTGCAGTGTACCAAATATGGTACACGATGTATTAAGCCTATATATTTGAAATGAAAAACTCTTTTTTAGAATTTTTTTTTTATTAGAAATTATTGAAAAACGAATATAAATGAAACATGGAAATTACCAATATTTAATTCACTGAAGAAGGTAACTTTTAAAATTATTTGTAAACACAACGTTCGACCACTTTCACAGCTTACTGGGAACTGAAAGTGAACATCGGACAGCTGAAGACTGGAGCAAAACTTAACGCGATGCAGGTTGTTTGGGTAGACTTGACTATGATTTTAGGCACGTACTATGGTACATGGAACGCTATGTATTTGAGGGTTAAAGAAGTATAAGCGCTGTAGTTTCGACGCAATTAAATTTTTCGTTTGAAGTAAATCAGTTTGGTCAAAGAACAACTCTCTTAGTATGAAGCCCTGACGTGAGAGATGTAATGGGTGGTTTTTTTGCTATTTGTTTTTTCAGTGTACATTTTTTGACATTTTACACATGATTCGTAACATAATAAGGTTGGCCATTTTACCATGAGCAGACTAAGAAACAAACAACTCTTGAAAATCATTGAATTTTATTATCAAATTCGTGGTCTGTGAGAAATGTGTTTCTAAATAGTTATATCGAAAAATTTTCTTCAGCGACTAAGCTCATTTTAAGCTCAATGGGTACGTCAAAAAAAGAATTGCCGAATTCGGTCTGAAGAGCAGCATGAGGCAGTTAAAGAGCTGCCAATGCACCCTAAAAAATGCACTGTTTGGTAAGGTTTGTGGGTCGGTGTAATCATTGGATCGTACATTTGCAAAACTAATGAAAATCACAACGTCAATGGAGCAATATACCGTGCGATGATTACCAACATTTTTTTGCCCAAAGACTTGGTTGGCATGTGGTTTCAACAAGACAGTGCCACATGCCACACGGTACTCAATACCAAGACCTATTGAGTGGCAAATTTGGTTAGCGATTAATCTCACTTTTTGAAGCAGTCCATTGGCCGCCAAGATCATGCGAATTGATCCCACTAGACAATTTTTTGTGGGACTACGTAAAGTCTCTCGTGTACAAGGATAAACCAGCCACAATTGCAGCCCCAGAAGACAACATTACAGCTGCCATTGGTGAGAAAAAATGCTGGAAAAAGTATGCTAAAATTAAAGCTTATGGATGGACCACCTCAGGCGAAGCCGCGGGGAATATTTAAACAAAATAATCTTTAAAAAGTAAATGGCAGAAATAAATGTATTACTATACATAGACATTTTATTCATTTTTGCAAATTTTCCGTATTTTTATATAATTTTCAAAAACCAAACACTTAAAAAATCACTCTTTATAATGTAGTTTTTTTTTTACATATTAACAAAGGCCGTCTGCCTTTAATATTTTCATTATATATGCCATGTCCTTAACACAATATATTAGAGGCAGGTGCGATAAAATAGTTTCTTAAAGTTATTTTTTTTTTGGGATTCAAAATTTGTTAAAAAAACTTAACTTAACTCCTACTTTTTCTAATTTGAATATTAATGCCAACGACGACAAAATCATGTACTTAAAATGTTCACCAGATCCCTAGCTACAATTTGTTTTGTATTTTAATGATTTCTTTTCTCGTAAAGGCAGATGATTTTTAAAAAAATATTTCAAGGTCTTTCTATATGAAGTAAAAGAATGAAAAATTAAAGAATTCAAAATTTGTGAAAAATTTACTGGAGGATTCAAGCATGCCGTGTATATTTTAAAATATCAATTTTTCGATCAAAATATGCTCTAAAGTTAAGCTTAAGAATTATAAGTTTTAAATTTTAGGTTGCCTTCAAAACATGTAAGCATTTCCTAAACTTTAACTTTTATAAATTGGATTTAATAACATTTTCTGTTCATTATGCTTTAAAGTTAAAATAAACAAAAACTACCTAATCACCTCCAGTGTAAATATTTTAAATGCAAAGCTTCAATTTCACAATCTTGACAAAGAGGTGTGAAGCACAAATCTCCAGTTACTTTAGAAAAGCACTCTTTGAAGCAGTTTAATTATAAATTAAATATTAAAGTCAAGATATGAAACATATTTTCAAAGCTGAAAGCGGATGTAGATGAGCATGCTCTTATGTGTTACACGAATGTAGCAAATTATATACAACTACATGAGTACATATGTATATATGAACGTTCATATGAAAAAATTGCAAGTAAAATTGCTGCCGAAAAATGCAAAGAAAATAAATTCAAAGAAAAAAAAAATAAAGTAAAAAAAGAACACCAAAGCACGTAAGAGCGCAAAATGCAAAATGAATACAAAAGTACCAAAATATGTAATAAGGAAAAATATTTTATTGAGTACAAGAGCATTGCAGAAATAAAGCGAAAAAAATTAGAGCAATGCGCCTAAAAGCAGACTTTGAAATAAAATAAAAAAAAAAAAAAACGGTAGCGAAATTTCAGTAGTTCATGCTCGTTGCTGTTATTGTACTGAATGGAAACCAAATCGAAATAAATTGAGGTAAATTGTCAACAAATCAATTTTTGCGGAAGCAAAGAAATTTTTTTTTTTGACTATCGCAATAATAACCATTCACAAATTGAAGCCCGAAAATATGCAGCAATAAAATTATGATATTAAATTGCATGCAGTCAATTTATTTAAATGAATTCATTTGCATTTACATGAGAGTGTGTATTAATAAAAAGTGCACGCACGCACACAGTAACACGTGTCGCCAACACACACACATACTCGATAATCAATATCTGCTTATGTATGCTTCAGCTCACATAAACAAATGATAGCGCACATACGAACAGTATTCACATGCGACGGAAATGTTGCTGCTGCTGTCGATTTATAGCTCAAATTTTATTCTATTATTCTATTATCCTGATTTCACTGCCTACTGCCATTCTCATCTGTCTTTCACTTTGTCCATCCATGTATGTATTTGTCTGTCTGTCTGTCGGTCTTTCGTTCGCTGTGTTTGTTATCCATCTTCACAACTGACTGACTGTCGACTTTTCATGTTGATGTTGCAAATAAATTCATCAGCGCTACGCTCATCGCTTGCATATCGGCTGCAATAAATTCTCGTGTTTCTGTTTCATTGTATGCAAATGTATGTGTGTGTGTGTATGTGCTTGTAAATCTGTGTTAGAGCGCTCTGAGTTATACAATGGCAGTAAGATGGAAAGCAGCAACTTTGCACAAAGTAAACAAACCATTGAGGCGCATAAATTAGCATGAAGATCTACGAGTAGTTTGCTTTTGTTCGAATAGGAAACCAGCAGTAGCAGCAGGAGCGAAAAATAAAATATTCTTTTATTTAATTTATTTTTAATGATACTTATTAACATTTTAGCTTTGAAAGTTATACAGATTTTTGTGGTAAATAAGGTTTATTTTTAGAAAAAAATTTTAGTTCCAAAAGATTTTGAAACATAGTGAAATATACCTTTTCGTACATCGATTTGCTAAACTAAACAGTACTAAAACATTTATATTTTACATGAATATCGTGTTAAATAAATTAAATGTGGAGTGAGTGAAGAAAACGGCACATGTCCAGTTGCTAAGGATATTTAGGAATCGAAAAAAAAACTGTTTTTTGTTACTGAACTGATCAGAGAGAACTTTCACTTTACTATCAAAAAAGTACGACAGTTAGTGCCTTTTTGAAATGTCTGAGATTGAATGAATTACAAATCGACTGATCATGGACATGTACCGTTTTGTTCGCCTACTCTTGAAATGTTAATAAAGGCCGGTTGCTGAAAGTTTCATATTAGATAGTCGTTTTGGAAAGTTACTTTTATAATTGAAATATTCGATTCCATCTTTGTATGTGTGTTCAATAACAATTTTTTTTTTCACCGAAAATTTGGTGGCCTTTCTAATGCTTGTCACATGCTATCAAGATTCTATTTCAATTCAAATAAAAAGGTCAAAATGACCAACTGAAGTCTACCGGCCTACCTTTGGAGTGGAACCCTCAGGGTAGCAGAAAACGTAGCCTTCCTTCATATAATCATCGTGAAAACGATCGATACAGCAGGAAAAACGTCAATCAGGGAATTTTTTGGAGATAATTTAAGGCTGCTGCTACTAATTGTGTTCGTTGGAAGCTAAAAGTCCATAATTGTAATAGAGCAGCAATTTTTTACGTTTTAAAATAGATATCACTGGTAAACTAGAAGTATGTTATATTGCCATTTTAAAGAGTATTAGTCAATTATAAATTATTAAAAATCCATAACCCTTTTGTTAAAAAACATTTAAAGCCTTTGAAAATTCGTCGTTCGCTCTATTTTAAGCTTCAACCCTTTCGCGTCCAGAGTTGCTTATAAACAACTTCAATACTAAGCCTTGTTTAAGTGACACAATCGCAATAAATTTTGTAAATTACTCACCTTATTGATTGATTGCAATTTTCAGATAAAAAAAAAACTTCAAAAAAGCAACCGTTATGTTGTGATCAACAAAATTACGACGCATTTATTAAGATGAAGTCAAAAAAGTCCCATGTGCAGTAATTTCAGTGCAAAATATATAAATTAAATAAAATACTTATAGTATATTTTTCAAAAATCAAAGTATGCAGTTTCACGTAAAAAAGGTGGAATTAAATATACGGACGCGAAAGGGTTAAAGAGTTATTATAGCTCTTTATTTTATATTTTAAATGTAACCTATATCGATGTAGCGGTTTCTAAATTATAGCAATATTTATGAAATATACGCTTTAAAAATAAATAAGACAAGCCAAATAAGATTGTCTAAAAAAAAAAAATAAATTCTTATAAAAAAATGCTTAAGCCTCTAAGAATATTACGACACCCCACCAAAAAAAAAAGGCTCAAGAGCAAAAGCCTTTGCTTTGACGTCTCCGGAGAATGCTGTATGTATCAACCGGTAGAATTTAAAAGGGCGTTATAACACCTTTTCTCTTTTAGTTGTTAGCAATACTTAATTGCTAAATAAAAATATAAACAGCTATCACATAGCATAAATGTTTTTGTATGAAAAAAACTGCAGCGAAAACGAACATAAAGGACCTTCAACAAAATACTTAGTTCACATAAAATAAAAGATTAAAAAAAAATTCGCATTAAAGTGTCTCAGTAGATACAAAAAACATCTAGTTAAAATGCTAAATTAAGTTGATAAAAACAGAGTGGAAAAAAATGAGTGAAAAAAGTCTAAAGCAGCAGCCTGAAAGTGAGCAATATTTTATGACTTGTCGCACTGATTACTGTGTTAGTGGTTGTGTTTGCGTTTGTAAATGTACGTTTATATGCGAACATGTTTGCGTGTGTGTTGTTGAATGCAGCGCTTAAGTCAATACTACTCACTCCCCTCAGTGTATGCAACACATTTTTTTCGTAAGTTTGCATTGCGCACACAAACATTCACACATTTTAACGACGTTTATTTTCATTTTTCATCTTCTGCCATTTTCATCCTTTATGCCATTTCAAGTGTTTTTGTTTTATGCTTTCAAGCACATCGTAAGTGTGTCTCTGTTGCATTCTTATGCGTATGTATGAGTGTATTTATGCTGAAGGTGCATCTTGGCAACATTGTGACATTGCGACCTGAGCTCGACTGTCTGTAAGCAGCAGCACTAAACTGTTTGCCCTCCACTTTTGTCAGGGTTTTGTTTTTGTTTTGCGTTCTATTGTTTTGGTTGTACGTGTTGTTTTCGTTGTTGTTGCGGTGTTTCTATTTTTTTCTCTTTTTGCCTCTGCAAATGTTTAAACACAAAATAATTAAAACCTATTCATTTCACTAGAACTGTTGTAGTAGTTGTTTTTCTTTTTTTCTTGTTATTTTTAGTGCTTTATTGTGTGGATTTGGCCTCTGTGTGGTGCTTTGTCGTGGGTGGTATTTAAAATGTCATTTTGTTGTTATAGTTATTGTTACTTTTTATGACGTCAGCTCGTTTTTTTTTAGTCTCTTAATATGCAAATGCTTTGTAAGGATTTCGTTTACTGGGAACGTGAGCAAAACTTAATTAGAAATAAATCTATATGTTATTATCAGTGAAATGAAATGTTGTTTACATGCGCGTGTGAAAATCCGATGGCAAATTATGTATACATAAGAATCATTATTTTTTTAAGTAGATCACATCAACTGTCTAAAATTAGTTTGCATTTATTTCAGCCTATTTTATTGGGCCGATATTATGCACATCAACTATTTTTTGTAACATGACAACAAAAAGGTCTAATATGTCGGTCCAGTAAAATGACGACAAAAAATCCTAATATGTCGATTCAAAGAGAAACTCTTCTAAAATTAAAATTTCAATTGAATTAAAAGGCTTTAATGTTCCCAAAGAATATTGACTCATCAAGTCGTATGAGTAATATTATTTAACAAATTGAATTACCACTGTGATTCTATTTTTTATAATAAATTTTTCAATAGATATTTTCAATAAGAATAGTATCAAATTGATATTTTAAATTGTATACCGATCTAGAAAAGAGGTGCACAGTTTTCAGTTATATGCAGACTAAAGAATTAAGTTTTTTATATGTTACTCTACCCAAGGGCTAGAAAAACTCCAAAGGTTTTTAGTTTCTGGATGATCAAGGATATATATTCATGAGGAAAAGTTAGCTAAAAAATTTTACTTCTTGCAATGTTTGATATTTTACTTGAGTATCTGATTTGAATTCTGACTGGCGGCCGCTTAAAGAGGTCGAGGAAAATTTTTTTGTCATTAACTCGAAAAGTATGCATTACATAACAAAATATTTCATTAACAAAGTGGTTCGGGAAAAAAACTACATCGATTTTATGTACCACAAACTTCTACGGGTTTGACTGAGCAAAGTAGCCTTAAAATATATATATATTTTTTTTAACCTAAAACAGCCATTTTTTCTTGGATAATGCCTTAGATCAAAAAATGATACATTAAAGCGATGAAAGTCTAATAACAGATTTGGTTAATGAGACCACTGAATAACTAATTTTTTCAAAACTATTTTATTTTGAACTTGATTAAAAACATTATTTCAGGCTGAAGATTAAGTTTGAAGGTTGAAATTTCGTATAAGCTCCGGATTTAAATAGTGACAATGACATTTATTTTTTAAGAATTATTTAAGGATCCCAATATTTTTTATGTGAATTTAAAAAAAGTGTTGAAAGGACGCATCAATTTTTGAAAGCATATTGAGCGGTAACGTTTCATAGAGTAAAATTATATGAAGTTAAAAAACGACATTTTTTTGTGTAAAATGATTCTAAAAAATGTTTCGAAAAAATTTTTTCATATAATATATGTGAATTAGACCGGGTCGAAAATAGATTCAGCCAGACACCGACTCAAAAGTTAGAAGGAGCCTTAAAAACGATATCTGCGTTTTTTTTTTTTTTTGTTCCGAGAAAAAGCAACTGATAATATTCGGTCCCAAAATTTGATTTTTTCACATTTTTTATATTGAAAAATCTAATTTGGGACTGAATATCATTTTTAATAGAAAATAAATTTTAAATTTTTTAACGTCATATTTTGCGCAAGAACGCAATCTTTATTATTCAAGCAAATTCAGGTATCGATTTTGTGAAGAAAAAAAGTTACGAGCTAAAAACACGTTTTTTTTAGCCAAAAAGGACCTTCAGGAGAATCAAAAGCGCTCCATTGGTTTTTCTCGGAACGAAAAAAAAATGACTCAAATATCGTTCTTAAGGGTCCTTCTAACTTTTAAGTCTGTGTCTCGCTGCCTTTTTTTAATAAAGTTGCTAGAAATTAAAATATATAGTGCAACATATCGCTCACTCACTTCAAGACTAACATAACTCAAAAAACGTGATTTTTGAGTTAAAGACGCAGAAGTATTTGCCATTTCATGTTTTAATTTGTGTGAAAAAATCAGAAAACTATCTCATAGATTTTTATATAAAAAATTTTACTTTTTTTCAGGCTTGCGATTATTAAGAAGAAGAGTACTTAGCTTCTTACTACATTTTTGCTTCCTTAAAGTCTGTTCTAAGTTCAACAAATAATCAATATTTTCATAAAAACAATGCCTTTTTTAATATTAAGCATTTTCTTTCGATTGTCGTAAGAAAATGTTGGCATTTGTAATGTTCTTATCCTTTGCTATTCATTTGAATTATTCAAGTACTCCACTTTCCAATAGCTGAAAATGCTAATTACTGCGCCACTGACTTTCTCAAAACGTGTTGATATAAAATGAAAAACTTTGTGCTAAAACTTGAGTCGCTTGGCTCTTTTACTTCAAAGGCTACTTAAAACATTCTAAGGCACAACATTTTTTTTTTTTTATCTTTAAACTTTTTGTTTCAAAGTAGCAACTGTTTACATATTTGAGCTACCATGGAAAGTTTTCTTAATTATTTACTTTAAAAATTAACAAAATATTGTTTCAAGCCACACTAAACTATCAATTAAGTCTTGCCATAAAAAAAATCTATGAGTGAAATTTCTAAAAAAGCCAGAAACATTTGATTAAGACACAATAAATTCTTTTGAAAACTCAACAATTTAGCTGAAACTTTTGTGCTAAATCAAACTATGTTTCTAAAAAGTTTCTTTTAAATTCTTTGTACAAAATCTTTGCAAAGCCCACAACTTGCATTTTTAAATTAAATTAAAACTATGCCAACTCTTCAGAAACTTCCTGCTGCGCAGCAAACGTACTATCTTTCTTGAAAAATTCCTACACAAAACTATAAAAACCCTTTTAAAAAAAGGAAACCAACGCAGGCAGACAGCGAATTTCCACGTATTTATTGCTCTTGTTACGGCATAACGTAAAAATTCGTTTGAATATTTCAGAACTCTAAAAGGCAGCCAATGAAGCGTAGCAAAACGTGTTAAGTTGCATGCTTGCCATATGCAAGCAACCGTGTCTGTGTGGCTGTGTGTGTGTCTGAGTGCCTTAGGTTGTACAAAATTATGGCTGCTTTATGTGGGGAAGGCTATCAAAACCTTGATATTCCCTTTAGTCAGCCACTGCCTCGTTTTATGTAAAATTGTGTTGCAAAGAACACTTTTGCTTGCTTACTCCTCCGTGCGCCTTTCGTTTGTTTATTTGTGTTGGTAATTCTTTGCAAGTGTGTGTGAAGTGCGCTTTTAAGATTTTCACATCAATATAAATAAATGTGTGTATGTTGTTTGCATGATAGTGGGATTCTGTAAACTTTTCCACAGAAATCTTTTCGATATGCAGTTCGTTAATTTTTAGTGTATTTCAAATATATTTGCAAGTGAATTGAAAGTGTGAAGTAGTAAGGGATTAAAAGCTTCGTTTTTTGGCTTTGTCAGCACTTGGCCATTATATACGTATGTGTTGATGTGTTTGTGTACGTTGGCTTTTGTGTGTATGGTGTGTCTCTATGCTGTTTCAGTCAATTCATTGGGAAATAAATTGAAATTTTTTGTTTGTTGACAACAAAATATTGAAAATTTTAATGCATGCAAAGTGTTACGAATTCAATGTGTTCAATATTTCCTTACACAAAAAGGATATGAAAGCAATGATAAGGACTTGCTCGTAATGTGTATAAAATCTATAAGATCCCATGTATATTATTTTTAATTGGCATCAAATTATCTTATGTACATTTTCATTTGAGTTTGGGAACTTGCAAAGTTTTTAAATAAAGTGGATTTCATTCAAGTAAATTAAATGACTTTGGGAGTACACAATACAGCACTTGCGACTTTTTAATAAAGTTATATGCTTATAGTAGCTTCCCGAATAAAGACTGAATCGATGAATTCTGGATCAGAAATCGATGTGTTTTCTGCTCTTCTACAGTTTTGATAGTAAAACAATTTTTGGTTATACATAGTTTCTCTTAGAAAATCAAAATTTAGCATAAAATGTGGCTAAGCTTAATATAACTTTATAAACGATGATTTTGAGTTACAAAATATGTATACATAAATGGCGAACACAAAATCGAAAGCCCAAAAGTTTTAAGCGATTTCTTTTCTACTTTTTAGCCACCACAATACAGTGTGGCGAATAATAACTGTCTGTAAATTTCACTGTTCTGAAAAAAATTGAAAACCTGATTTTTTTATAATCTAAGGATGCATTGTTTTTGAAAATTTAATGGTACACAACGAAAGTACACGGCAAAAAAAAAAATTCTTTATTTCAAACTCAGAAGCGCCATGAAAGGTAAATTTTTTAATAAAAATAATAGAAATTGTGACATCATAAAAACACTAAGACCACTCGGAATAGCAAAAAAATCATACATAAGGCAGTAAAACGATATAAGGAAACGGGAGGCTCGAATTTAAAAAAAAAATGTACGCAGTCGGACTATGCGAACAAATGACGTCATAAATTAAGAGAGAGTACGATATCCTGCTCAATAAGCCTGTTCTGTAGCAAAGGATATGAAAATATCCAAAAATTCCTAGCAGCTTCTTTACAGGAATGTTCTACGAGTCAAGGCCTATAAAAACTAACGCCTTCTTGGGCCAACAAATAAGCAAAAGCAATGACATGTTACAAAAAGTAAGGAGCTTCTAGACTGGCATGGTGGAGATGAAATAATCTCCTCGGATGTAATCCTGCAAGACAGCCACAGCCAGCAAAATAACCGTAAGTATGCAAGAAGTTTTGCGAATGCACCAAAAGATCAATTGACTGTTGAGCGATATCAAAACGTGACCAAAATCATGGTGTGGGGAGCAGTACCACAAATAGGGAAAGTGTCGAGCAAGTTGCCTGATTTCATCTTTGCGGCAGAATGGCCAGCATGATCACCGGATCTCAAGACATTGGATTTTTGCGTATGGGGCCATATGTTAGGTAAAGTAAGGTCAATAAAAGGCTCAACAATAGATGGGTACAAGCAGCGTTTCAAAAGGATTTGGGACGAAATGGAGCAGAAAATGGTGCGTGCCGCCATTTTTCAAACGTTTACGTCTTGTAATCATAGAAAAGGGTGATAGTTTCGAACTTCATCATTAATTTAAGAAATTTTAGAATGTTATTAAACGTTTGGAATAAATAAAATAAAATATTGTAGACAACTTTGGTTTTATATAACACTTTATCTTACTGACAGTTATTATTGGCCACACTGTATAGTTTCAGTTTGTGTTTTTTTTTTAATTTTTTAGAAAAGTTATAGTTCTTTAATAATTACTTCCCATATTAAAAATTTGCACTTGTACAACTTGGTGTATGAGCAACATTCAATTATTTCACACAGCAAGTAAATGTAATTCAGCCCTCTCTCCGTGTACCAAATTTTTACTATAACTTCTGTGAAAATAATGAAGAGTTAAAAATTTAGTTAAAGTAAATTATCGTGGCATTTTAAAGTTTTATATTTGTATGCATATTTGTAATTATTTTCAACGTAAAATATTTGCCATGGTATACACTCCCCAAAAAAATGCTTTTACTAGCTGGATCGTGTTTTAACTGTATGTTTTAAGACAATGTCTTTGATAAAGGATTGATGCAGAAGGCATTTTGCGGCATTGAAAATCAAGTTCATACTGAATTTAACAATATCATTATTTCATTCCATAGACAGCAATCCATTCAGTACCGCAAATCAAAACAAAATCTAATTTTTAATAGATAAACCTTACTGCTTGGGCTCACTTAAAAATATTGTAGCAAATCTTACGTAAAACACTTTGTTGAAATATTTTTAGCACAAGCACACATCATAATTTTAATTCAGTTGATGCAAAAAACTTCAGCAGAGAAAAAACTCTTTACAAACGAATAAATAAAAAGGATTGTGCATATGAAAGTTTGGATGATATCTTTATGTCCACGCTCTCGAAATAAAGTTGCCAACGTGTAGTTCATGCTTTTAGCAGAGTTCTTAAAAGGAAATCAAAACAAAATTCACCTACGTGTGTAGTCGTAGTGTGCTGTGTTGCTCTTGGCTGGCTTAAATAAAGCAAAGTACAGTGAAGTACGAAGAACGTTCAAAATGGGTACCACCCAATATGCCAACACTTTAACACCAAAAAGCAGCAGCGATAGCACTATTCGAAACCTTGACATAAACTGTTTGACCTTTTTTTTTGGCTATGTTGCAGCAGTGTGAACATGTCTTTTCTTTTTTTTTTTGTAACGCAATTCATTCGATTGAAAGTGGGAGGAAGACAAATTGGCTGAATTTTAAAAATGCATTCGAATTGACAGCATGACGAGGTGTAAATAAATTTGTAAATGTTGAAGATTGATATTTTTGGTAAAGAATTTTTAAAGAGAGGATAACTTCTAGAATAACATTATTAAAAATTTATATTTTTGTGTCGCCATGGCAAAGTATTTTACTAGCTACATATAAACTCGTATGAAATATTAAGCACAAGCTCAGGGCAAACATATAGGAAAATAACTCTAACAAAGGCTACTTCTACTTTTTTTTTTGCATATTATTAAAACATTTTTATGAACTTTACTTAGCGACACTTTTTATTTTCTTTCTGCACTAAATTAAATGTTACTCATACGACGTGTTTGCCAAAGCGGATTGAGGTTTATTTCAGTGCTGATTCCTATATCTTATGTCAAATACAACAAGATACCTATAACTCTAGCTATACACATTTATAATAAATTGCTCTACGACAGTTTTAAGCTTGATTAATTGTCACAAGTAGCAGCGACAGTTTGAAATTAGCGCATAAAAAGTGTGTTCACCTAAAACATTTTCGTATAATATTGAATAAAATTATTCCTTTTTTCAGTTGAACTGTAGCAATTTCTTTTGACACTGATATCTAAGGCACATATACGTTTCACAGCATAATACTTTCTCTACATTGAAATAAAAATTAATGTGCCCCATAGGAAAAAAGTTCAATTAAAATCATTTTTTCGTAAAATAAGAAAATTCTTAACTGTTTCAAGCGACAGCTATAACTGACAAGAATAAATGATTGCTGCACGTTGTTACTTGCAGCCTTTGAACATTTTTATTCTGTTCATTAGCTCCATTTCAATTAGAATGACATGAATGAAAAAAAGCACAAAAACACACACATGTACACTGTACTTATGTATATATCTCCTAAGGGATCACAAAACATGGAGTTACAAGTTGAAGTAATAAGTAGAAAAATTAACTGGTGATATCTGCATGTTATAAGGGGAAGAATTTGAAAAAAAAGTAAAATAATTCATTCAAAAATAGAGACATAAGAGCATAATACTAAATATAAATTTGCTTAAGTATGTATATACCGGGTCAGTGTCATTCCAATTGAAACTAGAGATTCACTCTGCTTAGAGATTTCAGGTAAAATATTTCAGACAGCAATATTTTTCATGAAAGTTTTACTTTTAAATATAGTTGCATTAAAAATCAGTCATTTATTGAAAGACTAGTTGATCCCCACGATTTTGTAGGCGTAACCTGTTTTTAATTATGTTATAATCGAAGTTATTTCGGTCACTTATGAACATAAAAGTACCGGGCATATAGTAAGGGCCATTACCTTATTTACATCTAAAAGAACGTTAACGCACCAGATTATAATGATATGGTGCATATTAGTTCGAAATATATATGCCATTAGCTCTGAGTTTTTTCTAAATTTATTTGACAAATTTTCGAACACAGCTTTAATAATTTTTCAAATATTTTCTTTTTAAACAGACAGTTTTTATTGTCAGAAATTTCAAAATTTTATTAAAAATTTTTGGTAAAAATTTTTTTTTTTTTAAATTGTCATGGGAACGACAAAAACAAAACACACACACTAACACATTCAATTCATATTCAACAATTCGTTATGTTTACATGTTAGATTATATGTGTGGAATTCATATTTTTTAGCAATTTTAAAACTTAAATATTTTAATATTTAACAGGAATATCGTGACAATTTTAATTGGAGATTGAGACCACGCGTCTAAGAAATAACCCTAATAAATTTGATTTAATTTGATCAAGCAGTTTTCGCGTGATCTGCGAACATCGAAAACAGCTATCATTTTACTTATATAGATTAAACTAAATTTGTAGCCGTTTTTTCATGATAACTGAGACGATTAGCATACATTTTACATGCAATACGAAGTGTTTCTGAAAAATGTTTAGTAAATTTTGATCATAATCTCTTCTAGTAGCTTTTATCGGCATAAGAAAGAATTATTTTGAATAATCGATTGGATCTTGTTATATTTCTTATATTAAAAATTCTTTCAATACCATAGATATATACCTCATTTTAAAAATATTTTTTAGAACTAAGACTTTCGTAAAAGAGGTAAGGTTCTATATACTTATATTGGACGCTGAACAAGTTGCTTAAAAATATCATTATTTGTCTTGTCGCGCCTTGGATATAGAACTCATAACTTTATCGCTTCAGTATAAATTATAGTAAAATCAAATACTTCCAAATGGAGTGGATTTTGGATTGAAATATTTGCGAGTCTTACAACATTTTTCAAAAAGAGTCAATCGGCTAATCAAAAAACTTTTTTGTTATGCTGAGTTTACAAAGCATATTTAGGATAGGATTTTTTACAGCTGAAAGTGAAATTACTCCAATTTGCATGTTAAATTTATGCCTATCGATCCACTTAACGGAGAAAAATGGCTGTAAAATCAATTGCAATAGAAAAATTCATATCATGGACTTAAAGTGTAAGTTACATAAAAATAATTTACTATAAAAAACAATGCTACTTCTTTTCTATTTTGAATGAGAATTGCAAATTAAGTCCCAATAGCTATTTCCGGTTGTCATACGCTCTCCAGAGACATATTTTTACAAGTTTATACTAAAAATTGTGACATATTTTCGACCATACATATACCATACATAGGAGTAATTTTTTGAACTTCTATCATACATATCCACCTCTTGTACATAATTTAGAACAACATCATCACTTCCAAAAAAAGATTCGTGTTAGTCATAAAAAATTTGGGTAATTTTCTCTACCTGTAAAACAAAAGACAAAAATATCCACACACACACACTTCTTAACAGTTAAAACGCAAATGACTTTGAACTTTTTCGCGCTTTAACGCTTTTTGCATGTAATGGCATAGAAAAACTTCGAAAAAACTTTTTATTTCGTTCGAAGAGGATACAAAAAAAACGCGAAAAACAACATCATTTGTCACCAAAGCGAATTCAAAATAACTTAATTTAATTGATGTTTACAAAAACAATGCGCAAGTATGCAGCACGTAGGAGTTATGTTAATTATGACACCTTTTAACTTTAGCTATTTGTTAAGTTTACATTATGTTTATCTAACTGCTAACTTGTTAGCATGGTGTCCTTTGCCACCCAACATTTGGTGGGGGGTAGGGAAACCAGAAATAGCAATTCAATTAAAAAAAAAAACCACACGCACATTTTCCACACTGATTTATGGCTTGTGCGCCTTAAATTAGGCAACAATGTGTACAACAGAAAATGTGTCTCCACCAATCAATTTAAATAAGCTGCCTTACGCCGCTTATCAATTTTTCGCTACCATACATATTTATTAGGGTGTTGAATATAATTTTACTACATTCCATTATTTAAAAGCTTTGTTGAACTTAAGCAAGTTACAATTTTGAAAAATTTTGAGCTGCTTTGAATTTTTTTGTTTTTAAAATCCCATTTTTTTCTTGATTATTTTGGGGAATTTTTCATTTCCAAACTATTTTTTTGATGATTTTTTGATTTTTCTTAATTTTTAAGTTTCATCATAGAAAACTTAGGCAGGTACCTAAAGAATCTCAAGTTCAACAAGCATTATTTTAGTGAGAAAAGAAAAAATGTACAATACAATTTTCACAACACCCTAGCAACTGATGTCAGCTGAAAAATTTAAATTTTTTTTGGTTTTCATTTTTGGCGTTTTCGCACATTTTCTGCTGTACTACGCGTAATTAACTTATTTGTAGACTTTAAGCGTTACCTGTAGAAAAACATTGCTGTCGTTGACAACAGCAATAGATCGGAAGCGGAACTCACGCCATGTTGTTGTTTTTCCCTTAATTCCATTGTTGCAGCAGCAGCAGTTTGTGCTGACGAAATTTCGCACAGCAAAAACCATTAATGGGATTTTGTGGTTTCAGCGGTAACATGTTTCGCAATAAAATTGTTGTTTGTTCGAAAATTTGCAAATACTTGATTGTGTGTAGGCGTGGCACATTGTTTTGTTCCATTTGTCGGCAATGAGGTTGTGCGTATGTTTGTTTTCGTTATAAAACAAATTTTTTTCTGTACGTTTTGCTTTTTATAAAGGCATTTGTAGGGTATACTTAACGTTTTCGCGATACTTAAGCTATTACACCATTAATATTTGTTTCGTTTAAATAACAAATATTTTATTTTTCTTGCATAAACGATTTCTTTTTTGTTTCACTTAAATAAGCACAGCACATTTTATTTTATTTTATTTTATTTTTTTTTTTCTAACTTCTACCAAGTGTTTCTATTTTACTTTTTTTATTAAATTTTTTTTTCGTTGCATTTACTCAATTTCAAACTTTTGCAAAATAAAACATGTACAACTTTCTTTTTACTTTCAATATTTGTTGTTTCTTTTTAGCTTTGTTTTTTGCTGTTGATTTTTTCCAGTTGCTTTTTTTCGCAAAGTTGCATACTTTTGTGCGCAACTTTTAGTGCAGTGCTGCATCCTGCATGAAAATTCTTTTGCTTATTTTTTCGCACGCTTTATATTTTTTTCGCTTGCTTTATATATTTCGTATATTTGGTATTTTGTAAGCAAACTTGCATTTCAATTTTATGCCCCTCCCGCAGTATCCTGCATAGTGAGGATAATGCACATTTAAAGATTTCATTTATCAATTCGGTGAAATTTAGTTATTTAGTAAGCACAATTAAATGGCAATTGGCAGGGCTAGGTTTGTAAATGGTTTAATGCAAAAAATTATCATATTCAAAAAATTAAAAATTACTTAAAAATTTCGTAATTACTAGCAACATAAAAACTGACTGGTTTTTTAAATGAAAAATTTCAAAAGCCATTTCGTTAAACATTTGCACTAATTTTATACGCTGACTGAGTAATCAAGTTGCACGGTCTTAAGCCATCTTTTAATAAACAATTTCTACTTCATGTGAATGGGTTTCTAAAGTACTTCGAGTGACACAAAATATGTTTGAATTTTACTTTCGATTATTGATCATTGTTTGAAATTAAATAAATGTAAAGTGACAAATGTTATTACATCAGCGAAATTCGAAAGTTTTTGAAAAGCTAGTGCTATTCAACCTTAGAATGAAAAGTTTAGTTTTCAGAAATTAACTCATTGATGAGAGTTAATTTTAATTTGAAAAAATTCGTGTTTAAGCTTCACATCAACTGAGCACGCCAGACTTAGTCCATGATTTTTAATTTTTGTCGATAACAGTGAGCTCACGGAGACCGAAAAGAATGATATTTTTTTTAGTTTTTATTTTTAAATTCAATTTATTATCAAATCAGAATATTACTAGTCATTTCACATAATGTACCATATACGAAATTGAACAATTTAATCGTAACTTCGAGTCATATTATCAAATACGAAAACAAATATCAAGTACACCCAATACTTGTTTTACACGATTTTAAAATAACACGACTCAAAAATAAGAACAAATAAACTTTTTACACGATTTTTTATTAACTGTTTTCTAAGGAACGTATCTACCGCTTCAAAAGAGGGTTGGGTGTAGGTGCTTAGCTTCTTAGTGAAAGTAAAAGTTTCTGGTTCGTGTAACTTTTTCAACTTCAAGTCTGAAACTCAATGTGAATTTCAGAATGATTGAAAAGTTCGTTTTCTAAAAGTGGGTTTAAATTCTAACTCCTAATATTTCTCACACAAACTTATCAATTTTTTTTCCAAATACCTGTAACAATATTGTTGCTCTACGAAAGACAGCTCTTGGCAAAAGACGCCCACATCCAAAATGTGACCGACAATATAAAAGGAAACCTTGTCTATCATTTTGTATCAGTACAAACGTGAAGAAGAAAAGCTGTTTGACACGATAGTGTTTTCTAGCTTAATTTGTTACAAAGCTGTGGCGTTTTAAATTTTAATCACTTCTCGGAAATATTTCAAAAAAATAAAATATTGGCCATTTAATTACCTAACCAAATCGACAGTCACCCAATCGATTAATTCCTGTAAATTTGTGTACAGAAAGATAAAGTTCCTATTACGATAGGCACTGCTATATTAAATACTGCTCACCATGTCGTATGAGCATCATTTATTTCATAATTGAGCCAAAATTTGCCAGGTGAACCAGAAAATTTCGCGACTGAATTTTAACCAATCCAAGCAATATTTTAATTGTTCAAACTATTTTAAAAAGTTATAAGAATCAAAAACGTCTCAAATATGTATATTCATTAAAAATCATAAACATATAAAGGAGTACAAAAAAATGTTGAAAAACAACTGAATTGAAAATAATTTTTATATAAAAGTGGAATTTTTTTTAAGAAACTGAAGTGATTTTTAAGCACCATTTATTTCTGTTGACTCAATCAAAAAATATGAATATACTGTAGATATATTTTTGTTTAAAATTTAAAAATATATTTTTCTTTTAGTTTGGTGATATTTTGAAATTAATTGAAGAAAAAAGTGGTTGATTTTCAATTAAAAATTTTAATTTCGTAAAATTTCTGATTCAGTTGGACAATTTTGCTCTTACGACGAGGTAAACAGTATCAAATAAAAAGATTTATACCTTTAAAACACATCCTATTATGTGTATTTTGTTTTGGCTAATGTTTTGTATTTTTTCAGCATACAGCGCGTCAGGGTTAGGATCTTTTAGATCATGCAATCAGTGCTCGGGTATAAACATTATTATTGACGCAATTACGAAGCTGATATCAAGGTCCTTTATTTATCTACTTACTGAGTCATTTAATTTTTTTCGCTAGGTAGTTTCGATACCAATCAAAAGGAAAAGTCAAAAAAATCGTTTATAGCACAGAAGTTTTCCAATCATTTATTAGATTTAAAAGCTAAGCCCTTCGCAAATATTAAATATGTCTCTAATGAAATGTAAGCCACAAAAGTTCTACGATATTTTATATGTAAAATAAAACATTCTAAAAGAGGTCATATTGCCCGAAATCAAAAGAAAACATTTCAGTGTTTCTATAAACTTTAATGCGTTATTTCCGAACATTATTTTGTTTAAAAACATATGCATTCTTATCCCGAAGCAAAAAATATTTCCATATTGCACTTTTTCAATTGGTTTTGCTTTCACAAAACTTAAGCGAATATTACATTTTTTCAAATCCTCCTACTTTTCTCAGTAACATCAACAAATAAAGGTAATTTCAAGACCAATTAAATAAAACATGTTAAAAACTTAATTTTAAAAAATCGTGTTCCAAATGTACATGTTTCAAAAACTGTCAATTACAATGGCATTTCAGAAGGTTAAACTTGTTTTTAACATTTTTGAACTTCTATCAAATATTAATTTTTCATGTACAAACAGTCACGACTCTGCATTTTCAATACATTTGCAATAATGAAAAATAAACATGATCTGTTTGTTTTTGTATTTATAATGTGATGCATCATTCGTGGTTTTTCATACATTTTTTTTTTGTAGTTGTTATTTTCCAAATTGACTGTTGACACGAAATCCTGAATTAACCAGATATACATATATAAAACAAGACAGGACATAGTCGTATGTGTAACACTTAATTGCATATTATTATATATCATGTGAACGAAGGTGTTTTCTCCTCAATATTTAAGTCAACAATTTAAAAAAAAAAGGAAAAGCCTGTGAAACAATCACACTGCAGTCGAGGGAGGAGCATAAAATAAACACAAAGCTTCCAATATATGAAATTGGTACCCACTTATTTTATGTGTAAAAAAACGACAAGGTTTCACGCACAAATTTTTCACATTTTTTTTTTTTTTAATTTAATTTATTTGTCTTTTTTAACTTTTTTAACACAATGAATGGCACATAATAAGGCGATTATATTTTCGAAAAATTTATTTTTATTTAATTGATTTTTTTTTATTCTTAATTAGCAATTTTTTTCCAAGAATTACAAATAAAAAATAGGAGTTGAAAAATCAAAATCAGAACTCCATAGCACAACGACAAACACGAACAACAAAAACACGACTGACACAACAACCGTCTGAACAGAATTGAATTTGAAAACGAACTGAACTGAAATGAGGCGAATTTGAAAAAGCACCGATGACATTGGGCCAACAACTGCAAATTGTGCGAGGCAGACACACAGCTAAAAGGTAAAGGCAAATTTCGCCTTTCACACACACACACTCACATTCGCAGTGTCCTAGTCCGCCTAGTGTTTTGATTTCAATACTGTTTCACTTTCGTTGTCGTATTGGTATGTCGGTGGTCGTGCTTTTCGGTCGGTGGGGTCTTAAAATGCAGCAGCAGCAGAAAAAACGTGACACAACCAAACGACCGAACACGTTCACTCTCTGCCATAATTTTGTCGTTATTGCTTTCGTGTAGCGCTAACATAGTTTTTAGTACAAACTGGAAGTTACTCCTTGCAGAGAGTTCCGCTCTTTTCTTAAACTAGGTTGCGTGCACTCTCTTTCTCTCTCTCTCTGTGTCTCCTTCTATTAGTAGTTGGTAATTCGTTTCCATTTATTTTATTCTCTCACGTGTGAGTGGGTGGTTTGTTTTCATTTTACTTTCATTATGGTATTCATTTCATTTTCTGTCATCAGGTGGCGTTTTAGCGCACATTTTTCATAATCTACCATGTTGCTCTCCGCTGCTCCATTACAAGTATTGTACAGTGCTTTCAAATGACACGGATGATGGAAAATTGAACAAAATTGAATGAACTAAGCAATTTAAGATCATACAGTTCAACATGACGTATGAGTGACATTTAATTTTGGTCATGCATACAAGTACGCTTGTACGAGCAGACTGTTCGTTATTTCAGAATTTCCTTAATACGGAAATGTTTTATTATAATTTAGCCCAGTAAAGCATGTCCCTGATCACTTAACTATTTATTTTTTGCTTCAAAACTAGCAGACTTACGGTGGGAATGTTTTTGAACTTT
The DNA here is from genome assembly GCA_949775025.1 of Tricholauxania praeusta. NCBI lineage: Eukaryota > Metazoa > Arthropoda > Insecta > Diptera > Lauxaniidae > Tricholauxania > Tricholauxania praeusta. Next base: position 128,820,329 of record OX459030.1, on the reverse strand, counting down.
TTTGTGAATTACTTCATGAGCTTTAAAAAAATTATAACATTTATGGAATTAAAATCTTTGTAATATTTTCACAAGAAGATTGTGCATTTTTTTTTCAAAATGTTTTGAGCAATCTAAGTTTTTGTTAAAAAAAAATTCTTAGCATTCACTGTGCGTTATTGCAATTTGTAACATTTTACATTTTATATGTTGGTTTCTACTTTGTTTGTTTTTCGTGGGTGCTGCTGTTGTTGTTGTTGTTGTTGTTGTGCTGTAACTGCTTTTATTGCCCATTTTTAATAGCACACTCTTTAGCTGGTTGTTGCTTTTGATTTGGTCATCCATACAGCAGGCGGAGTTGAGCAGAAATGTTAAGAAGTTGAAGGACAGAAAGGCGGATAGAAAAACATGTCAATTAAAGTTAAAAGTTAAACGAAGATTGTTTTTTTTTTTCTTTTTCTTTTTCTTTTTTTTGGTTTGTTTATACAAAAAGTATGAACAAACAAATAAGGAAAAAGATTTCCAATATTTACTTAAGTTATTAAATAGAAAAAAATTGTTTCTGAAGTGCATATCTGAAATGCAAATTAGTTAGGTTTTTTAGCCAATATACAAGAGTTTTAGTAATTTTTACATATTTAACTTGAAATCGATAAATCACTTGAGTATGCGGAAACATCAGTTAAATTTTGTAAAAATATTTGACTCAACAAGAGGCAAAACTTAAAAGTTTTTAAAGTAAATTGTTAAATTTTTATTTTCATTTAATTTTCTTTAAACACCTTTGAAGAAAACTTCTTATCATATAGATAGTATTTGAGCTAAATATTTAATGTACTAAAATTGGTCTAATTTAGTTCATATAAGCAAGTTGCAAAGAAAACACTGCATACTATTAGGAGCAAATGAAACACAATTTTTTTAGTGAGAGTTAGAAGGAGATCTCTTTTCGTTATACAGTTTCGAGTTGCTGTCGAACTTTGTGCATTATATTCACTTAAATTTTCCTACTTCAAGAAGTTTTAGAAAAGGTAACGTGCTTATTTAAAGTTCTTTATACTAATAAAAACGAATTGATTTCTTAGAATACTTCATTTTCTTAAGGGCAGGGTAACGTATTTAAAATTTTTTTCTCCTTTTTTTATTCAATTTTCTAAATGAAAAACCTTTCAAGAATATTGTGTGAAAATTTGAGAAGGATCGGGTTAAAACCACAGAAATTTGTGTTAATATCTTTTTTGAAAAAGAATTTGTTGGGCGTCGTTTTCTTTTAAAAGAAACGAAAAGTATACACAAAGAAAGATTGATTAATCACACATAACTTACATATCTAGGTTTATTTCTGATATAAAGTAAGTTCAAGTATTCAAAATTCTTCTATATAAGGGGCCGGTGTAGATATCAGAGAAGAGTCTAAATTAAGACGCCCAAGTTTTTCTATGTTAATGTTGTGATAGAAATACGATATTAGTGACATTATTGCTTATGCCTGTGGGATGTTGCCGTCGAAAATTACCATTGGAACAATTTTGAGCACGAGATTTCATGTCAAAACCGGGGTTCTGGTAGGAGTTCAAAAAATTTTGAATTAGCTCGGAATAGGACAATTCATGTGATATGGACTTCAATATTTGTTTAATGAGCAAAAGAAAAAAAAGGTCATCAAGTTTGTCCCACACAGAAGTTTTTAACATTTTTTGAATTAATTTTTCAATATTACTGACCAAAAAAGTCTTTCAACTTAATACCAAAAAAAAATAATGTCACTTCCTTAATTATTGCATTGTGCGATAAAAGTACTTTGCATGATTTTACTAGGGTAGATCAGGCTGAGCTTATATTGGGTTAAGGCTAGGCTGAGGTTGGATGTAGGTTTGATAAAGCTTAGATTAGATCAAAGTTAGATTGAAGATAAGTTCACTTAAGGTTTGATAAGTGATATATGAGGACTAGATTAGGTTTGGTTAGGTAAGGCTAAGTTTGGCCTTAGGTTAGGATGAGGTTAGACTTGGACTTGTTTTGGGTAAGATTAGGTCTAGGTTAGGTCTAGGTTAGATCTAGGCTAGGTCTAGGTTAGGTCTAGGATAGATATAGGTTTGGTCTAGGTTGGGTCTAGGTTAGTTCTAGTTTAGGTCTAGGTTAGAGTTAGATTTATGTTAGATTAAGGATTAAGGTACGTTTTGGATTGGGTTAAGCGTAGTCTAGCTTAGATTTAGATCAGGCAGTGGCTTTATTAAGTAGGTGCTGTCCTTAGATGGTGATTCAATTTAGATGTGACATCTAATAGAAAAATTGTTGGGGCTTTTCAAAATAAATGACAACATTGTAACATGACATGGGTGTAAGACATTAAAATAGGGGCTGAAAGCCGATGGTTTTTTATTTTTCTTTTTAATATATATGTATTACCTATCCTACTAAAATACTCAAACATATGTTGTCTTCAGCTAAAATTATATAAATTATCGTTTACGTCAATTCTTCCAGCACAAACAGCCAAACTAACATGCAGACACTCTGGTATCTTATCCAGCATCACATCTATGCAATTCAATTGAAAGCTACTGAAAAATTTATGACCAACGCAACAGCTGTATTGCATTCACTAAATTGTTTTTAATTACAGCACAGACCATCGCATCGACCAGGGAATCAAGTTACTGAACGAACAGCTAATGAGCTTCCAAACAGCTAAATCATCAATATGGTAGCGTGGTGCGGAAAAGTTCGAGCATCAACAAAAAGAACAACAAAAAAAAACAACACTATGGACCAAAGCAACATGTTGAAATATTTGAAATATTGATATTGATGGCTGATAGCTGAATTGACAAAAAGCCAAACCATTAAACATGAGCCACAATAAAAACTGAGCTTTTTAATGGTGTTGAATTGGGACACATGATTGGCACACACAAACACATACTCGCACTCATTGCTTACTGCACTTGCAACAAGTTGTTTGTTTTATTATCTGCTTTCTGCTGCTGCTGCTGTGCTGCACAGCAGGATATTTATGCCGTCATTCATTAACTTAAGCCACAGCATTTGGCTGGCAGAGTTCAAAAACAATTGAGTTGGTTAATAAATTAAGCTTTAATTCTGTTAGTGAAAAAAAGTAGAATTTAAAAGCTTTAAAATGGAAACTTTATAAAATAATAAAAAAAAGATTTAGCGGATGATTGGATTTATATAAAAATAATTTATTTTATGTTCAATTTTGTTTCAGCTAAAAGCTCACATGTGACATAGTTAAGCTACATCACACATTTTTCCACAAAGCTTTTATATGGAATAGCAGCAGGCAACAGAAGTGAAGCTTTTGCGGCAAGTTAATGTTTTTTTTAGGCTAACAGCAGCTTTTTCTGCGCTTTTAAAATGTAGATTTAAAATATTATGACAGATGGCGCAAAAGTTTACAAAAAGTTAAGAAAAAAAATTAATCAATTCAAAAATGCCGCTTTCATTTTGAAGGAGCGTGTAAAGATTATAAGGATAACATATGCAGGGAACTTAAAAAAGTACGCATAGCACTTTCTATTCAAACAAAATTGTAAAGTGACACATGAAGTGCTCTATTAAAGATAATATATCAAAATTTGGTATCTCTACATTTGACGAAATAACTATATAGTGGCTAAAAAGTAAGCCGGATAGGAAAAATGAGAATAACTTCTTTTAAAGTAGTAACACTTCAAAGTGATTTCAAAGGATTTGCTTGAAGTATAATAATCGAAGAAAAATATATCAATATATTAATTAAGTCTAGAAGACATAAGCCCATCAACGTTTTTGCGCCACTAAGCAAATTAATGCAGCGATAATATGATTTTGAATCTTAGTACATAGGGGAAATTGGGGCGAAACGAGAAACTGTAAGTTTATAAAACGGTAGCAATTTAAAAAATTTATTATATATCAAAAGCGCAAAATCTGATTTGCAATATTCAATGTTATTCGATAAATTTTGACAAGCGCGTACATATTTGTTCGACTATTTCGAAATTTTTTTCTAAAAGTTTCATATTAAAGGAAGGCAAGTAAGACACTTCACTTCAATTGGCATATTTTTGAATATGCTACTAAGTAAATGAACTTAATAGCTAGGGAACCGCGCCGGAATCCTAAATTTTGTGTTTTATTTTTTTATAGTGCGGCAGAGGTTAAAAATCATGTAGTTCTCAGTAATATAAATAATACGAACAATCTCTGCCCTTGCATTGCCCATGCGTTATTGATTGAGAGCCCTGTGAAACTGTATAAAAGGTGTCATAAACAGTTTGATCGCGTCTGCCTTTTATTTTCAAAAATATGTCTATGCACAAAAATAAAGAAATGCAAGAGGCAGACGTTTAAGACTGACATATTTTCTTTAAATTTTTTTGATATATACAAGCTTAAGCGATTTTATCGCCAGGCAGATTGAGATTAATATAAAAATTATGTCATAAGAAACCAGAGAAGCAACCTCTGCCACTTAGTTCTTGTCGCGTTTAAAATTACAATATTACAATCTTGCAAAAAAAAATTAAGTACTTAATCATTTTATCTCGTGTCTTTTGGCTGGATGGTTTTTTTCCGTATAAAAACAAAAATATAGAGAAGACAGACGATTAAAGCGCTGCTTTTTCGAAGGCAGACGCTTTTGATCATTTAAGGTCCATATTATTAAGTATATATCAATATAAAATTAATACTTTTTTTACAATATTACTTTTTTTCTATTTTTCTGGATATACGGGTCATTCCATGCCAAATCGGGCACAAGTATAAAAGAATTAAGTAGAGGTTTTAATTTGATTTTTCGATATTTCGTTATGTCTTAATTTTTTTTTATCAAACTGTTTAATTTATACTTTTTTGGAGAGCTTATCTCACTGGGTCTTGGACCAACTAACAGAGAAATTTTTTCAAAAAATTATTTTGTTTATAACTTTTCAGCCTCTTTTTTGTATCGATGATGATGCAATGGTTGCAAGCAGTAAAACAGTTATACGATATTTTGAGTGGCTTGTACTTTGCATAATGCATTCATTTACATAGCTTAAGGAAAATCTTTATTTTTCATATAATTTTATGATGAAAACTTAAAAAAAAATCATCTCTTTTCATTTAACAATTTGAAGAACTTTCTAATCAAAAACAATATTTTTATTATATTGAAATATTGTTGACGCATTATTTCACTTCCACCAAATCAAGCCATTGCTTGCATAGTTAGTGAAATATTCAATTTTACCAGAAAAAAAATGTTTTGTTTACACAGCAGCTAATCGATTAGCATGGAATGAATGAATGAATATTGATTGTTTGTCTGTCTCAGTTGCTGGACTAATAGACAGATAGACGACGATGATTGAATATGCAAAGCAGTGATATTGGGAATATTGATATTCAATCAAAGTCAACAGTCAACAAATGCGAACGATGAGCATGATGAGTTAAATTGAGGTTGGCGCAGCTGTAGGCAATTTAGTTTTGGTTGAAATATTTTGATTTATTTATACCATGAAAGTAATGAAACATGCACAATACTAAGAAAGCGGTGGCTTTTTGAGTAAAAAAAAATTGTTTTATTGCCTTTAAGCACTCACTTCGTCACTTTGTTGCTTGCAGGTGCACTGCAGTTGTTCCAACTGTTGCTGCTGTTGCAGGTGCTGCGTTTCTGGTTCATTGTAATAATCTGCCAATGTTGGCACAATCAAAACGCCTACTTTATTTCGCGCCAATTGTTTATGTGTGCGTCGCATACGCTTTGGCATTATCATACGATGCGCAATTAGCGCCATTTTTATTTATTTAAGAGTCTTATTTCGGATATGTTAATTGCACGAAAATCGATTGATTTTAGTCTTATGTATTTGCCTTGTTACTTAAATGAGGCATTGAATTCAAATTGAAAACAGTTAACTATCATTTTCGTCGTAGCGCCTAAAAGTATACTACACTTTTGCTTTAAATTGGCTCTGTGCGCGTAAACCGTTCGTATTCAACTAACTGACTGACTGACTGATTTTGACTGCATGAAACGCACCGGAAATAGCGTTAAGTTTTTGATTTCCACGCTGTTTGTAAGCGACTGCTTTGTGCCTCAATATACAGATGTCTGTGTGTATTTCTTTGTTGTGGTGTTCGTCAGTGTGTTATTTAGCTTGTTGTTGTCTTGTACTTATTTCATTAGTCAACATTTATTAAATATTTGTTAGCTTCGAAGCAAACGATAAAAACAACGATATGAAAGCAGCAACAACGTGACACAACAACAACAACAGCAGTGACAAAAAAAGGAAACAAAAATGTAAAGTTTCTTCTTTTTCGGTAGTTTATTTATTTTTGTATTTACTTTACATTCTTACTTATGTTTTTAATCGTGCCGTACAGTGTACAGCATTTGATCAAATAATTGGCTTCAGCTTCAATCAATTTTGATTTGTTTCTGTATTTGTAGTTGAATGACAAAAAAATCTTTACAAAGCTATATTTGCAATATTCTTGGACAAATTAAACTATACCCTCTTGCTCAAATACAAAAATACATAATTTAAAATGAAAACTACACATTGAACATCTGGACACTACTTTTGCTGGTGCAAAAAATTTTCCAAAAATATTAACGACTATTCGAAAGACCATTAAAAAATCTTTTGAAAGCGCTTGAACTAAGTTTTTACGTCGACCCAATAGCACAGCACTTTGACCAAATTTTAGGTCAATCGGTTGAGTTCAATTTTTGGCTTAGGTCACTTGACAAGAAATGCGTCATATCCCAAGTACCATCTTTTGCAGAGGAAGCTTTTAATGCGCACTTACAGCGCTTTTACAGCTGTACACACCTAAAACAGCTGTGGAAGTGACATTAATACGCATTAAAAGTTTCCTCTGCCAAAAATGCTGCTTGGGATATATCTTCAGTAGATGTGAACCAATTCGTATGCAAAGGTCGATGTTTGTTAAGTTAGTAGAGAGAGTGTCTAAAAGGTCGAAAAAGGCCAAAAATATTAAAAAGTCGAGAAATGTTGAAAATTTGAAAAATGTAAGATTCAAAAACTGTTGAAAAATGTCAAAACTTGAAATATGATGAATGTGTTGAAAAATCTTTGGAATTCAAAATTAATTATAAAAAATTTTAAGAATGATGAAGAAGTCGATAAATATGGCAAATTCGAAAAAGTTTGAGAAATTAAAAGCATCGACCTTGTCCAAATTATTCGTTTTATTTTGTTTCGTTTTATTTTGGACATTTTGTTTTTTTGAACAAAAAATTATCGAAAAATTAAAAAGGACAATATGTTAAAAAATTACTATAAAAAAGACAATAGATTTTCGCCAGTTTTTCAAGAAACCGAAAACCTGCGCCTTTAAAATTACTTTTTCAGAATATTTTTTTAAATAGTACTTTTTTAAAAACATGTTTCAATAATAACTTAGGAGCTAAAAATGTTTACTACTTTTTTATCCATATTCCCTACAGATTGAACCACTGTGCGATGCGTCCATTACAAGCCTTTATTTTCACTTCAGTTTTATATCACTGCGTTTCGTTGCCCCAATTTGGTTACGGTTATGGTTTTATGTTTTTGTTTTTATTTTCAAATGCCAACAACTCGTTGAGCACGGTTAAAAACAACTACAAAAACAACAATATTGACAACAACAAAATGTGTCTAAGCAGCTTAACAAAACTGCTATTAACACTGCTTGTTTCCTTTTCATTTTATTTTACATTATAATAAGTAAATACGTCATAAACAGCAGCAATAACGAAGCAGCAGATAATTCGTTTTGAATTAACAACAACGACATACCCTCCAGTTGGGCGTATGTACGAGTACTTGTATTTTTATACTCAACTTTTTTTTGTTGTCTTACTTTTATAAAAAAAAAATAACGACAAAAATTATAGTTACTCGTAAAGTTAATTATTTGCTGTTGAGTTTTTTATTACTTTTGACCATATGGCGAAAAAATGAAATTCCAGAACCAAAAGGTCGTCCATGACAGAAGTGTGAAAATGCACACACCCACACACACACTGATATTTCTATTAATAGCCATTGTAACGAAATCACTAAAACTAAAAGGATTTGCTTTTGTATTTTCTTAGTTGTTACGTTATGGATTCCTTAATTGCAATTTAAATTATTTAGGGATGACCTGTAATTTACGGTAATTTTCATTTCATTCAATATAATCGGGCATATGAAGGACCTTAAATTTAGTTGCCAAAGAGAAATGTATGAAAAAATTTAACATTTGATTTTAAAAACGAATTGTATTATAATCACAATAAATTGAACTACGGGACGTATGAGTGACATTTAGTTTAAGCGTCAAGTAAAACGAGGATAGAATAACATTAAATATACATTCTTCTGTGTCCTATATCCCTTTACAAAGCATAGGGTCGAATGAGGATTGTGCATGAGTTTTCTTAAACGCATCAAAAATAGTCCATAGAGAGCGAGAAAGAAGTTATAAAATAGTTAAAATTAAAAAAGATTTTAACATTTTTTTATAGCAAAATGTACGCACTCATTGTCTCAAGGATAAGCAAAAAATGTCTTTAAACACTTTTTATGACCCACCACCGCCACAAAACAAAAAACTTCAAGCCCCAGTCGTAAATATTGAAATTACATTTGCGTTGTATGCCACTTTCACGCTTTTCAGTTGCAATTTCCTTGCTTCATTGCATTTGTTGCAACACCAAGAGCAAAGCGCAAAATTAGCAGCCCCATCATTCACACACACACACACAACGGCACACAGTTATACTGTCACACAAAACTCATACCACGACAAAGTACGAGTACCTGCTGTTAGGGCCAAGTGGGGCGCTACACTAATAATTTACATTGTTGCGCTTCATTTGCTGTTGGCGCGCTGCCAAAATTCACACCACAAATGCGAAACAGAAAACGAAAAAAAAGGGAAATTCCAAAGGCAGTGATGAAAATGTGAACGGGCACATTTTTACTTGCTGTTGAAGCCAATCATGAAACGAGCAACACAAGGAAACGTAGATTAGCAGCGACCAAAAATTTTAATGCATTGCAAAGTGAAAAAGCGACTGATGATGGTGCAGCTAATGCTGCCGGGGCCAATTGCATACGTGCGATAAGAATGTACGTCGTGGTAGTGCAACGCAATAAAAAGGAAAAGAATGCGATATCGGAAAAATACTCTAATAGTGTGTCAAATGGAAACCAAAATGATTTTGAGTTGCCCTCAAAAATACGTTATTGATGATGACGAATTGAAAATTTTCAATTTACAGAATGAAGAAAACAAAAACGTCACGAATAATAAAGAAAACTTTATCAAAGAAATTTGATATCTCAGCCTTGCATTTGGGCAAAATATTATTTATTATGTTGGGTGAGCTTTTTAATGTTTGTAAAACCATTTCTTGTTTCCTATCTGACCCGAAAATTTTTCTTTGTAAACATTGATTCTATACATTGTTGCAACCAACCGATTGTTGATAGGAATTGCTGTCAAATATTTTGCTTAGGGGAAGTCCATAAATTACGTGAGTCAAAATAAGGGGGAGGGGTCCGGAAAAATCTCACGTCAACATTTTAATGCAGAGACTATACATTATTATAGCAGATTTAAAAATTATAAGGCAAGTCTCACGAAAGGGAGGGGAGGTCCTGTCAGAACTCACCAAATCTCACCAAGGAGAGGGAGGGGGGTTCGAATTTTCAAAAAACACCTCACGTAATTAATGGATGGCCCCTTATCTATTATCAATTATGTTATTACTGTTAACTTTAAATTATTTTCTAAGGATCAACTCGTAGAATTTTTTGTGATCCGCTGTAAAATCAAGAGGCTATATCGTTATGAGTGCTATCATTGTAAAGGCCTTTGTCTTTAAATGCTGCAATTAACTTTTTCGCAATAAACTGCATTTTTTAATATATAAATCAATATTCAATATCAAGAAACTTTTAAGTAGCTAAAATCTTATTACTAATAAGTTTTATTTTTCCATAAATCCTTACGAAAACTTTGCAATTTTTTCTATTAATTTTATAGAAACTAAGTATTTGACTTACCTGAAGCCTGAAGCTTTTTCACTTTAACATTACACATATCTCACTTAAGTTAAAGTTCATAGTTACACGTTGTAAAAAGGGTATATGACCTTAAGACATTTGCTCAGAGTTTATTTATCCTTTAAGAAGTTTGTTGCTTATTTGGCGGCGTAAAAATTAACATATATATCGAAATCATTGAAACATACAGGTGCAAGTTGTAAAAAAATGTATTATTGTGTTTTTTATTTTTCAAGTTTTGTGTATTTTTGGTGCAGTTAATAATCACATTTATCTGTGGAGTAGAAAGAAAATAATTGAATTAGATAAAATAGAACTGATAAATCATGGTTGAACAAAATATTCATAAGCGCTCTTTAAGTTTCTTCCATTTTGATTTACCCAGGCCAATATCTCGATAACTAAGTAAGATAGTGATAAGTGTTTTAGGCTTCTATGGGGTCACATAACAGTGAAGTTGAAACCAATTTTTAAGGTCAATTTGAGGTAATTTGTGATTTTTTAATACAAACTATGGTATAAAATTGAAATGTTTTGTGTGAAAAGTTTTTTTCTAAAATATTTAACTTTTGCGGAAGTGTTGAAAACAGTTTTTATCAAAATTTAAAATCTTATCATTTTTCTCCTAAGCTATAAATTTTCAGTAAAAAGTTCTTTAAATTAGTCAAAGTATACAAAAACATATTTTTTTTTTAATTTTATTGCAGTAATTTTTTTTGACAATATATATTTTTTTTTTTTTTTTTGTGAAAATTTGTAAAGTAAAGAAGTACTTCAAAACCAAGCAAGAAGTTCGTGCAATTATATAAAAAAGTATACATTACATATATAACATATGTGTCAATTTTAACAAGATTTCATCTAAAGAAAATTTGAAAAATTCCTTTTCAAAGAAAAGACAATAAAATATCAAAATATCTCCACTGATTGAGAAGCTATAGAGCTTTAGTAGATGAAAAACAGTTCAGAGATGTAAAATTGTGCAGAAATTTTCAATGAATTTTGAAATCAATTTGACAAAAAAGAGTAAAGTTTTAGTTGCTTCCTGTACACTTAAAACTGAAGCTAAAACAAAGTTATACTTCCCTCCTCAAAACCTATGTACATATACTTATTGTGCTATTAAAGCTATGTATTTATAGTATTTGACTAAAAGACATCAATAATAAAGATACTCATACAACAAAGTTTTATTTTTATTTGCTGTCGTCGATTTCTATGTAATTGGTTCAAAATAGGCGGCTCAATTGCACGCCTCTTACATCAACAGACAAGCAACTTTGTTTGTCTATCTGTTCAATCGTTTAGTGCGCTCTTTGCTTCACCTCTTTTTTCTTTTACATATTGTTATAGCACGCACATAAGTCATACACAATTAAGTCTAGTCAATAGAAAAAAAACAAACCCAAAGAAAAGGAAGTTAACAATAAAATCTGGCCCATAAAACATCTCTAATGCTAAATAGGATAGATGTTTACAATAAAAAAAAATTTACAAATTTTGCTGTAAATTGTAAATGTTATCGTACCTGAGGCAATGCCTAAAAATAGAAAAGAAAATGAAAGAACAATTCTAAACAGAAATTCTTTTAGGAAATGGTTTATTTATACATACGTTTCTAACAAGCTTTTAAATTATACCTATTGAGGGAGTTCAGTGACACCCCAAAAAGGTCGAATAAGATGGCTCGAAATCGGTTTTTATTTTAAGCAGCTTATTTTGCAAAAAAAGCTATAGTTCTTGCACATTGAAAAATTTGTTACGAACATATTTTGAGAAGACCCATTTTTATGTAAAGTGCCTTCCAATTATGTACTAAAAGTTGATTTTTTAAGAGTTTGGTTTTGAAAATTAATAACAGAACAAAAATTTTGCAAAAGTTAATTTATTATTTAACTCAAACAATACATCAAATTCTGCCATTTACTTTTTAAAGATTATTTCATGTAAGTGTTACCCACTGCTATGCTTAATGTGATCCATCCGTAAGCTTCAGTTTTGACATACTTTTTCCAGCATTCCGGCCGCTACCTCACTAATGGCAGCTGTAATGTTGCCTTCCAGGACTGCAATTGTGGCCGGCTTGTCCCTGTACGCGAGAGACTTCACGTATCTCCACATAAAATACTCTAGTGGAGTCAAATTGCATAATCTTGGCGGCCAATGAACTGCTCCAAAACGTGAGATTAATTGCTCACCAAACTCGCCTCTTAATAGGTCCATGGTATCGGGTGCCATTTGGCACCGTCTTGTTGAAACCACATGTTAACCAAATCCAACTCTTCCATTTTGGGCAAAAAAAAAATCGGTAATAATCGCACGGTACCTTGACTGTAACATTGCGATTTTCATTATTTTTGGAAAAGTAAGATCTAATGATGCCGCCGGCCCATAAACCGCATTAAACAGTGCATTTTTCAGGACAGCTATTAAACTGCCTTTGGCTGCTCTTCAGACCGTGCACGTACCCATTGAGCCAAAAATGAGCTTCGTGCTGAAGAAAAATTTTCACATTTCACACAGAACACGAATTTTGATAGTAAAATTCAATGATTTGCAAGTGCTGTTCATTTGTTAGTTTATTATTATCATGGTGAAATGGCATTTCGCGTCAAAAAATTTACACTAAAAATCAAGTAGCAAAAAAATCACCCGTTATAACCACTCTGTTTTATTGCGAGTTACATTAGCGAAGAGCAACCCTGTGCTCGTTTACTCGTTACACGTTACAGTAGAATAAACTGTCATTACTGCAGTAGCCTTCAAATGGTAGCTGTCACTTTTCTAATCAATAGAATTCGATAGAAATTTCTTGTTTTTTATTTTTTTTGTGGAATTAATTCAAACAATAAAAAAAGTGATAAACAAAACACATATGCTTATATTGAGTGCAATTGTTATACAACATCAAAATGGGTGAAACCAAAGAACAATTAAATGCGCCACAAGGCACCACCAATAGAAGTAGTCACGGAAGTCCTAACGCCGCCAAAACCACCACATCCTCGCAGTTAAGCCCATCCGTTTATTGGGCGCAAACGGAACATCAAATAACATTAAAAGTAGACTTAAAAGATGCAAAGGTTTGTAAAAATAAAAAGTATTTTCCAAGCAAAAAACTTGGCAATTGTATTAAAATCGATTTTTCACCATTGTAGCCGCCGCACGTTGACTTCACACCCAAATCGCTGACATTCGCTGCAAAAGGTGTTGGAGCTCGTGGTTTCAATGAATATAAATTCGACTTAAGTTTCTACGGTTTAATAAGTGATGAGGTAAGTATTTAAATATTCAAATGCAACAAAAAAAAGTTGTATTTTATCGTCCTCAGGATTCCACCTACAAAGTGGCAGATTCAAAAATTGAATTTGTCATTAAAAAATGTGAGAAATCGTGGTGGCCACGTTTGGTTGCTACGCCACAAAAACCACATTGGTTAAAAATTGATTTTGATCGTTGGCGCTCCGAGGACGATATGTTGGAGGATGAAAAACCACGTGACGTAATGCAAGACTACGCAAAAGAATATGAATACCTGCAAAAACAGGAATTCGGCTATATTAAGGGTAAGATTATTGAAGTTTAAAAAGCTAATAATAATTCCTTTTTTTATGAGACATCAATGGATATTCTTCTGTTATTCACTTTTGCCTTGACTTGAACTCAAGGGAAAATCAAAGTTTTAAGCATAAACGCTTATGCGTGCAATATTATGCTCTGCAATCGAATAAGTTTCTACCTGTGAGCTTCATAATGCCTGCATGTTATGGATGCTCATTCACAGAGCCCGTTACACTTTTTCCCAGCGTGTAAGGCATTTAGTGAAACCTTGAGTTTGTAAGAATATTATGTGCTATGTGCAGTATAGAGTATAGAGCCGTCCTGTAGCATAATCCAGAAAAGAACTTCAATGTAACGAAGAGTTAATTGTATCTCTAGGTGGCGTACATCTATCTCATGAGTTCCTGGGATTATAGAATCGAAGGCAATGATCCTATCGAACATTTGTCTAAAGATTGGGCAGAACTTTCTAACTATGCTACAGACCCGATTTTAGGTATCAAAAAAGCGAGTGGGACCCACTGAATTTACTGATTCATAAGATAAGGTCTTGCGTCTCCTTTTGTCGTTTTAACTAACAAGCGCATGAATTTTTAAGTAAACAATCTTATCCAAAGCACAAACCAGAAAATTATAAAAATGTATTTAAATCCAGCTCAGTTAATCTTAAGACAAATTGCTGCAAATTAAAAATTTGAATTCGATTTTTAATTTCTTTTTTTTCAACTTTCTTTTCTTTTAGAAAGCACCAAAAAAGTTTACCTAGTATTTTACAATTTAGCCCAGTTTATCGGCTACCTGTACATTATCTGCGTTCTTGGCATACTGTATTATCGCGATGGTCCCGACGCTATGCCCAAAACTTATGAATCTGTTGGCAATGCCATGAAATTTTGTCAACTCTTGCAATACCTCGAAGTGATGCATCCCATATTTGGTTACACAAAAGGCGGAGCATTGTTTCCATTCTTTCAAGTAACAGGACGCAATTTTATATTATTCATTATGATTGAAATGGAGGAACGCATGCAGACAAAACCTGTAATATTTTATGTATTTGTCATATGGTCACTTGTAGAAATCATACGGTGAGTTTTTTCCTTATCGATTTAAATAAAATGAATTTATATTTTTTTACTTTTCTTAAGCTATCCCTACTACATCTCACAAATACTTCGCAAAGAAGTAGGTCTGCTAACATGGTTACGTTACACAATTTGGATACCACTCTATCCCATGGGCATACTCTGCGAAGGCATCATCATTTTACGCAATATACCTTACTTTGAGGAAACAAAAAGACTTTCAATTGGAATGCCGAATACGTGGAATATTGCATTCGATATGCCATCATTCTTAAAAGTTTATTTAATGGCTTTGATACTTCCTGGCACTTATATGGTTATGACCCACATGGCTAAAACTCGTGCCAAAAAATTAGGTAGTGGCAGCAAACAAAAGAAGCAACAACATTTGGATTAGATTAGGCATTTTTTCGCATTTTTATGTATCAAAATGATTTATTCCTAGTATGAAGCATGTTTTTTTATTTATAACGATGAATGTATTTATGTAAGACTTAATTTTTAATGTGACGTAGTTAATACAAAAAGCCAGTGATCAATATGAAAATGTAAATGTTTCAATTTAAATGAATTGTATCTCTAAAAGCACCGAACAAAGGATTATGAAACCAAATATAAAATTAGCAACAGCACAATGATTCATAGATTTATTTTTGTTGAGTAAAATTTCCAAAAACTTAGCCCAATGATCTTATCTTATTAAATATCAGGGAGGACATCACATGCTATTAAGATAGCAAATGTATGCTATTCACTCTCGCATTCTCCAAGCGCATTTGGTTCTGTTCGCATGCTTTTTCTTTCTTACAAAAATTTGATTTGATATCCCTGATATGGGATAACCAACATTAAAAGTAATGGAGTTATTTTGATAGAATAAGGAAATCGGAGCTGATTTGATAATAAGATAAATAAATCACGCAGAATTAAATACCTCATCAGTACATTTAGATTTTAAAAATGTTTTTAAAGCATAGATGGGCAAAGTTTTGGAAGCAGGAGCTAATTAAAACAAAAGCAACAGAAACACCAATTATAGCAACAGAAAAAAAAAAAACACAATATATTCGATCTCGATAGCAAACTGAAAATACAGCAATAAACCAGAAGACATTTCCAGGAATCGAACAAGAACAACATAAGTGTAGAAATAAAAGTACGCTGATCAAACAAAACGAGAGACGCTGTCCTCAATGTGCGCATTGTTGTTTGCTTGATCGCTCAGCAATAAAACTGTGCGTAGCAGTGGTAAGTGTATGCGAACGACGTGTTTGTTGTTAAGAGCCACAAATGGCTCATTTTTCGTATTTTTCGCTTCGCTGCTTTAAAGAATTCAAGGCAGATATTACTATTGTTTTGGTGATTCAGGATATACTTCCGTATATAACAGACATATCAACATAAATCAAAAATATTTCAACCAAAAATAATCGTTATAGTACTCGAAAAAATTTATTTTTTATTTAAACAATATATTGCACAAGATTAAAGACATAGACTAAGGTACTTAGCACGTAAACAACAAAAGCTTTGTGCAAAATAACTAAAAAATTTGTTTTCTCATACCATTAAAGATTTCACATTCAGCGTCAACATGCCTGAAGGGTGCTCCAAATATCACAACAAAACGCCATCAACAACAATGGCCTTTTATTTTGCACAGGCAAAAATTTCGTTACCACCTTTGCACTCGTTAACTGTTTGTGGTTTTTCCACAGCTGCCACGGCTTTTTTTTTTTTGGATTTCAATTGAATTTGCAAATTTGCACCTTTAAGCCGCATAAGTTCCTGCAGAGTAGTACGTAGCTAGAATAGCATATTATCGCACCAACAAAGAGAGTAATTGAAGTGCTGCTGCTGCAAAGTCATTTTTCACATAATTCATTGATTTTTTTCTTTCCTTTCTTTTTGTATTGCAATTTTTTTGTCCACTCGATCGTAACGAATTTCAATTATTTGGGAACGTCTACTGAAATACATGTACACTTACATGCATATATTCCCACAGACTCTTACGATATTAAACCACAAGCACTTTATTGATGTCGACGTCGAAGTCAACTTTCATGGTTGACTGCTTCCGTTTTCGTTTGCGAAATGTTCGTATGGAATCGCTCGTTAAATTGTTGGCTGCAGCAAATTAATTGTCTTGGAACACTTTATCACAAATACTCTGACAATGCGGTGGGTAGATAGAATTGAAAAACTTTGAAATTCAAAAATTGATTCTGATCAAATAAGGAATTTAATTAGCAAGGGAGAGAAGTAGAGCTTATGCAAGCGTTTATTTTTCAGCAAGAAAGAAACTTAATGTCATTTTGCCATTGTATGTCCTAGGACTTAAACGTCTACTGTTGTATCCCTGCAGATAAGCACACTGAGGTGATAATTACTGCCTAATGAAATGAAGAAAACCGAGTTTTATGATTAAGACATCGCTCGCGAGCCCATTCCCCTGGCTTGGCCACATTTTTGAATAACTATTTTTTAATTAAAATTTTAACATCAGCAGGGTCGTCATTGGGTTTTCTAAAGGTAGTCTTTGGACACATTTATGTTAAAATTTTTTTTAATTGCAATAGTGCATAGTGGTTCGAAATCAAATTTTTTTTTTTGTTCAAAAATGGCTCGAAAGCACAAATTTAGTCGGAAATGAAAATTTTTTCCTTTCGTGAATCGTGACAAATTTTAATTTTTATTATTTTAAGTTAATGGTCAAAAAAAAAATTTTTTTTTTAATAATTTTTAATTTAATAATTTTTATGTTGAAAAAAAAATAAATATTTTTCATGGTTTGAATGCACAGTTTAGATAATTAAGAATATTTCTGGATAATAAAAGTTCTGTGAAAATTTTTTACATTTTCGTTAGTGATAAAAGCAATTTTTGGGCAAAGCATCACCTGCTAACATTTTTTTCCCCCTAAACTATCAATTTTCAGTAAAAATCGCACTGAGTAAAAAGTTCTTAAAATTGGTCAAAATATTCAGAAAAATGTTTTTTTTTATTGTAACTAATTTTGTTATGACGTCACAAATTTTTTTGGTCTGAGTAATTTTCATAAAAAATTGCTAGGACTTACTCCTAGTTCTTAAAATTGTTCAAAAAACACAAAAAATTATTTTTATTATATTCTGTTGTAACATTTTTCTAAAAAAAAAACTACGAAATTTTCTTAAATTCCCCAAATGTATATAAATTTATAAGTGCTGGGACCAGAGCTATGCACATTTTGGCACCCACATTGCAATGGCCGAATGTGTCGCATTCGAATTAATTATTCAACACCTTGTCTTCTTTTCACAAGCAGCAGCAGTAGTGATATTTGTTACATCACCATCACTCACAGAACTATCTTTGAGGCTCATCAGATACAGCAGCAGCAGGCAACAACAACAAATGGGTAAGTTAAGTTGACTGATGATGTTGGTGGCAGAATGACTGGCAAAAAGTTCGCCGTCGGCAACATCAACAGAGCTTAAGCGATTTGGCGCGAAAATTTACACTTTGTTAAAAATTTTAAGTTTCGTATGTACAAATACATCAACGAACAGAAACACAGATACACCAACATAAGCTCGTATTCACCCAGCAAACATTTGGAAGATTTTTGTGTCCAGGCGAATATTTCTAGATTAGTTAAATTATCGTAGAAATATGACTCTTCTGCGCTTTAAAATGTTTGCTAGGTATAGTAAAATGCTCTCAGAATATTTGATATTGAAAAAAGTTTTATATTCTATTGCAGCAAGCTCACGCTCAAGGAAAAAATCAATGATTTTATGTTTGTTCAATCATAACCGCTTATGATGATTTTATATATGACACAAAAAGAGTACTTTCAAATAATTTCCAACTTTAAAATTTAATTTGAAGTTTTTTACGATTGAAGAAAAGTTAAAAAATGTTATCTATCTATATAAATAAAATGATAGCTGTTTTCGATGTTCGCATATCACGCAAAAACTGCTTGATCAATTTCTATCAAATTTATTTAGGGTTACTTCTTAGACGCTTGGTCTCAATCTCCAATTAAAATTGTTACGATATTTTTGTAAAATATCAAAAAATTTAAGTTTTAAAATTGCAAAAAAAAATTAATTTTCAATATTCAAATTCAAAATTAATTTTAAGTTGTTTGTGTTAAAAATAAAGAGAAAAATGTTATTTTTACAATTTGCAATTTCAACACTTTTTGCGATTAAGTCAAAGATAAAATTTTCAAAATTACTATGCAATTTTTCCCTGAGTGCATTACCCAAAAATGATTGATTAAAGAATTAAAACAAATACTGTCCTCTATATTACCAAATCTATTTTTTATTCCGTGCCACCTAAAGCATTGTGATGAGCAGAAACCTTTTCTGGGAATAATTGTTCAATAGTTCTCCGTAGTCTGTGAAAATTGAATCCCATCTGCAAAAAATTGCTTGGAGCAGGCTCTCCAGCAACATTTCACTTCATACCTTTGTAAGAACTTACATTGGCGTAGTCATCAAAAGAACAGGTGGGTCAATTGTTCTATATGAGATAGTGAGAAAAGTCTGAAGCTCTTTTTGAATATACCAGAGAAATAAAATAAGATTTTAAATG
This sequence comes from Tricholauxania praeusta, assembly GCA_949775025.1. Classification (NCBI taxonomy): domain Eukaryota; kingdom Metazoa; phylum Arthropoda; class Insecta; order Diptera; family Lauxaniidae; genus Tricholauxania; species Tricholauxania praeusta. Next base: position 128,801,047 of record OX459030.1, on the reverse strand, counting down.
ATATTGAACTATATGCAGGACGGAAACGGAAATCACCATCGAGTTGGCAACGAAGACGACGATGCTGTGCGTTGTGAGACTACAGTGTTGCACAAAATTGTTGCTGCAACTTGAATGACTCAACGTTCGCGACGCGATGCGACACTCATCCAAAGAAGGTGTGATAAATCGTACATCACACGTAAATACACGAGTAAGTATATATCACGATTTTTCTTTAATATATGTACATTCACTTGAAACTTTCTTTATTTTATTTTATTTTATTTTTTCCCGTCTCGCAACATTGTCCATTTGAATAGCGTACGAACGGCAACGTTACTACTAATGACGGCTATGAAAAATGGGTTTTTGATTAATGCGCGGCATATTCTGCTTTTCGATTTCAAGAAGAGGGCATGAAAACTTAACTGATAGTGTTTGCAGTGGGTGGCAGTAATGGCGGGTTGCATGTACATAAGTGAATGCTCGGTAACACAATGTTTTGTTTGGATTCATATAAATTTCATTTGTTGTTGTTTGCTATTTATTGTTATTTGAACAATTTTAAGAACTACCAAATTCAAGGATATGCGTTGGCTAAATGTCCTCGTTAAAAAGATAATGGAAAAAATTAACAAAGTGGCTCAGGGAAATGTAATTGATATTTATGAGCACTTTCAGAATTTACTGTCACTCTCGTGTCCTAGTTGAAAATCACTACAAATGGTCACGCCAAGTTCTTTTAGAGTGAAATGAGTTGATTTTATTTTAATTGAATGTCAATGAAAAATAATGGATACTCTTCAAACCCATCCAAACAATTTAAATGAGAATTGACTGCGTTTATTGAAAACTGCATTGTTCAATTTTCATTACAGCTACAATTAAAGAAGTGACTCAAAACAGCTGTGGTGCATATTCTCGGTTCGTCTAGGTATAGAAAAGTAAAGGCATTCATACCAAGTAGACAAAAAAAAAACATTAAAGCTTTTCTAATGACTGGCACTAAATTTAGGCAACAAAGCTCCGTATTATTTGATTGATTTGAAACGTTTGACTTTTTTTTCGAAAATTTTGATTTCTTTAAAAATATCATTAAAACTTCTTTAGCAATAAAAAACATTTAATGGGATTTTAAGATGCAAAATTGAATTTCTAGTTCTGTGAATTGAAAATGGTTTGAGTTGGAAAAATTTAATAGCTGATACGTAATTCAAGAAAGCATTTAATTGTCAAAAAATGCTTTTAGTAACCGGAGTCTTGCATTTTGAATTTAAAGAAGGAGTTGTGATGCTTGATTACATAAAAAAGCTTATGTCAATTTTTGAACAACAATGCATCCATCGATTTCATTTGTTGCATTCAATACTTTCCGATGACTTTTGATATCATTCGATGACTTACAAAATCTGCTGATACTTTTAGACTGTGTTCAAAACTCTTCGATAACTTAAGTATTCACCCACCTTTCTTTGATATTGCGTCGTGCTATGATTCTTATTAATATCGTATATATAGTATATATAGTGTCCAGTATATTAAATAAAGTATATTCTGCGATATTTAGTATTAAACTATATCCATGTACTCTTTGGCACCGTTCTGGAAAGAAGGGATCTAACCATCTTCACGGATGGATCAAAGATGGAATTTGGCGTAGAAGCGGGTGTTTACTCGGAAAATATTGGCATGGAGTTGTCCTTCAGACTACCCAATTATTGTAACATCTTTCAAGCTGAAGCCTATGTTAGACCAAGCTGCACAGGTAATACGGAACAGGGAGCTTACTTCCTCCATCATTACCATATGTGTGGACAGTCAGATAGCGATCAAAGCACTGTACGCCAAAATCATGAAGTCTAGGTGTGTATAACACTGCAGGGGATCACTACGTTCAATCCAACAGTATACTATAAGCTCTGATGGGTGCCCGGTCATAAAAGTTTTTCCGGAAATGAGTTAGCTGACGAATGTGCCAAAATAGGATCAGAGCAACTGGAGAATCAACAAGTGGTAGACCTTAGGATACACCCGGCAGAACTACTCTATCGGATAGAGGACATAACCAAGAAAAAAACAAGCAGAGGGTGAAACCTTACCGCCGGATGCAGAACGTCTTGAAACACGTGGTCAAAACTGAATCTAGGAAGGACACAAACTCTCTTAAGGTTCAACAGAGTAGGCTTAAGAACTGTTGAAGGAATGCTGACGGGGCACTGTGTTATTGGCCCTATGGCCGGCATGGTGCCTTTTTCAGAGATTTCTGCAGAAGTTGTTGAGGCGAAGAAGAGGATGAGACGATTAGGCAACTACTCTGCGAATGCCCGGAGTAAATGAGGAAACGAACCAAATATTTTGGTTCTGCGTTCCTTGTTGGTCTTGAAAACTAGCCGAGTTGAAGCTTACCAGCATCCTTCTGGCGTCTGAGTGGCTTACACCCAATCAATGAGATTTTTATGGAGAAAGGAGAAAAACTGTTCAGTACTTAATTCAGGTACTTAAATTTTTTATCTTTATTGGTTACCAATACTATAAATTTAAATTGACAATACTGCTGAAATATTCGAAAAAGTCTACGTAGCAGTTCTGCTCTCATAAGTGACTCATTTTCGTGTTCACACTTTTTACCATTAGGGTTTTTAAAAGTACTTTAATTTCTTTTTGCACACGAGTGCAAAAGTTGATAGTTGATGTTTTCTAATAAATAATAGCACAGAAATTTTGTGTTTTTTTTACAATGTGAGAGGAATTGAATTAAGCAGTTCTTGCGCAATCTTAACAAAAATGTTCATTCCGCAGAAACATTAATAGTTTACATTCAAATAAGAGTATCATAAGAAATATAGCACCCATGTATATCAGATGGCAACCCATTAAATATTGCAGTTATGCAGCTTAATGACATAATTTCTGAAGCAAAACTGAAGTTTTAACTGGTTGTTTGTATGAAGATCTACCTTCAAATTTTTAATATGATTTTTAATATTCAATTTTTAATATTAAATATTAAATTTTCATATTCAATTTTTAATATTCAAACAGACTGCTGACTTGTGCTTTTCTAAAGAAAATGACTGACGTAAACTTTTCCAGTCAATATGGATGCGCCTCGGTATTGCTCACTAAATATTACCACAACGCTATGTCTGGAAAACAGGCTCAGTCAGTCAGAAGCTTGTGCAGTAGCACAAAATATGAAATTAAATTTTAATTTTCCTACCGGGATATTGTGTATGTTTGTGTTTGTAACTGCAAATGATTGAGTTGGAGTAAACTTTATTTTTTGTTGTTTTTTTTTTTATTTTTATTGTTTTTATTTCTGCATAATTTATAAAGATAATCAACTTAATTGCTTGCCGCAATGACGATACGTCTGTGGCTATGCCAAGGATCGTTGATTTCGTTCAGCAGTTCGTATTTGATATTGGGTTTATTTGTACGTATTTTTTGTTTTACTTGAGGAAACATAGTGGATTTTATCATGTGCATATACAATGGGGAGTACGTGAAGTTTTATCTACCCGAAGTTACATTTTTTATTTTTGTTTGCTTCCGCCATTGTGAAATTACAGAATAAGCAATGCATCACAAAAGCATCATCAAAACGAGTGATGCGCAGTTTGCTTTTTTTCTGCGCATCATAAACAATCGATTGACTTTTAGGAACATATGACACTGTAACATTATAAATGGTTGCTTTTTAGTAGCGCGTGACTTTTTATGACTTTAATGCAACTGGCAGGTATACGACAAGTAGTAGTACTACGCTCATTAATGCAATGCAATTAATATCATACAAGTATTTTAATTCAAAAGTGTCATACAAGCTTAATATTCAAAACAGCATGGAAAACTCACAGACTCAACAGTTTGCAACTGTCACATTTCAATTTTTCTGCTATGTACGTCAGCTTCATCTAACATTTTTCTTTTCTTCATTCATTTCAAAATGCATTCTTTAAGTGGAAATTCATTAAAACATAAGCGCAAATTCAAAAGGAAATACGACAAACACGAATACCAACACAATTGAAGCGAATGTCAACGGATAAAGGAAATTTACGTTGGCGTAATCCTCAGGACGCATTAAACGGGAGGGGAACTTCCGAATGAGCGATAAAAAAGTGAATCGAATGACGTGGGGTGCCGACAGTGACAGAAATTTTAAGCCGATTAAAAGCTTAAGCAGTTCACTACTGTAGAGCGACTAGAGTAGCGTGCAGCAAATGCTGCGTGGGTTCGATTGCCGTGTCGCAGGATGTTCGCCTGACGACGACGCTGTTGCAAAATTAAAAAAGAGTTGCATGTGACGGAGAGCACAAGGTTTCCTTATTTATTAATTGAAAGGAAGTGAAAGCCAAGTAGGGCACACATTAAAAGGTAAAAATAAAAATGCATTTTATTTAGCAGCTGCATGCAACAAAAACGTTGTAAAATATTTTGAGGAGGGTCAGAATGACAAATACGTGCGAGTATATATGAAATCTATTGAAACAACCAACATCAAGGACATAGAGCAGTTGTGAAAACGTCAAGGTAATTTATTAGAACAAAATGAGAAAAAATGTGTTAATTTTAAATATTTTACTCGTTGTTTAAAAGGACTTGCACGATAAAGTCGTGAGCGTCATGGTAATAATTTATTTCTTTACATATCAGCAGGCTTCAACAAAAAAGTGTCCACAAAGGTAGAATTCCCAGCGTGCCAAACGGATACGTTTCGAATTCGAAACGGACTCGCTTCTTCGTATATTTTATTCGAAACGGATTACGTTTCGGAGCAGTCTCGAAGTCGTTTTCTTAAGAAATTCTTCTTGAAAAAGCGGAAGGATCGTCCGCTTTGTGGGATCTGTCTCAAACTTCGAAAGGTCTTCATATAAGGATTCGTTTCGGATTCGTTTTTTTTAAATAAAACTGATCCGTTCCAGATTCCGTTTTAGATCCGTTTCAAACTCATTTTCGTGTTAAATTCCTCTCGAAAAAGCGGAAGGATCGTCCGCCTTGTCGGATCCGTCTCGAACTCGGAACGGACGTCATGCGTGGATTCGTTCCGGATTCGTTTTTTGTAAATAAATGTGTGGTATTTTTTCCTTTTCATCAGCCAGATTTTTTCTAACTACTTTACATTTTTGAACTTTGCATTGTCAAATTAATGGAAATTGATACACATTTTTCCCTCTATATGGGAGGTAGAATTGAAATAGGGATATCAAAATTAGTTTTCAATATATAATCAAAATCGACAAATATATATATAAGACTATACTTCCTCAAAATATATGAAGATCGGTCAGAAAAATATTGATTTCGACCTTGAGAAAACGAAGATATATCAATGAACTATCAAATAGACTCAAAAATCAGTTGATAATTGTGCAACATACAAAAAAAAAGTTATGGATGCTACTGAAATTATGTCTACTGCAAGTCTTTCAACAGCCTTGACAATTAATATATGAGTGATCAAGTGAAATTAAAAATCGATGTAATAAAGAAACCCTCCAGGTATACTACAAATTCATATGCCACTCGTAGGTTGGACAGGGAAATAATGAACTAAGGAACAGCAAACTTGGAAATTCGGAAGGATAATGCAAGCCGAGAGAAGACCTTACCATTTAAGTGATATGCATCTGCAAAAAGTTCGACGAAGCTCAAGATAATTTGCAACAGAGCTTTTTCTCAGTATGTTCTTAATTTCTGGGAAATTTTTTAAGTGCTGAAGCCTGATATGACTGAACAACTAAACATTGTAAATTTACATCCCATATTCTAACTAATAACCCCGAAATAATTGATAAATCGGATAATATTAATTAAGTCTATCTGTTTGTCAGATTGTGGGCTATTCAAAGCCCAGAGTATACAGATGGTATGATGACAAAAGTTCCAATTGAAGTGTAAAATAGAAAAGTTAATGCTTCACTGCTGTTAACTAAACAGTGTTAAAATCCTTTCTCATCCGTTTTTAAGCCCTTTTTTTTATTCACAATGAATGCTTTTGTAACCCTCTCATCGCTTTCATTTATTTTTAATATTTTTATTAATTATTTTTTTACAACATAATTGCATTATTCCTCATTATTTTCTTCACCCATTTAAGCTTCTATTAAATCAACTAAGGGTAACAGTAACCTTCAATACCAAAGTTCTGAACATTTCGCAGCCGCGCAAACTGTTGGTTAGCAACATGAAACCAAATTCTATAGATACGAAGATATTCGAGGAGCAAAAAATTATAATTGGCACATGACCAACATAAATAAAAACGCGCACAACTTCAACATTTAATGAGTTTAAATATCCTTTTTTTACAACGCAATGCAAAGTTTTCTTTCTCAAGGCATCGTCAGCAGGCTGCTGCTTATGGTAGAGGTCAACGAAGGCGCCTGTGAAGGAGTTGCCTAGTCGCAATCGCAGTCTTTCTTAATTACGAGCGTCTTCGCTAAGAAAATTAAACGAAGCAGCTCAATTGGGTTGCTGGTGTTGAGTGGCGATGCTTGATGTTTGGCGCAAAGGGTGCGAAGGCACAAATCAACACGCTGTTGTGTGCGCCACTTGAAGGACTTGCATGAGTGGGATGCCATAAATAAAAGCAAAGAAACACAAGCGCACGTATGAATGTGTTGCATGCAACGAAAGTATGCAAAACGAAACAAAAGGAATATAAAGTAGGCGCATGCTTTGATCTACGGAATAGTTACGTAGAGCGATAGGAATGGTTTTAGGTGCAATAACAATTTCACGCTTTGCTGAATGGAATAGCAGCGAATTCTATGGTGCAAAAATTTTTACACTTAAGCCAATGCAATGAAATGACATCGTACCACAGAGTAGTGATCCACGTAAAAATCTACTTCGGGAGCTGATTACAACCACATCAGTTTGGAAAAAAAAAAACTCTAAAATACTCTGTTCATAATACTAAGGCAAGGGACTTGAAAACAAAATCACACTAACAAAAAGCGTGCAGCGATTGCAAACCGAAAGTTTTTACTACGCGTTACGGAAAAAGCTAACAGAGCCGGCACGCCTTTTTGACAAAATTACTCTAACAAAAAGTATGCGGCGACAGCGAACCGAAATTGTTTTATTTGTGGAAGTGCCTTGAAGCCAAAAATTGCACCAACAAAAAGCATACTGTGAACCGAAATGGCTTAGCTCAAACAACAGAAAGAGCTCGAGAGGGCTCGATGCGGTGGCTGTGAACCGAAAGTAACGGAAGGAACTGAAGGAGCCGCCGTGCCTTGATTACAAAATTACACAAACAAAAAGCATGCGGCGACAAAGACTCGAAATTGCTTAACTTATTCAAGCCTTGAAGACAAAAAAAATAACACAAACAAAACACATGCATTGCAGACAAAATAACATTAACAAAAAGCACGCGGCAACAGCGAACCGAAATTGTCAAACTTGTGTAAGTGCCTTGAAGACAAAAATTTCACAAACAAAAAGCATGCGGTTACTGTGAACCGAAATGGTTTAGCTCGAACAACGAAAAGAGCTCGATGTTTTTTGTTAATATTGTAAGATCTGGAAGAGCAAAACGAGCTTCGAGCTGTGCATCCTTGTTACAAAGTTCTTTCTACGATGGCAATAGAAAATTGATTTTTTAATCAAGTTTAGTTGAGTATGATTTTTTTCTAAACTTTTTCAACCAAAGTCTTCAGAGGCGTAGGTCTTACATTTCCAGGCAACAGAAAATGTGCTACTACCTGCTTGATATTCGAGACCTTAGCACCTTTGCGGTGCACCGTGGTCTACAATATAAGAAAGTCAAAAAAGCTTTAAGCTAAAAGTTGTCAAATTGGCCGTGAATTAATTTCTCATTTCCACTGTGCAAGGCCTTTTATCTTGTCAATGATTTTTTTAATATTTACATTACTGCAACGAAGTTTTAAGTACAGAGCTCCTATTCGCTTACATGATTCTTATTAAATTTGATGTAAATTATAAGCAGTCAACTTTTAGGCGTGCATCCGAGCATTAAAAAAACATTTCATTCAATTTAATTTTTGAGGCTTTCTATTATCTATCTTCAATTATCTATCAGTCAATTACTTAAATTTAACGTTTTCTATATAATTTTTCTTTCTCTCGAACAGTTAAGCAGCAGGAAACAATTAAAAATTTTAAACTTAACGTAAAATATTAAGTCCAACAGAATTCACACAAAGTTTTTTTTGTTTTTTTTTTATGATATTTGTGGTATTTTTTGTTGTATATTTTTTTGCTACTATTGGTGTTGTTGCTTTGTAGTCAACCAAAGTTTAAATTACCTAAGTGAGTACTTAGACGAGACCACAAAGAATAAGTGAGCCACTTGTGTTCAATGCCGGTTTGTAGCTATGCATCTGTTAGTTGGGATTACAATATATGCAAAATTTCTAGAATATATTTACTCAATGACTTAATTTGTTTATTTAAAAAAAGATTTATATAGATATAATTTACATGAACAAAATGTTACTTTTAGTGTTAATGGGAAATTTTTGATGAGATCAGTCAAATCGATAAAAAAAGGTCGGCAAACTTGAGGTTTACAGTTTAGAGTCCCAGCAGCAAATATGTTATAGACAACATGGATGAATAGCTATACTCATTGTAGGCAGTAATGTTCACAACCCCAGTCACAACTGTAAATGCTTTTCACAAAGGGATGGCCGCTTTGTAGGCAGATTGCCTACATCTCTATATACAATGTGTAGCAAGGAAAAGGCAGATTGCCTTAAAACATCGCTTACTAAGTGCCTGTATAGTTTACCGAGTAGCCTACATCTCCACATTCAAAGTATGCAGCCAACAGGCAAGACCCCTTACATTTCCATATACAAATCAGACAGCAAACAGACAGACTGCCTTCAATTCCATATACAATGCAGGCAGCCAACAAACAGACTGCCTACAACTCTATATACAAAACAGGCAGGTAGCAAGCGAACTGCTTACTGCTCCATATACAAAGCAGGTAGCCAGCAAAAAAATAAACAAAATATCACAGTAACAATTTCATTTGTAAAACATACAACACTAAGGGTATAGCTTTTCATACATGAAAATTCAGAGTACTTCATCGATTTGCTGCTGGGTTATGAACATTTTATGAATATCTCATTTTTTGGCATTTATTTTTTACGACAGATCCCGCAAAACTTGCGTTTTTCATTGTTAAGACAATTATTGAGTTTTTGTTCATTATTAACTGAAAAACTTCAAAATGCTTTAGGTGATTTTTTTCAATTAAATAGTAACCAACATTTAATGTTGAGCCTACAGCTCATTTCATACATTATTTCAATGAACATATGATATTCAACGTCTGTTTCTTGTGTCTTTAATTAATGCAAGTCAAACAAAGCACAAAGTAATATACAAACATTCAACACACACGGCTGCAAAAAGTAATTAAAATCTAAGAAACTTAATTCGACAACAACACAAATAAACAAACAAAAACAACAACAACAACAAAAAATGAAAAGGAAAACACAATTTTTCTGCTTGACGACATTTTTAATTTCAGCCTTGTGGTTTTTGCTGTCACTTTTACCGCATTTTTGTAAACAACAAACAATAGCAACAAAGTGTTACCAAGAATTTTATTCGCACACACACACTCACTGGTTTGTGTGCTAAAAATTAAATATTTAAAGCAACTAATGAAATAGGCAAAATGAGGTTTTTAAGCTAAAAAAAAGACATGCGGTATAGAGGATTCCCAGTAATTTAAAAAAAAAGTTTCAAATTTAAATGAAAATTTTTATAATGAACTTTTTGCAATCTAAACGTAACCACGAAGTAATGCAACTGTTTATTGCTGAAAATAGAAGCAGCAAATAATTTTAGTGCCACTTAAACCAAATGTCCTTTGGCCTTTACCCTTGTCAGAAACGATATTTGAAGCAGTAACTTTTAAGGGAAAAACTGAAATTTTATGCCTGGACGCACCACCAGCAGTTTCAATGAATTCTTTTAAATTTAATTGGCACAACAAGCAACAATTAATTGCGTACGTAACCAGTTCAAAATATTTTATTTTATTTTTGTAACCTTGCGCGCAAACGACCACTCAACAACATCCGCAAAGAAAGCGCAGGTTTCCGGACTTAAATACCCAAGAAAACGCACAACAAAAGCAAGTTGTACGCATTTTGCACACAAATTAAAGTGCAAAAAAACAAAAGATTAGAAAAAGCAACAACAGCGCAAAAAATAAAAGAAAAACAAAATTGCATAAGCAAATAAATTAAGGGAGAATAAAACAAAATTTGAAAGAAAAACAAAATAATTTCTTGCAATTCAGTTTTGGTTTTTTGTGCAAGCAAACACCCTCGCTGCTGCTTTGTGCTTCGTTGCCCTTTCCCGTTCAGTAAAATACCACAAAATAAAATATGCTGGATTGAAGAAAATAAAAAATAAGAAAACCGAAAACAATTTTAAGGAAACAGTTGAAGTCCAAGTTGTTCGGAATTTGCAGCAGCAACATTAAAAATAAAATACAAACGGAAAATTCTTGCAATATTGCAAAGTTTGTGATAGTACGTTTACCAAAAAAAAAAGGAAGAAAACTGGAGCAACATTTATAAGAGCATACAAATCATCATCATTTTTTGTAAGAAAATAATGTAATAAAAAAAGTTTGAAAGTCATTCATGTCCGTTCGTAGCAAAGCATAGCTCCTTTTCAATGCAGTTAGGGCTAACATTTTTTGCCTGTTGGGTGCTGCGCTTCCCACATTGCTATCAGTGTGCAGTCTGATTGCATTTATTATTTTTATTCTATTTGCTTTCCGAAAGGGTTTTCGTATATCATTTATTACAAAATGAATAATGATGACTACAGAGTTTTTTGATGCTCTTTAAGAAAGGCTTTTGAATTCAGGTCAGGCCTACGTTTTGTAGGATTATTTTTTTTTTAGAATAAGCTCTGTCAAGCAGTGATGTTAAAGCGGGTACAATTGCATCTTTGTCTAAAGTCATGCCACTCATGTCTCGTATGTGTCTTTATACTATACATAGTAAAATGCTTTTGAAGACTTGAAACCGCAAGTCTGGTATGCACCTTAATACTGCAGACATAAAAGTTATTTGAAGCATGTGCCGTCTCATGTTTTCATAAGCATTTTATTATGTACAGTAGAAAGAGACATGCCACTTCATATTTCTTATGTGTCTTTATACGAAGGCACGAGGGCATTCATTTTTGTCTTTTTAAGGCACTTTACCAAAGCAAATGTGAGAAGGATATGATTCGCCGTTAACGTATAATATAATATGTCATGGAAATTCATCAGGGGAAGCTTCTATATGAAAACAAAAATCCAGCTTTCAAAACAGTGATGTATTTAAAACAGCTTTGTATCGTAATTAATAAGGTACTTTGCCTCTATAGCAAAATTTTGTTTTATAATATCTTCCTAGAACAAGATAAAAATCATGAAAAATAGAGACGTAAAAATGTATTTAATATGCATTTTTAAAGCTCATAAAAGGCTGATTATAAAGTGTCTCGTATGTCTCGTGTATAATATATGACAGGTGGCCTAGTGGGTAGCACGCATCACTATGAATTGCTGGGACAGGGGTTCGAGACCGACGTACAAATCGTAAGTAAAAATTTAGTTTGGTAATAAAATAAAATAAAGTTGCGTCCTGGGACTCCTAGGCGGGTCAAAATGAACTCTCTCCAGCGACTGCGGTCTTTAGCGATGAACTTTATCTGCTTCCACGAATGTTTCGAATCTCGCATTTCCTTTTCCAACGTTCTTTTCCACGTGGATTTTGGCCTGCCACGTGCTCTGCTACCTTGTGGATTCCACTCAAGGGCGGATTTCGTCAGATGGCTTTCGAAGAGTGTGTCCAATCCAGCTCCATTTGCGTAGCTTGATCTCATTTGCTACATTCATCTGGTTGCATTTTGGTGTAAATCAGCGTTTGAGATGGTATTAGGATGCGTCGCAAGCATTTGATGACAAATACTTGTAGATTGTTCGTCAGCTGTTCGTTGACAAGTCATGTCTCGCATCCATATAACAAAACTGATTTCACATTGGAGTCAAAAATTTGGATTTTCGTTTTAATGGGAATAAGCAAAGAGTTCCAAATTCAGCTGAATTGGGCAAACGCGCTTTTGCTATGTTGGACATAATATCATCTCTTGTCCCACCATGCGTAGAAATGCTGCTTCTCAAGTACGTGTTGTTGCCAACATTAAATCTGATGTCGTTTCTGGATGGATTCAGCCTCATGCTTTTCGTTTTGAATGTATTCATTTTTATGCCAACCTTTTCGGACTCCAAAACCAAGTCGTCTAGTTTATTTTTCTTGTCTGAATGCCTTGATGCTAAAAGCCCGATATCATCTACGTAATCGAGTGTTCTTTAAAATTCCAACAAATTCCTCTTTCGGCATTATCCAGGGCTTTATCTAGGATGTCATCAAGATCGATAAGGAAACGAATTTTTGAGAACAAATTTGAATTAAGTCTCCAATATCTTTACAGTCTCGGCGAGATAAAGTTTCTGCAAGACACGTAAGTCTTATTTTTTTGTGATTATACGGTGCCTTTTAAACATCTCAGAAAAATACTTAACCGAGTCTCATGAAAGATAGCAAAGAGGAGAAAATGTCTTTATACTTCACACGCCAAATTACACTTATAAGCCCCCATAAAGAACTTATAAACAAAATATGTTGTCTATCTACTTGTATTTTAAAGGCCTGTAAAAGAAACTATAAGACCTTTTTTGCTATTAGGGTTAAGAAATAGAATTTTTTGTCCTTTAAATATACATTTTTTCTTCAAACCATTCCAAAAGATAAATTCCTCATTGGACTTACAACAACTTAGACTTGTTAGGAAGGTATTACGTTCTTCGGTTTATTGATCGAAAAGGCATCAAAGAAAAGGAAAAACCATTTTGCTTCTCGAGAACTATGAAGCAAAATTCACATATTAACTATTAGTCGCATGTAAACCATTTGATCAATAATCTGGAAAGTTCTATTTTTCACAAGCAACTTTACGCTACTGTCTACGTGTCAGCCATTAACTTTAAAAACCCCCATCAAAAAATGGACCATACTGTCCTTGTTAAAAGAAATTAATCTTCCTGCAAGTTATCGTTAGCATTTTTCCTACAAAAAATGTTAAGTGTTTTTTTTTTTTCTTTTTTTTAAAAAAAAAAGAATTTACTTCTCCTGCAGCCTTGTTGATGTTGCAGTCGTAACTCCTACGTGTTGTTTCTCTTTTTGTTGTTTTAGTTGCAGTTCGAGTGCGCACATTTCCCTGCAGCTGCAAAGTACACAAGTGCAAGGGGTACACAAATATTCCACTTGACTGACTAACTGACTGACTAACAACTGATGTCCTTGGTGGCAGACGCTGGTGGGTGAGCGGACGCGAAAACTCAACTTCTTTGTATTCGTAATTGTAACGTGAAAGTAGACAGAAACAAAAAACAGCAGCGACGTCTATGCGCTTGTGTATCGTTGTGCTTGTGTGCGTGCGTCTGTGTGTGTCTGTTTAAGTGTATTTCGGTGTACACTTGCAGGCATCAACAATTTGAGCTTTTCACTACAAATTGTGTAGAACTGACACAACTTAAAATTTAGCTATTTTAGTTCAAGTTGTAACAGCAAAGTTTATTTTATGTATTGTTGTTGTTGTTGTTGTTTTGATAGGTTTATACTGCACTTTTCAATTATTCATTTTTCATTCTTTTAATTCAGAGTTTTCCAAGGCATGGGCTGTCAGGCCCCCGGCAGAGGACGTTCGAAGAAAGTTTTTTTTTTTTTGAATCAGTCTATTATTGATGTGTAGTGTCGTTAACTTCAATGTTTCCCTGATCCACGCAGATATTATTCTAGCGATGCACGTTGATTCAAGACGGCCTGCATGTCTGAAAGCTTCACTCTTGTCGGTTTTTCCAATGCTTTCTGAAGGAGCACGGAATCGCACGATTTATGGAGTCTCGAACACAGCTGAGAATGTAAGACTCTACATTTGAAGTTTTCGCATGGAGCCTTAGTGAGGTATATGATCTTGGATGCTGTACCTCTCATCAAATCATTCGCTTTGATTGATACGACACATTAAATATTAAATTTTTCATAGTCAAGTACATAATAATACAGTCAGCTTGAAAAGCACTACATGCAATAAAATACATACAAAGTTTCAACAATGTTTATGGATATTTTGGCATAAAAATTCTTAGTTAAAATTGTAATAAAAATATTTTAGTTAAGAAAAAAACCCAATTTATGTACATTTTTTGGTTTTTTACAAGTTGTAAAAAATTACTACAAAAATGTTGCTTCATGTTGCATATAAATGCAGTAGTTTAATGGTTGGCCACAAAAACAGACATAAAACTCGACTATAGCACACAAGCGCATACTCAATTTACTTGGTATTTTTTTTTGTTAAGTTAACCACGTGCCAGTCCTATTTTGGCATTTGGTTACATTTGTTTTTCTGTTTTTTTACTAATTTTTGTAAGACGACACGTTTCAAGTTGTTGCATTGTTGAGTACATGTAGAAGTTTTGTTTATATGTATGTGCCTTATGTGCATATTGTTTGTCTATGTATCCGTGATGTGCACTTTGAATTGAAACAACATGCAAGTAACATATGTACATATGTAAAATTTGTTTTTTAAAAATATTATTACTTTTAAAGTTAAATAAAATAAAATACTTTATACGAACAAGAAGTTTTTGGACTCCAATTAGCTGTTTAGTACGACACTTAACTTTAAAATGTTAAATTTTAAATGCTATTCCCTGAAATGGGAAAGTCTAACAAGAAAGAAACCACGAATAATATTTTTGTTGCATACTTTTATGTGCAGCATCAATTAAGAACATTATTTTGTTCTTATTTAATTTATTTGTAGATGAATGCAAGAATCTAACTGGGCGCCTGATTTACTCCAATGATTTGTATAGCAGTTCATATTAGGGTGGTTAATAAAAGCGAAAAACTAGTCGTAAAGACCTATACACATCGACGATATACAGTCACATATGTATGTAACTTTCAAAATTTTAGCTTCCCAAATCAAAAAGATGATAGTGCTCAAAATATAAAAATTGAATGTAAGAACCCAGCGGCAAATCGGTGAAGTACTCTGATAATTCTGATATTTTGTTTATTTGCTTGCTGGCTGTCTGCATTGTATATGGAGATGTAGGCAACTCGCTAAACTATTTAGGGCAATCTGCCTTTCGTTTGTTACACATTGTATATAGAGATGTAGGCAAGCTGCCTACAAAGCGGCCATCCTTTTGTAAAAAGAATCTACAGTTGTGGCTGGAGTTGTGAGCATTACTGCCTACAATGAGTATAACTATTCATCGATGTTATTTATAACATGTTTGCCGCTGGGCAGAGTACACAAAAAATCACTCTTCAAATTTCGTATTATGAATTAAGACTTCTTTTCTTGGAACTCAATATTTCTTATGAAGCAAAAATATTTAACATATGAAATATTTTTTTAAAATGTGAAATACATCCTATTTGAAGTAGTATTTGAATGAAGGTACTTATATAGCTCTTAAATCATTTTGATCATTAATATCTGCCATCAAATATTTTATGAATATTGTTGTCACTTTAAAATAAAGAAATAACAATCTAATTTTAGGTAGGAAATATACATAAAACCCTTTAAGAAACAGACAAATTTGATTATCTTTAAGGGGGTAGCTAAATTGGATCTGTGAATAATGCAAAAAAATTTGGTTTTTAGCTTCAGTTGACATTCAAATGTTACGTAGGTACAGACTGCAAACCATTTAGACTTTACTTGATGTCCTTTAGAACTTTTTTGACGTGAATACTTTTATTTATAGAAATTTGGTATAATTTGCTTTCAAATCTGTTAAAATGCCTGTCCTGTTGTGTGAACTCCAATAAATAAACATATACACATGAAAAGACAATAAATACACACATGTTCACAAAAAAAGATATGACTATATTCAAGAAATGTTTAGGCGTTGTGGCCTCAGGCTTAACAGAAGGTTGGTAATCTATGAAGCAGGTAATTAATAAGCATATTAAAATATGAAAGAAATCAAAAATGATGAACAATGCGTTAGCAAAAATAAAAGAGTTAATAAGCTTATTCTTTCAAATTGTTTTTTTAATGTTACAACTTTAATTTAAAAATAATTGAGATTTTGTTCTAGGAAAATCGCGTGACCTTTAATGAATTCTTAAAAAATGTTTCATTTCGCAAAATTTTTGTTTAAAAGCCTCGATGTCTGGCGAACTCGACAAAGATTCATAAGACAAAACAGTAATTTTTTCCTAAGATATACAATGCAAAATTTTAACTAAATCGGAAAAGACATTATCCTGAAAAATGTTAGTTTCCTTAAAAAATATTATGGAATGTCTCTCGTTTACTCTATGTCAATCACCCTTTAGCTAATCAAAGTTTATTGTAACATGTTGCAATAAATCTTTACTGATATGACTTACAGCGTCATATTGGGATACCATACCACATCATAAACTACCCAAAAGTATGCATTAAAATATTTTATAAGTGGGGCCCAAATCTCATAGCTTCTGAGAGAAAGTGCTTTAAACAAAATGTTACAAAAATGCTGGCAGCATTCTTATTTTTTACAACTTATTGCTGTTTCAGCATTCGCTTATGCTGTTGCTGTCACTGTTACTGTTGTAAAATTTATGCTAAATCCATTTTTGAATACTTTTCTATGACACACAGAAATGGGTAAGGAAAAAACCCAAATAAATTTTATTTTAAATTGGGTCTCAACGCTTAAGTGACAGCGTGAAAAGTTGTGTGTGTGCTCAATTGTTTAATGTTTTCTAATTTTTTTTATTTTAATTTGACATTGACAATTTAAGCTCATGTCAAATATAGAGCGAGCGTTGAAAGGAGGTTGAAGAAAATTGGAAAGACAAGCAGATGCTGACCTCGTTGTTGTAACTGCCACATACACACACACAAGGATGACAGCAACAACAATGTGAAACAGCTGTTACATTCGCATGCTCTGAGTTTTTACGGAAAAAAAAAATACAACAACGTTGACAAGCAACAGAGCACAGTGAAACGACTTTAACTAAATCTGATTGCATAAAAAATTTTATATTTTGAAATTGGCAACCAAAAATGTCTTATTTTAAGATACATAAATCATCCTAGACGCATATTTTCTCGTTCTAGTCAGATAAATTCAGAACTGAATAAAAATGTATATGAATAGAGAAACCCATTAGTATTTTACGGAGCTCCTGTCGCACTGACATAGTATCACGGTACTCTGTGCCAAATTCCGTGGAGCAGCGTCTATTGGATCAGCTAAGTCTTACCGAAGGTTTTTTCTAAGGCAAGCCTGAGGTGAGACCTTTCTGAAACATTTTCCATTCTTTAGATCAAGCAGCAACCCGTGATTTTGGGTATAAAGTACTAAACTTTTCAAAGGGTAAGATCTAACTATCAGCCTGCAAATAATTTCAGCAGGCTTACTGACTACACCCATTTACAGAATTTTTTTTTCTTTTTTTATCTTGGGTCACCTTTTTAACAATTTTGGATAAAGTTTCCACTTTTTCCCGAAATATTTTTCATTTCCTTTTGATAATTTCGCCTACATATATCATTTTTACAGACATTTTTTTGTGGCAATTTTCTTTTTATTTTCGTCTCTTTGATGAAACTTCCTATTCCTGTTTGAGCGGTTTTTAACTGTTCTAGACTTCTCTGTTTGGCAATTTTTTAATTTTGTGGCAATATCACCTACTTTCAATTTGCTTGACTATTGCCATTTATGTGCATATTTTCATATATTTTTCCACCAAAATGGTTCACTGTGCATAACATAATGTCTGTACATTATATATATTAATTGTCAAAAATAGTTTCATGCTCTCTAAATGGCAGCTTATGCTTGTAGTTTTCTATTCACCAAGATGAGTCCTAGAAAATTAAGGCGAATAGTGACCATGAACCATGCAAGTAAAGGTCACGCTAAACTACATACTTAAGAGCGACAGCAACAACAACAAATGTCAAAAGACCGTCAGTCAAAATAAACTTTTCTTTCTTAACGTCCTGCAGAGCTTTTGAAGGTTCTGCTGGTTCTGTTTGTTTTTGTTGGTGAAGTTTTCAATTATTTTTGGTAGGTAGTATTTTTTTTGTCCGTCTGTTGCTTAACTCCTTGCCAAACCTATACTTGCTATGGTTGTTACGCTAATTGCATGTTAGTGCGTGGTTCTACTACGAGCGTTGAGCTTAAATTGGCATAAAAAAAGCTCTTATTATGGTGTATTGAATTGACCTTTCATAGAAAATAAGTTACAAAAAACAATAGCTTTACTCTTAGCCCAGTAGAAAATGTTGTCAAAGTTACAGCAGCTAAGTTTGCCGATTTTTTTTTAACTTTCAAAAACTAGTGGAAACTGAAATTTTTATGAATTATCAAATAAAAATCACTACAAATTATTGCTAAAGATTCTTATTTTCAATAATGATGTTTGAAGGAATAAATAAATATCAAAAACACAAAAATACAAAGTTAAGGATTTCCAAATAATAAAAAGTTAAAATGTTCGAAAACAGTATTATATAAAAAAGAGAATTTTACTAATGAATTATTTTAAATAAGTATAATATTTGGTAATACATAATAGATTTTTTTAAATTCTTTCTACTTAAAATTTAACAATTTTTTTCCTTAAATTTTTTTTTTGCTTCGTCTACTAAAATCTTAGATTGTCAATTCAATTGACCTTAAATTTTTGGATTACTTAAAATTCCAACTCAAAGCGCTGCACAGTGGTCCCAAATCGTGTTTTTTGTTTCAAAAATCTTTAGATAGCACAAATCTAGTCGAAAATTAAATTTTTTTTTTAAATGAAAGCTAACTAAAATGCCAATAAATCGTTGGAGCTTGAATTTTGAGAAAAAAAATTTATTTGATAGTTTGTTTTGGCTCACAAATGTCTAGAAAGCGCAAATCTTGTCAAAAACTAACAATTTTTTCTTTTAATTAAAGCTTACTAAAGTTCCAACAAATACTCCGAGCACGAATTTGGAAAACAAAATACCGTTTTTTGGAAAGTCCGAAAAAAAATTTTTTTTTAAATATTTTTTCGTTCAGAAATTGCAAGGGACATAAAGCTTTGCCGAAAATTATCAAATTTCTTTTGAAAAAAGTTGTTTATTTCCAACAAGACTTGCACCCTCTAGCATTTTTTGAACCGAAAAATATTTGAAAAACAAAATGTTGTGTAGATTTTTAACCTAAAATAATAAAAACCGAACATTTTGTTTCAGAATTCGGAGCTCTCATTTAAAAAAAAATGTTCATTTTCGACTAGACTTGCGCTCTCTAGTGATTTTTGAACCAAAAATTGCGATTTTGGACCACTGTGCGCTGATTTGTTGGTCTTTGAACTATCAAATATTTAGTAATAATATTAATAATAAAAATAATTTTCTTAAGGAATTGCCTGCATTACCTTATGATATGGATTTTCTAGTACTTTTTAAATTTTTAAATTTAGTCTTAAACAAATTATGAAAAATACGAATAATGATATTTACTAATGTGCCTTAAGCACATTGATATCAAGATTTCGAACTATCTTGAAACTGAGTTATGACCTTTAAAAAGCGAAAAATCAAGAACTTTTTCAGGCATGCTTTTTTCGAAATAAATGGCAAAAAGTGAAATTTTAATCTCTCTTAATTGTGAAAATCATATATGATTTATATTACTAATACCTTTTCAGTAATATATAGTACAACTTCTCTTAGTAACCTTAAGCAACCAGAAGCATTTTGCCATCTTTTGGAAACTTTCAAATAACTGTAGAACGGTATTTCTTAAAATTTTTCAATTCAACGAAAAAACTTTGGAAAAAACAAAGTTTCACGTAATACCTTAAGTTAGAAGAAAATAATATTTACTTGAAAAACTATTTTTAAAGTTAGCAAATCACCATTTTCAGTACTAGAAAATATTAATTTTACAATTTTTGAAAAAAAAAATTGTACCTTCTAAAGGTCTTATCTCAGCGCCAGGTCATTTGTAGGCATGCAATATGGTATGGGGTCAATATTTTAGTAGTGCACTAACTTTAATTTTTTAAAGTTTTTTTTTACGACCATCTCACAGAGAAAATTAAAAAAATATATATTAGAATGACCCATCTCTAGCATTATTTTAATATTATTGTATTCGTTAGCAAATGCACACACGAAACACTATTTATTTGGTGCAGGAAGTCCTTTCGATTACATTTTTTTACAATTCTGAAATCGGTTGTTTCAAATTACATTATTATGTAAATTATGTGGACACACACACACTTAAGCACACAAACAATAACACGTATGTATTGATGCAAATGTAATGTAATAAATAAAGAGTAAAATAAAAATCTGCGATAGCAATGAGGTGGTAAATACACCGCTACCATTCTCATATCCCTACAACACCGTTTTGCATTTCCTTCCTTTCCATTCGTTGTACAGTGCACTTCCGGTTGCCATTGTACTCACAGAGTGCAATACGGCACAATAGTAACACACACACCCACATATGAACGTTACGTCGTACCAATGCAATACTCCAACGTATTTACAAAGGAAATGCAGTCATGTTTGATTTTAAATTTTGTTCGTTTTTTCTTTTCCAGCAACTTCCCATTTTCACGCTGTCGGAAACTTAAAATGTCGCAATGTAAATCATGTCCGCTAACGCTAACATAACGCGTCAGTGAAAGTGGCAGTGTGTGTGTGTGTGTGTGTGTCTTAAGGCCAATATTTGCATGATTGCGTCGCTTCGCGGGTTGAGTGTGATGGTTGATTTTAATGAGTCATGTGTGGCAAAACGCAAAGCACAAAATCGTTATCGGCAACTGAATCACTTAAACTAATTACAGTTTTACCATTGCAGTAATGGGAGCTGAAGTAACACGTGAATATTAAAATTATTATTTACGGAATGTTAATGCTATTCATTTGAAATGCAAACATGTTGCATTTTATTAACACCATCAGTTAATTAAAAGTGATTTTCATAGTTTTATATTTTTTTTAAGGGAAATTCTCAATGCTCAGTAAAAAGTAATCAGCATTTTGGATCCCAGGGTGATATTGAATTTGTCACATGGGGAAAGCCTTTCCAAAATACGCTCATAGCTCAAGGAATATAAGCCAAATATAATTAAAAATGTTCTAAAAATATTTCATGAGTAATTTTTGGAACAGCTGCTCTAGTTAGATTGAATAAAGAATGTGGTATTATCGACTACACCACAGCTCAAAGCCGTTTCCTTTCAAGATAGTCATTGTAGTGTTGTTGAATTTTTTTATCATTTACCCTATGACATTTTAGTCTCGCTCGCATTCTTATTTGCAACCATTAATTTAGTTTTTTTATTATGTTTTGTATAATTTTTTTTTTGTCATATCTCTTCTCCTCTATATTTTTTGCGCAAACTTATTTTATTTACACTTTTTAATTTTTTTTATTCACTTTTATTTCAAGTCAATTATTTTTCGATGCATCCATATTTATCATGCGACGTCTTTTTGCTTCATTTCCTGGTGTCATAAACTTTTACCGTTCATCATTTTTTTCTGCTGTTTGTTATTTACAACATTTTTATGAAACCATAAAATACAATAATAGTAACATTAGCAACAACAATAACACCAAGAATACATTCACAAGTAGAAGAAAAATACAAAACAAAAAACCCTTAAAAAAAATACAAGAAATTGCATTTTGGCCACAGCTGCTTTGTTGCTATTGTTTTTGTTGTCTCTACCAGTTATGATGACATTGTCAAATGTCACAAAAATGTCACAGTAACAACAAAAAGAGATAACACCAACACAACCACAACAACAGCAATAACATCCGAATGATTATCTAAAAGGAAAACTCATGCGAATGCTCCACAAATTGCGCCATATCATTAAATAAACTAAAAAAGTAGAAGAAAAGAAGAAAACAAGGAAAGAGAAGAAGCACCAGCAGCAGCATTAATAGAAGATGAGGAATAAAGATAAAAGCTACTGCACACAGCAAACGCTTTTAAACGCAGAAGAGTTGTATTTTAAACGCCGCGGCGATGACTTTAATCGTGTGCATACGCATACATAATATGATGTCAAGTTCGAAGCGATTGTTGTTGAAGGTGAAATAATAATATTTGTTAACATCATCGGGCTCGAAGTTATATTAATGTTGAATAATTGTTTGTTGTTGGAATGCAAAGACCAGAAAAGTAATATCAAATCATAAAGCCTTGAAGCTTATGAAATTTGAGAACGCCTAAGAATATGTTGTAATTTCAATTTAACTCTCCCAGAAGAGTTGCATATTCATCGCCTGTATGATTCAACAATCTTCCAAATGTTCGCTGGGTATATACACAAACAAGTTTTTGTCCATGTGTGTGTCTAAAAACACCCACATATGTACGCTCACACCCACGCCTATGCGTGATAACCCAATCGGAATTGTCACGTTCATCTCAATAGTTGGCAGATAGATGACAATTGATAGATCAGTAGAACAACAAACCAAAGGAAATCGATATATTTTTTAGATTTATGACACCACAGTCTCTAGGGCATCATTAGTGAAAATCTTCCTTAGGCTGCAGAACTCCGTGTAGTTGCATAAAATGTATGTTATATGACAGCTGTAGAGTACCTATGGACTGTCCCAGAAAAAACTTTCGGTTTTATTTTGTTTGATTATACTCTACCTTATAATCTTATGGGTCTAAAAACACACAATACTTGTTTTATATAAAGTGACGTTTAATATGATGTACAACATTTGGTAATAGCACTTTTAACGACAAAGATGTCTAGCAAGCAACAAAAAGTTTGCGAATTCATTTTCTCCACATACCTGCAAAATCCAGAGTTAAAATATTCAGCTATAGCAAAAATAGTTGGTACATCAGATAGAACTGTTTTGACGGTTATTTCTAATTTAAGAAGGGTCTACCTGCTTCATGAAAAAAAGATTCAGGCAGAAAATCAGAATTTTCTAACTCAAGGGTAGTGGCGAAAGTGAGGGGTCTTCTTAAGCAGAATCCCAGCACCTTAGTGCGAGATATGGCGGCTAGAGCAGGTACATAAAAATCTACTGTACAAAGGATAAAGGAAAAAAGTAAGCTGAAGACATATAGAGTTTAAAAAGTACCAGACCGTTCTGATGAAAAGCAGTTGGTGGCTCAGATGCAAGCCCGAAAATTGTGTGAAAGGTACCTGACTAAATTTGAATGCTGCGTTATGGACGACGGAAGTTACGTCAAAGCAGATTTTAAGCCGCTAACTGGGCACAAATATTATACGTCACCAAAGAAGGGGCATGTACCTAGTAAATTCAAAGAAAACAAATTTCGAAATTTCCGAAGTAATATACCTATGGTTTGACAGGCCATATGCATCTGTGGCCTCAGAAGTAGATTCTTTGTTACACAATCAATTCAAAAGTTTATATAGACGAGTGCCTCGAAAAACGTGTTCTACCATTTATTCGTGCACATGAGGGTACAGTGATGTTCTGGTCCAATTTAGCAACCTCTCATTACTCTAAAGCTACGATGGAATGGTATCAAAGTAAAAAGATCAATTTTGTACCAAAAATAGCAAATCCACCCAACTGTCCAGAGCTTCGCCCAATTGAGAGATTTTGGGCTCTAATGAAAATAGATCTTCGGAGGACTGCAAAAAATTAACAAGATTTCAGACTTAGGTGGAAAATATCGTACCGTACTGTCGATGAAACAACTGTACAAAATTTAATGAAGGACCTTAAGAAAAAAGTTAGAAATTTTTGTAAAGAAAAAAAAAATGTTTATTTTTTTTTAGTTATTTATATTCTTAACACTAGCCATTATTAATAAAAAAAGACGAAACGTTTATGGGGTATTTTTTTATAACTGATAATAAAACCGAAAGTTTTTTTGGCACAGTCCTTATAAGGGTTATCAATTGAGAAGTTAGGCCAACATTTCGATTTTGGCTTGCGAAAACGAATTTTTGTAAATTCAAATCTTTCTCCATCTCTTGTCTAAGACATTTCACAATTTGCCCAGAGTGGGAAAATCGGAAGAGCTTTAGCAAACAAAATGACTCTATTCCAACTGGGAATGATAACTGTCGCATCAGCCTTCAATAATATGAAAAAAAAAAAAACATTAAAAAAGGATGCTAAAAATGCAAAAAATGTGAATTGAGATGAAAAATGCAATTTCACTTTGCTGCCTCTTAGCAAAAGAAAGCGAGAAATAGTGAAAAGCGTTCGCATGGCAAGCGAGATTTCAAAAAAAAAAAAAAAATGCGAATAACTTAAAAATAAAATTATAAAAAATCAAAGCGATAAAAATGATAAACCCACTCAAGAGAGTAAGCGCTTGAAGGCGGACTTAGCCTCGCTCTAGCAAATGTTGCACTTTTATAACCGTGGCACTTAACAGTGCTTTGAAAGTGGATAAATTTGAACAAAATTGAGGTAATCTTGTTAAGTGGAGGCGTTTGGCACTTGACGAAATTATTGAATATGAGGAATTTTATGGGAAAAGCATATTTATTGGTATAGTATTTGCTCTGATCAACAAGGCCAAAAACGAGTACAAGTTTTTTGTACCACCCGCCATGCACTTGCAAATTTGTGTTTTGGAAAGTATTCTTTAACCACACATTTTTAGCATACTTGACTTATGTACACATATTTAGTGTTTGAAAACTTTCAAAAAATATATTTTTAAAACTTCTGTTTCACACTTTTAGGCAATAAACTAAATTTGAAAATGTGTGAGAATCTGCTTTCTAGCCTTCAATAAGTTTTTGCTTTATTTTTTAATTATTTTTTGTGTAAAATCATGCCACTGTACTTCAGCGTTAGCAGCATATAGATGCATGATTTCATGCTACATGATACGCTTGGTTGCATGTGCAAGTGCTGCAAGCGTAGCATTTGCATAAATATTACTCAGGTGCCGCAAAGTATGCATAACTTTTTGAAAATGTAAAAAAATTATTTTTAATAATATTAGAACAAAAGAAATGACACATATGGTGGGAGTTTTTCATATCAGCACATGAATGAGCTACCATAGCAAATGGGGCTAGGAAGGGGTTGAGCTTGACGATATTACCATATCCATTTTGTTCAATAATGTTTGGCTTCAAGCTGTTATCCACAGAGTTTTTTGTACCATTGGAAAATTCAAATACATTACTTGTATTCATTTTAATGAAGTTCTCTATTTTTTCTTAATTTTTCAGCATACAGTAAGCACAGAAATAAATTTCAAATTCCTACATTAAAATAAAGCAAAAAGTCTTTTCTAACTTTGAAAAACTGGCTTTATAACCAAAACTTTCCTCTGCAAATTTTTGTATTTTACTCATCATTTCGTTGACGTTTTATAAATATACAGCAAAAATAAAAAGTATGCCTAGAGACAAATAATTGTAGCTGTTTATGCTAATAATAAGGTTGAACTAGTAATTTGAATTATAAAGACTGTCCGAAACAAAACCATAATAATTGAAATTTATGAAGCTACAAAAACTACAGGCTAACTAATTTTGACTAAACTTAAAAGGTTAACCATTGCACGCGATGAGATTTAATGGCATTATCTATAGAAAACCTTTAATAAAAAAAACATAAGAATGGGGTCATAACCAAAAAGAACATTGTGGCCATTCAAAACAAAGCTTAGTGTACGCTGTTAAACCATAAAAAATGATACATTGCTTGGCTAAATTGAAATGGTGTACATTTATGCAACAACAAAAAAATAATATAAAGCAAAAACATGAGAAAAACACAGAAAAAATAAAATATAACATCAATCTTCATAAGGACAAACAGGACACAGCAGTAGCAGCAGCAATAGCAAAGGGTGTATCGTAGTAAAGAGTCAAAAAAAAAAAACATTTATCTCCTTTATTGTTTTACAATTTGTAAAAATGTTTTGTTTGTTCTCTTGTAGCTTTGGTGTTAAAAGTGAATTATCCTACTACGCTTCCGTACATCTCTTTTTTTTCTCAATGAATCTCAACATTCAGTGGCGGCTGCAGTAATAATCAATAAGGATCAGATCAGGTTTGATTAACTTTAACTTGACTTCCAAATATTGACTGTAGTTTTGGTGCCGAGAAGCTGCACTTTTTTTTTAACTATGGACCTTATATTGATTACATTATTGGCAAAAAATTTTGATATCCTACGTGGTTTTCTAGATTTTGCCTTGTAAAAAAAAAGTTTACATGAAAAACAATTTACATTATTTAAATAAAAACTTTCTTTTTCGCAACTTTCGTGAATGATGTACAGTGGGACTTTCACGTTGCATCCCCCAATCCCATCGGCCTTGGTATCTGTCTTCCATAGTCTTAAGGTCCTGGTAAAACCGCTCCCCTTGTTCTTCGCTATAGGATCCAAGATTGTCTGGGAATTGGTCAAGATGACTGTGAAGATAGTGCACTTTGATGGACATATTACATCCTAAGTTATTAAAGTGCTCTAGCATGTCATTTTTTACAATTTCAGAGTAATTTTCTGACTTTTGTTGAGTGAGCAATAGCAACTGAACCAAATTTGTTACCATTGTGTAGATGGACACACTTAAGACTTCGTTTAGAGCTGTCTATAACGAGACGCCATTCATTTGGATCTTATTTTGAAAGGCCCATTTTGAGAATAACGCCTTGCACATCCGAACAAAAAAAAATATCATTTTCCGATTGAAAAAATGGCAGCAAGTCTTGCTCTCTTGTTTGATAGAACGTCACTTTTGTACCTGACAACAACAAGTTTTTTTCTTTGGCTTCTAAGCCAACACCTCTGCTGATTCTTTAGGGAGTTCAAGATCCCTTATCAAATCATTTAATTCTTCTTGGGTAAAAGGTTTTGGCTCTGCAGATGGTATTCCATTGAAATCGCTGTCGCTTCTTACTTCATTAATGACTTCTTCAAATGATGATTCACGAATGGAACAAAATGCTGGAATAGGTACTTCCTCTGAATGTGGTAAGGGTCTTCTAGTGGAATCTAAGTCTGGATAAATCATTATTTTAACGTTTGCACCACGTAAATTAATACAGCAGAAGTAACAGTCATCGAAGTGATTTTTTTGTCCTTTCCATTGCATAGGCACTCCGAACCTCATATGGTTTCATTTACCACTAATACACTGTCTAAAGTGTTCAAAGCACATTTTACAAACAATTTGGGGTATCCACAGCTCGTATTCATCCAAAATTTTCGACTTAAAGTAAGCAAAACAAGCACTTTTTATAAAATCTGTTATAGGGTTTCTGAACTTTTTCACTGTGTATTCACCATAAATGTAACAAAACACATTTGGATCATTGAGAGAACTTGAAGACATGATATAAAAATCAATTTATTTTTAGAAATCTATCGATAAAATAGAAAATTATGCAAACGGAAGTACTTCTTACAGCGAATATTCAAAAGTAACGGTTTGTCAAAAATGACATGTAGGAAAAATAAATTAAAAATATTTTTAATGTTGCCAGTACATACTTAATACAAAACCTATACTATATCTCGGCACCAAATTTTTTTTCCGATTTCTTGACCTGTGATATCAATGATTTGTCCCATTAAAAAAACCTTTGCAGATAATCTAATAACCGAGAATGGATTAAACCCATTTAAAATTTATGTTTTTACAGCCGTTTTGATAAAGTTGCGAATTCAGGCTATTTATTTATACGACTCTATTTATTTCAATTCAATTTTTCTTACATGAATGCCATCACTTCTAATCATTTAAAATTCCCAACCTATGTTAATGTGTTTTATGTACGTGTTTTCAAAAAACAGTCTTTATTGAACAAATCTCTCAATCCGGCTTAAAACTCTCTCGGTAATACACAACGCAGCACGAATTTTGTGTTTGGGTTCTAGTAGTCAAATTTTGATTTCTTTCATATAACTAATAAAAGAAAAATGGTTTTTTTTACTTGAAGCTTGCTTTTGTTGGAATCAGAACGACCTAAAAATGCGAAAATCACGGTTTTTCGACATATTTGAGGCAAAGTTACATCGAAAAGTAAAGCTTTCTAAAAAAACCAGTAATGGGGTCCAAAAGAACTACTATATCTCTTCAAAAGAAATTTTGAGTTATATCGATATCTTTTTTTTTTTCTCCGAAATACCGTCAATACAAATCTTCATAAGTTTCAGTAACGCAACTTTGTAATAAACTTCAATTTACGACATTTCGAAGAAATAAAAATGGTATCAATAAAAGGTAAAGTGGATTTTGAAAAGAAAAGGAGTTGTTCTTTTGAACCCCGTTAATGGTCTTACAAAAAAAAATTGCCTTTCAATGTAACATAACCTCAAATGTATAGAAAAACATGGATTTTCGCAGGTTAGAATATCTCGAAAACCAGAATCATCAGAGAAGTTCCGACCTTGTATTCGAACTCAGCGTATCAAGAACATTCAGAAAAGTGTTTCAGGTATCAAAGCTAAAGATTTGACCAAATTTTGACGCATTGTGTTATTGAAAAGAAATGAGAAAAGTTTAAGCTTAAAAAAAAGACGTTATTTCTTTCAATAATCGAACTCTTCAATAGCGACTCAAAAAAAGAAGATTTGTTTAATTTCCTTAAATATTATGTGTCATATTTGTACTTAGAGTGTAGAGCTTGTCACAGAAAGCATATGTTTTCGAAATCTTCGGAACTTTGGTTTATTTAAAAAATGTGGGATTTGTTCCAACGAAAATATAAAAGAATGCCGAAAAAAAGATTTCATTAAATTTTTCCTATAAAGTCTAAGATCTGGTCTACAACGTCCTTTTAAATAAGTCATGAATTTTGAATTAGGAAAAATCGATTATTTTTTTATTTTTTGTATCAATACTTAAGCAATTCAAGAACATGTACACAAAGCTATAGAAACCAATTCAAAGAATTTCGGCCGGAGTCGGTCGTGATCTTGTCCGCAGGTCTTTTATGAACTTTGTATTGAAAAGTTGTGCTATCGAAAACTTTGAATCGCGTTTTCTTTAGTTTTAATGTTTACAATTTCACAAAATTTGAGGGCGTGATTACGAAAAAACTGAACTGACTTGACCGACTTATTCAGTATTGTATTTTCTTTAAAAAACAATGAAGCCATTTTTAATGAAAACTAAACCCTAAATATTTTTCTCTTTTTCTTGAACCGCCACTGTTGATTTCGTTTTGCTACAACATTGCATCCATTGAAAGCAATTCAATGTAATTTGAGTAGAATTTTATTACAAACTTAAATCGCATTTTATTGCTTTATGGCTTTACTTTGATAGCAATGACTACTACTACAAAAAAAAAAAGAAACTCGTATGCAAATTTGTTACTTTTGTTTGTATGTGTAAGTGCAAGTGATGTTGATTTAAAATGTATTGTAACTGAGGTAAGTTCTCTTATTTACTCACAAAAATTCCTTAGGGCATTAACAACGACCGGAAATGTCCATGAAATGCGATGCCATGCAAATACAGCAGCATCGGCATTGCATGCGCTGTCATGAAGTTGTTATTTTTGTTGTTGGCATTGTTATTACATTGCAAGTAAATTGAAGGTAAAATTTAAACTTGGCTCATTTCCGGCACACTTTGCAGAAAATAACACACCTACACACGCTAATATACACATACATACATGCATCAAATGCACCGGAAATGTTAAAGAAATTTATTTTCTTTCATTGTTCCCAGTCAACAGTTGAAAGATTGTCGAAACTTACAGGCGACTAATTTATAACACTGCTGGTATATAATAAAAATAGTTTGAGTTTTGAGAATATTCTTAAATTTTATAATCCGCATATTGGTTGTATGTATTTAAAAATCTAATGAAAATCTTGTGAACAAATTTGGTGAGCAAAATTGATCTATAAAAACCTTCTTAGTCATCACACTGGTCGCCAGCGGGCGTTATAGACATTATCCTTTTACAAAATATTTTAAATTAAAAAAAAACTATGTTTTTTTTCCTCAATATACCAGATATCAATACCCGCAGCAAAAGCCATAAGTTCTCATATTTGCATGCAATAAATTCAAAGGGCTTTTTGTTTTTTCATCAAACTAACGCAACAATAGCTCAACCTCTTCCTGTGCTCCCTCAAATAACAGCAACACATGAAACCACTATTGACACGCATTTCCACATCGATTTCAAAATTAATTTTTTTTGCGCCAATGTCGCCATAACGTTGGCGCTTCGCATGCAGCCGCCATATTAGCTGCCACGACAGCCATTTAGCCAACAAAACAGCCAGCCAGCAAGCCAACAAATAGGCGAGAAAAAATAAACCAGCGTCCATCCCCAACCAAATAGCCGTAAATAATAAATAAACAAACAAACAAATAAAATATAATGAAAATGTTCTAGCCCTCAACGCTGTTTACGCATACAAAACAATAAAAATGCAAATGACGCAGAAAAAATAGGATCGGACGGGTTCAGTAGAACTTGAAAGTCTTTGAAATAATAATCAGCACTTCATAAAGTAATGAGCGTCATTTAAAATGCGAATTGCAAAAAAAAACATCGGCAATTGAATTTTAAATCAGTTTTTAAATAACTACTGCTGCAGCCATAAACAATGACATACGATGCATGAATATGAAATAATTGGCAACACTGGTCCAATAAAATGACCAACAGCATATAATAATTCATGCGGAAACTATTAAAATAATAAAATTATAATTAAATTACAATTTTCATGTTGCAATGCATTTTAACGAGCGGATACAAAGAACATAATGACGTGCAGGAAATGAGCACGAATTATGAGAAAAAAAAGTCAGCAAATTTTTGTTTTTAATTAAATAAAATACATATCATGTGGAACCAGCAAGAAAAATCAACTACAAAAAATGTTAAAATGTTGAAAACATTAACAATAAAGTGGCAAGCAGAACATATAGCACCCACGTTATTTCAGTGTGAATGGCACCCATTAGGAATTTTTTTAAAAGATCATCCTTGCTTTGCAAATGACAACAATAGCTGCGTTTTATTCGCCATACGCTGCTAGTTATCTATAGCTAGCAAGTATAATTGTATGGGAAAGCAAAAGAAAACCGCAGACTTAACGAGTTAAGCTATAGTTGCTGTGTATTAGATAACAACTTGCTTAAGTGTCAGGGCTACACATCAGATTTGGATTTTCCTTATTGTGCATTTTGAAATGAAAAGAGAAAAGCTATTTCGCACAAAGACAAATGTTGAAAATATCAGGCAATTGAAATAAAAACAAGTTAAGGTGTTATCTTCGGCCAGGTCGAAACTCACATACCCTACACTGCACTGAAAGTCCATTTTAAATAAATGTTAAAAGTCGTTGAAGAGGTTGAATAAGTCGAAAAAAATGTGAAATGTAAAAAAGGTTGAAAGGGGTTGAAATATGTTGAAACAGTTGTAAAAGACTGAAAAAGTCGAAAAAATGTGGCAACCATTGAAGAAAGTTGAAAGATATTCAAAATGTCGAAAAATATGAAAAATGTTGAAAAAAGGTAAAAGTCGAAATAATATGAAAATGTTCAAAAAAGTTGAAAGAGGTTAAGAAATGATGAAACATTTCAAAATCGCTGAAAAAGTTTTAAAAATTAAGAAAATAATGAAGAAAAATGAAAAAGGTTAAAAAAGTCAAACAAATACATATGGGATATATTGGAAAAAGTTAAAAGGTTGATAAAGTCAAAGAATATGAAAAATATTGAAATAAATCGGAAAACAACTAAGAAATTGAAATGTGTCACGCCCACTTCTCCAATTCCGCCTACTTTTGGCTTACTAAACTTTATTCGTCATTAACATCCACATACCAAACCTTAGCCCAATGGGTTGTATAGTTTGCAATATATGCCGTAATTAATCCTAAAATTTAGGGCGGTAACACACCCACTGGTGTAACATAGTCCGATTTGTATCCAGAAATAGCTTTCCATAAGCAACACTCTCTCACCAAATTTTAGTATGATTGATCTCATATTTCGATGGATATGCTACTTAAGGTATTTTACTTGTATTGGGAGTGTCACGCCCACTGGTGCTATCTCGCCCACATTTGATTCAGCAAGTAAACCACCTTAATTAAATTTCATACCAATTGTTGCAATAGTTCAATTATTATAGCGATTAAAACTTTATGGTTATATAGGAGGTGCCACGCCCACTACTGCAGCTCCGTCAATTTTAATTTAATTTCAAGCCCATAGCAGCCGACACCTCTATGCCAAATTTTATGAAGATTACTCTCATAGCAGACTATCTACTTATAACATTAAACGTTTTTTGCTTTGCGCCAAGTTTTTGCAAAAACATACCTTCTAGCAAGTGTATCTGCCTTATTAAATTTCATAACAATTACGTTGTTAGTTCTCTTAATATAACGTTTATAAATACTGTGGGCTGTGTCACGCCCTTTAACAAGTTTTTTTAGTAAAATGGCTGAGCTTGTATTGATGACTGCTTTTATCGGCATCATCTCCAAAATTTGGTTGAAAATCGTTTGTTTAATCGTTTTTAGCTGTTGAAAAGTGCTACACCCACTTTTACGACTCCGCCCACTTTGATCACAATTTAAGATATATTTGAAATGTATCCGTTAACCAAATTTCATCACAATATCTTGCACGGCTTACGAGATATGGCGGTATAAAGGTTGAAATTTAGGGCTGCGCCACGCCCCTGTAGGAAGCTTTGCAAAATTGAAACCTAGCCTAGTGCTAATCTTGTTCACATATGCATCAAAATACCAACTTTCATCAAAATCGCTGCAACTTTTTTTAAAATTGGCCTGGGTAAATATACATAGAATATGGGCGGTAGGCGTGTCTGTGAACCGATTTCTCCCTTTTTCAATAGCAAGATGCCTGTAAGAAGGTGTGATCTGAGTTTGACAATTTTACTCAATTAGGTTTCTTGGTAACCTGTAAACCTGCGTTCAACAGACGGACATCGCTAAATCAACTCAGATGGTGACGCTGATCAGGAATATATACATATTATATACATATATACATATATACTTATATATATATATATATATACATATATATATATATATATATATATATACATATATATATACTTACATATATACTCTTCCCCTCATCTATGTGTTACAAACGAAATGACAAAGTGAATTTACCCTCGGTGTAGATTATAAAAAGTAGAAAGGACAACAAACGAATATTCACATAAGCAACGAGTAGCGAACTTTGCACTTGGTCGTTCTTTTCGCATATAGGTAGCGACTTGGCGAATAAAACGCAGCCATTATCAAAATTATTCGAATAGCAACAACTCTTAAAAATTTTTGTATTTTCCAATGGGCCTAAATGTTATATATAATGTTTAAAAAATAAAAACAAATCTTATTGCAAGCGTTGCCAACTTGGCGTGAATGTGTATAAGCGAAAAAAAGATTGAAAAATCGTTGGTAATTAAACAAAAGCAGCAGTTATAAATTTTTGAATTTATTATTTTTGTTGTAGTACTCTTGTTAAATTTTTGCATTTCACATTTCTTTTGAACTTTGCCAGATATGTACATCCGCTGCCAGTCTGCTTGACTCATCCTGAGCGCCCTAAGTTAGTGAGTTGCTGTTAGGCGTAGCAACAGCATACTTGTTGTTGTTGTTGTTGCTGTTGTTGTTGTTGTTAACAACTACTTAATGTCAACAGTTGAACAGCAGCAACAATGTTGTTGCTTTTTGTAATTCATTTTTGTGTTGTTTATTTACATTTATTTTTTTTTTATTTTTTGTTTTGTTGAGTTTGAAATAATGAAAACAGGATGAAAAAGTTTAATTAAAAAATTAACCATCAGTAAGTTGCAACAGAAAAGAAAACTAAAAAAGCAACAAAAAATGGGCAGAAAACTGGTGTCTTGTCATTCAAAAAAATAATTGCCAACATTAGAGAGAAGAACTTTAAATTTAAAGAAAGTTCGTCTTTAGTATCAAAGTCGAAGGTTTCCTCTGATTAAGTATTTTTACTGAATACTATCATACTCTCGTAAAACGAAAAGGAATCGAAAATTTAATTTTAATACGCAATTTATTTCAATTGTCTTAACTCTTTGACTAACAGAGGACACATGTGTCTCAAAGTCCAAAATATTCTTCAAAAAAAAGGTTTAACGCGAAATCATTTTAACTATGTTACAAAAGCAAGCAGAAATGTCTACTTTTGAACATTTTTAACGTAAATTCGACATAAAAGTGAATTATAATAATTTATTTTTAGTTTGAAATAAGATACTAATTATTCATGTAGCAATAGAAAATAATTTTTAAAAACAGCTGTTGACAACTAATTGGAAACGAAATCATACGTTGTGTTATTGGTAGTTTTTCTCATTTATTTTTCTATGTGTACCAGAAAATTTCTACATAATATAAATGTGGGATATGTAAGCTTAAAAAAAAGAATATAATTGAAATCAAATTCATAGCACAAAAAAGTTTTATGAGAGATTTCCTGCTCAAACCTCAGATTTGACTGAGTCAACTAATTGGAAACAAAATAATGTTTGTAAAAAATAAAAAAAAAACTTGAAATTTGATAAGTATGACACAAAAAAAAATGTTCCTCTCAAAAAGGGACCTCGTAAGACTTCTGGGTACAAGTATCGCCAGATTGTGCTCAAGGCAAAATTGGATCCTCATAAGACTGCTGCAGACATCCAACGTGAAATAATTGATCAATACGATCTTTCGCTTATCAATTGGTTGAGGCTGGACTCCATGGACGTATTTCACGCAAGAACCCATTAGTGACAGTTAAGCAGAGGAAAATTTGCATGCAATCCGCTAAGACGCATATCGGTTTTCCGCTTATCAAATGGAAGTTTGTGGTATGGAGCGACAAAACGAAGATCAACCGCCTTGTCCTGGATGATGGAAAATATGTAAAACGTTCAAAAGGGGCAGACTTCCATTTAATGAGCGGCCAACCGGCATGCGTCTTAGCGAATTGTATGCGGCTTTTCCTCTGCTGAACTGGCACCAAAAGGTTCTTCGTGAAATTCGTCCATGGAGTCCAACGAAATCTATATCAGTATAAGCCAGAATCTACAATCATTGCCACAAGAATTAATACAGTAGTGTTGAATCACGTAATTTTGGCGGCCAATTGGTTTCATAATAGCAAGAAATCAGTTGAATTTTGAGTGAATTCAAAGTTGAAATTTCCACACTTTGCTTATCATTACCAAAAAAAAAAAAATAGAACTCTACCGAACACAAATGACACCAACGTTGCCAGACTTGATGAAATTTATGAAGTGTTATAATTTTTAAAAGGTAAGACACTTTAAAGAAAAATACCCTACACAACACAAAAAATAAGTGACGTCAAATTAGAACATAATATTTCGTCAAAGTTACCATGGAATAACTTTTGCGAATGGGATACATATTTTAAATACTAAACGGCATGTTCGAGGTCCTAATTTTCTTAATTACATTAAATTTACGTTTTGAACAGTTTTTATTCCAGCAAAATTTTAAAAAAAAATTTCTGCTAGAAATCTACATGGAGTTACAATGGAACTAAATACAATGGAACTGAATAAATACAACAGCGGATTGGAATTTATCATAAGAAAAATATCAACAATAGATATTGCGGCCGTACTGGGTGCAAAAAAAATGATTGAATTTCAACCATGAAATAGAAATTTTAAACTTATATCCTTAATAAAATTTATAGTACTTACTAAAAAATACCTATAGAATGAGGTGTATATTATAGAAACCGAAAATCATTAACTTATGAGGAGTTATAATTATGCTATTGAATTTATTTAGTTCTAAATTTGAAAGGGCTTTTACTCCACTGTTTGATCAAGGAAACTGAAATTTGGGGATTAGGTCAAATGTTAAAACAAACTCCTCTTCAATTTTATACTTTTCACGTTTTCAGCCAGCTAATATATGTGGGCGCCATTTGACAACAGAAGGTGACATTCCCCATGCAATTAAAATACCTATAATGCTATATCTTGGTATCTAAAATAGATTTTTGTAGAATTTTTTAGTAATATTATAAGATTTAATTTCAAAACTTTTTAACAAATTTAAGAAAAATATTTTTTTGAAAAAAAAAATATAGAAAATATGTTGAAAAAAATTAAGTTTTTCATAAAATTCGGCAAACACTTCAAAGGAATAAGTCTTATATGCTTCAAACCAGTAAGTATTTCTTAACAAAAACGCATTTTTTACAAATTTGAATTTTTTTAATTACTCCAATTTTAAACAAAATTTTTTTTTATTTTTTCCATTGCAAAAACTACTTCACATGCAATCAATTTGTGAATTGAACTTATCAACGACATGCGAATCAGTTGCAAGTGGAAACAAACGTTGAATTAATAATGCCAAGAATGATGATGATACTTTTTGTTTGTAATTCTATGGTGTATTTTTTATTGATTTTGTTCAAATAGTAGCCACGCTACAAATAACTTAATTAATGATAGGTAGACGACAGACAGCTGGATAGACACATAAAAAAATACTAAGACAATAAATAATTAAAAGCAGCTCGTAATATTACAACACAAATAATTAATAAATAATTGAAAAATAAGAAACTATACAATTCATTATATTTTAGCATTGACCTCGACCTTTTTTTGGTCAGTATTTCGTTGTCATGCAATGCTAACAAAATAACTTGTAACTTCCAACTTCATGGCACAATACAAACCTTAAATCGTTAAGTTGTAAAGCGAAGAATTTAAAATTTTCAAGTTTCTTATAAAAAAAATTGGCTTTATTTCTTTGTTTCATATTTGTTTTGCATTACTTTTAAGTGTTGGCAGCAGTAGTCGCATTTTAGGCGCATAAAAAGACTTAACGCTTAATTACACAAACGATAAACATATGCACACGCACGTACAAGAAACACACACAAACTAATAAGCATATGCTGCTATATGTATGTGCGCGTTATGTATTTGGCTTTCCCCAGCAAACATAATTTCATAGCTAGAAGAGTTAAATTAATTTATATTTACGTTGCATATTCTTAGGCTCAACATAAATGAAACTTTTATTTCTATTTCCCCATCAAGAAAATTCAATTGAAATTCTTTATTTTGAATTCGCGGTTTCTTTCAGACAATCAATAGCTTGACTTCAGAAGCGTGAAATCAAAACATATCACTTCTGCTATGAATAATGTTTGCTGGGTTTTGCTTAGTGTTTGTGCTTGCATTACATATTTTCGGGGAGCAGGCTGTGATTTTTAACATTTGTGTTTTTGTGTATGTGATATAAAAATATGTTGAAATAAAGTAATTCGAAGGTTTTGAAAGACTTTGGTGGGATTTTGAAGAAAATGAATCTTTAAACGTTTTTTTCTTTTAGTTGCGAAAACTTGGAAAGGACTTTTTTATGAAATGCTTGCTTGTGCAAATACGCATTTAGTTCTTTGCAATACTTACGATAATAAAGTTTGTACTTAGTTCAGAATGCTTACTTATGGAAAGAGCTTAATTTTATATGGTTTGGCAAATTCATACAATTCAATATGCAGTATGTAACTTAGTAAATTTTAATTTTTTAAATGATGAGATAGATAAAATGTAACTGAGCAAGCAGCTTTCAAGACATTTTCTTTAGAAGTTTGCAGAAATTACATGAAGATAAACATTTAAATAAAAATCATTGCGAAGTTTTCAAAATATTTGCACTGCGAATTGAAAAAGGTATGTAATCTTTTAAGTGAGTGTAAAACATATATTCAGTAATGAAAAATATTTTTCCATTTTATAATAGGTTTCACTAAAAAAATTTTACCTTGGAGACCTATAATTCTGATACAAAATAGACGCTCACAATGTTTTACATTATAAATAAACAGGCTATCAAGAAATATCATGCAATTAAATGTCACTCATACGCCATGTTAACTCCAGCTCCTTTTTATTGCCTTGATTGCCCATTAATTAAAATTTTAAAATATAAAAGCCAATCCTCTTTGATGTTACAATTTGCTTGATATTTATTTTTTCTTTTGTTTTTTAATTAAATGTCGCTATCGACCAGAAATGTCAAAACTCTTCACATTTAAAATGCAAAAATTTCACTCTCATAAGCGACCAACCAAAAAACAAACTGCACATTTTATTTGATTTTTATTTTCTGTGGTGGACAATAGTGACGAAAGCTACAACAACAAACAACAGAACAAAATCAACAGAAATAACAAAATTGTGGCACAACTGTTGTTTTACTATGGCATTATTCATTTTGAGTATTTTGAACGAGGAGGAAAAAAAAAACTATAAATTTTGAATTTCTGTTTGTTTTGCAGCTTCCACCCATCCCATGTTTTTTAAGTTTTATATAAATATTTTGTCAATGACTTGATGCGTTTTGTCATGACTTACTGTCGGGGTTTGGTTCAAAATAACAGAAACAAAATATGTCATAGTTACTGTCAGTTTGTGGTTTTGTTTAGTTTTAAGTCAAGGGAATGCAAATAACAGCTATAGTATGTTGTGAATGCATTCCGTAAGCCACCCCTTACTTCTCAAACATAGCACCGCTAGCGATTCAGTTGATGGATGGAATATTTTCTTCAACTACTTATACTAACTTTTCAAAAAATTATGTAAAAGCAACGAAGCTATGTAAAAATATAGTGCCTGCATTTGTTGATTTATTTTTTTTAAGCTATTAGTACACTTTTTTTAATAAAATAATATTATTTCTTGAAAAAAATTTAGTTTTTTATATAAATGGTAAACATTTTTTCCTTTGACTTACGTAAAAAATCATGTAATCAACTAAAACTTTACATTAACTCCATCAGTCAACATGACGTATGAATAACATTTAATTGCACATTTGACTGTAATCGCATTTTTAATTCAACGTAAAAACTTTCTTCAATCAAATGTTGAACAAATTGCTCAATAAAAATTTCTTCGTAAATACTCTTACTATACATATGTCTTCTTAAACATAAATCAGTAATAAGTGCCACAATAGCTTAAAGTTGAATTTTTTCTGATTTTTCACAGAGCGCACAGCAACAAAACTACAAATGACTTTACGCTGAACGTTGAACGTTGGCTTAGATTCTCAAACGCTTTGTAACACAAAACTCTTCTGACTGCCCTCTGCTATGTGGCAAAAATTAATGAAGTACAAAGCGAAAAGCTGGAGCGACAAATTAATAGACAAACCGACATACAGAGAGACAGTCAGCGGCTTAAATATCAGTACGTTCGTTCAGACAGTTGAAAAGGCAAAGCACGAAGTTACTTTTGGGTTTGTCTCGCCATGACGTCGCTTTCTATTTGAATTTTTTCTTTTCTAGTTATGTGTTTTTTTTTTTTGAGCTTAATGGTTTTTTCCGCCTTTCATTTTTTGGGAAAAATGGAAAATTAATGAAAGGTGTTTAAGGAAAACATCAAAATAAATCGATTTTTTTTAGTGGTTTTTTTTCTAAATAGTAACGCATAAAAATGAGGTGGAAGAAAAAATGTTGCTTTATAAATTTAAAAATTATAAATATTCAATGGTTGCTCCATAAAACAGCAGTTTTATAGAGTTTTAAAATGTTGACTTTAGTTTATTGTTCAAATTGAAAAAGTCTGAGAAATTCTATCTAAAATTTTTCGATACTTTTTTTGGATTGAATGCCTCAAGTTCATGGCAGTTAATCCAAAAGGTTATTTACATCTTCTATATATTCTTGGTCAGCATTCCCTCTCAAATGATATAGCCATGTTCACATATGTTTGTCGTTCTTTCTATATTAGTCACGATTATGGGAAACCCTGATGATGCACCAATTATCTGAACAGTTATTAGTGGTTTCGAACATTTTGAAAATCTATTAACAGTCACGTCAACAGCCAGCACAAAGGATTTTTATTATACCTTAGGACTAATCAATGGAACCATAGAGCAAAATTTTAAAAAATTTAATACCGCTAGAGAGCGTATGTAATTTGTAGTAATGATGTAAGTATATATCTTGATATTTTAAGGTGTGGCTTCTCCCGTAAAAGTAAAAACTTTGCAGCGCTATTTTCAAGTAAAATTTTACTTTTTGCTCAATGTTTACTTGTACCATCAGATGTTTTCATAACATATATATTTATTATTATTATAAGTGGGCATGGTGCTTCCCATATCAATAAAAACTATGATATTATGTGCCGAACTTCAGTCACGCAAATTTTAGCAAACTTCTGCTAAGCACAGAAAACTCTTCAAGCGTATTTTACCAATTGATATGTAAACATTTGTTGATATAAGAAAGCACTGGCCATAAAGCGGGCGACGTAATAGAAGTGGGCGTGGTACCTTCGTATAAGCAAAACATGTGTTACGCTATGTGCTGAAAAGGCACCACAGAAATTTTACCAAACTTGGTACGCAAAACCTCATTACAAAAAAGTGGGTGGGGTTGGACAAGTTATTGTTGCACCACACATACAAATAAAAACTTTGCTATGCGTAGAAAACAAAGTGAAAACTTTACCAAAGTTTGTGTTGCATCATTTTTTTTGTGTTTCAACGGCACAGAGAATCAATTACATTATGTTACTTAGTTTGCTGTTCAGTACAGAGAGTGATAACACAAAAAAAAAGAACAAAGTGACAAAACCAAAAATTTGGTGACATGAACAACAAATATTTTTAAACATAAATTTTCGATGCAATAATTTCAAGCTCTCTCTGTTAAATAGCTTAGAATATTTTTTTGCGGTATATCGAATATGTACAGTCAAATGGACGACATATTGACATAAACTTAGTTTTCAACAAAATTATAAATTTATGCATATTTTCCATCATTCACTTGCATATATTTTGAATTGATGTATATCGACCAAACCTTGACCCAAAAATTTGTTTATTTTTGGCATCAAAATTAGACGCGACATAACTTCGTTTGAGCTATTTGACTGTCATGCGGTTGAAGCACATGAAGCTCATATTGTACACAATCGGATTTTATCTATAAATCAAATTCACACAAATTCGTAGTAGTGTAGGTGTGGTAAACTGACACAATTTCCAACACACCCACACGCACAAAGACAGCCTACTCAACTCAATAAAATTGCAATTTGCCGTTGATTTGTTTTGGCTACTAAAGCAACAGAGGAATGAATTACATTGACTTAAACATTGCTGAATTTACTGGTACTCACGGAGACTTTGAAATCTTTGGGAAATGCACTTTGGGAGTTGTCAAAATCCCAAAAAAAAAATATAAAAACATTTGCAAAATAAATGTTAACTAATTTAATAACTTAAGCAAACATTTAAGTAATAATCAGGTGTAAATATTTCTGTAAATGGGAATTCCAATTTTGGGTAAAATAATGCCAAAAAAAATCATAATATTTTTTAAGTGATTTTTCTCTTAATTTCAGAGAAAAATTTCCTGCTGTCTTCAACTAAGCTTTCATATTTATTTCGATCAAATTTTGAAAATGCCACCACAAAGTACGAAATATGAATTTTTAACCAAAGCATAAAAAATATTTTGCATGTACCTAAATTGTGTGCCACTCTAATATAAACGCATACATTTGTAACACATATGTATCGACTAGTAAGTCTGTTCAATTTTTTATTTATTTGCTTGCAATTTACATTGTTAAATTGCTGCTGTTGGTTGGTGTTGCCATTGTTTTGATTGTTGTTGCTGCATACAACAACTATTTTTGCTTTATTCGCATGATTGCTATTAGTTGCCCCCTAGCGGCCAATAAAACAATTACTAATGCTCTGCTCCATTTTGTGCCGTATTGTTATATCTCGGATCTGCTCTTCTGCACTTTGCTCTGTTAGGTATTAACATTCTCTTTGTTTTTATGGTTTTGTTTTAAAATTCAAAATTTCATTCACTAACAAAAATTTGAATTTTCAATTTTATTTTTGTGGTTGGCGTTATGTTGTTGTTGCTTTTACATTTACTTATGTGATTGTGCGAAAATGCGGTTGTTGAGAAATTTTGCTATACCATATGCTGAAAGTAGAATTTTGCTGCATTTTGACCTTTCTAGCAAAATATTTTTTGAGTAAAGGTTTTGGTTTTCTTTTATTTTGGAAAATGTTTAAAATATTGTTAGTGTTTTCTTATACGTCAGAATCTAAAATTTATTCACCTCAACTAAGGGTTTTTTTAATTTATATTCCATCTTTGCTATTGTACACATAAAACTGTACCGACTAATTCCTATAAAATCCGAAATTCTACACAGAATACAGAGAAATGATCCACAGTTCGGTTGTAAGTGGAATTTGTTTCATTTTCAGTGGGATGTAGATAATATTAATCTGATAAAAAGTATATAATGGCACAAGTCTGAATTTAAAGTTCAAAGTTTAAAAGATATATATTGGATCAAATATTGAATAAATGTTGTATTGACATTTGCCTCTCTATATCTTCAAAACTGTGCAAAACTCAGAATTTTGCCCAAATCTATTTAAGAGACA
Source organism: Tricholauxania praeusta (assembly GCA_949775025.1). Lineage (NCBI taxonomy): Eukaryota > Metazoa > Arthropoda > Insecta > Diptera > Lauxaniidae > Tricholauxania > Tricholauxania praeusta. Next base: position 128,758,497 of record OX459030.1, on the reverse strand, counting down.
ATATTTTATTAAATCAAATTCATTTACTTGAAACAAAATATGTTTTTTTACTGATTTTTGGTGGTTGAACTCGAAGCCGGTACTTGTTTTGCCTCACCACATCAGAATTCTTTTAAAGTTTTTTAGTTAATTATGGTAATTTATATAAATATGCTAGATTTTTACGATCAGCAAAAGAAAAATAATTTTTTCAATACTTTTTATGTGTACAACAGAAATAATGGCTAATGTTGTCCGAAAAAAAAACTATTTTCCATTAATTAATACAACAGAAGATGCAACAAAATTTAAAAACTTGCTTAAGTTTTATTCATTTTTTGACGAAAAATATAATAAGTTTTGAAACGCTCCTTGTAAATATCAGTTTTGCTCTAAAGAATAGTCTTCGATAGAAGTAAGTCTCCGAATTTAATGCGTTCTCGAAAAATTCAAGAACATGAGGTCATTTCACAAACTCCAATGTCAATAGTATTTCAGAAAAACGACCAAATTCTTTATGCGATTCTTGAAATTGAAATTCATAAATATGACTCTACATGTTAAATAAAATTTCATTAAATAAGTTTATCTCGTTATAAGTTGTATTTCAATTCAATTCAGCTATTCAAGCTACCTGGATTTATTAAAAATCACTTCAACTTTAACCCCTATGCATGTAATCCTGGAGGAGCGTTGAAGCAAAGGTTTTCACTTAAGGGGACATGACACCTTCAAAAAATGTGTTCTTAAGTGTTTTGAAATGCGTATAACTTTTACAAAAAACAAGATATCATTTTGAAACTTTACACACATATTTTGACAAAAAACAATATTTTAAAAAATTTTTTTTTAATTTTTTTATGAAATTTATGACCACTAAACACCAAAAAATCACAGCGGGCATGATTGCAGCTCACTGGAATATCCGAAAAAAAATAAAATAAGAGGTTTTAATCAGCATCAAACCCGCCAGGGAATGAACTACAGGCAAAAATTTTGATCCAAAAATAACAAAATGGCGTAATTTTATCGAAAATTGCCAATTTTTCGGGCCAAAATAGTGCCAAAAATCAAAAACTATAATACCGATCTTTTTGTCCGCAGTTCATTCCCTGCATTAATATGTGCACAGCAACATATTAAAAGTTCAGAAAGATCGGTTGAGTATTTTTTTTTTGCATCATGCCCGCCAACTCGAAAAACGTGGTTTCGAGAAAAACGCGTTTAAAGTTTTTTAACTATAGCTTTTCAAGTGCTAAAACTTTGACACGATGTTACTAAAATGCTCGCTATATATTTTATAAGCCGAGTTTGAGGTTTATTTTATTAAAAACGTATTTGTCAATATTTTTAAACAAGAAGCAGTCGAAAAAAATTATTTTAATTTTTCAAAATTTGAAGGTGTCATGTCCCCTTAAATCATAGAGTACCCAACCGATCCAAAAAAACATAAAAATTGCAAGCTACTGAAGCTATTAATGAACCAAATTGAACACAAAAAATCTACATGAAATGATAATCTCACATCTGAAGCAAATTCGGCAGCAGCAAAAATTAAAAAGAATTTACATGACATCTTGGATATCGTGGCAGAACATATCACTCTTAAAGCGTTAAGTGAACATTTCCTTTTTAAGAAATTACATAAAAAAAAAAAACAAAAAAAATGTGTCTGCAAGATTTTAATAAATATGCCTCATAACATTTTTCTCGAGAAAGTTCCAAGTGGACCTGATATCTCCTATGCAAGCAAAAGTTTTAAGACGCTATACTATTTAGTGCCATAGATAAGTATTAAACAAAAAGTGGAAAACTTCAAGCCAGTAGGCGTGGCATTATCCATCCAAGTAAACATACTAAACTCAGTACAGGAACAGCTGGTGAGTTGAAAAACAATAGAGGGCGATCTTGGACAAGTAACCGTGGAATCTACAAGCATCAAGACATTTTGCTTAGAAAACTTGTGAGGAAAATGTTAAGACATTCAATGGTGAAACAAGCAACAATCCAACACAAAAAAAACTGCAGACACTATGCTAAGAAAACTTATAAAGCAAGTGTTTCCAAACCCAGTGGTGATACCAAAATGCAAAAGCTTCCGGGTTTGATCTGAGCAAATGAACCGTGAACATACAAAAACTTTGTAACGCTATGATAAAGAAAACTATTAAAACAAATGATACTCCACTCGATGTCGGAAAGTTTGGAGTCAATTTACTTGAAATTGGTCTGGCACCTCCGACTCAAGCAAAGCTTTTGTTAAATGATATTCAACTCGGTACGGAAAAGTTCTGTGACACAAATAACCAATACACAACTATTGGGCGCAGTTAGACATGCGACCACTTTGTACAAATCCTTACCCAATTTAAAGGTATTTTCAGTAGTGGAAACTTGAACTGATTAATTAAAGCCAAATAAAACGAACCTTAAGTTTCTACGGAAATAGTTGCATTAGTTCATTTTGAAGTTTGTAATAATTTTACATATCACATTTTTATTATCAACAGAAAAAATTTCAGAAAACTCAATTTTTGCGTCTTAAAACTTTTTTTTTCGTCTTTGAATAATTTTCTTTTTTGTCAAGTACTTTTCTTTAAAAAAGAAGTTGTTATATTTGATATGTTTCTATGTTGTGTCTTCAAATAAGATTTACTTTTCTTGAATTAAATTTTTGTGCAACTTTTTCTCGATTTCGAGATCAACGTTTTGTGGATCATTTTTCAAACAAAATTAAAAGATTTGTATGAAACTTTTTTGTATCATTTTTCATATTTTTTCGAGATAATATTTTGCACGATAATTTATGCATCGAAGTAATGTTTCACAAAATTTTTGGAAACAATTTCTAAGGGGTATTTTTTAATATTTCTGTCTTGGATGCCAGTAATTTGGATTAAAAATGGCTGTAGTATTAAAATAAGAAAAAAAAAACATCCAATAATTATTTTCCATTCACAGCTGAATGTTTTCTTTTTCTTTGTGCATTTCGGGACATGCAAAAAATAGTGTTCACATCAAATCTGGTCAGATGAAGGGTTCAAAGTGTCTTTAATAACTGGTATAAAAAGAAATATTTCGTTTTTTACAATTTTAAAGCAATGCTACAAAAGATTTAGCATTCTTTTTAGATTTTTTTGAAATAACAATTATTTTACATAAAAATTTATATAAATACATGATACATGATTGAACAATTTAAAAATAAATAACTTTTAAATTACAAGAACTAATTCAAAGCCTAAGTTAGTCTCTCTTTTCTTACAAACAGGCTACAAAAATCTTTTGACACTTGTGAGCGAATATGAATATTTTATCGTAAAAATAGTAGTTTCTATCTATTAAATACAAAACTTACATTTTTATAGCTGCTGTTTATCTGCCGTATATCGCTGTATTAAAATTTAATAACTCCACTGTGCGGCAATGTAGATCTTAATCGTAGTCTTTTTAGTACGAGTAGTGTACAAAATCCAACGTGGAAGGATATAGCGATCGATACTTGTTGATAATTGTTGCTTTTGAAGGCTTGAAAATTGATTTTTTTCACACTATTTTAGTTTTTTAAAAATTATAACTTAAATATTTGTAGACATTCATTGTGTAGAATTTTTTTTGCATTTTGTTTTTTTTTTTAGAAAATATTTGAGAACACATTAAAAGCAAAAGCATTCATTTTTGATTTATTAGACTTATGCAATCTTAAATTATTTTTTAGCTTATATTTTCGACAACTTTATTAAATTGATAATTTTTTAATTTTATTTATCTAACGTAAGATTTATATTTTAAAGAGTATTCACAACACTTATACACATGCACGGATATTCACTACGAAGATTAGAGCTTTTGTTTAGGGTAATATCATAGTTGTATTGTAAATTATAATTAAGTCTGTTAATTTAATTTTTCTTTCTTTATTTTTTGTTGCTATTTTTCAATGATTAAGTTTAATTCACTATTTAAGCACCTAAAAAAATTAGAAAAGAAATTTAACAAATTTTTAATTATATTAACACACGAATGTCAGATTTTGTTATAAATCATTTTTTTAATTTTTCCATTCCACATTTTTCCCAGACACTTTATTTTTATCTTCAGGTATTGTCAGCATATTTCAACACGTTTAACATGTTACCATTTTCATTTTCATTTTTTTTTTTTTTTTTTGTTGCTGTCCTTGCTTGCTTTACATATGTATATGTTTTTTCACTTTTTTATTCACTATATTGGAGCGTTTATTTTATATTTGCATACTGATTTAATATTTGTGTGTATATATATCTTGCCTAATTTATACATTTGATTATACCCAGCCGGAATGTTGTAGCCATTAGTTTTCACAGGTTTGATATTATACATATATGTGTGCAGCACAAGTATGAAATGCTTTGATTTTATATGGTTTATCATATATAAAATCAAAGCAATAGTTAAGGTATTATCTGACATCTGATATGAAAATGGTATAGTTAAAACTAGCAGATGCCCGCGACTTTGTACGCGTAGCCTGTTTTTCTGCGAAGGCAAACAATTTACCTTTTTAAATAGAGCTACAGTAAATTTTGGATTCTTCTTCACAGATCTAGAGTTCTTGTTGTTTTCTTTTCCATAAATATTCCATTGCATTGCCATGTGAAAGACAAAAACAAAGCACACACACAAACTAACACATTCAATTAGCCTAGTACACATTATCACACATGTTGTCCAACATCAATGTTCGATAATGTGAACTCTAGGAACGACCGCTTGACACATATGTTGGATGGATTTCAAAAATTGTTGATTTTCCTGCTGGCTTGTCCAACCATACAACCTGTGTGAACTGACTGTCAAGCCTAGTGAACATTTTTCATTTTAAAAAGGATTTCATGCAGTTCACTTCGATGTGGACGCTCATAAATTGTTCTGAAATTGATGTTTGATGGCATGCACGAAAATGTGAACGCAATGCAATATTGACAGTCACACATGTTGTCAAGCTATTTAGGACAGCATGTGTGTCTTTTATGTGTGAACATACAGTAATTTTTTTTTCATTGTTCACAAATACCGCGTTGCTGCGTTGACAAATTGAGAATGAGAGTGAGAGTGAGAGTGAGAGTGAGAGTGAGAGTGAGAGTGAGAGCGAGAGCGAGAGTAAAATTTAAATATTCTCTTCCATTGCATTGCCATATATGTAAAATCAAAACGCACACACACTAACTAACACACTAACTTTCCATTAATCGATTTGTTATGCTTACATGCTTCTTTCTGTGTGTGAAATTAATTTTTTTTAGCAATTTTAAAACTTTAATATTTTGATATTTAAGAGGAATATCGTGATAATTTTAATTCTATGTTGGGACCAAGCGTCTAAGAAAGATGACTTAAAAAATTTGATAAAAATTGACTCAGTAAATTTTGCGTGAATCCCGTTCATCGAAAACGGCTATCATTTTATTTATATAGAAGATTTCGAGAAATATCAACTAAAAGTTTTTTAGATAGCTTAGTTTGAAAATATTTAATTTTTCATTGAAAATAAGTGCACACGAGGAGTATACATACACGCAGTTACTTGCGGGAGGCAGAATTCCTTACGCTGATTTAGAATCAGGGGAAAAAAACTTTTTCATCGAAACTTTAACATCTTGAATACAGCATGTCAGAGCGCCCCACTTCGTATTTGAAACGCGTTTTTCTTCTTTTTTTTTTTGTGGAATTTTTGATAGTTTAATTTTTATCTGTTGTTGCCATTTACATAACTAAGTGCGAAGTTTAGGGATGAAAAATCGAAATTTTTTCAAATGTTTACCATTTCCACAAAAATTACATTCTTTAGATATACTCATCTAGATTAGCTAAACATTTTCCCCATTATACCCCTTTATGCCTGCGAAAAAAATTCCCAAAAAAACGTCGATTTCTTATGTTTACAGTGACTAAAACAATAAATAAAAAATTGGAGATTGGGGAAAAAAATTGGTTAAAATACCCTAGGAAAACTCTTTTTGTATTGAGTATAAATAGCACAAAAGAAACTATAAAATTAATATATAACGGGTGATTTGTTTTTTTTTTTTGCTTTTTCAGTTTACATTTTTTGACACTTTACGCGTGATTTGTAACATGTGTCAACGTCAAAAATGCTCAATTAAGTCTGCCATTTTATTATAAATAGACTAACAAACAAACAAGGCTTGCAAATTATTGAATTTTATTATCAAAATTCGTGCTCTGTGCGAAAAGTGAAAATGAGAAAAAAAATTTTTAACGACGAAGCTCATTTTTGGCTTAGTGACTACGTCAACAAACAGAATTGCCAAATTTGGTCTGAACAGCAGCCGGGGTCAGCTCAATGCACTTTGAAAAATGGACTGTATGGTGCGGTTTGTGGGCCGTAATTTTTCAAAAATAATGAAAATCGCAATGTTATAGTCATTGGACCAAGGCACCGCGCGATGATTACCGACTTTTGTTTTGCCCAAATTGAGAGAATTGGATTTGGTTGACGTGTGGTTTGAACAACTGCGATTTGACCCCACTATACTATTTTTTGTGGGTTTACGTGAAGTCTCTCGCGCTTAATGACGAATCAGCCACAATTGCAGCCCTGGAAGAAAACATTACAGCTGCCATTGATGAGAAACCAGCCAAAATGCTGAAAAAGTATGCCAAAATTGGAGCTTACGGATGGACCACCACAGACGTAGCCGTGTGCAACACTTACATATAATATTCTTTAAAAAGTAAATGGCAGAAATTGATGTATGGCTTCAAATAAAAATTTTTTTTTTTCACTATGTATAGCAAATTTTTTTGTTCTTTTTTTTCAATTTTTAAAAACAAAGCGCTAAAGAAACCACCTTTAATTTTACTTTGTTCTTAACTCGAATAAGATTTTTCGTCGCTGAATATGAACTTGATTATGGAGGGAACACTTTTCCAAGCTGCTTGCTGGTGATGACTCCACCAATCCCGCCTTTGGAGAAATTAACCCGATGCCACCAATCAACGACGATGGTGTGGACGTACCACCACCTAGCCATGACGCGGTACGAGTTGTGATCCAACGACTTAAGAACAACAAAGCGGCTGGTGCCGATGGCCTGCCTGCTGAATTGTTCAAGACCGGCGGCGATGAGCTGATAGGGTGTATGCATCAACTCATCTGCAAAATATGGCTAGTAGAAAGCATGCCCGACGATTGGAATCTCAGTGTCCTTTGTCCTGTACTGAAGAAAGGTGACCCGACAATCTGCGCTAACTACCGGGGAATCAGTCTTCTTGCCATCTTTTACAAGGTCCTGTCGACTGTACTCTGTGAAAGACTTAAGCCGTTTTCCAACACACTGATTGGGCCTTATCAGTGCGGCTTTAGACCTGGTAAGTCCACCATAGGCCAGATCTTCACACTACGTCAAATCCTGGAAAAAACCCACGAAAAACAGATCGATACCCATCATCTCTTTATAGATTTTAAAGCAGCTTTCGATAGCCCGATACGGGATTGCCTGTATGCCACCATGTCTGAGTTCGGTATACCTGTGAAGCTGGTGTGGCTTTGCAGAATGACGTTGAGCCACACAGCCAGCTCCGTCAGAGTAGGAAGGGACCTCTCCGAACCATTTGATACCGAACGAGGTTTCAAACAGGGCAATTCGCGATCCACTATCCTGCAACCTCTTCAACTTTGTGATGGAAGGGGTGTTGCGAAGAGCCAGTGTACATCGTAATGGCACTATTTTCTACAAAAGTGTCCAGCTCCTTGCATATGTTGATGATATTGATATCATTGGACGTTGTAAGCGAGATGTTACTGCTGCGTTCTCTGCTATCGAAAAAGAGTCAGCGAAAGTGGGTTTGACGGTGAACGAGGGCAAAACAAAGTATATGCTGTCCACAAACAGGGAGACACGGCATATTGGATCCTTTGTTATTGCGAACAACTATACTTTCGAAGTTGTCAAGGAATTCACCTATCTTGGCACCGCCGTGAACACTCAAAACGATGTCAGCCTGGAGATAAAGCGAAGACTAACTCTTACTAATAGGTGTTACTATGGTCTCAGTAAGCAATTAAGTAGTAGAGACCTCTCTCGCCCGACAAAACTGACACTCTACAAGACGCTCATCTTACCCGTGCTACTTTACGGCGCAGAAGCATGGGTTGTGTCGCAGACTGATGCAGCCACGCTTGGGGTGTTTGAGAGAAAAATTCTTCGCAAAATCTTCGGTCCTGATCACGTCGGCGACGACTACCGTATTCGAATGAACCACGAACTGTACGAGCTCTACGCTGACATTGACATAGTCAAGCGCATCACTATCCAACGTCTGCGCTGGCTGGGACATGTTGTGCGTATGGACGAAGAAGCTCCGGCGAAAAAGGTGTTTGATGCGGAAGCCGCTGGGCGACGACGAAGAGGAAGACCATGCCTCCGATGGAAAGACCAAGCCGAGGAAACCCTATCCACACTTGGTGTGAATGATTGGAGAAGGCGCGCGCAATGCAGAGGCGCCTGGAGAGAGCTTTTGAGGTCGGCCGTAACCCGGTAACGGATTGTTATGGCCACCCAAGTAAGTAAGTAAGTAAGAATATGAACTTGATGCTTGTTTTACTCCATCACCAACTTCAGAGTCGCCTTAAAGTTAAGTGTTTGGTTTTCAGTTTATTTTTCAATTCAAGCCGATCTGTGTTTTACAAATTCAAATATTCTTGGCTTTACAATAACTTAAAAGCGTTCGTCGCATTTTAATAATTATTTTAAGCAACTTTAAGATAAGTACCATTCATTTTAATAATTTCATTTAATTTTACATTTGTATTAATTAAAAGTTTTATGACATCATCGCCTTTATTTTCATGGAGGCGATTAAACGGTTGATACCATTAAGGAAATGTCAGAAGTTGAACGTCCCCATTAAAATAAAGACCGATGGTATTATATAATGTAACGAATTTTGAACAATACATTATTTATAAATAATAAAAGTTTGAAATTAAATGAAATTATTTAGATGAATGATTCTTCTCTTAAAGTTGTTAGAAGCTTTGCAATTTTTTTTTTTTTGTCCGACTCAGTTTGACAATTTCATTATATCGTTATTTTTATATGTTTACACTTTCAAAAGTATTTAATTGTAAAGATTATTAAAAGCATAATAATTATTAAATTTATACTAGTAGAAAGAACTACAGCCACTGCTAATAAAAACGTAAAAGTGCTGCTACTATTTTGGTGATAGCTGTGCCTATTGGGTATAAAACAAATACACGCATTTGCAGCGTTTTCATTCATTAGCATATAAAATGAAAAAATAAAAGCAACAACAATAACAAAACATATTAAATACAATTGTTTTTTTTTTTCATTTTATTTTGTTCTCTCCCTTTTAACAACATTTCTCGTATGTTATTATTTTTTCCAGTCTCCTTTATGACGCGTTCCCACTCATATATATAATTTATAAAAAGGACTAAGCACAAACAAATTCATAGCGCCATAGGTATACGAACATTTTTTGTTGTTATTGCTACTGTCAGGGATTTTTCTGTCCCCCAATATATCTAGTGATATTTTGAATTTCTATAGAATTCAATTTTGCAATGTACACATGTGTTTTTGATATGTATATATATGTATGTAGTATGTGTGTGTTTCTTTTCCTCATTTTCACTTTCTTCTTTTTTTGCAATTTTTAAGGTTTTTTTTTATTTAATTTTTTTATGATATTTGTCAGTGGTACAATCATTTTTCTCAACTCTAAATTTCATTTATATTTCCATTCCTGAATTTAATGTAGACGTTCAGCCAGCAAAATTTTTCCCTTTGTAAGATCATTTCCGGCGGAAGTGCACTTCAAAGCTATGCACTTAAATGTTCGATAAAAATTAAAGTTTGATTTGGAAATCCTAAAGATTAAAGAATCTTACACTAAAAGGTAATTTTATGTGCTTTGGAGAAGTTTGAATTTTATTTAGATAATAATAAAAGAAAGATAATAAAAAAAGGCTCCAACTGAAATTATTATGCTGTTGCTTCCTTGAAAAAAACTTTAACAGCTCTTTAACACTTTCGTTTATTTTATCAATTTCATTACTGATTATTTTATTTATTATTACTCACTTTAATATAAAAATAAATTAGCGTTTTTTTTTAGCTCATTTACTACGTTTTCCTGGTACTTTTTACTGCTACACTACACTACACTTTGTTTGCTTCACACAATTTATGTTTATTTCTGTTATTGTTATTGTTGTTGTTAGTTGAATAAATAAATATATCGAATATTTGGAACGTTTTCTTTTCTTTTTTTGTTATCTCATCAACTGATTTTATTTGTGTTGTATAATAAAGCACAAACACGAACAACAATACAACAAACACATGAACAAAACTATTGGCAATGTTCTCATTTAAATAATTTATTCTTTTGCCACAACATACAAACGCACTTTGCCACCTTTTCAACCACAACTTTCACTTATTTTATTCACAATGCGTTGGGTAATATGTTAAGTGTATTTAAACAACTACAGCAACAAATATAACAATAAAAATGGTAACAGCTTGCAATTGTTTGATTTTTTTCTTTAAATCAAAAAAATATATATATTTTGGTATCATTTCATTTCAGGTTTTGATTTATAATTTGTTTAGTTATTTTTTTTAGTTTTACAAATTTAATTTCAACTGTTTCGTGTACAGCAATTATTTTTGACCTATTTTTTATGGTCTTTAAGTAAAAATTCAATCAAAAACTTAAGAGACTGTATTTATAGGTTAAATAATACAAACAAATATTTCAATGGTTTTATTAAGTACTGCCAACTGTAAGATACTTTATGCATTTCAAAACTTTATAATTAGAACCACAAAGCTTAAAAATGCAAATAAAAATATTTTAAATAAAAATACCCATAAGCTTTGATAATTTTTTTTTTTTTTTTATGTGATAACAGGATCGCTTTGTCGTACATTTTTCTAACTCTCGCTGAAATAAGCTTGATCAAAGCAGCAACAAGGCATTGCCTTTATTGCACTGCATATTTTGGTGTTAAATAAAAACAAAAACACTATTTATTATTCAGATGTCGCCCTTGAGAGTGACTCAGGTTGATGGTCTTGCAACCGACAGATCTATGGTTCAGTTAACGAAACTCGGAATTTTTTTTTTTTTTTTACTCTGAATAAAAGAAAAGTTTTTTTTAATAAGTTTTTAAAAGCAAAAAAAAACTCTTATTTTATTCATTGTATCTCCTTCAGTTTCAATGATTAACAATAAGCTATAAAATTTTGAAAATACCTAAAAATTTTCGACAAGTCGCATAATATTGAAACATGTTGAAAGAGTCGAAAAATGTTGATGTTAAGTCAAAAATTTTAAATAACATACACTATATTAAGGGGGGAAAAGGGTCAAAGAGACTAAAAAAAAGCGTATTTTTTTTGATTTTTTTTTTTCACAGTACCTTCTTTATTCTTATTCTTAAAATTTGTAATATTATTAAGCACTATTTGAAGAATATTTTTTTTTTTATTTATTTTTTTTTTATTTATTTATTTATTTATTTATTTATTTATTTATTTATATGTTCATTGATTTGTTAGCGTAACAAGACAAATATCTTATATTAATACACTAACAACAAGTTGCTTCAAACATTTTTCTTTCATTACTTAAATATAAAGAATTAAAATAATTTTAAATTAAAATAAAGTAAAAGTGTAACTAAATATATTAGAAACTTGGATTACAAAATTATATATAAAAATAAAAATTTTAAAATTTGAAAACTTAAGTTGTGAAACTGCTTTTTTGTATTAAATATTAAAAATTTTAAAAACTATTGCAACAAAGATGTTAAGTTTTTTTTGAATTGCACTAGGCTACTCATGGACCTTAAGTTTATAGGAAGAGCGTTCCAAAGGCGGATGGAGAATATAAAAAACTGTCTTTCGGAAGCCAAGCAGGTGTGACGAAGTTGAAGTATCGTACTTGATCTGCTAGATCTGGAGAAAGTTAATCTACGAAACAAGTATGAAGGCTGTTTAGTGAAAACGATCTTATGTGGTAAAATAAGTGTACGATATTCTAAAAGTTTGTTGAAACTCATATTGTACATTCTGCTAGAAAATGGGGAAATGTGACTTCTGCGTTTTAGACCATAAACATATCTGGAAATATTATTAAACACTACATTTAATTTGTGTCTGGAAATGTAATCACAATTGGCAAAAATTTCACAACCATAGATAAGCTGAGGTACAAGATATGTTTTGGCTAGAAGAGTTCTTATGTGAACAGGGGTGAAGTGTTGGGTTTTCCATAAATTGCGGAGCATTCCATAGACTTTTCCAATACTGATATTAACGTGATTATTCCAGGATAGCGTTTTATTAAAAATGACACCCAAATTTTTTGCAGATACCACATAATCAACTTCACATTGGTTCAGGTACAGCTTAGGCATTGCCGAGGTTTCAGAGCATCTTTTCGCTATCACGATTGCTTTCGATTTCTTGGGATTTAAGCATAAACCATTGACGGAGGCCCACTTACTAATCATTTTTAGGGAAGCATTTAAATTTTCAACACATACAGCAATATCGTCACGTTTGCAACTTTCATACAACTGTAAGTCGTCAGCGAATATATGAAAATTACTACTATTGAGGAATTTCGGAAGATCATTTATGTATAACGAAAAGAGAAGAGGCCCTAAAATGGAGCCCTGAGGAACGCCTCTTGTAACAGGAAGAAATATTGAGATTGTATTATTTGCGCATACAGCTTGTGATCTTCCTAGAAGATATGAGGATAGAAGATTCGCAGCGGTGGGCGAAAAGTTATATAAGTTGCGTAATTTTGACAGCAGTATTTCATGATCCACTGTATCAAATGCTTTGGAATAGTCCAAAAGAACAAGAATACTACAATTGTTTTCATCTATATTAGCCCTTATATCTTCAATGACATCAATCAGAGCTGTCGTACAGCTCCGCTTTGACCTATAACCCGACTGCTTATCTGTTAGTAACGCGTTGACGTCGATAAACATTCGTATTTGTTTGTGGAGTATAAACTCTATGGCCTTAGAAATAAAGGACAATATTGCAATTGGTCGATAGTCATTATTGCCCTTCGAGATTGGTATTATTTTAGATTTCTTCCAGGTTTGGGGAAATATTGACTTGCTGATTATAGAGTTAAAGAAATGAGTAATAAAAGGAAGCAACTTAGGAAGTAAAGCTTTGAAAAATATAGGATGAATTTCATCGAGTCCTACAGCATTTGATTTAATTGCAAGGATACTTTCAAGTACATCGGTTTCATTTACGCAGACAAAACTAAAAGTGATGTCATTATTCAAGGAGCTTGAATGATTATTATAGAAATTATTGCGAACAGTAGGTATAGGAATATTCACAAATTTTCTATTGAGTTCATCTACTTCAATGGAATCGCCAGAGCATGACATAACTTTTCCAATACCTATGTCACGAATCACGTTCCAGGTTTGCTTACTGCTTACTGCAGCACGAAATCTAGACCCATAAAAGTTTGCCTTAGCAGCCTTGATTGATTTGACCACCGCTTTGCGCTGTGCTTTATAGGTGTCGTATATATCGGGTGTTTTATACAATTTCCACCTATTGAAAGCTTTATTGCGTTCCACTATAAGGTTTTTGATGTGGATATTAAACCAAGGACAATCCTCACACTTTATTGTTTTAACTTTCAGTGGTACAAACTTATCAAACAAATATCTAATTTGTTCTTGGAGAAAATGCACTTGGTCATCAACGGAGACCATACGGTAGATCGCATCCCATCTAATCATTGCAACTTCTTGCTCAAGGTGAAGATAGTCAATATTTTTGAAGTCCCGATAGCTAAAAGTTTTTGGTACGTTAGTGGTGTGAAAGTCATTAGATAGAAATATCATATCGTGTTTGGAAAAAATCGGTATTGAGAGCTGATCATAGAGCTGGATCTTAGATCGCTCGCTTACAAAAAATAGATCTAGAAGTGTATCACATGAACGAGTAAAATGCGTGGGTGAAGTTGAGTTGACCGACATTAGGCCGTAGGTTTCCATTCCATCAGTTAAAATATTTTCCAATAATATGTTACTATTAAAGTCACCTGCAATGATTATGTCTGAGAATGACAAAGAAGTATTTTCAATAACATTCATAAGGGGCGCAATGTTAATGGTGCGGTTTGGACGGTAAACGCTGCCTAGCAGTAGATTATTTTCCCCATTATTTACTGCAACAAAAACATATTCAATGTTGCTTTCGGGATCAGATTTACAGTGCAGTATACTGGTAATACTATCCCTTATGAAAATGGCGACGCCACCCGCATGACCCTTTCTATCAGCACGGAACATTTTAAAGCCATTAAGCTTAAAAAGTGCATCAGGCAAACTATCGCAGAACCAAGTTTCACTTACACAAACTACATCCACACCAGAGTTTTCAAAGAGGTATCTAAATTCATCAATTTTTTTAATTAGGCTCTGAGCATTGATATGACAGATTTTTATACCTTTCCTCTGTTTACAAAGTACTCGTATAACATTAAAGGCATTATCTTTGGAACGATTGAAATTATCATTTGGAGTGTCCATATTCATAAGAATTACGAAGGCGTAGCGATACATGCATTGAAAAATTTAAATAAGATCGTTGCAATAATGTAATATTAAAAAACTGGAAACATTCTAGATAAAGTTTAAGTGACATAAATATGTAATACTCAAAACAAAATAATAAAAACAAAAAATAAAAACATATGCTCAATGTGCCAAATACCAGTAGAGTAAGAATTTTATAAAAAAATAGATGCGAGTGAACAAAACAAGTTGAAGTAAATAGCTTAGTTTTGCGATTCACCACGAAATAAATCTCTGTTCTCATTTGCGTTATTGTTGTCATCTAGCTCATTATTCGAAAAAACTATTTCATTGTTGTTGTTGTTACCTACTTGAGTAGCAGAAGAGTTTTGATTGCCATCGTTGATAAATCTGTTTAGTTGAGCGAGAGAACTTATGCACTCGCTATCATCGTTGTCTCCACGCCTGATGTTTACCATACCACGAAGAGTAAACACTGCTGCTAGTTTCCGTTGTTTTTTGTACTGCAGTGCTGATTTTAATATGGTATAATTAGTTCTTGTTAAGCTTTCGTTAACATATATTGGCTTGTCTGATTGGAAGCCAGCATGTGTTAAACGCAAACAATTATTGGTACGTTTAAACTTCGCTACTGACTTCAATACCTGGTTTTTTTCAAACGGGGTTTCCAATTTGACTATGATAATAGGGTCCACTATACCACCTGAGTTATCACTGCGCCTTACACGATAAATACTCTTAACATTTGGGGGTGGAATATCAACTGATGAACAAATTTCGTTGAACATATTACGAAGGTTTTCGCCGTTCATACTTGGAATACCATTTATACGTATATCAGTGGCAACGAGTGAATTTTCATGACGCGCTAGCTTAGCTTTTAATAAATCGATTTCTTCTTTTAAAACCCCGATATCTAATACAGAACTTTCTACCTTGGAAACTCTTAACGTTACCGCATCTAAATCGCATTGTATGCCAGCTATTTTTCCACCGAGTTCGTTGAGAATTTCGTTTTTTGCTTCTTGAATTTTTAACATTATGAGTTCGGTTTGTTTAGACAGTTTTTGGTCGATGAGATCGAACATTTCTATTGTGTTTTTGCTTAGCATTGGCTGATCTTTAAGCTCAGTAGTTGACTGCATTTTGTTTGTTGAAGTTTGAGGTGGTGTTGCTGTTCGAGTTGAAATTGTTTTGTGTTTATCCTTTTCTATTGAAGTTTGTTTAGATGTTGGCTGATCTTTGCGCTCAGTCGTTGACTGTTGCTGCAGTTTTTTAGTTACTGGTTTTAGTTGTTGTGTTGCGGTATGAGGTGAAATTGTTTTTTGTTGTTCAAACTTTTGTAATGTTGTCGGGTTTGATGTATTTGGCTGTTGAGATGTTGCTGCATTTGTATTTATTTCTGTTGTTTGGTTTGAAGTTACAATGTTATGGTGGCTACGCTCGTTCTCTTGAGATGTATGACTCATAGGTATTATTTGTTGTTGCAATGACTTACGACGGAGTGCATTGCACTTGTCACATCGGTACTTAATATTTTCATTGTTCATATAAATAATTTCGGTTTTACTTAAATTTACACACGCGCAATGAAAAAAATTTGAACAATCACTGCAAGTTATTTTTAAACTATCACTGCGTTCTACTTTTTGATTACAAATTACACAATTCATTTTAATAATGACGAATTTTTGAAGAACAGAAAAAAGTACGTGCGTTCAGTTTCACAGTTCACAGTTCTCATTTTGCTAAATTTTCATTAAAAAATAAGCCAGTGGTAGTGGGGAGAACTAAGTAACCTAAAAAAAAAGTCAACATGCGGTAGGCAGGATAACTCATGACTGCTTCATTTTAAATCAAAAAACAAAAAAGATTTCTTTAGTATATAAGATCATCTTAAATTTGAACGAAGGAATAAACAAAAAATTCATTTTTGAATTTTTGGTACAGGTTTAATAAAAAAACTCGGATTTTTTCCAAAAATTGCTCCTTTTGTTTAATTAAAAAATAAGTAGTAATTAAAGAAAAATAAAATCCTTCGTTCAGATCTGTGCACTTAGTATCGAAAAGAAGTATGTAAAATTTTGGTAAAATTGATCCGCAAGTTTTCGAGAAATTTCGACTACCGACTTAAAAAAAAAGTTTTGAGAAAAACGCAATTAAAGTTTATATATGAATGATTACTTTTTCATATGACCGCTCGGACTCTATTGTCTGGAACTCAAAAAGTTTTGCTCCTAATGACTTCAAATTTTCTGACAATATTCTTTATGACTTGTAGTATCAGAAAACAAATTAAAAAAAATTGATTTTTTGACTCTTTTCCCCCCTTAATAGTTGCAGGTACATTTTCAGTGTAAATTTTTTGACACCACACGCGTGATTCGTAACATGTGTCAACGTCAAAAATGCTCTGTAAAGTTTGTCATTTTAAACGAACAAACAAATCGCATTTGCAAATATTTGAATTTTTATTATCAAAATTCGTTTTCTGGGAAAAATGTGTTTTTTCTTCAAAATTTCAAAATTTTTTTCAGCAATGGAGCTCATTTTTGGCGCAATGAGTACGTCAACAAACAGAATTGTCGAATTTGATCTAAAGAGCAGCCAGAGACAGTTCAAGAGCTGCCAATGCATCCTGAAAAATACACTGTTTGGTGCGGTTTGTGGGCCGGCGACATCATTGGACCATACTTTTTCAAAAATAATGAAAATCGCAACGTTACAGTCAATAGAGCAAGGTTTTTGTTTTTGCCCAAAGACTTGGTTGACATGTGGTTTGAACAAGAACTGGTAGCTCATTGAGCTTTTTAGTTTTCCATAGATGGTGTTGGTCCCTTTCATTTAAGATTGTTTTTTCACGCGATATAGATGAAACCGTCTAATGAAGTATTCTTCCCATATAAATCGTATGCATCGTTTGCGGAATTGGTGGTCAGACCAAAAACTTAAAATTATAACCTTAAAATAATGCTGGTAAAAGTAAGAGTATTTTTCAGGACCTTATTTGAACTTGAAAAGTAAGGTCTCTATAAAAATCTAATTTAGTTAGAATACTTCCTTAATTAAAATCTAATTTCACTGGTCTTATTTTTATGATTTAATATGTGATATTTTGCGCATTACACTTCAAACTTTTTTATCATTTTTTTTAAGACTTTACATTTTCATTCATTTTATCATCTACAACTAAAATGTGTCTTCATATCACAAGAGTTGCCAATTTTCTAAAAAAAAGAATAAAATTTTGCATTAATTTTTTCTTCAATTGCAGCAACATTCATTATATAGAAACTACAAGTATACATTGTACAAATGTCTATAATATGAACTTCATATTTTTTAGCTCGTAGTTGTTTTTGGTACTACACTTGACACAATTTTCGCCTGATAGGCGGCAAATAAAAGAAAAATGCTTTAGCAGCAATGATTTCTATTCAAAGAAAATGTTGACGATGGATGACAACATTTCCGCTGTCATACGCCTGAATAAATGCAAATAAATTTTGTATTGAAGCATTTGGAAGCCCATTTTTCTAAGACGAACGCTTACATCAATCCATGACGAAAGATATAAAATAAGGTTTTTAGCCGTAGTGGATGCTAAAGTTTCAGTTTCAAAAGAAAAAATTGAATATGGAACACTGAAAATGCACTAAGGACAGGGTACCACCTGAAGTATTTTCAACCCTTCCGCAACGATTAGCTTAGAAATGGTCTGAGGTCGGGCCTGGTCAATTGTATTAAATTTTTTTATCTTCAGAAGAAGTAATGAATTCTTTTTTTTTTAATTCTCTATGGCAATTTCTTAAATGAAATGGAAAATGAATCAATTTCTATTGCCATGAAATTGAAAAGTCCCCAATTCCTTGGAATGGTATTGAAGTTCTTAAATTTTATCACTGTAATACTGGAGCTAGCTATGAAATGAAATTAAAAATTTCAATTCGAAATTGTGAATAAAATCGATAAAAAGGAATTTGAAAAGGAATTTAAAAAGTTGATGCCCTCGGAATGAAATTATAGAACTTTCAATATCAAAATTGGATTTCTGGTATCTACAAAGGAATCAAATTCCTTTGCAAGGAAATTGAAAAAGGTCAAAATTCAAATTCCTTGGAGTGTGAATCAAAAGGTAATCATTCCTAACTAGATCTGATAGCAACATCAGCAAAAAAAAAATTTTGGTTCCTCAGTCCTGTCAGTTGCTGCTTTTTTTTTTTTTTGTCATCATTGCACTTAACGAAGTTGATGATAACGCGTATCGCTGCCAGCCACGTCGCGTTGAATGTTGAGTTTAGTAAAAAAAAAACACGCTAAGGGAGTATAGAGAGTGTACAATTTATAAGGAAGAGCATAATTCTTGAGTGTACAAAAAAAGAGTGAATATGCAACACAGCAGAGTAAGTAACGTAACCAGTGAGTAATCACAGAGAAGACAAGGTCAGCAATTTGATACTTTTTTCGCTATTACAATTTCTTTAATCCCTACACTTCTACTAGGTATTTAGTACATATTTTTTGATACTTTTTTGTTTCCATTGATATTTTTTATGGGTTTTATGAGTAAATACTCGACACCACAGCACAACTGAAACAAATTTTCAAAAGCTTCAATCCTACCAAGAATGTAATGGATGCAATATTTATTTCTAGAACAAAAAATTTTTGTTAATCGTCATTTTATACAATATCAGAAATAAATGTTGCATACTTCTAGGCGCATAATTTTAACTACCTTTATGGCACAGTGACCATAGCTATAATATTTGAAAATTTCAATAGGACGTCTTTTAGAGCCGAGAACTAAAAACTGAACCTTAGGGGTCATCAGCTTTTGCTGCCATATTGGACAACAGTTTTCCACTATCATCTTAGACAAAGTTGGTTCTACAATAAAAATTAATTAGGTATTATTTGTTCAGCATAAAGTTTTTCATCGTCGTCTTATAGCCATTCTGAAACAAGAGCTCCAACAATGTAAAAACAAACTGTAGAGAAAACATTCCAATTTTAATAATTTTTGTGTTTTTAATGGGTTTAATAAGTCAACTAAATATAATTTTCTATCAAAAGCGTGTTAAAAGCCGAGACAATGTACTGAGGTGAAAATCTTGTCCCGGGAAGGCAGGGTCCACAAGTACTTAGCACGTACTTGAATCATTTGTTACTCGTACATCAATGTTTCTCACACCTCTTTATTTACTATAGTTCAGAAAAAACTAGTCAATGCTGCAAAGCATGCTTCAAATGACCTACCATTTGCTCATATTATAGTTGGCAATCGTGTAACAAATCTGGTTTATGAGAACGAACATGAGGAAACATTGTGGCGAAGAGTATACTATGCAAACAAAAAGAATTCATGATATATACTCTGGACAAACTCCTCATGGGAAGTATAAATTTATAGGCGCTAAACCAACACCTACAAAGGTGGGTAGAAAATATGATATTTTTATTGTGCGGGATACATTTTATGGGGATATTACGTATAGAAACGATATACCTAAAACTTTACCTCATAGGTGGTGTAGCAAACAGTTGAAGTATTCATCACTTCTGTTCACCGGAATGCGACATTGCTCGTAAACTAACTCTTTGGTAATACAAAAATATGTATTTTTTTAACAAAAAATTTTGCATAAAATATATGGAAAGTTATGTACTGAATAAAAAGATTCAGTAATTATGCATTAGAGTTATCGATTTCTGAGATAATTGCGAAAGACTCTTTTTCCTATAATGCTACCGCGAACGTCCCGCAAAGTCAAGGTTTTACTTTCATTTTAAAAAAGCATTCCCCATCTAGTCCGAAACGCAAAATAAAAGTGATCAGATCCCTATGCAAGCACAATTTCTCTAGACTTTTTGTGACTGAGCTAATAAAATTCATTCAGTTTCCAGTTCGGTAAAAATTTTCCATGTGAGGTCTCTTGTTGAACCGTATAAACGTAGCTGCGATTACCACACATTGCGTATGCTTAGCTCAAGAAACAAAAACTATTAGTAAGCTATTTTTTGTTTTCAACATTTTTTAGGAGTATTTTTAAATATTTTGCTTACTAAATTCAATTAATCCATTCAAATTATAACGCCTAATTTATTGCAAAAGAAACACTTCTTTTTTAATTTTTCTACTACTACCGTAATGTTTCTTGTTACATATATGACACTGAAACTCGAGAATAGTAGTTTAAACATGAATCCTGATAAGCATCTCTCAAAGCGGTTAAAGAATAGAGTGAATAAAGGCAACGCACAATGAAATGGCAAAAGCAATATTAGTAAAATCCCGCGCTCTCTTGAAAATGAAAAAAAAAACGCGTTTCTTTATTGACTCATAATTGAACTTTTTTGCTCGACTTTTGTCATAAAAACATTTATGACAGCAAAATGAAGAAAAAAAAAACCACCACGTAGAAATTGGCAACACATACGCGTGCCTTACACTCACAGATGCACACATACACATTGCTTTTTTTTTTGTAGCGCAAAAATATGCAGCGATTTTTTTGCAAACAGGATTTTCTAACTCTGCTAGCGCTGCATTTCACTCTTTTTTCTTTTATTCTTTTGACCATAAGAATTTGTTTTTCGGAAATTGAGAGCAGGAAGGTTGGGAGTAATTAAATTGGTTGTTGCCGCACAATAAAGCTGCTATCAGCAATTTTTAATGCAAACGAAAAAAAAAACTTTAAATTACTTTCTGAGCAAAAAAGTACTTTTTAAGCGCTTCTTTATGCCCGTATATTGTTGTCATCATCAATGCTGTTGTAGTTTTTGTAATATGTACGTACAATAGCATAAGCTTCCTATTATATTTCCAATACACTTTTTTGTTGCTGTTGTTGTTGCTGTTGGATTTTTTCTGAGGGATACACAAATAATCAGCTGGCAGCTGATGGACGACAAAATTTTCACTTTTTTTGCTTGAAGGATTTTATTCACACTTATTCGTATTTTTAATTTTTTGCATTATGTTTTTTTTGTTGCTACTTTTTATTCTTTACAAATACTACACTTTCAACAGAATAAAAAAAAATGATTTAGTAACTTCAGAGGGAAAAACTGACAACATACAGACAGCAACAGAGTGTTTTGCGTACAAAAAGAGCGAGTAATACAAAAGAATGCGAGTGGGACAGACACAGATGACAGACAAGGACATGCCATATAGGAACTTATTTTGGAAAAAAAGAAAACTATTATAATTTAAAGAACTTTTAGGAAATATTTGTCAAAAAATCGCCTACAATTTGAAAATAAGAACAAAACAATAAAGCGTGAAAACGAAACTTAAAATCAGCGAAGCCAAAAACGTAAAAATGCAAAAAGGTTACAAGAGCAAATAAAAAGTTGAAATAAAGAAATTGAAACGAGCAAAAAAGGGCAGCAGCTTCGAAATACACGTACGTTGAAGGACACACACCTGAAGAAGAAACAACTGGAGTGGTTGTGTAAAGTATATGACATGTAGCTATGTATGTGCGTGGATTTGATAAAAGAAATCAGGCAAATGAAAGAGAAACCAACTACAAATGAAAGTAGGATAGACATTAATAAATAGCACCAAGCAAGTTCTTAACATTTTTCAATATTTATTCCAGATTTACGCAATAAATTAATAAATTAAACTTAAAGGCACACGCCTAAAATCAGACAACAGTTTTTTTTTATTTCATGGCAATACAGCTGTAACATCAGGCACACACTAATTTTTGGAAATGTCAAAAAAACCACACGATATCTAAATAAATGCAAACATTGAAAGCAACATAATTTTGTAGAAAAAAAAAAATTAACTGAAGTGTGGCATTATTTTATTTTTTTCCCCATACTTTTAAAACAGTTGGCAGTACTTAAACATTTTTTTTAGATTTATTACACTACACGTTTTATTTTGCGAAATTCTGTTTCGTTTTCTAAATTTTTCGTTTTTTTCAAGAAATTACTATTTGAAGTTAATAGTTTTCTATTTTTTTTAATTTTCAAGCGTTTTTCCGTCGTATGAGTAATAACAACTTTTCCGTGGAGAGCCTATTTTACATGTTTGCGAAATGAAAAAAGATTGTCTACTAAGTTTTGCAAAGTCAACTGCCAACTGTTAAGGACTACGACTACGATGGTTGTTGGTTCAGCCACTCGCTGCCTGCTACACACACAATTTTCACACGCACATATACTCGTTGTTAATGAAAATGGAAAGTCCATCCATTGAAGT
The DNA here is from genome assembly GCA_949775025.1 of Tricholauxania praeusta. Lineage (NCBI taxonomy): Eukaryota > Metazoa > Arthropoda > Insecta > Diptera > Lauxaniidae > Tricholauxania > Tricholauxania praeusta. The sequence goes on along the minus strand of OX459030.1, from coordinate 128,735,656 downwards.
TCTGAAGAAAGTGAGAGCATTTCTTAATGAGAAAGCGCAAGAGTTTTCTATGATTCTCTTTAAATTTTCATGCATAAGTGCGCGCACAAAAGAGCTGGATTTTTAAAGAGAGACTGTTGTAGTAGTAAGTGACAATGCTATAGGGTAAATTCACCTTTTAAAATTGTAGCATATAACAGAACTCATGTTTTTTCTTTGTTTCACAATTTGAACTTTTTAAAATTGACTTTTTTATGCAAATTTATTCTGCCAGCTAAAGCACAGAAAAGTAGAAAAACATTCTCCTGTCCTCGACTTAACGAAATTCTTCCTTTTTACTAAGAGGTTATTTTAAAATATAAAAAATTTTAAAGAAAATCTTGAGCGACTTTTTAAAATATCGAATTAAATTTCACAAAAAATCATAACATTTGGTTGAGAATATCTTCAATAGAAAGACTATAAAAAATTTTTCACCTTACATATGTAGATTATTAAGTATCTTATAGCGAACTTTCAAAAAATCACAAATATTTTTGGCACACAATTTCACTAAGGTTTGGTCACAGAATTCTGGAATAACGTACAAAAATTGTATCATTTATTGTACTTGCTTTTTAAAAATTGGAAAATTTTCGTAATGTCAATAAGACACAACTGGAAATAATGTTTAGCTGACCTTTTAAAAAATGTTTGTTTTAGAATTTTCTATATAACAAATCGTTTGAAAAATGGTTCAATACATTTTATTCAGCTTATCAAAATATTCCAACTGGACCGAAATCAGAATTTTTCAACTCAAAATTTCCAGTTAAGCTCGTACAATGATTTTTAGTACAATTCCGGAATTAGTATTTTGAACGTTTCTTAATTTATAAGCAATCAGGGTTGTCAAGTGGCCGCTTTTGACTCGGCTATGCATGACACGTCAAAACCGGAAGTCTTCTATGAATTGAACAATTTTATATTTTTTTCAACTTGGCGACCCCATAAACAAACAGAATTTTAGACAGTGTTCAATTAATATGTCCATGAGTTTCTATCTAATTATCAGGAATTAATTGTTATATTTACAAAAAAATTTGCTTAAAAAAATCATTACAAGACTGGAGATCAAAAAATTAAACCAATAATGAAGTAAGTAAAATTTTTGAAATAAAATTTTTTAATCAAAACATTTTTCTCTTCACTTTTTTTTCGCACCACAATACGTAGTAAGTCTTTGAAATCTAACTCATAATTTTGGAGATATAACTTATAGAAAAAAACTTAAAGAATTTTACTAAGAATCGCGCGCGGCGCTCCTTTTTTCAACAAATCTTACATTTTAAATAATTATTAATTTATATAAAAATCTTATCATTTTGTCATATTATAATTTTTGTTGTAGTAATAGTCATTGTTGTAGTTGTTTTTCATTGTTTTTGTTCATAAATACATAGTTTCCATAAGAATTCATTATATACTCGTATTTTTTGTTTATTTTTCGGTCAAAAAGGGGGTAAATATTAAAAATATACAACAAACTATGTACCAGTTTAAAGGAAATGAATTAAACTTTCTTAGCATGCTAAAAAATAATAGGTCATTAACACATTTTTTAGAAAAAATAACGGTTTTTAAAAAAAAATTGGTCAAAATTTCAGAAAAATGGTCATATCTCCAAAATTATGGGTTAAATTTCAAAAAGTTTCTCAACATTATTGTAGGGCAATAAATTATCTATCTTTTGACATTCATTCAGAAGTTCCCAACTTATAAGGATTTTTACAAAACCTATGTCCGCAACTTCCGATGGCTAAGTATATATATTAGAAATTAGATCCGAGCAACACTTTTTTGCAAAAAAAAAAAAGCTAAGCAAAACTGCATTCTTAAAAAAATTACAAATATAAGACACTTACCACTTACCGGACCTTTAATTTTCTCATACAATTGAAGAGCTACCGTTCTTGCTTGCCACCACACCGTCCTTGCCGCCACACCGTCCTTGCCACGTCACTGCACTTTGTACGAACACTATTAAATTAATTACTTTTAATAAATAAATCAAACACTTTTTTTGGAAAACTAAAGCTTAAAACACTTATTGCTTTTTGAGGTATTGAAATAATTTCAATAGAGCTACATTTCGATTAAGAAAACTAACAAAGAAACAAAAGAAAACTCCGACACACTGCACTTGTAATGGCGGCTCTGCCGACGATGCCACTGCAAAGCTACATTTGCATTTTCACGTAAATTCTCTAAAATATTTTATTTAAATTATCACTTAAAACTTTTCAACGCATAGATTTCACTTTATTTTTTAATTTTTGTAAATAATAATAATATGCAAAATTTAATTGCAGACAGATATGGACCGCGTGGTTTGCAAATAAAATTAAAAGTAACGAGTGTCAGTTGGTAAGTGTTGCCACCTACTTAATAGGAGCTACCACTGTGAACCCAGTCACAGTCACAGTTTTTAAACAGTAAAGAACAAAATGATCGGGATTTGGTTGCGCTTCTTGTTACTGAAGTAATAATAAAATATGTTTACTTTAGCTCTAATTGCTCATTCTTTTTCGGGGGTAATAGGGGAATTAAAGCAAAAAAAAGTGTCTGTCGGATCTGGAAAGACATCATATAAAACAATTTGCCAAAATTCACCAAAATGATTTATATTTTTTAGTAATAAAAAGTTAGCATAAAAAATTTTTTAAAAATGATACATAATTTAACAGGGAAGGACTTACGCTTTCTTAATATTTTCAATAAATTATAGTTCAACTCACATTTTTTGGGAAAAATTACTGCTTCAAACAAAAAAATCAGTCCGAAATTTTAGAAATACGTCTTATCTCGATACCTATAGATTAGATCTCTAAGCTACGATTTTCAATATAGTGGCTTATTAAATTATCATTAATTTGGCACCCATAATTGTGAGTTATGAGTTTTCAGTATGCGATGTTTGCTTCTCAGCAGACAAAATGCGAATGACCAATGAAAGTTGGCATGAAGTCGTATGACTTGCCCTCACACACTCAGACTTTTCGCTCAACTTGAGAAGTAGTCAAACTATTTTGATTTTCGTACAACCTGGTCGTACGACTTCTATTTTCTTATGGGATTTGCCCTCAGACGCTATAACTTTTTATACGACTTGAGGGCGTCTGAGGGCGCTATAACAACGTAAGCAGTATATGAGAAAATCGTTGCTGAACAAGACAGTTATAAACAATAAATCGATAGATTTTTTTTTTTTGTGTCAGCTTAAAGTGCTTAGCAAAAATCAGCACAAAAAAAATGGCAAGTGTCAAGATTCTCAATAATTTTTTAGTTCAACGCCGTGCAGGTTTTTTGTAATAAGATAAGTCCAAATTTTAAAAAAAAATAAATAAAAATTTGTTGTATGTTCAGCACCATCTTTCCCATTTGCTTAATTGCGTTGTTAAAAAGGTTCACAGTTGTAGCTCCGGTTAAGCAGTTGGCAACGCTTACAAACTGACACTCGTTACTTTTAATTTTATTTGCAAAGTACGACGCGTTCATATCTGCAATTAAATTTTGCTCATTTGCTTTTATTACTAACAAAAGTGAAAAAAAAGTGAAATCTATGCGTGGAAAAGTTTCTAGTGATTAGTTAAATAAAATATTTTATCGAATTCACGTGAAAATGCAAATTTTGCTTTGAAGCGGCACCGTCGGCAGAGCCGCCGTCATTGCAAGTGCGGTTGTCGAAGTTTCTTTGTTAATTTTCTTAATCGAAATGTTGTTTCATTGAAATTATTTCAATAGCACAAAAAGCAACAAGTGTTTTTAGCTTAATTTTTCCAAAAAAAGTGTTTGATTTCTTTATTAAAAATATGTATGTAATAATGTAATTCCTTTAATGGTGTAAGTGCATTGCAGAAGTGCAGCATTTGTAGTTGTTTCCCAGAGTGTTTCAGTGCTTTTCAAACGTTTAGCTCAGGGCAGTAGCTTTTCAACTATATGAGAAAATTAAAGGTACCGATCGGTAAGTGTTTTAATACATTTTTTTAGAATTCAGCAAAGTTTCCTCTCCGCAATTCATATAACTTTTTTATGATTTCATTAAATAACATTCATAATTATATCCAATATCTAGTAAATTAAGCAAAGACAAGAGCTGTAAAGAATTCGGGGTTGTATGAGACCTTTTTCCAAAGTCTCTCCACAAGGTTTTTAACTACATTTGATTAATTTAACCTTTTTTTCATACGACAGAAGTTCTTTATAATCAACAAATAGTCCAGACATCTTCAAAAATGCGGACTAAAATAAATAAACTCGGTTGGTAACTAACAAAATCTTTCCACTCAGTCAATACCTGAAAGAATCAGATAATTTCCAAACCAAACCAACTATTATACCACAAAATTTTCAAAAACAGAGTTCAATTTTTTAAAAGCAAATTTAATATACATGCATATGTCTTTACATTACAACCAATCATTTTTCTTTATTCACAATGCGTACAGTACGCATCAACAGATCCTTACTCTTATCACTATGACTACCCACTAGAAAAACATAACCTTTGTCACAATCGTTAGCAGACCGTGGTGTTTCTTTCTTTTCAGGTAATGTTACACTTTTCGATTCAAAGGCGTTGCTCGTTACATCGAATTGCTTCCGTGCAGTTTTGCCACTTTCACTGTAGCGTTTTGGTCTTATCGGTTTTTCATCTATCAACTTGTTATATATTTTGTTCATTAAAATATCTTCCTCACGATCGAGTTGATTCAGTATGCGCTGTATAGCAGGATCAATAGTTTGCGTAGTTTCTTGCTTTGACTGAATTAAATTGCTATTCGGATTTTTCAACTGTTGCATAAGTTTTTGAAGAAGTGATTGTGCAAAATTGCGAAAATCTGCTCTATCGTTTTTTATCATTAATGCATTATTGCGGTTACTCTGATCTGCGTGACAGTGACGTGGTTGCAGCACAATGATGTGATTCTTTTTCTCAAGTAACTCAAACATGGTTTCCACAATGCGTCGTTCCAAGCTGATGCTGACAGTAGGTGGTAATATTTGATCAATCACTACAGTAGGTGGCGGAGATGTCGTCTTTGCTGTTGATAACAAAGACAGGCTGGTAGTGCTGTTGAAGAGAGGTCTGACAGTGGGGTGGGTAAATGTTTGTGTGCTATTTTTACGTTGTACACGTCTACGTTGTTGTCTGGTCTTATATACTTTCGGTTTTCGGGTGATTTTGCTTAAGCTTTTTGGCGGATCAAAAAGTGCGGCATATTTTTTCCACTGTGGGTTTTTGGGTTCTTCTGGTAGTAATAAACAATTGAAATTAGGAGTTTGTAGATATTCGTAGCTCATAGGATTGGCGGGTGAGATTTTGTTTGAAAACTTGTTGCCAAATTTTGATGGAGTGGTTTCCAGTGTGTGGCGTTTGTTTGCCGAGCTACGTATTATGGTGCGAAAAAAAAAACGAAGAGAAAAATTTATGTTTTGATTAAAAAATTTTTTTCAAAAATTTTACTAACCTCATTATTGGTTTAATTTTTTGATCTTCAGTCTTGCAGTAGCAAAGAAAGATTACCAATAATATTGTTGTTTTTTGCAAGATTTTTGTCAACATTATGAATGCAGGTATTTCACTTGTCGTACTGAAAATAAGTTAATTTTTATTGGCACAAGCATTTATATTAGAACAAGATTTATTGATAATGTTATTCAGATGAGAAAAGTCACGTTTCTTAGATCAACTTCCTAAAATTGAATTGAACCTGGTTTCACTTACGTTTACTATGTATTAAGTTCAGTTTTCAAGTTCGCAACGAATCCAATTTCAAAAATGATAATCTATTCTTCAGTTACAACTTTTGTTATATCCGAAACATAATCTGCTGAAGAAAATTTTACACAAATGTTAAACAAACTCGAAAAAATAAACAAAAAATATGAAATATTTTATTACATTTAGTCTTTTCAATGAGGTCATCTGAGTACAAACACCGAAATATGAAAGTTGCTGATTTTCTTTGTTTTATTCTACAATAAAAAACGCCAGTATTGATGTCACATATTATTGCGCAATATCGTTATTTGGCAGAATATTTGGTATGTTACTTAGAAAGAAAAACAAAAAAAGAGAAATAGATATTTTGAGTGATAATTTTATATAAAATAGTGTAAGCTAATTTATCTACTATAACACTGTGCAAGGTCTAGCAGGACGATAATTGACAATTGACGCTTGGGTCTCTTTGACAAAAAGCCTAAAGATCCCCCACCAAAGCTCGCTTAGATTCTCTTGTCCTTTTCAACCAAATTCTAAATCTAACAGTCATCATTCTTCAAGTTGAAATTTCAACTAACTTTGCAAAAAAATATCGACACAGTAAATATATGTATGTCTAGTTATTTAGATAGATCAGGTTGAAAATATGATCTTTTGGTTGCAAATATAGCCAACAGATCGAGCTAACTTACATTACATTTTTCATTGCATTTCCGTTTCAATGCCGTATTTTGCTATTTACCTATGCGGGAGTCACTACTCCCTATTTTCATATCCACTCATTTGTGCCGATACAGATTTTTTTATCACATTTGAGCGATGTTTTTTACTTTGAAATGCTATGCTATCAGCATCAAAATGCAAGGAAATTATTTAAAAAAAATGTTACCATCTTCTTAAATATTAAGAATGCAAATCTTCAGTTATTATCTCCGAATTGGTCATTATGGCGCTGTCACACAAACGTTATTCTCAATCTTTCGCTCTATTGGTCTAACTTACGCACTTTTTTTCCGTTTCCTGTTTGCTTTAATTTCATTCAATAAACTCTCTTTCACTCTTTCGCTCTTGCTTTCAGATGCAATTTCATGTTATGGTTTATGATAAGAAACTACGGAATTGCCAACACAAAGTAAAGGCTTCCTTTTTCCTTTCCGTCGCTAATTTCACGCTGTTCCCACTTAGCAGCCACTTTACGCTCCTATTTTGACTGTCAATGCGACCTTTTGCACACGTATTCTCTTTCGTTATGAGAAGTAGAACAACGGAGGGGAAATGAACGAGTTGCAGTTGCTCCACTTTTGAAAATCAGCTGCAACTGCGATTGCAACATAACGTTCGCAGCCGCAGCAATTGTTGCCTATTTGTCAACCGAACACGCTCTTGACACAAAAACTTTACAAAAACAACCAAAATGTGAATGAGTAACACCAGCAAGCGGTACAAATATTCCCATTGGTAAAGCTATTATGACACTATTTATGTTTTTGGCAATATTTTGAGATGTAGCACTTCCGTATAGTGAACCTTATTTATAAATTCCAGAATTAATTTAAAAATTAAAAACTAACCAAAAACTTAAAAAATAAAATGTTCAGAATAAATTAAAAAAATCGCCGAATTTCTATATTATATACATGTATTTTAATGCGATTTCTGCTATATAACTTGGGAAATTTACTTTTTATTTCCTTGGGAAAATTTCCTGAGAACTTTTTTTACATATGATTATTTATTTTACATATGATTAATATTGATTAAAATTCACCCATTTTGGGTATGTTTTGTATAAAAGCAATTCATGAAAAAACTTGAAAATGTAGCCTATGCAATATCAGAGCCATCCCTGAGACCATTAGAAAAGTGTCCAACCTTGAACTCTTAATTCCAGTTGAACATAGCAAGTGTTGAAAATTATAATTAAATCAAATTACCCTGCTCTCTCAGTATAACGTTTTCGAAGTATTGTTCCCATGAAGGTGCCACGCCTTTTTAACAATCTAGTCCATTTTTTGTGCAATGATTATGTTTACTTATCAAATTTTTCTATGTTAGCTGTGTGAGTTCCTGCATAAATGAGAGATGAACCAAACACTTTCCCCATATCGGAAATTATTATTCGAGTATAAATTATGCTGAAATCTGTTATTCGATTTAAAAATCATACAGAGAAAGTAAATGAAATATCGTAAGAGCTTAAAACTGCATAAATTTTAGTGCTTACGCATAGCTACTATTGACGCCTTGCTCAAAGTTGGCTTCCGATCGTGTCTGCAATACTCAGCAAATTTTGGCGCACCATGCAAAGTCAACGAAAAAGTGTACAACTTAAACTTTAAAATAATTTTGACCGTGGAGTATAAAAAGTATTCGATTTTCACAAAGTTTCATCAGTTTTATTTTTCAATCAGTTAACAGTTTATCATCATGTACTCATATGCCGCTCTCTTCCTCATTGCCGTCGTTGTATCGGGCTCTTGCATCGCCGATAAGCCCGATAAGAACAGTTCCAACGATGCTGTTGTAGGCCAGTCATACGGTGGTGGTGGTGGTTCTTCATATGGTAGTGCACCAGCAGCAGCTCCAGCGCAATCATATGGCGGTTCGTCTTCTTCATATGGTAGTGCACCAGCTCCAGCTCAATCATATGGCGGTTCATCTTCTTCATATGGTAGTGCACCTGCTTCAGCGCAATCATATGGCGGTGGATCATCTTCCGGACCAGCACAATCTATTCCAGCTCCTCCATGTCCAAGAAACTACATATTCAGCTGCCAACCAAGTTTAGCTCCAGTGCCATGTGCTTCGTCTTCTTCCTCTAGCGGTGGATACGGTTCCGTGAGCGGTGGCTCAGCTGGTGCCTATTCACAGTATGTTCCTAGCTATGTTTTGCCTCCAGCAGGCTACAGATATGACTAAATAATTTGAAAAAAAAAACTGGAACAAGAGCGGCTTTAAATTCGGATTGGAGCAACATTACTTAACCATGTTAATTTCATATGCTTCAACTTGATAAATAAAAATAAATATTGAGTCTTTACTTTTGCTTAAATTTTTCAGTCCTCAATATGTCAATATTTTTCAAGCGGTTGGCAATTTCAAAAATTTCCTTCAAAATATGAAATCGGTGTTATTTTGATCATGATTTGTTATGATTTTTAGCAGTATCCCTATTGATTCTCGTCATATGTATAACTGTTGAAAAATTAGCTTCAGACTCATATAAACTCAGCAAGGGAGCTTCAATATTCCTCAAAAAATGGATTTTTGGTTTAACTGGCTTTGTTGTTTCTCATATCTTTACTATATCAGGTACATATTTCTACTGGCAACGTAGGGTAAGACTATGTCCATCAGAATCAGTTACGCTACCTAGCTTTAAAAATATTCTCTTCTCGTCGTCATAAGGTGACAGCTATAACTAAAGCCTAAAGCGTACATATGACGTTTACGAAAACATCTCTACTAGTTATTACGAATTACAGGGTAGTAAGCAATAGCCGTGCAAGTCAACTGCAAGGTTTACTTCTCTTTAACCAAGGACCAGCCAGCCAATACTCACAGAATAAAATTTTTTATGTTCTATCTCGTTATTTAATCCGCTTCAAAGATGTATGAGACGAGTATTATATTTATTAATTGAGCAGAAGCGGCGACAGAAAACGTCTTTATTCGAACTAAGCTATATAATAGTGGTATTCATCTAAACAAATAGGCAATTTTGCGCGATGTGTTTCACGAACGCTTTTTCGAATATTTTGTGCAATTTGTGGCAGTTATGAGCATGCCATTTTTTTATGAGAGAATCGTATGGGAAAAGAGAGTGGTAAAGAGAGAATCGTATGGGAAAAGAGAGTGACAATAATTGCACAATTAGCAGCGCAAGTTTGCGCTACCAAATTGTCACGCAAAATTTTCTAGTTTGTTCAAAAAACTTTCCACACGATTTTTGACAGTTCGTTTGCGAGAGTGCAAAAATGAGTGCAGTTTGCGAGGGTCTTGCGCGCTTAGATGAATACCCATACTGTGTTAAGGTGAAAGTGCTACTTTTTTATGTCCTCAAGAAAATTATTAAAAAAAATTGTTCACTTTTCTTTAAATTCTGTCTTTTCCAATATGCAATAAGGTTAGTCCACGAAAATTTTTGGTTCGCCAATCTTTTTTTAAATTATTTAACTATCGCACAATATGCAAATTTTCCTATTTTTTTCAGAAAACTAATCCTTCTTTCCTTAAATATTTGTCCGTTTTTGCACAGTTTTCAAAACTTAGTTTTTAATGTTGCAGGTAGAATTTCAAAGCAAAGTCACATTAATTCCAATTGCAAAATGTAATAATATATTTTTTTAATAAAACAAACATTATATTTTAATTACGCTAAAAAATTAAATGTTAATCATTATTAAAAAAGTATTGAGTTGAGTATAAAAACAATAACATTATTTGCAAAAAGAACACAATCAATTATCAAATTTATAAATATTCGTCTATAATTTCAACAGTTGAAAATCTATAACGATTAGGCACTTTCGTCTTATACTACAACTACGCGGGCAAATATAAAATGTATTTTGATTATAACACAACATTATTTAGTCTATGTGCTCCCTTTAAAATTTGGAGAAATGAACCGGATTTCTATTTTATTTTATTTTTTTTTTTTACTGAAACCAGCTATGGATTTTGAATCCGAGGCTGATGCCTATTTTGTCCTATTATGCCATTATCGTTTATTAAAGAAAATTTTGGTTTAAAAAAAAAAAAAACTCATGTACTTGGGGCAAAACAGGCGCTGGAGTACATAGTTCTGCTATTATTGCTATACTGTACCAGACCAATAACGCCTAGCTCTAAAATTTGAGATATGAAGAGCAAAAGTAGCCGTGTCATGTTATCTAATCTTTATTTAATAGTCATCCGTCAGCAACCGCTCCGCCTGCAGCTGTTTGCGAATGGCGCCAACTTGTGTCAAGACTGGAGGTGATGTTGGTGATATAATAAATTTTTGCACCGCTGGAATCTGCATTGAAAAGAAATTGTCAACACGTTTATTTTAAAATACGGACTAAATTATCGCTCACCTCCCAACGTCGTGAAAGGTTTTTCATTAATCTCGTATGGTATTGTGTTTGAGATCTTTCCAACAGTTGTGTAGTTTCTTTACGTGTCATTTTTGGCATTTCGCGCAGTAAAGGCATCGATAAATTGTGCTCCTCGTGCAGTACGATATCGCGTCGTGCAGAACCAAGTGGCGTCGTTTGTGTGCTGCGATCACGCGATTCACTCTGACTACGTGTACTCGCATATTTCGCTAAATCACCATAGTTTTTCAAAAATTTCGAAAGACGTCTGTCCGTTTCCTTACGTATGCGTTCCATATTTTCATTCTCATCGGGTTGCGCAGATGATTCTAGTTCAAAACTTAAATTTTTATCAACTATTTTGGGCAACTGTTCTAGCGAAGCTGCTGTCTGTTTGGAGGGTTCATAGCTGGGATGAAATATGGAATTACGTTCTATGTTAATTGAATATGGTGGACGATTGTTTTGAGCATAATTATTGTTATTATTGTATTTTATGTTATTAGGATAGTTGGCAGGTTTATCGGCTCTAACATCATCGTCACTGGACAGTTTTTGGGATGAATAGTTAACCTCCAATACTTTGAAAGAACGCTCAGAGCCGACGTTTTCATTTTTATTTGCAGAAACCTAAAATAGTAAAGAAATGATATTTAGATAGTTTTATTTATTAAGATTATCATTTGATATTCTTCACCTTGTTTCCAATATCATCGTGCTGTTCATTTACATGACACCGTTCTGTATCTCGTCCACAGGCGATTTCCTCTAGGCAAAAAGAGCAAAGCGTGCGACGACAGTTCATGCAAACATTACGCTGACGATGACAAGCACGACAAACGTCACTTTTAGCCAAACAAGTTGGACACAAAGCATAGAGACGTTCGCATTTTGAGCAAACTAACGAATAAGCATGGCAGGGTACATCATCAACATCAGCATCGTTTATTTCGTTCTGTCCAGCTTCCCCCGATTCTTTCTTAGCATTACTTTGTCTCATTTTTATTGATAGCTTTCGTTGACACCTCAGACAACAGCTCTCGTAACTCTTGAGTGGCACATCACACATGGGGCAAACTTTCTCGCTTAAATGGAAGCACTCACGTTCCGTGTTGGAATTTTGAGTCGACAACGATTCGGGAATTTCCAAATCGAGTTCATCATCTCCAGGTAATGGTTTGCCACGACGATATTCGTGACGAGCTGAATTGCTAAAATATTTATAAACTTTGTTATTATCGTTGCTGCTTTCACCGGACGATTTGGCTTCAGCTGCAGCTGCTGCTTTCGTTTTGTTGATGCTGGCTGTGTTTAAGAGTTTTTTATCATTTTCTAATTTAGATAGAAGATGTTCTCTCATAATACGATTTTGTTCGGTATCAAAACGGAGCTATTAGAATATAAACAACGATTTTTCGTAGTCAAAATGAGTTATTACTGCATTTAACTCCTTACCTTGTCAACTTTTAGCTTCTCTTTTTCCAGTTCCTCCTCCAATTCTATGGTTTTTAACTGATCCTGCAGTCGTCTAAAAAGAATAAAATTAAATCAAAACATAAATTTAAAAAAAAAAAACAAATATTATCCCCACTTAGTTAAAGCTTCCTCCTGACGTCGCTCCTTCTCACGCAATACCTCAATTGAGCGTCGTTTCTCTTCAATTTGCTGCATTAACTCACGCTGGTAGTCTTTCTTTCGTGACAATTCAATCTGCAAATTTGTAGCAAAGGAAACAAATGCAAATTAATGCCAATTGAAAACAATTACTGAACGAAATAGCAAACATTTCGTAACCTACTTCAGCGCTATGGCGATTACGTTCCAGTACGCCATCTCCGGTGATAATATTTGAAAGTTCTACATGACGCAGATCCTGCAGTAGTTTGTGACGTGTGCTACCAGGCCGTGTTGTGGACTTCGGCGGAACGTAGTTGGGATTATTAACAATAATTTCTAAATCAGTCTTATCTGTCGAGGAATTGGTGGCACTGGAACGCGCAGTTGTGTTGACAGTTGCGTGCGGTGCCGCTATGGAATCTTTTGATTTTAATGTTACATGCCTTACTGGAGGATGAGACATCTACAATTAAAAGCCGATAAAAATATTTTAAGTTAAAGCGTTACATACATCTTATTTCATTTATATAATTTACCTGGTGCTTCAGAAAGTTCTGCTGATTTTCTAGCTGGCGGTCGCGCAAATAGTTCTGACGCTTTTGATTTTCATTATTGTAGCCAGGAAAATACGAATAAAAAGTGTCCGAAACCCATTGCTCCATATCATCCTGCGCGAAAAATACAAAAGAAACGAAAATAAACAAGAAGGTGAGGCTAAATAGTAGGAATAAAACAAAATAAAACGCTGCTGAACACGAAACTTAACGACAATCAAGAAACTGTTGTACATTGCTATGAGTTGGTTATGTCGTTTTCCCTCCACTCTCATAAAAATATTGGATTTAATTTTTTTGGCACTCGAGTGTCCCAATGGTTTGCTGCTGCCTTTGATACCACCTATTTCTTCACATTCTCACTCCCAATTAACATAATTATTATGCACGTCAGATCGCTCAAACGCGTTTCTTAGTACAAGGTTTAAAGACGTTGGAGTTGGATGGCGTCAAAAACTACACTCGACGGCGTCAAAAAATTCCATGCTCACGAGCCGCAATTATTTACAATAAACAACGAAATAACGGACGACGAATGCGAGATTTGAAGTTGGGTACAACACCACAACTGAGAAACTAAATCACTATGGAGAAAGGATTGAGTTTTCTTGTGGAGTAAGAAAATGTGCCACAATAAACTTATAGCCATTATGACTGCACAGCGTGCTGTGTGGATGCATGGCATGAATGAAGTTGTCGATTTATTGGCGGCATCCTGTGGTGACCTACAGCGAGTAACAAGCTCTATTAAGAAGCTTTTTATAGCACGCCAATGATAGCTGCATTCTCCGGTACAGAACAAAAGAGACACTGTTTAACACGAAAATTGCCACAAGAAACTATGCAGCATAAAAAACTATGCTTTGATTTTTATCTGTACTGAGTATATAGACTATTTCCAGTGCATAACTTAAGGCGCGCGCGAAATAATACAGGACTACATAGTTTTTTTTTTTTATTCAGTCGAATTTTGTGTTGACAAGATCAGGTTCGTTGTCCAATTTGCTACATTGCGTCATGGATAACTTCAGTTTTTTTTTTTTAAACTAGTAAAGGAATACTGTCGACTTCGAAGCAGACTTTTCCAAGATTAAGCACTCATAATTCAGAACATTTTGCTCATAAATTGAAGCCTAAAAATACGCTTTTAAATTTTAAATTAAAACAAAAATATGTAGCCTGCGCTCAATAAACAATTAATTACAAATATTGGAAATGTACTGCATATTTTTAGGCTTGTAAATTAGAGACGAAACGAATCGATATACCAGGTGACCATTAATCTGGACAAGCCTGGAATTTCATGTCAAAGCCGGGGGCTTGGTAGGAATTCAAAAATTTCTGAAATAGCTAGGGATTCGATGATTTTTGTGGCATGAATCAAAATTTAGTTGAACGAGCAAAAAAAATTACCAAGTTTTCCCCACACAAAAATTTAAGTTTTTAGCATTTTGTGAATTAATTTTTCAACTTTTCCCCAAAAAAAAAAATTGACTTTTACTATTTGAAGGAAACAATATGTTTTTTTTAGAAAGCCGGGAATTGCTTCTTTTCAACTTGACAGCCATGCCTATATCTGAAAATTATATGTAGTAAGAGTCAATTCAATTTAAGCCTTTAAGATCAAAACGAATAATATTTTTTTGCACACTCTGAATTCAATTGGTATGCCTAAGCTTAGGTCTTATATAGTAATGCAGCATCATGTTTTAACGCTGTGATTCAAAACTTGCACCGGCTTCGGATTTTGTGTTCCTAAGTTGACAAGTCCATGAGCTCGGCTTGAGAAAAAAATTTGCAATTCTGCGTTATAATGCGACACTTATTTTGTTATTCAGTGTTCTTCACATTCACAATTTAACCCTAATCTTAGTACCCAAGTAGGTGCCAAAAATTCATAGTTACACTGCGAAAAAAAAAATTGAGGCCAAGGAAACAACAATAAAAATCGCGCATGAAATGATTTTATTTCTTTTCTCTTCAAGCCCAAAATAGTCAAAACTTGCAAACAATAAACGGAAGTTATTATTATTAATATCGTAAATAGTTACAAAAGAAAAGAAAAGTTAAATAAAGAAAATCATAAGAAAAAATCAAAACGACATAGTACAGAGGAATTGATACATTAACACGCAGTGCGCTGAGGTTCATTCACACAAGGAAAGCCGCCTTATGTTGTTGTAGTTTTTGTTGTTGTACTCAAACGAAAATTGGAGTTATGAGCTGTAGCAGGTAATAGGCAAAAGCAAACTTGCGTGTATTAACCATGGGTGTTACAATTGACAAGGAGTTGCGCCGAGGTGACGTTAATTTGTATCCTTTTTTGTTGATTTGGAGGGGTAATATCCTCTCGTTCAGTTGAAGGGTGCAACTGATAGCTTTAAATGGGCATGAAATTCAAATTTAGACCTAGTTATATGGAGCTAACAGACTTATTAACTTTGTTGTATTTGCTGAACAAAAGCGAAAGAAGTTCAAGGACAAATTATACAAACAAAACTTAATGAGGTCAAACAAAAGATATAACCAATTTGAAACGTTTGTGAGGAAATTAGTGAAATATAAAAATACATACTGAAAATAATTATTAGGCTCAAATGTAAAAATAAAAGACATTTTAAATTTAAATTGTAAACATCACGCATGCATTAATAGGCTGCAGTAAATGAAACCTTTTAGAGGGACATTATCATTTGCTCATAAGTCATCATCATTTATTTATATGACAGATATGTGTATTAAATTAATGTTTGCATTTATATGCACAAAAAAAAAACAGAAATTAAAAAAATTTTCATTTTACTATAAATTAGATAATGAATCGAAAATATGCAGTACTTTAGATTAATTTAAAATAATTTTTGTTTGAATTGATAAATTTGATTCAGTTTCTTTATAGCTCTTAAGCTTTAAAAATTATTCTTTTTTATGCATTTCAATATTGTTGAGAATGCCCAAAAAATATTTTATGGTGATCCGACAAGTATTACCGAAATTACAGACATATTTGTAGAGACAAATTAATACTCATGAACATGTTTGGAAACTTTTTTCTCAAAACTATGTTTTTGAAATCGGTGATCAATATACAGCTGTTGACAACTAATTGGAAACGAAATCATTCGTTTTACTCATTTATTTTTCTATGTGTACCAGAAAATTTATACATAACATAAATGTGAGACATATAAGTTTAAAAAAGATGACATAATTGAATTCAAATTCATAGCATAAAAGAGTTTTATGAGAGATTTCCTGCTCAAACCTCAGGTTTGACTGAGTCAACTAATTGGAAACAAAAAAATAATTTGAAAAAAATGAAAAACAGAAATAATATTGTGATATTGTTATTGCTTGTAGGACCACTTTTTGACCGAATTTGCTTATGAGCATATCCTTAATCATGGGTAGTGGTCAAAAGTTGTACACCGGCCATGCTTAAGTCAATTGTTGAGCTTTGAAAGACGGCCATGAGATATCAGGCGATGGCAATACAGCTAAATTGCTCCAAAAAGATGGTATACAGTGCACTTGATCATTTCGATAAGAATGACACAATAGAAAATGTTCCTCGCAAAA
This sequence comes from Tricholauxania praeusta, assembly GCA_949775025.1. NCBI lineage: Eukaryota > Metazoa > Arthropoda > Insecta > Diptera > Lauxaniidae > Tricholauxania > Tricholauxania praeusta. The sequence goes on along the minus strand of OX459030.1, from coordinate 128,719,079 downwards.
AGCGACCTCGTAAGACTTCTGGGTACAAGGATCACCAGAATGTGCGCATGGCAAAATTGGATCCTCGTAAGACTGCTGCAGACATCCAACGCGAAATAAGTGATCAATACGATGCACAAATATCCAAGCGAACTGTCGCTTGTCAATTGGTTGGGACTGGACTCCATGGACGAATTTCACACAAGAACCCATTGGTGACAGTTCAGTAGAGGAAAATCCGCATACAATTCGCTAAGACGTATGCCGGTTCCAATCTATTTCTATTACTTAACCTTAGGGAAAGAAAGCTGCGAAGCTCAAAATCCTATTTATAAAGTTTAAAGCCAGTCACGTTGGATAATTTGCAAGAATGAGTGAAAGCAAAGTATTTATTTTATTACATATGTATATTCAAATACATAATTGATTTCACATTTAGAAAAAAAATTAATTGTTTAAAAGGTCTATTACACCGGTAATCCTGAACACGCAATTCTTTACTCTAAGTGAATGCTTGCAATTTAACAATAGCTACATTTCATTTGTAGTTACATACAATTTCTTATCCGATTGAACGTCAAATGAAATTGAGAAAAGAAAAACCAACTATTGAAGTGTTGACGAGAAAGGTTATCAATCATAATGTTCAAGCTTAAGACCATCAATTAAATGGAATCAACTGGAAAATGAGCTGCTGCTGCTTCTATTACTGCTACTACAGTACTTACAAATATTTGCAACTACTCATGATTTCAAGGCAAAGTCACGCCTTATTAGGCTAATTGTAAATTACTTTTGTGAACAGAATGAAAATTTGTAGCGAAATTCTTCAACGCAATTTAAATTTAAACAATGCACAACAGTATGAAACAACATGTTGCTTAACAGCCACAATTTACTTTAATAGGCCATAAAAATTTGTCGTGTTTTTTGTACTTCTTTACAAATTTACTTTGAAAATGCAACAGCCAAACAGTTTCCTGTTGGTGGTTGTGCACTATTATTTTTTCACTTGCCTTGACAGCCTGGAATTTCTTAACTGATTACTGCATATGAACATGCGATATTAAAGAAATTGTTTCATATTTTTTTTAACTTAAACAAAAGACTATGAGGTAAATATTTTACATCTGTCTAGATTTTCCATTCCAAAAAAGAAATGGTTTGCTTATGAAAACTATTGCGTGAAAATTTATTCTACAAACCGAAATATTCTACATCTGTTTTAATAGGGAACGCCACATTTATTTCAACTGAAATTCAAGCAGTGAATATTCAATGTATCTTTTTTGTGAAGCGCTCTTTTTGTTTTCACCCTTTGGCTGGATTTGCTATGTTACTCCACTTGAATTCTAATGTTAATGTATGTATATTGGGAAGTTTTATTTCGATATTTTTCACAAAGATAAATTTCAATAGTTATCATCGACTTAAGTCACATTTCATGATTTTCCGACGAATTAAAGCACATTTGCATATTTTCATTAAACAAAATCACATTTTCAAGAGGCATATTTAATATTTTTCGACGAACATTTCAATATCTTTAATCGAATAAAGTCACATTTCATGACATGTCATATTCTTTATTCGTAACGAAAAAGGTTGCATTTTAATATTATTCCGCGAAGATTTTCAGTCGAATAAAGAAATATTTCAAGATAATCCGATAAAAAGAGTTATATTTTTTAAAACGATTTTATGTTCCATTGATGATTTATGTAATTTGGATGGATGTTCGCGGCGAAATTTTTTTTTTCGATTTCGAAGGCCACAGAATTATTTAACGCGGAGATCTTTTATTTTGTTCGTTAGTTTTTGCAGGACATAAATAGCTTACGTCGCAGTCTTATCGTGTAGGGCCCTATGTTCACCTTGCTGTTATTCACATTGCATGTCTCATGTTTTTTTTTCGTATTTTCACTTTTGCAAAAATTTTACAAGTGCATTGAAAATTTTTTCTAGTCAAAATGTCTAAATAATTCAGCATTGCATGCTAGAGTCTGAAATCCTTTTGTGGGCGTGACTTTCGTACATTGTGTGAATTTTTAATAAATCCAGAAAGGAAATGTTCAGCCAGCAGTGCAAACATAACAACTTTGCATGAGTAATATGACAATGTTTAAAAATAAAAAATCTTACACATGGAAAAATGTTAACAATGAATTAAATAAAGTTAACAACCGCTAGCAATTAAAAATTAAAAAAATTGTTTGCGACGTAGGCACAGTTAAAATTTATACGTTCTACTTTAATTATATTTATTATTATTATTATTATTGTTTCTACACTTTTAGAGTCAAAATTTTGTCAGCATGATAACTAGACCGAAACGAATTGGTACTTTTTTTTTGTTTTTTTTTCAGCAAAATTTTCAACAAACTAAGCAAAATATTTCATCACCATAGAACAAAAGCATAAGAGCAATATGTGAAAAAAACATTTCAAATAATGTTTGCAATCTGCTTTATTTGGCGTTCAATTAAAATTTGGTTTTTTGTATGGTTTTTTGTATGGTTTTTTTTAATTTTAGATAATTTTTTTTAACCAGATGCTAAATTTTTTTACGTTAATATGTATATAATATGCAATTGCTTAGATAGTTTTAAGCATAGCTTTTAACAAAATTAACATTTAAATTCAGTTGTGGCAACTTAGGTTTCGGTTTCGTGTTTTTACGAAAAAATTTAGATTAACCATGGAGTTGGGTGAAAATCAGGGAACAATTTTTGTAATCTTTATAACACTGAATTTTAGAAAGAAATTTTTTTTTTTTAAACCTTTTCTGTTTAAGGAACAAAAAACCGGAAAATTCAAAAAAACAATTCTTCACATTATTAAGGGCAAAATCGTAATATCGCAAAATTTTCATATCAATTAACTTTAATAAATTAAAGCATTTTATTTTTAGGCACCTTTTCCTTTCCAGTTTTTGTTTTTTTCGAAGTTCTTTGTTTAACACATTGAACAATTAACGCAATGAAAGCTCAGAATTACCGCGATAATACTCAAGCAACAACAACAAATACTAATGAATTTCAAATAACAACTGAAGCGCGAAACAATATCGTTCTTTGAAAACACCACACACACTAGTGACACACGTAAACATGCACTGTAGGAAATGTTTTCTAAAGAACGTAGAATCGATATTGCGAAAGGAATGAAACAGTACTGGCAAAAATTATTTTCATTACATTCAATAGTTAAATTAACTTGTTTTAAGTTTGTAAAGGTACAGACTTCTAATTAAATGTATCCATAAATGTGTCCATACTAATACTTTACTTCGTGATATGAAAGTTTAATTTAATTAATTAAATATGCTGCTCCTTAAACGTATGTTCTTTGTAAAACTAAACCCCATTTCATGTATTAGACACGAAACGCCCAAAATTATGCGACACAGTTTCAAGTTAAGTTTTTATTTATTTGAGGATAGTTTTAAATTCTTTTAGTTTAATTATTTTTAGGACTGTTACCACAATATCAATAACCAAATAAGGCGATTAATAATTTCTAGTAAATTTCCTAACAATTTCTTTTATCCGCACTAGATTTCCAGCTAGGTAGCTTCGCGTTTTAGAAATGTGTTGAATTTAAAATGAAAACAAAACAAAATAACACAGTAGAGCTCTTACATTTATTAGGCCCAAAAAAAAACTTAGCACAGGAAAATTAAAACTACCTTTGACATTGCACGTGTGTTGTATGATGTTTGTAGTAACGCTCTCTTTGTAAATATAATTTTAGGCATAGCATAAATTATGCACTTGACAAAAAAAAATTTATTGAGTTTGAGGTTGGGATTTATTTATCCTACTGGGAGTTTTAAGAATATTAGTAGTAAAGAAATAATTGCTGATGGAACGTTAACGAACCAAAAGAACTTACAAATTATTTTAATTGTTAACACGAAGACGAAATTAAAAAATAAAGGACTATACCTATAAAACCAAAATGGAAATTGTTTAATTAATTGTTTGTAATAACGAGTATTAATTAAATTTAAAATTGAATGGAAAATATTTTTTGGGTCTAGAGAAAACAACAAAATAATGCTAACGCCTTGTAGTTTCTAAAGGTTTTCCTAACTTTGAGTGTCTCGCGAGAATATTTCCAAATCTATGCATACTTGCAGAAAACATATTTGCTTTATTATAAATCATCTTCTCATTTATTTTTAATTTTTGGTAGCTTTACTGAAACTAAAAGTTTTAATGTTTATAGGGTTTCAGCGAAAATTTTTTTGTTTTTTTTTTTCTAAAGCGTAGTTATAATAAACAAAATATGTACAATGATTCTATTTCTCTTAAATTTTGGTACGTATAATAGGGCATTTTAAAAAATGGCTATGTTAGAAGTACGAGTACTTGCAATTATAAATTCAACTGCATCCTAATCGAGTTTGATTTATGGGATTCGAATCAGTGATCTTCTGTAACGCAACCAAGCATGAAACTTAACTCATAATGCGCGAATTCATTTTAAGACAACAATATAAAATTATTTGTTATTGTATGAATAACAATCCAATAAATAGGAAATATGGTATAGAGAATTCCAGATTCAATCGAGATATTCGAAATAAATTAAAAAATATAAATATTATAAATATAATATTAAACAAGAATAAGCTAAGTTCCTTCTAATCATAAATTAAAATTTTATTTAATTTTCCTTAAGAGGTTACTTTTTCTCAAATCTATTTAGATTAATAGTACGGGTAAATGTATAGAAAACTATTTGGCCGATTTTAGTTAACGTTACGAGTTATTTACATACTATATACCGTGAGCTGACGAAATTTGTTTGGATATGTTCTGTAAAAAACTATAAGTGGTATGGTATTTTTGACCTAACTGAGTACGATATCAAAGACTTACTATCTAGTAAACTATTTTAGTTCGTAAGCAATCACCTCTTAAAGAACGAATAGTAAGCTTTAAGTAAAAATATAAGTCAATTGCAAAAATGTAGTGGGTATATAAAAGTATCGATTTCCTGCCCAAAATCCCTTCATACACATCCTACACCGTTTTGAACATTTTAATAGAACCAATAGATTATATTTTTTGATTTAAATATCTCTTAACCGGTCTTTTTAAGCGGTCAATTTGCACGAACTAAAACTAACTAAAAGGAAGGTCTTTTTATCAGGAATTGTCCAAAAAAGTTCATGATATCTTAGACTCCTACTTATTACATTTTTATTCATTTCAATAAAAAATAGAATGCATAGGATCTTGCTCAACATCCACTTTTGAAAATATCATTAAACCTATGTGAAAATCTAATGATTAATTCGTTTCCGGATTATTGTTTTTATAACTCAATTAGTTTCTAAGATTTCTAGTACAATTTTACTAATGTCCTCTAACAAATGTTATAGTAATATTTATAAAAAAAATGTAAATAAAACTGTCCAACTGTCTTCAACATATAACCATATTAGTAGTGGCAATGGATATGTCTCTATGTCTAGTCTTTAAATTTTTCTCGTCCTTAGCTCAAACAGAAATTATGTGGTATATACCTTATTTTTATTTTTTGTATTCAGTTTTCTTGTGCTTTCCGACCCATTTCCACTGACATTCGCAACAGTCGATAATTCCTTGTGATTTGCCATATCCTTGTCTGTTTTGCTTAAAGGGATTTGCACGCCACCGCCACCAATGGAAGACCCTCTTTCGGAAGACATTACATTTGTTGTGATTGTTGTTGCTTTTGGCAGTTCATTGACAGCTGTGGGCGGTGGTTCATTACATTTACTTCTATGCTCTTCGTCAGCCAAATTGTCCCTTGTATGCTGTAAAATGTTGGCTGCAGTCTCATGCTGAATACAATTTTTTTCTTTTTCGTAAATTTTGTTGCGATTGCATTTTACTTTGCACACATTTTCTTTGTTTTGCAATATTCGCAGTGCCATACAATCAGCGTCATCAGCAATTTGCTGCTGTTTCAGACCAGACTCCAAATTTGTGCTTTGAAGGCTCGCCGTTGAACGTGCACTAAGACGTTCCCGCTCTGCTCGTAAATTTTGCTTTTCCAGCGTCAGAAAGGTTTCCAAATCCATGTCGCCACATCGATCGCTAATTTCGAAATGTACTAAATATTTTCATTTTATCGTGCAAATTTACTTGATTTTTTTTTTCTTTTTTTCCACTCCACTGCGTCTGACGAAACGAAATTCAAACAATTTGTAAACAAAAACAAATGCTATCAGCGTTGCCAGGTCGCTCGCGAATGAAATGCTACAAGCGTCATAAAATAATGATGCTTCGCAAAAATAAAAATAACAGCAGTACATTCACGTACTATTTAAAATTGTCAAAGTGCTTAAGAATTAAGAAAAATTTCTCTCATGTACATAAATTTTATATGAAGCAGCCCGAAATAATAAACGCACTTTCGTCAGCCTATTCGATTTTCCAATTTTGACAGAGCTTTGGTATCTTCTTTTTTTTTTGTCTTATTGTGTTGATTATTTTCCCCCGCAATAAACAGTAAGCAAATAAACCCCATATGACATTTGCGCTCTTCTTTTAGGTTGACGCTCAGCACAATGGCGTAGCGCAAGCAAATACAACGCCCAATGCTTCACAGTTAGATACTTTCACGCAAAGTTGCATGAAACTTGAATATGCTACGTCTGGCAACCGTAATTACTATTGCCTGTCGCCACAACAAATTTCAAATGTCACATTTTGTTCGTTAGTGTTCTAACGAGTGATGCAAATACTCGTCATAACATTCTCTAGGAGATGCCAGATCAATGAAGTTTTTCAAAGTTTCATGAAATAATTAGCTCATTCTTAAAAAATCTATTTTTAAAATTTATTATGTTATCATCAACTTTTTAATAACTTTTGTCACTGAAAAAAGCATTGATTTTGTCCATTTTCATACACTTGTACCAAGCGCTCCAAATGTTTTGGCACAAAAATGTAGCGTCGCTTCTCTTTAAAATCCATTTTAATTTTTTTCTTGCAGATATTGTTAATTGTAGAATTATGACTACACGCATAATCAGCATGAGTTTTTTTTATGTGTATTATGTTGAGGTACTGATTTTAACGTATAGACTTAAAAGAGAAAGTTCAGTGCTTAATTTTTGTGGGCTCAAAAATGATCCAAAGCAATTGATGTTCTTGACACATTTGACCCCATCTATCTAAAAAACCAGACGTGATACAGAAACATAAGTGCCAGATTAGGATTAAGCGCTAAAATTAATTTCATACGAAGTGATTAAAAAAGGGTACGTCCATAAATTTAGTGAGGTGTTTTTTTAAAAATTCGGACCCCTCTCGCCTTAGTGAGATTTTGTGAGCTCTGGCGGGACCCCCCTCCCTTCCTACCGTGAGACTTGTCTTATAATTTTAAGATGTAATCTGCTATAATAATGCATTAAAAAGCTGACGTGTGATTTTCGTTGATCCCCCCTCCCCCTTGGTGAGATTTGGTGAGACTTTGCCGGCCCCCTCCCCCCTATTCTCACTCACGTATTAATAAATATTTTAAGAATTTATGTTTTAAGCATTTTCGTATTTTCAAGAAAAACTTGCTTATTTGAAAAGTACCAATGATACAATAGAATTATTGGTTGTACTTATTTTCGATCTGCACGTTGTTGCTAATATTTTCGGAAAAAAATAAAAATGTTTTCATTGATTTCATTTGAAGAAGTTGTTCGCCTAGTAGTCCCAATTTAAATTGACCAAAATAATTACATAACATTCTTAACAAAATTAAATTTATTTAAATTTTATAAATACAAATATACTTAAATTATTAAAAACCAAACTGTTTTACGTACTTAATGTGCTTTGTATTTGCATTTTAAATGAATCATCTTGTGATAATTTATTTTTATCACTCTCTTCGCCTTTTTTCCATTGCATGAAGTTCCAATGTTGCTGCAATTGCATTTTTTGGCGATATCGCTGTAAATATTGATGATCTTGCTCTGAGTAAAAATTCGTTGGCAACAAATGCGAGTAGTTGGCTTCATTCGTATTGTCCAGAAATTGGGACAGTAAATTTGCAGCGGAAGCGGAGTTCAACTTGAAATTGGATACAAGCGCAGTAAGCAAAATTAACGAAAACATGCTTACAAATCCAGCAGTTTGGCAGCGATATGACATTTTCTAATTTCCGCATGCAACTAACTTCTATTACTCCACAAATAACAATCACAGCTGGATTTGATAAAACTGCAGTTTCGCAATTGAACAGTAAAGTGTTTACTCAACTCAACTCTTCTTGTAAATTGAAACTTCATTATGTTGAAATTCATGCTAAATGATTTTGCAATCACCGACGTTTTTATTTTGATTTTATTGTTTTTTGGGTCTTCTTTTATTGTCCCCAATCGAAATGAAAGAAAGAGTTCAGCAATTTTTTCGGTTTTGCCTTTTTAATTAAAACAAATCATTTTAACTATAAAACCGTCAACTGAATTGCAAATAGAATTAGTATTAAATATCAATCAAAACTTTAAGCACCTATTACCTAACTTATTAGTTCGCCTTTACGAAAAACTATTACGCATATCAACAATGAAATTCTTCATCGGCCTGTTAGTAGTGGCTCTCCAAGCCATCGTTATCATCTCTGCTGAAACTGTACAACTAGAGTCCAGCCAAGGTATATTGATTCCAGCACCACTTGCGCATTCAGTACGTGTAGCCAGAGGTTCCTATGGTAGTCCTGCGCCTTCAGCAGTAGCTCCTTCATCATATTCAGCACCAGCGCCAGCTTCTTCATCGTATGCAGCGCCAGCGCTAGCTCCTTCCTCGTACTCAGCTCCAGCACCATCTTCATACTCGTCACCAGCAGCGCCGTCTCAGCAGATAAGCAGCATTCCAGCACCACCATGTCCAAGAAATTACTTGTTCAGCTGCCAACCATCTTTATCACCTGTTCCATGTGCAGCAGCTGCTCAAGCACCAGCACCATCAGGTGGCTCCTACTCATCACCACAGGGTGCCTATTCACAGTTTATTCCACAATATGCCGTTCCAGTCGTAAGAGAGTTATATTGAAAAGTTTGATTTCGTGAAGTATATGGTATGAGATTGCTCCTAATGGCTTTTAATTTTAAGTTTTTTTTACTTTAATTTTAATAAAAAGCATTAAAAAACAAATCGATCATCTTGGTTGTATCTTTAAGGCTCAAACCCCACAAGTAGCAATGCACTCAGACTGAGAATTTTTTAGTTTTGTTAAGCGTACAGGATCTCGGATATTGCTGTGGTCACAAGGCTTAATAGCTAACTTCGGCTGATGCTGTTCCGCCTTGTGATCACATATCGACGCAAGGTTTTACTCCTCGTGGAAACTGTGGCTGCAGTTTGTTCACTTCAATTCCCCAAAATTAAAAAGTTCTAAAATTTAAAATCAATTCTAAGTAGCTAATTTTTCACCTGATCGTTATCTTTATAAAAATCCTCTACTTGATTCCCACTCAACAAACAAGCAGATTTTCAAGTAAGCTTAAGACACGATTAACCCTCCGATGAGCGATGACGTTTTACGCATCGTTTACTTTTCCATTGTGTTCACTTCACCGACCATGAGGAAGTCATGGACAGTGACCGCTCAGAAATATCTAGATAAAAAAATAATAAAATAAAATGGCCAGACCCATACGCTCATCGGAGGGTAAAAAAAAAAACAAAAAGAAAGGAATTTAAATTTTTTTTCTGAAGGATACTATTTCCCAGCAGAAAGGTATCGTTTTGGAAACATATGTATGTATGTAACCTATGGGAAAAAGCTCATTATATTGCATTTTTACGAGACTGAGTTATTGGTGTATTCTTATGGACGAAAACTTGCTAGGCACGATGAAATCCCGATCCGATCCCGGAAATACTGCATTCTTTAAAAATTGTTGAGACTTTCACTGATATATCGATAATTTATCGAAAAACAGGTCACGCATGACGTTTTTAATTCTGAAAAATTGTGTCCGGGATGGTCACTGTTTTCTAGAAGGCCAAAAATTTTAAAGCATTATATCAAATTTATCTTGCAGTGCTTATTTAATATTTCAACGATTGTATTAAATGCAAATGTTTAACACTTTGGTGCTACCGAGCATTAATTTTTCTTAAAATATGATCCTAATTTACTCTTGTGCGTGATTTTTAATCAAAAGAGGGGGCTATAGCTCCGGGACTCGAACTGAAGGTACGCTAAGCTATAATAATGTATTAAGGTAGGATTTGAGCTAGGGCAAGGCCTCCACAACACAGGGAATTAATCAGGGCAACCTTTTTGTATTGGTTTTTGATCACACCATAAAAATTTTATTTAGGTTTCGTTTACGGCTCCAAAGTCTTAACCGGCACTGGCTTTCATCATGCAAAATAACATAAGAAACTAAGGAAACAGGCTACTGGGTCAGAATACGCGAAACCGACATGTCTGAAATGTTTTTCAAAGTTTTTTATATAAATCAGTAGCTGCAAGTGGTAGAAATTAGTGTACGGAAAAATGTTTTAAAAAAAATTGTTGTTGCAATAATTATTGCCAGTCAAAGTTTTCATTAACCTTTTTTTTAAAATGCTATAAGTTTTGAACTGCTTGACTGATTGTGACGAATTTTCTTAATTTCTGTAGATAATAAGTTGAACTTATGTATTAAAAAAAAAAGTTGCAAAAATTTGGCATTTTTGTTGTTAATTAGCAATTTTTCTATCAACAATTGAATTTTAATGACTTGCTCCGCCTCGAAAAAATCTGAAAAAAATTACAGAGATGCATTAAACCCTTCCAAACTAGAATTCGTCAAAAAAATCGTGGAGCCTCAATTAGTTTTTACGGTATAAATATTATAGTGGTACCGAGCGGACGAAAAATGCATAAAAATTTTGTTGTTTTTCAAAAAAATCAATAACACTAGCTTACAAGAAAAAGGATCGGGTTTCTCATAGACTTTTTTCCATGTATTTTGGGGCGTAGTTTCCAAAAATGGCAACCATTTTTTTTTTCTTACGAATCGTTTTCGAGATATCCCCAAAAAACCCCTTTTTCGGCACCTTTTTCATTTATTTGGCTATATCTCGATAATTTTTTTTCGACTCAAAAACGGTTTTCAACGCTTTCACTGTTTTTTCAAATAACTTCTACATTTTTTGTCCGATATCCACAAAATTATACTTAAAATAATTGCAAAACAATAGCCTTTTATTTTTAATTCTAAAAATATGGAAACAAAAAAATTTTTCATTCAAATGAAGCAGTTGAAATTTAGTGATTTTTAAAAAAGTCAATTTTTTTGAACTTTGAGCGCTTGTAACTTCATCAAATCTTATTCGATTCAAGGAAACAGTATATCGTTAGAAAAGGAATAAAAATATCTTTGGAGCGTTGAAAACCATTTTTTGAGTCGAAAAAAAATTAATCGAGATATAGCCAAATAAATGAAAAAGGAGCCGAAAAAGGGGTTTTTTGGGGATATCTCGAAAACGATTCGTAAGAAAAAAAAATGGTTGCCATTTTTGGAAACTACGCCCCAAAATACATGGAAAAAAGTCTATGAGAAACCCGATCCTTTTTCTTGTAAGCTAGTGTTATTGATTTTCTTGAAAAACAACAAAATTTTTATGCATTTTTCGTCCGCTCGGTACCACTATAATATTTATACCGTAAAAACTAATTGAGGCTCCACGATTTTTTTGACGAATTCTAGTTTGGAAGGGTTTAATGCATCTCTGTAATTTTTTTCAGATTTTTTCGAGGCGGAGCAAGTTACTAAAATTCAATTGTTGATAGAAAAATTGCTAATTAACAACAAAAATGCCAAATTTTTGCAACTTTTTTTTTTTAATACTTAAGTTCAACTTATTATCTACAGAAATTAAGAAAATTCGTCACAATCAGTCAAGCAGTTCAAAACTTATAGCATTTTAAAAAAAAGGTTAATGAAAACTTTGACTGGCAATAATTATTGCAACAACAATTTTTTTTAAAACATTTTTCCGTACACTAATTTCTACCACTTGCAGCTACTGATTTATATAAAAAACTTTGAAAAACATTTCAGACATGTCGGTTTCGCGTATTCTGACCCTACTGCAAAAGGGATAGTACATTTTTATGCTAATTTTCTATATTTAATTTTTAATAATCTCAAATTACTTAGAACAACTGACACTAGTTTACGTATGACCTTTCTTTGGCCACACCGTTAATACACCGAAAAAGAGCATATTGGGATCATTTTCCATATTTTGTGCGTTGCAGCAATGACGCTGGCCGCTGGCTATACCTTTTAGCCACTTAAAACGGCCATCAGTAGGAACTGCAAAGCGATATTAAGGAAATCTTATTAGACGTTTCTTCCTAGTACTAAAGCGAACATTTCATCTTTTTTTTGGACTGATTTCCCCAAATACTGACGCATAAAACTGTTTTATTTACTAGACGATTACAGTTATGAAATAGAATAGATTATGATCTAAGTCTCCTTCTTACTTCTTCTAGCTTACCTTGTGATTCTTGGTTAAACACTTGGCCAATATTTTGTAATATTTTTTCTTTGAAAAATTAATTTTTTCGCGAGACTTTTGCAGCCATCCAAGAGTATTATTACTTGACAAGCAATAATATCGACATATTAGCAAAATTATAAAAGAATTTATTTTGTTTTGGTTTTATTATTTAACCAGAAATAAAGTTATGCAGATTACTACGGCTTACTCAAATATGTCAATGTCATTTTGATTTTACTTTTTCGGGGTTTTCTTTACCTCATAGATAGTTACTTCCGATGCAGCTGCCAGTTGTACATATGCGCTTGTTTTCATTTTATTGCAGCGTCGCCAATTTCAGTGAGGATTTTTGTTGTTCTTAAGCTAAATTGAATATAGACCAATTATAGTAAGATCTTATTAAAGAAGCAGCACAGACAACTCTTTCGTTTAGTTTGTTTGCTGTTGTTCATTCAAGTGGTTTAAGATTCCAATCCATAATTAAAAATGAATAGTGACCATTGGGCGTGGCATTGTGCTTTATATGTATTTGCTACATTGTTTGTAAGAGCCTCCTGTAGCAGTAATAGTTACACATATGCTGGAGGAGAGCCCATACCGTTGTCCAGATGTGAACGTAACATACCAGTATATCACATAATACCCGCTGCATTGCTTCCCAGTGGATCAATTGTGCCGATACAATCATTAAGTCCGACATTAAATCGGGTACCGCGGCAACGTCAGTCTTCAGTTGTTCAACAGGTGGTTGTTAATCAAAGTTCAAATCAGCAAACAATACCCATAAGTATAGGAGGTTTTGACAGTGGATTTGGCGATGATTTCGGTGGTGGTCGCAGGCCATTCTTCGGAAGACCCTCATTTGGTCGAGGTCATCGTTTTGGACCATCTTTTGCACGTACCTACGCAGCGCCAGAAAGTTCATCAACAGCCAATCAGATTCCTGCTCCTCCCTGTGCGAGTAGTTACATCATTTCATGTCAGCCAAGATTAGCTCCGGCACCTTGTAACAATGCAGAAAGCGGGGGTAGTGCGAGTGGTGCGTCTTATTGAAACTGAAAGAATTTTTTTGAATTTTGTAAATAAAGATTTTGTTTTTTAAGAATAAAAAAGTGTTTTTAAAATATATTCTTTACACAGTAAAGTTTACATATAAAGTTTTACAGCAAGTGTTAAGTAAAGAAAACTCCCGTGGAGAATATTAAGGACAATCAAGCTCATTTTAAAAATGGGCCTTGTTTCTAATGATATACACGAATATTTTTGCTCTAAAATGTTATGCCTATAGCCTTTTTACTTTTAGTTTTTGGCAGTTTTTTCATTACTAAAAAGATTTGGGAAGGAAAACTTTACTTACTTATTTCTTTGGGCAATTTTATTTAGATCGTGATTGGGAGATTTCTCTAAAAAAAAATGTTTCAAAGCTCTGGGAAGAAAAATCATCAAAAAAATTTTCTGCGAGAGGGATGTTGGCGAATTTTTAGTTAGATAATATTGGGGTCAGTGTTTTGGACGATTTTACTTACTTACATAAAAACGTTACCGATTTGAGGCATCATCGTCCATGTCATTAGATTTATCCTAGAAACAAATCCGGGATATTCAGTAAAATTTTAACTCGATTGACTTACTATAAAAGTTCGTTTCCAACGTTTTAAGGAAAGTTCTCACTTTTCAATATCTAAATCGAGGATATTGACAGACATATGTATGTAGTATATTCTTAAGTCGAGAACACTTTCGAAGGACAGAACAGGTTTTCGAAGAAGTGAGGACACTTCATTTAATTCGAAAAATATCCTCGAGTTTGAGGACGTATGGTAATATCCTATGTGTTCGTAATATCAAAAATTTCTTTCAATAAGTCAAACATTTTCACCGTACTTTATGTTTGAGCTCATTTTTCCAAAAACTAGCTTAAAAATATTTGAATTTATTGAACTGTTACTGTCTTAAAAAATAAACTGTCCACCTTTAATTCAAGATTTTACTTAAAAAGTCCAAGTCAATGGTTTTCAATTTGATTATGAGCCAATCAAATAATCAATCGATTCATTGGTTATTGCCTTCTAATGCAAAGATACAACAATTTATTTAATTAAATTATCTATTAAGTTCTTGATAAAATGTTGATAGCTTACAATTAGTAAATGATATGAATTTATTGGCAAGGTAATGACTTCCAAAATGGCACACAACTAATCATGTAATTTACTGGGCACGTACTAATTGGTATTGAAATCGGTACCATATAAGAACTCGATCGCTTATCATAGTTTTCCGAACGATACGCAGCTGCAGGTGGAATTTTCCCATACACAGTTGTGTGGTGTTGAGGTGTGTGATGAGAACCAAATTGCTTAAGGTGAGCTTTGTGCTGTAAGGTACCATGACTTACAGCATCATGTCTATCGGGGCTACTGTAAGTAACTTGATGATGTTGTTGATAACCATTTCTATTTGTTTGAGCCGCTAAGGAATACCTTGGCATTCGAGATCCATATGTGGCACCCAAGGCATTTCTTTCGTACGTTGGAAGATTTCCTAAATTGCTAGATGGTAGTGTATAGCTTGGACTATGCACTGTATAGCTTGTAACTGGATTCGATGGTGTGCAATACGTTGAAGGTGCTGCATTAAGATAATTTATAACTGGAACTGCATTCATCTGAGGCGTTGAATTAAAATCTGCTGGATAAAGATGCGCTGAACTGGAGCTGAATTGGAATGAATTTGGAGAACTTGAAACTGGTACTTTGGTAATTGGAAAATTGTCCATGCAACGAGCAGATTCTGTGTAATTTGGAGCTGAATCATTTGAAGCTTTGATTTCAGCAGTCAGTGGCGTTGGTGTAGTAAAAGGTAATGAAGTTGCTAAGTTTTGCAATGCTGTAGTTGATTTGCTCGTTGCTGTAGATGTGCTGTCATCTAAAGTTGAGTTGAGCGCAGTATTGAAATACTGTTGACTGGGAGGCGGTGTTGAAGTTAAGGAATTTACAGATTCAACTGTTTCTATTGATAAATCACTATGAATGGCTGCCAATGAATGACTGGAATCTTCCGATAGCTCTTGACTAAGCGGTATATTTTCGTTGATCTCTTCCGGATTAGTTCTTTTGTCAAAACTGAAATACCCAACTGAGGGTTTGACTTCATTTAATGACATCTGCTGAAAGTCTTTACTTTGAGCAGCAGATTTTTGATCAGCAGCTGCAGCTATGAATAAGCAAATCAACGCAATAAAACTTGGGCCTTTCATTTCCGAAATTCAATATCAACTGAACTGTGAAAGCCAATTTCAGCGATTTTATATAAATTACAAAATTAATAAGCCAACATAAGCAACTTCTGCGAAAAGGCTGAAAACTCTAAAGCTGATCGATGCAAAACTGTTATTGTTCATTTTCCAATATCAGAATTTTCATGCAATAAAAATTGCTGATCATTTCTGTGTTAAATAAATTTTTATACTTACTTATTTGACTTTAAAGCCTAACTATTATTCCTCCAAGTTATTCCCTAACCAGTTTGTTTTTAGTTAAAAATAATTTTTTTTTTTTTAATCTCAATTACATTTATTGAAAAATTATTATAATTTTCTGATTTTCCCATAATTCATTCGTCACTCTTATAAACAGCGTATCATCATCAATCTCCAAGTACTTAATACTGGAAGTATTGAAATGCTCCTTGTGGCAAATAACCTACTGCATAGGGTTGTGGCACATTATACCTCTCACGTGCTGTTGCGATGTATGTTGGCACAGGTGCTGAATAGGCTCCTTGTGAACCATAGGAACCAGAAGGAGCTGAAGCTGAAGATGCACAAGGTACCGGCGCTAAGCTGGGTTGACAACTGAACAAATAATTTCTGGGGCATGGTGGAGCTGGAATGCTGCCCCCCGAACTGGCAATACCGCCTCCATAACCACCGCCACCACCACCACCACCACCACCGCCTCCATAGGCTGCCTTACGTTGGCGGACATAATCAGCTGATTCTACTGGTATCTTCACTTCAGGCTCCGCATCCTTATTTTCATTGATGTTTGCATTGCTGCTGCTAGAGACAGCAGGACTGGCAGCTACAAAAGCGATTCCAAAAGCAATTAAAATGAAGATTTTCATGCTGATGAGGTTTTCTTTAAACTTTATGAAAAAAAATAAACTAAACGTTTCTGTGTCTTGGAAAACTTTTTAATTGAAGTTTATATACTAAATGCAGCAGCTAAAATTTGGGTCGAAAAATATATATTTATATTGTGTGGTACTAAAAGCGAAAAAAAAATCGTATTAAAAATAAAACATTATTGTAAACGCAATCAAAATTATGCAGTATGTACTTGAATTAGGGTGCACTAAAAACTTTGACTTACATTTTTCTATACTCATATGAATTTTTAATAAGAGACTTTATAGCGTTTGATAAATAACTTTCTTTTTTATGTACTCTACAACATTCATGCGTCCTTAATCTCTGTTCGGCTAAGAAGAAGCAAGACAATAGCAGCATTCCCGTACCATAATGCATTAATACAATTTACAGGTTTTTACAGGTTATTAGTCTAAAAAAGCGTTCCTGCCCTCGAAAAACCTGAAGTGGGTGCAAAAATGAGAAAAAACACTTTTTAGTCCTACCGATCATTAGTTTTGTCTATCTACCCTAGTAAAAAAATGTATGCAGTAGAAAACAAATGATAGAAGAGATAGTGCTCATTCGAGATATGCCATCGGATGTCAGATCAGCGTTTTGGTGTAACCCTCAGAGTGAGATATGGCAACGAATTGTAGAAAACATGTCAAAAGTCAGAACAAACTGGCACAGGATAAAACAACGAGCTATAGATCGAAATAGTTATAGAACTTTTGTTTAGGCCCCACGCCTAAGTTTTGGGATATTAGTAGTAATACAACAGGTGTTGCGGAACTGTCCCGCCTTAAAATAATTTCGGTTTTTCTTATGCTTTAACTTTTCTTTGGACATTATCAATATAAATCCTTAATTGGCATAGGACTGCCTCAATGTCGAAAACTTGAGTATTATCATAGGGGTCTGTCTTGAAATTATCGACATATTTTTAACAACAAACGCTGACTATTTTTCAGCTAAGCTCCCTAAGACTACCTGATGAAATTTTATATTTCTTTACGTAAAAAAGCGAAATAAAAGCAAATCATTTTGGAGCCATCCTTTTGCATGTAACACTTTATATGTCTAAAGAAAAATTTGTTTTAATTATTAAATTTCTTGCACTTTCGTAGAATAAGTGAACTGCATGAATTGCATTTCAGAAAAATAACAAATTGACATTTTATTTAAAATTTAGAACAGTTTTATTTAATTCTTTTTTTTTTTTTTTTTTTGTTTTTGTACATGTGTACAAAAAAGGCTGTTTTATAAAACTTTTTTGCAATATGTACGTGCATATATAAAATAAGACAAAAAAATATGTTTTCTTTCCGAATAAGTAGAGCATAAAATTATAAGTTATTAATCTACATATGTATGTATAGAGTGTTTGTACATTAGGGTGTTTATTTTGAAGATATTTTTTGTGTTTTTTTTTTTTTTTTGGCCTATGTTTTAGTATGGGGCTTTAAAATAATTATCGTAAAATTTGAGCTTTTAAGCTCAGACTTGTAAACGTAGTGGATAGAGCGTGTGTCTGATTTCGTTAAAGCTGGTTTACTAAAACTTAGAAAATCTATATTTTAGTTGTATGGAAGGTGCCACCCCCTGTTGGCAAGCCATGCCCACACTTTTCGTGTTGCTGAAAATCAGAAAAACATATACACATCCGAAGAGCGTTTTTTTTTTTTTGCTTATATTATAGAATTGGACTTAAAGAAAACTCTCCCAAAATTTCAGCTTCCTACATCAAACCCGTGAACGGCTCAAACAGCATGATGCCAATTACAAAAATAAAATATTCCTTTAAAAATTGTGACGGGAATTTTTTTGTGTATATAATTTTTTCTTTGACGCAAATGAAATAATATGCAAAAAAAATCTTTGGGCATTTCCACGAAAACGAATGTTTTTGTCACGTGCGACTTGGTTTTTTGCAATTATGTTGAAAACGAAAAATTGCCCAAATTCAACCTTAGCACCAATTATAAAGCTAATTAGGAGCTATAAGTTAAACTTATTGTCAAAATAAAAATACATTTCAAAATAAAAATCCATTTTATTTTGACTTTTTTTTACTTTAAATGTGTTCGACGGTCGAACGGGACCCATCGAAATGCCCCTTTAGAACTTTTTCTGTATAGCTTTTAGTTTTTTATGTCGAAAATTTTGTTCAACATAAATATTGATATACCGATCTTCTCGTCTTAAGAAATTTTGGAAATAAAGGACATTTAAATATGTGTATATGTATATATGTACATATGTATATGCTTAAGTGTGTATGTATTCATAATCTCAGCAGGCAATTTTGGTTAATCTGATCCAAGCAGGATTTGAGCCCAAGCTACCTTTTAACCATTGAGCTAATTTAGGTTACAGATATCACCTGTACAAACGTATTCGTGTAAAACGCAGATCTCGTCATCTTTTGGCAATATTTTTCGTTTGTACTCATAGCTGTTGGACTATACACAAGGAAATACAAAAGCTATCTTCGAAATTTCACTTAAGTCAATTTGAATAAATACTATATATATATTTAATATTATAAGAAAAGTACATACATGAGCTTTCCTCAAAAACTAAGACAGTTTTGATCACCTCATACAAATCTGATAGATAAAATTCTTGCGCAAATATCATTATCTGACAGCATAATTCGAGCAAGAATTTCTAAACTAAAGTTTTTTCCCAACTTTTTAAACGTAACTACCTACTTTTTTTTTATTTTTGTTTTTCATTTGAATTACATTTTCAATACTTATATTTCATCTAATACTTTCACTAGTTTTGGTCATGGTCTGGGGCTTACCGACTTATATAATTGCCATACTAACTCAATTTGTATTTTCCCTAAGTCTTCTTTTGTTTTTTCTTTTTTTTGTTCTACACAACTTATTGTGACAAAGTAAAATATAATTTTAAATGAAAGAACAATAAATATGACACCATCGATGAAGCACATTGTATCAGCATTAGAGTGCATTATAAGATACCATATGTACGTCCGTGTATGGGTGCATGCACACACACGAATTGCACTGTGATAATGGAGTATGTAAGACCTTGAGTGATTCTATCAGTAAAGCCGAAATAACTTGAACTGTTGTTGTTTGTTTTCACAATGTATGTATTAAAAGAAAGAGGGGAAAAAAGAAGAATTAACCAGACAGTTAATTGAAATGATCACCAAATACGAGCATTTCCGTCTCACTTTTACTTCTTCGACCTTCCAGAATAATTATCGAATTGCTCAATGGATGGTCACAAAATCCGTTTTCAGCTCAAATCAAACGGGGATATTATAAGAAAAGAATGGATTGGATGCACCAACTGAAATCTTCAGTAATGTAACAGGGTAGTAGGAAATTCGATTGTCCTAAATCATTATTCGAATGATAGGGAAAATAGAAATACGTAAATTACGGAAACGTCCCAAGTACGATGGAAGAGCCATATAGAAGTCGTATGTTATTGTTATAACAATTTTAAAATTTGGCATTTTTTGTACAAAAAATTCGAATTGTAATGAAATATCATCGAAGCAAACATTTAGCAAAGCAGACTTTTGTCATATCTTTAGTCAGCAATTTAAAGGAAGCAAGCCTAAAAAGGAACTAACTTTTCAGCGTTTTCCTGTATTACATACAAAAAAATATAAATGAAAACATTTTTAATGTCGACATTTTTTTTTTTTATTTTGTTAATAACAACAAAAAATGCTTGGCTCCTGGCCTATATGGAACTGTGCCAAATTTTATGTAAGCGATCTGAAAATAAAATGTTTTTCCAAACTTATTTTAAGGCAATTCTAAAACATTGAAAATCAAATACATACAAATAAACATTTGTAAGCAAAGAGCAACTACAAAAATATCTACAAATTAAATTTATTTATTATTCAATTTTAAAAATATAATTTCCACATAAATATCTTGCAAAGTCGTTCGCTGTTTTGATCAACAGCCTAAGAAAGAGAAATATAAAATGAAAACTCAGACCCAAAAAAAGTTGAATGACTTTGATTGCATGATTGCTGCCACAGCTTTTTTAACTTTACGAGAAGAGGAGCAACATTTTTCGCAAATGAAAGTAAAAAAAGAAATATATTTTTTGAGGTCTTACATATTTTTGTGGGAGATTGTCTTATATTAATGTATGCTAGATTGTATGAGCGAGTAATACCCATAGAAACAAATGCAGATAGCAGGGTTGCCAAGTTTAATAGAAGGAATTCCCGGCCTTCTCAAATTTTTTTTTTTTCAAAAAGTTGATGACCTTTTTTTAGTCGCCAATATGAAATATATTTTTTGAGGTCTTACATATTTTTGTGACAGACCGCGGAAAGTTTGCTGTTTTCATTAGAAAGAAGCTCTCCGAATCAAGATTTTTTGACCTAAATATTCACAACCCACTTGGCATGCAATGTTTCGGAATACCTTCAGAAATGTAACGTTTCGGAATCCCTTCAGAAATCTTTCACATGAAACGTTTCTGAAACTTTACAGAAACATTTCATTAAGTGTTGTTGAAACGTTTCAGAAATACTTCAGCTGGGACTCTAGAATCTTACAGAAACATTTCAGTAAGCTCTCTGTTAGGTGCCAATGTCATCATTAAAATTATGTTCAATTCTTTTTCCTATTGTATTGAATCAAATGGATGATATTAGCTTCGTTGCATCCAAAATTTTGTGAAAAAATTGTTTAAGAATTAAAAAAACAACCGCCTGAAAAGGAAAATCCTTAAAAAAGTAATACATTATTTCCTTACAAAATCGCTCAAAATTCAAAATCCATAAATCGCTTTTTTACCGTCTGATCTAAAAAGAGACTCTGCCGCCTCTTAAATTTAGAAAATTCTTTGAAAATTCAATTAACTCATAAGACCTAACTCTATAAAACCTTCAAGATTTGGGAAAACAGAACATTCTCACTAGAGTCGATGAAAGAGTTTGGCGCGTTGGTTTTAATTTTTTTCTTAATTTATTAGGTATAAAAAAGTTTTCATCGTAAAATAAGTTTAGTTACAACTAAAATAAATGTACAGATCTTTAAGCTAAAGCTCGCTAATATCCACTAAGTTGAGCGTTATTTAATTGCGACAGGCGAAAATTGTAGTCTGTAAAGAGTTCCGGACACTCACGATAAAGTTGATCGGCCACAGATAAGGGAGCATTACAACATGGTGCAGCAACTGGGGCAGAATATTGTGGAGTAGAATACGATGGTATTGCGGACGCACCATTGCACGATGAACTCCTGCTAGGTCCATTGTTATATGATCTTGACGTAGACATTGGAGAAATTATGGTATGGATGTGTGAAACTGCTGATATGCCTTGTGAGTCAGTGCTTGTACGATAACCTGCATCAGAAAGAGAATTCGAAGGACCTCCATTGTAAGTACTAGAGGCTCCATAGCCTTGTGGTAACGAAGCTGTTTGTGGGGAAGATGATAAAGCTGCTGGAATTCCATAAGGAGGTCTTGAACTTTGAACTGGAGCAGCATAGTTTGAAGGATTGCCACTATACGGCTGTTGAGCACTTTGTGCTGCACCATAAGGAATTGCAGGATTTTGTCCATAAGAAGCGCTGGGTCCAGCTGATGGCTGTGGCTGATAACTTGGAATGATCGGAGCTCCACATCCTTGGCAAGGACTTAATAATGACGCAATTCCCAAAATTGGTATTCCCCATGAAACGCCGCCACAAGGGCCTTGGCATGCTGCTGGTTGTGGAGGTATCGTTGGAGCTGCTGGCTCATTATCATATAATTTATTATCAGCTGTGGGTGCCTCATTTTGCCCGTATTTGCTTGGACTGTTACTGTTATCTCCATAACCATCATTGTTTGGCTGATAACTGGTTGGTCCATCATTGTTTTGTCCATAACCACCATCAGGACTTTCAGCAGGAACTTTGTCACAATCAGAAGCATACTCATCCTTTGCTGTTTGCGACTTACTGGCATACCCTGTTGGGGACTGGTATTGTGGTGACACATAAATAATGGGTTGATAAAGTATTTGTGGTTGCTGCGACTGTCGATTACCAGATCCATAGTTGGGTTGCGAAGGTCCTGTATTGTATTGAGATCCACTACCATCTGAGTAAACATTGTCAGATTCGGGTGCTGATGCTGGACTTTGATATTCAACAGGAGAGTTTTCCGACTTTGTATTACTATTGTAGCTATTACTTTCTGAATTTCCTGAACTTTCACCATATCCATCACTTTTTGGACCACCACCACTATTATCATACCCACCGCTCGGCTGTTCACCCTTAGTGCCATAATCACCACTAGTCTGACTATCTGAATCAGCACCATATCCTCCACTTTCCTGATTCCCCGAACCTCCGGCACCACCATATCCACCACCATTCGGATCACTACCACCCCCGCCATAAGCACTATTTGGCTGGTCACCAGAGCCTCCTGAACCACTATTTCCACTATATCCACCACTTGACTGACCACCGGAACCGCCACCTGAGCCTCCGTAAGAGCCACCGCTATCACTGTTTCCACCATATCCACCATTTGACTGACCACCGGAACTGCCACCATATCCACCATTTGACTGACTACCGGAACCGCCACCTGAGCCTCCGTAAGAACCACCACTACCACTGTTTCCACCATATCCATCATTTGACTGACCACCGGAACCGCCACCATATCCACCACCTTGACCTCCGCCACTACTCTGAGCTCCTGGGCCTCCACCATATCCGCCATTACTCTGACCGCCACCATATCCGCCATTTGGGCGACCACCACCAGAATATGCAGGTCCTCCATAAGATCCGCCACTTGATGGTCCACCATATCTGCCACCGCCAGAGTTGCCACCATAAAAACCACCTCTTGGACCATATCCACCCCCTCCAAGGCCAAGTCCACCTAAATGTCTATTTAAAAATCCAAGTGGGGATGGAACCTTAAACTGCTGGTATGGTTGATAATAGGGGTTATTGTCATGTGTCGGCGGAGATCCAGTTGTATAGTCATCACCATCCCCCGCATTATAGTTGTAATTGTTGTTGTTGTTGTTGTAATTGCAACATGGCGTACAATCATCATCCTCACCAAACAGATCAGGTAATCCTGTATTTTTAAATAATTTCTTCCAGAAAGAACGTTGCGTACGCTTTAGTTCCTCATTAGGACCAACATGTGAAGTGTCCGCATCAGCCATCAAATAATATTGCGGGTGTCCAGGCAAAGCACTGCCATCATCCAAATACATTGTACCCACTTGTGCGAAGGCCTCCATTGCAAAAACACCCACACAAATGCACAAACACAACCAAGAGGATTTCATTTTTTCAATTTCTCTGATTTTCTCAATAAATCGGAACTAAATAATGTGGATATGTTAAAATAAAAACTTTTCATCCAATTTGGATGAGCTGTGGCGCGTTACTGCTATCCAATTGCAAAAACTGTAATTGATCACATTTAGTTGCCTTTATTTGTAGTTTTTGTTAAGTTCAGATGATAAACCAGAACTTTTGCAGAATCGACGAAAATGATGAGGAACACAAGTGTGGGCAAGTTGATTTTGCAATCGCTTTAACTTAATTGGGTTAAAATTGAATTATGCTTTAAACCTTAACAACAGTAATCATGTTAATAATATCGGGGTCAAAATGTTTTATTTTGTCGGAAGAATTTATGTTAATTTTTTTTTTTTGTTTTTAACGTTTGAAACCAATTCAAAAACCTTGTACTAAATAGCATATTTGTAATTTTGTGGATAGCTTTTTTATATAACATAAAGTAACTCAATCTAATAAGAAATTAACTCCAGCAGGGGCGATTATAGGATACTGCTGAAAAACCTGCAACGTTCAATTTTGGATAGAATTGAGAAATGCTTTTTTGCAATTGACCTTGGTCTTTTTCTTAATATTTCATCACTTGTCTGTTAAGTAAAAGTTTTTTCTTCTATTGTATTCAGACGATCATGGACAAACATAATAGGCACATTGACTGAGATTGATTGGGTAAATTTATTAGTAATTTAAATACTTTGAATAACATTTTTATAACTATAACTTAAGATATGACTAGTTTTCGTTTCTTTAATACATCTTAACATATTGCAGCTTATTATTTACAAGTTTAAATTTCAAAAGAAAAGGATTTAACTTCGGTTACTGCTGTAAACCTTAACATTCATATGCTTCGGTTTTTGGTTCGCGAAACATGAACTAGTTGTTTGTAACAAATATAAACTGATAAGGGTATTCATCTAAACATGCAAATAGGCAATTTTACGTGATGTGTTTCATGAATCCACCTTTGAATATTTTGTGCAATTTGTATCAGTTGCTGAGCATTTGAATAAATTGTTAAAATTAAAATGTCGAAAGAAAGCGAAAAATGCAAATCGAATAAAGCGGGCGAAATAGCACCAGTGGGCGTGGAACCTCTCATACAAGTAAAATACCTTAAGTGACATATTCATCGAAATATGTGAACAATCACACTAAAATTTGGTGTAAGAGTGTTTTTTTATGAAAAGCTAATTCTGGATCAAAATAGGACTCGATAACACCAGAGGGTGTTATACGGCATGTGTCGCAGACTATAAAAGCTATTGTGTTTAAATTTTGCAAGCAAATGTCGATCACGAATATAATTCATTGAACTAAAAGTAGACTGAATTGGAAAGTGGGCGTGGCATATTTCCACTTTTTCATTCCTATTGTATTTTTTTCAACATTATCCATATTCTTTTGACTTTTTCAACCTTTTAACTTTTTCCAATACATATATTCCATATGTATTTGTTCGACTTTTTCAACTCTTTTCACTATTTACATTATTTTTTGAACTTCTTCAGCGGCATTTTCCATATTTTTTGGACTTCTTCAATCTCTTTCAACTTTATTTGTTATTTTCTTTATTTTTTCGACTTCTACATCGATTTTGAATTATTTCAACATTTTGCAACTGCTTTCTACTTTTTTCTGCATGTTCCATATTTTTTCGACTTTCTAGTCTTTTTCAACTGTTTCAATACTTTTCAACCTCTTTCAACGTTTTTGCGTTTTACATACTTTTTTCGACTTATTCAACCTCTTCAACGTCTTTTTAGCATTTATTACAAAGGTCTTCTCAATGCAGTGTAGGGTATGTATGTTAAGTTTTGGCCTGGCCGAAGATAGCACATTAACTTGTTTTTTGTTAGTTTTTGCTTTCAGCGATATATGACATATTTGGTTTTCTTTTGATTTTAAAAGTGCCAGTTATGTTGGTTGGCTATATGGGCAGTTATGTGGCGATCGTTGTTTACCTGCTAGGGATAGTATTCAGTCAACCAAAAATGTGGGTATTAAGAGATACCTCAAATGTTTCTTGATCGCGCTGCTGCTGCACACCATTTTCTTTCTGCAATAGTAGAGGGAATATTTATTTTTTAGAAATAATTTTTCTTAGGTAGCCAGACTCTCAGGTATCTACAACCTCACCGCAATAATTTTTCAAATTAGCCATTTCACCTATATAAAACTCTCAATTATTAAAATCGTTTCGCTTTCGATCTTCTACAAACAGAATTGGAATCTTAAAACGTTGCTCCGCTACTTCTTTACTCTACCACATAGCTTTCGATATCTTTTTTGACTTTCTGTCCCA
The DNA here is from genome assembly GCA_949775025.1 of Tricholauxania praeusta. NCBI lineage: Eukaryota > Metazoa > Arthropoda > Insecta > Diptera > Lauxaniidae > Tricholauxania > Tricholauxania praeusta. Next base: position 128,692,814 of record OX459030.1, on the reverse strand, counting down.
AGAGACGATATGAACAGATTGATAAATGTTGTATGTACATTCACCTGGCTTACTTGTTTTCTGCTTAATAGACAACTTTATGTCTTATCTTTGAATTACAAATCATTATGTTAGGGAAAAATAACTGCGATACCCTATCGCCTTTTCTATAATTTTTTATAGTATTTGACTCTTCAGCAAATTACCTATAAAACATTCCTAGCAAAAACTGCGCCTGCACGTTATCGAAAAGATAACACACAGGCACACAAATTTTAAGCCCAGAGATCTGACTAAGTCGCAACCGTCGACAAGCATTGGAGCCTATCCACTCATCATATAGACAAATTTATACAACGTACCTACGTGCTCAAAATAAACGATTATATTAATACAAAAGTATCTAATTAAAATGAAACAATAAAACATAAATGAACATTTTCCATGCACAACCAGTTCCTACTTAGGCCGATGGAGGACCAACACGTAAAATAGGAAAAAAAAAATAAAACGGAAATCAGATATATAAAAATAAAAACAAAAATATCGGTAATACCTACCAACTTCGTTTCCTTAAGTGGCTAATACTCATAGTTTTATTTTCTTTCTTTTCGTTTCTCTATATATTCTATAAAGTCCAAAACAAAAACAAAAAAAGGAATAAATTAAAAAAATATTAAAAATGCACACAAAAGTTATTGGCAACGGAAGCAGTTAAAGTACGCTATTCGTAAATGTAGGCACACATGCGCAAACGGCCCAATGTAAGAAGAGCTGCTTGCAAGCGATTAAGTCCAAAATGTGACGACTCATCGCTGCCTGGTGGAGCCAACCAATTACAACTAAACCAAAACAATGGGATACTGCAACTAAAAACGCATTTGCAATAAAAATAACAACAAATTGCTAAAGGTTATTAGCAATGCTGGAGTCTATATGAGTCTGTATGAGTAATTGAATAAAGTAGTAATTTAAAAGCATAATTCAAAATAAGTAAACTGGATATTGTGTGTTTTAGTGATCGACAGTCATTTTGGCCCAAGGATACTTCCTATATGATATTTATAGTCAAGGGAGGTCATCAAAACTCCATTAATAGATGTTTTTTATAGGGCCAAGATATTGAGAAGAGTGCATTACAATTTGTTTTTTGATAAATTTAGATAATAGAGTCCGTCCAAGGTCAATGAGTTTCTTTTTTTTAAATATTTTTGCTTAAAATGAGGAAAACAGCTCCCAATTTTCATATACAGTAATCCCTCGAACTGCGCGGTTTTGCAGCTGCACGATCTTGTTTTTACCACCAAAATTTCGCATTGCGCGGTAAAAGTTTCGCAGCACCTCGTATGTCTCTATTTCTCTTTTTATATTTGCTCGCATTACATATTTTTCATGCAATATATATGCACACAAAATTTGGTGAATCCCCTTGAATTGTGTGATGTGGCATGTAATTTTTACATATGTACATAATTCACATTTTGTTTTCGAAACACTTCATGTAAAGAAGTGGAAATGTAATGATGTAAAGAGTTTTTGTTTTGTCATAAATATGTATTTTTATAAATGAATTTATAATTTTTATTTATTTTTGTTTATGTTTTACGTTTATTTATACATATGTAATATAATTAGTAACTTAATAAAGACTTCATTAGAACTAAAAACTATATTTTTTATAAGAAATTTGGGATTTGGAACGTATTCCTCAAATTTAATACAAAAGTGGGTTCACAGTGCGCGGTTTCGGCCTGCGCGCTGTTTTTTTAGAACGTAACTACCGCGCAGTGCAGTGCAATGGATTACTGTATATGGCTGCGATTGGTGTTATTCTTAGATATTTTAATGTTCTTCAAAAATGTGGAATTGCGCCGAACTTTCAAAATTACATGCAGACTTTGAAACTCTTATACTTTTATTCAAAATGTCACGAAAATAAAAGTTTTTAAAACTTTTTTGCTATAAAAACTTGTATTAATAAAAGTTTTTTTTTTTTTTTGACTTTTTTTTTAAAAAAGTCGAAAATAATATAATAGTTTTGATAAAAGTTTATTTTGCTTCAAAAATCAAAAAAAAAAAGATATTTCGAACTATCGCACCAATTGATGCAAAGAGGTCGAAAATAGATTTTGGAGATAGTTACGCCCCGCCGTTTGTTTGGTACGATTGAAGAAAAATAAATATTCCCAGTAGATGGGAATATGTCGAAAATGATTTTAGCATGGATGAGAGACTCTCAAAGAGTTTTTTGCTCCTATTTCCGACGTTATCCATGTTCAGTGCAATCAAATTTTTTCACCTCATCCTTTCAAAATTTAAAATCAACCTTTCCACATCGATTGGTAAAATTGTCTACACGAACGAAGATTTGAGAGCCAAAAAAGAAACGTAAGTTAGCGGGCTTTTCTTAGCAATATTTGTTTATCCGATATTCTTTAAAACAAAAAAAAACTTTTATTAATTAAATAATTTATAATAAAAGCTTTTTTTGACTTTTATTAATAAAAGTTTTTTAAAGTGAAACTTCTTTAGCGGGGGGGTGTGATTTGAAATTAGGTGTGTATAATGAAACGAAAAACGCGACATTATTTTTTTTAGCCGTACTGTCACTTAGTATAGTTTTTTCCTCGAAAGTAAGGCTTGGTTGACCGGATCTAGAATAGCTGCAGCCGGAAGAGGTCTGAAAATTTAAAGTCTAAGTTGATGAAAAATGCATCATTTCTAATGGGTTGTACCACAAATGTATGTAATAATGTCAAAAACTTCGATTTTGGGGCGTAATATTAACTATGGTGATAGATAGTCTTATAATCTTTTTTTAGCCAAAATGTTTGTTAGAACTGAATACTTATTTTCTTAGCAAATTTGAACAGACATTCTGTGAAGGAAAAAAGTTACATTCAAAGAACCTCAAGATATCCAAAACTGCTCCATTTAGTTTTTCCTGAGCGAAAATAAAATTTAAATCGTTTTCAAGCGGCTCTCTAACTTTTTTGAGCCCATCGGGCAGAATCTAAATATGATGCACATTTTTCCCTACTTTTATCAAAACCGATAAGAAGTAAAAAGTCTAAACGGAGAATATGAATCAAACGGTCAAAAGAATTAAACTGGAGAATTTGTTGGCTAATCTTCCTTACATTTTGGACAAGCTTAAAAATTTTACCTCACCCCATTAAGTCAACTTATTTTTAGATTATCTCATGAGTTTAATTTTCCATTTTTTTTTTCAAGAAAAAATCTAAATATTTAAAATGTTTTTTTTTTTTTAAGTTTATTTTATGTAGTATAAAAAAAATATTTATCTTAATCGAGCGTTAATATCAAAACCCTGTTAGTGTACAAACTCATTCATTTCATTATAACTTAAATTTTAAAATTTACAAAATATCTTTAGCTTAGGTCTAAGGAAATACTAAAAATTTGCAGGCATCAATTTCTTTCTCTCTAAAGAAGCTGTACATACTGTCGCTTAACTGCAGCTCCACCTGATCTACCAGCTCTCACATTTTGGCGCTTACCCTTGCGTGGCGACGGCGCTTTTGCTACAGTCTGTCCAGTTCCTGCAAACTCCTCTTTATTGAAATTTTTAGCAATTTTAGCTAAGCTCATCAAACTATCAAAAGATTTTTGTGTTTCCTCTTCCATTTGAGGCGCCTTGCGCGCTGTTTCACTTTTATTTGCGGTTGGTTTGGTATTCTGTGCTACAGCTGGGTTTTGTTGTTCCCTGCTGCTATTTGCAGCTGGTTTTCCTATTGATGCAGTCTTTGGAACCTCAGTGGCGGCGATTGTACTATCAAATATCTCACCTGAGTCCATGTCAGTAGTATCAGTTTCTTGTATGCTGTTAGCATTTTCGGCATCCTTTTTGCTTTCCGCAGAGTTTTGCTCGTTTTCTGGCCTTAAATCTTCGTTATCTTCATCAAAGTCTTCCTCAACTGTAGGCTTTGTAGTTGTTTCCTTGTCTTTTGAACTTAACTTCCTTGCTGAACCCAAAATGGGATCACCATCTGAAATTGTATGTTGATGTTTTGAACTTGACTTCCTTGCTGAACCCAAAATGGGATCACCATCTGAAAGTGGCTGTTGCGGCACATTGGATATTGTATGGGGTTGAGGCGTTCCTACTTTTTGATCCAAGCCATTAGTATTAAAGCCTGTTGGTGGCATTTGATAAAACTGCGCAGTGGGATTAATGGAACCAACTGCCGGATTTAGCATAGCAAGATTAGGCACAGCAGTGGGATTGCCGAAAAAAATATGTGCATCACCAATTCTCGGGTAAGATAAATGTGGTGTACTTAGACCCAAATTTCCAAATGCTGGCTGTTGACCATAACATGGTAAAGCTATAAATACTGGTTGGAAATTGTAGCTACCTTGATAGTTTGGGTCGCAAGGCGGCAGATTCCTGTTTTGTACTTGTGGTTGTGTATATGGCGTATGGGAGCAGCATGTAGCTGAATCTGGAATATACTCTGTGTCTACGCTGCGCCCCGCAGAGTTTCGAAATGAAGGACGGCGTGAAAAGTTAGGTTGGGACAACGTCGTTCGTTCCGCGTATTGTGGTAATTGCCTTTGACGTTCTATTGTAGCTGGACAGTTTTTCACTGTATTTGGCGCTGCAAGAGAAGGTTCCGTCTCTGTTGCTGGAATTGTTGGCTCCTGTTGCAAGGAAGCGTAAAACTGTCGCATTACGGGATCGTCCATATAGTCGACGGGCACATTTCGCTGTTGGTGATTCACTGGTAAATCTAATCGTGGGTCCTTCCATGCATTCAGCATAGAACGAGCACTTATCAATTCGTCCGGCGAAAAGCCCCAATTCGGTGTTCGAAATACATCTTCATCTATCGTGCTATGTCGGTGATGGGAACTGCTTTGTGTGTTGAATCCACCATTTTCTGAACTTATAAGACTGGAGCCAGGAATGGTTTGAGGGGATTGTGGAGCCACTGGTGCAAATTGTGCATTAACATATTTTGCTGTAGCCGCTGATTCAGCATTTGTAGACGGAGTAGGAATTGTTTGGCCATGATACGCTTGCGGAAGATGTACAATTGGAAGGGGTTTTGCAGCATAGGTTGACTGAGCGTAGGATTCATCGTTTGGCCCAGTAGCTGCGGTGCGTCCTTTGTTGGCTGATTCGATGGGCAATTGGGTGATGGGACCTCCTCCAAAGACATTTCCACGTGTATTGGCTGCGGATTGGGTTCTTCCATATCTGAATACTGATGCTGGTCTTGCACCTGAGTCGAATCCGGGTCGGAATTCGGTATGCTGCGGTTCGTATGCGGCCTGCGTTTCCGCTGTCGAGCCAAACGATGTGCCCTGCGAATAGGCGGCCCACTGTGGCCCACTGGTGGGTAATCTGATACCAAAAGCAGGCTGCGGGATTGACGTTGGCGATTTATCTTGCTTTCTGTCATTTGCTTGCTGCTGTCGCTCGTAGCCATACTGAAATGTCTGCGCTGGGGGAAAAAACTGTTGTTGCTGTTGAACGCTGGAAAGTTCTTCACCGCTGCGAAACCCCCCAAAACCTGAGAACGGTTTTTGTGTTTCTAAGTTTAAGCTGTGCGTAACTTGCTCTTGTGGCATGCCATATGCCGCGATGTCCTTATTTTCTGTAAAATGTGTGTTATAAGCTGGAACTGGTGAATTTCGCGAATAAACGTCACTATAAGGTGGTGCATGACTTTCTGATTGCTCTCCACGTATGGGTGCTGCCTCTCCAAAGCGTGTGTTTGAATTTATTCCTTTAGGAAAGGATGGCAAGTCACCGTCTTTGCACATTATGTATGGTTCCTCCTGAGGACTGTTTGGTTTTATTTCCACACAAATTGTTGTCATCGAACGTTTGGAGCGTTCCAGGACTTCAAGAGGATAACTGGGTAATTCGAAGGACAACTCGCTGGCAATGATATGCTGCAGAGCGAGTACGGCTAAGGTAACGACAACGGGTGCTACGTTTTTGAAAACCATTTTGGTTTGAAATCACTTCTGCTACAACTGTTACTGGTACTTTAAACTTATTGAGGAAAATGTTTCAATTAAACTGCCATTTGCAAATCGAACAAGCTATCTTTTATAATGAAAATTCTAAAAAAAAGAAACAAAAAGCCACTGATTAAATCTTTGCAGTTTTCAAAAAAAACTTGCATTCAATACTTACCCCAGATTTTTTTTTAAAATTTCACCAAATATTTTCTATATAAAATTAGAAATCCGATAGGATCAAAAGTAGTTAGACCCACATAAATCGTTCGTTACCAAAATGAAGCACAAAACAAATGTGAATACAAGAATAAAATAAACTTAATAACACATTTCCATAATGCCAGCACCCCAAAGTGTTATGTCCCCAATTTGAAGATATTGTGAAATTAACAATAATATTCGCACACAGTCAAAAGCTTAAGTTGGGGGGCTCAAATTTCTTTTGAATCAGCAAGCAAGAATTAAAAATGCATTGCAGTGCAGGCTAACGAACTGTGAAGTTCCGTTTTAATATATTTACATTTGCATGTTTGTACACTTAAAAATAAATGATTCTTAAATAATTGCACAAAACGACAATGAACAAATTTTATTAAACGACTGAAGAGCAATAAATTTTCAGTTGATTACAAAAATTGTCCCATTTTAACCTTAACATTGAAATAGTGCAAAAACCAAGCACTTTTAGTCAAAACGACCGAAGCCAAAAAGTTCCGAGAAGTACCAGCAATTGTGGAAGCATATTTTTATTTAAGTAACTACAAGCAAATCCGCATATACCGGGTCAGATGATCAGGGTATTACACTATGGGATATGAGACTAGAATGCTCAAATTTCTAAAAAAAATAGAAATTTATGGAATATACTGCAGCAGAAATTATCGGAGTTTCCCACCGAACACGCCAGTTAGAGTACTCTTACTTCTACAAAAAATACCTCTAATATGACCAAGCTAGCAGATATCTCAATAGGGTTTACAGCTCCAAAAATTTCATGTATAACATCTATCAATGTTGCAGGGTATCACACTATGGGTTATGAGACTAGAATGCTCAAATTTCTAAAAAAAAAATAGAAATTTATGGAATATACTGCAGCAGAAATTATCGGAGTTTCCCACCGAACACGCCAGTTAGAGTACTCTTACTTCTACAAAAAATACCTCTAATATGACCAAGCTAGCAGATATCTCAATAGGGTTTACAGCTCCAAAAATTTCATGTATAACATCTATCAATGTTGCAATTAGTTAATAAGGAACAGTACACGAGAGTACAATGCGCTATCAATGAAGAATTTCCGTAAAGTTTTAGTAAATTAATATACTTTGGAGGGATTGGAATTGAACGGTTACCATAGTAGCAAAAAAAAAAACTAAATGAAAATAGTGGCCTTTTCCATTTAGGCCTTAAGACCATCCTCCGAAAGGGAGAATAAACATATGTAATATATTAGGGTAGTTCTTATTTGAAGTTTTTGCGAAAATCAAATGCGATTTAGGCCAAATTTCACATTTAAATAGGGTGAGTATGGGTCGAAGTTCAAAATTTAAAAAAATTCCTAAATTTTTCTATCCAATTTTGAATCAATTGAGAGGGCGTCGCCAAATTTTTCTTAAGTTTAAAGAAATGCGGTTTCAGCCCCATTTAAGTAAAAAACCCCTGGTAAGAAAAAAACTCGATCCCACAAGTTTTTGCATTTAAATGAACCCCAAAACATTTGGATAGAAGAGAGACTCTTTATAAAAACGACGACCTTATTCTTTGTAAAAGCTATAGAGAAATCACGGTACAAAGCTCGTACTCTTAAGTATTGTATAAAGCTTTCCTCAATAACATAAAAATTAAACTTGAGAGATGTAGACCGGCTTCCGTACGAATCACTCATTAATGGTTCATTAAATCGATCTCCGCATTATCGTGAAGCAAATACACGTATGGCAAACGATTTCACAACTGGCAGCTATACCACATATTGGGAGTCAATTTGAAACACCCTAGAAACCAGAAATGTTCCACTAAATTATGAGTTCTTCAGGCACTCGAATAAGAAATTGAAAGTGTGACTCCCCCACAAAATGCAGGTAGTTAAAAGTTCTGTGCTTGAAATTTTAATTAAAATTCAAAAACCAATGTACAATATCATTCATATCCAAATAAACAAAATGTGTTGCATTTAAAAGAACCTTAAAAAATATGATCGGAATTTTGACAAGTGAATATAAATAAATTAATGGCTGGCTGCTGTTCGCGTCGTTCACTGAATAAACAGATCGGTAGCGGTTGGTAGCTTATCTAAATTTGACCGCCTATCCGCACTGCTACTCTGACTGTAGCAAACAGATGTTGGAAACTCATAAAAAAAGCACACACAGTTTGAGTGTATTGGGTTTGAAAAGGTCGTTGCTGGCGAAGGGACGCACGCAAGGACGGTTAGGGACCGTTGAAATGACGCTGATAATACGCCGGCAAATGCTTGCGATAAAACGAGTGAACACATACTCGCATTTTCACATGGCGTGATCTATGTGTGAATGTAAAATTAGCCACTTATGTGATATCAGGCAACCATTCCAGTCAGTCAGTCAGTTGTTCTGTTAGTCACCCAATGAGTTGCTTATCAATTTTATTGTTAATTTTTTCTATATTTTCTTTAGTTTTCTTTTCGCTCTTGTGCTACTAATTTGAATACTTCTTATCCGTTCCAATATTTCATATAAGTAATGAGATCCCTGTAGGAATTTTTTTTTTACAATTTCAACGCCTTTATTTTCAAACTTAATTTTATATTGTGTCAACGTTCATCATCATTTCAAGTATCCTGAATATTTTCAAATAAAAGTTTTTTACTGAAGAAAAACTTCTTGAACATCGATCTCAAAAAGGTAGAAGAAATAGCAAAATCTATATGCTGGGAAATCAAGCTAGGAGTTAGTCAACATAATTACTAGGGCTTTAGTGTAGTGTGATCATGGTACAACAAGTGTATTGCATTTGATATGCCACTAGTTGCTGTAAAGCGCATTGCTACTTAACTCACTTGCTCACTTCCATAATCAATTACCAATATTTATTTTGATAGCTCTTGGCAATACTTAAAGCCATATTGCAAGGGATATCCTCAAATATTCATTATAATCAAAATAGCGTCATCAATTGGGATGAAAATTAAAAAAAAATATTTTACTGTCATTTGGTAGAGTATTGTACCTAAAAATGTCCGCATTTTTCTGCGAAGGGAGCCAGACAAAATTTAAGCTTTGTTATGTTACATAGAGAGAAGGAGTTCTGTTAGAAGCTATTGCTAAGTCCTGTAATTTTTGGATAAAGTAATGTCTAGTCAAACAATTTCAAGATGCTGAAAATTTCCTAACGTATCCTAAAGTTTATACGACACAACAAAGATCTGTCAGAACGGAATACTTCAGGGAAGCCACAAGCCATGCTTTCTCTTGAGAATTCTGTTAACCTTTTGCATTTTGACAATAGATACATATATAATAAAATTCCTAGCATGACCAAACTGAGTTTCATTTTGCTTTTGTTTTTTTTTTTTTTCTTTATGACATACTATGTTTAAAAAATAAGATTTTAGCCGAGTTGAATGAACCAGATCCTTGTATTTTTTTTTTCCTCTGTGTAGTAATCACTATTCACTAATGAGTCACTATTAAATTAACTTCCAATTGGGATCGTATAATTTTTTTACAGTAGCATACGACGGACTGCTTTCCTGCTTGCCATATGCATGCATTATGTGTGAAGTCACACCCAATGAGACTCGACAACAGTTGCTAGATGTAGCTGTTATTGTTGTTAACTTATATAACACATGGGTACTGCTACTGCGGGAGGGCGATATATTTGGTGTAGTATTAAGTGTAAACAAAATCTTCCCACAATGTTTTCGCTTTTAACACTAGTAATAGTAATTTGAGTAAATATTTAGAAGTAGGGCTTCAGCCCAAATCGGCTCTGAAAAAAATTTTAGACCATTAGGGTACTTTTGGTATCTAAAAATAGTAAATTCATTATAGGGAAGACAAATTTTATATAAAAATTTTTATAAAACAAAAAATTTGTATATTTACGAGTATTGCAAGGAAAAAAAACTTTACCTCATTCAATCGCAGCAGTGCTATCAAGCCTTGCTCAATTGCCTGCTGGGATGTTGTTTTTAATGGATCTTAGCATTTATTATCACTACTTTGATAACTATTTTTTTTAGTGCAGTAAGTATTATCTGTAGTCTTAAAACAATATAATAGACTTCGATTTAAGTTCTTATTATACTCCGAAGTATTAATCTTATCTGTGTTACTTACGCAAGATAAAAACCACTCCATAATTATACGAGTTGTTGTAAATGAGTGCATGTGTATTTAAATTTGTCAAAGTCAACGTTTACACAAGGAAATTCGGTGAAAGAAATTCTTGTATATTCTCTTTTGTGAATTTGTTTTGCGCTTAGTCAAGGTTTACACGAGGAAAGTTTTTCGGCAAAGTTTCCTTGTTTGTCGGCAAGAGGGGAAAAACGAAAGGGACGAGGTAAAAAATTTGTCATATTTTGCAAACGCGAAACGAAAATCACAAAAGAGAATGGACAAGAATTTGTCTCTCAGACTTGCCTCATGTAAACGTCGACTAACACACGAAAACTAGAATTTCTTTGTGCTTGTAAATATCAAAAGAAACGAAAGAGAATTTCCAAGTACGGCAAATTCTGTACTCAATCCTATCGATTTTCCACTCTTGCCTACATACAAGAAGAATTTTTGGAAAGTTTCTATGTGTAAACGCTTACTAACAATTAAAGCGGTTTAGTAATATGAGTACCACAGCAATTACAACAACAATGAATGGTTTATTGATTAACGCAACAATTTCAAATTCAACTGAGGACAGTGTCTGGGACAGAACTAGAAAAACTCGTCACTTACCCACAAACGTGTGTGGATACGCAATAGAGAACAGATACTAATGAGAACAGATATTTGAGAATAGAACAGCTTTACAAACGAGCTGTTCGTTCTATCAGCGTTTACAGGTTTCAAAAGACGCTATAGAAAGTTGTCGTCGTCATCTTTTCAACTATAAAATATTTATTTCACATGTTAGATTGGCGAAGCTGCCCGAAAGTATAACATTTCACAGTTGTTTTCATTAACGGCTACTTCAACAGCAGTTTTATTGAAACACAAGAACCAGAAATTCTCTTTTATAATTTTTAATTAGTTTGATTTTTACTACAGCATGATTTTATTGTTTTAATTGTTTTTGGTTAACTAGCGCAATCCGGATACATTGTATCGACCACTACTTCGTATATTGTTGCCACATATTTTGAAATGAAAAATCATTGAGATGAAACAAAGGCCCTATGAGGCAATGGACTCAATGTAGCTAACACAATCGTATTAACGACATTAACACAGAAAAATTATTTAGTAAACTCTCTAAATGTAAAAATATTCGACATTCTTTTATTTAAAAGTCATAGCAGTCTGCAGTGGTAAACATTCATGAATTGCACAAAATGGTTTCCGATTTGCAAGTGATAGAATATTCGGAGCTTTTGAACTCATAAACTTTGACGACTTATTAATCGAAAATTTTAAAAATTTATCGAAACGAAAATAATACTTTTACAATATTTTACTAATTATTGATTTCTAACATTTTATGTCCCAGCAATTGTCTTCGTAGAGTAGATATTTGCAAAGATAGAAAAGATTTTAAGAAATTAATTTTTCAATTTTCATAAGTCTTCAAAAATATAACTTAGGTATATGGATTTGGCTTAAGAAATTTATTTTAGCATTACTTGGAGCTAGCGAAGAAAAGCTGTTATAAATTATATGTAAAAAAAATTATTTGGGATATACTACCTATGTATAGTTGGGGCATGCAGATTTCGAGGCAGGAAAATTAAAAAATGTCAAACTGAGCGCTCATTAGCAATCAGAAGAGCTGTTGTTTCTCTGTATCTGAATCAAAACATTACTGAGGTCTTACACTCCACGAAACATGAATCTAAAAATATTTAACGCCTACCCATCGAAAATTTTACTATAAATTTGGAGTGTCATCTGAAAGTAACCATTCCCATTGCATATAAAAATGCTTCCTGACAACAATAAAAAATAAAACAGAAAATGCTAAACAAAAAGCTTTAACACTACTTCCAGAAACGATAGAAATACAAGAAATATCTAGCCTGCATCTTTGCCTTGCAGACATAATAGTGACCATCCAAAAACTGACTTTTGGATTTTTGTCCACTTCTTTTAAAATCAAGCTGACATCTCTGCGAGATAGGTCCTTTTGGGCGGCGGCCAATATGGAGCTTGTTTCCAATGGAATCAATATCTTCATAATTTTTAATGATCGTGTGAACTGTTGATCGACTCAAGTATAATACATATTTTTAAAATTTCACCACAGAATTAATTCATTAAACATTTCTCTTATCACTTGAAATGTATGTTCGCGGAGTCGTTAGGGGCCGTCCATAAATTACGTGAGTTAAAATAGGGGGTGGGGGAGGGGGTCCGTCAAAATCTCACCAAGGGGGAGGGGAGGTCAACGAAAATCTCACGACTTTCTAATGCAGAGAGTATACATTATTACAGCAGATTACATCTAAAATTTATAAGGAAAGTCTCACGGAAGGGAGGGGGGAGTCCCACCAGAACTCACCAAGTGGAGGGAGGGGATCCGAATTTTCACAAAAAAACAGCTCATGTAATTTATGGACGTCCCCTTTCAAATATCACGTCCAAATCACAACTAAGTGCATTATACCAAAGTTTCAAAGCTTTCTTAAAAAATTAATCAATAGCACAAGGCATAACTTTTGTTTTGTATGTAGACTTGTCAATGTTTTTTTTTGTTTTTTTTTCAGATAAATTTATATTGAACAAAATATACTTTTTGCTCATTATCATTAAAAAAAAGTTTCAAACAAAACTGCATAATTACTTTTTTGCATTATGTTTTCGGATTCTCGATCTTACAGAAAGTGGGGATGTACGTAAACTTTAGTCGCTCACTGTACGATATTTTAGCAGCGTTCACAAAACTAAGGGTGGTAATGCTGGAGATGCAGCAGCTAAAATCAACACAGCGAAAAGGGCATTTGCATAATTTCACGGTATATGAAAATCAAAAATCACCTCGAAGGTACAATCAATGCTGCTATATTCCTCAAAATTATATTGACGCGGCAAATACAAACCTTTGTAAGTTTCTGTTTGATAGGATATTAAGAATTTGCTGGACACGCACGATCTCGATTCATGAACTTTATTCGTCTACCAACCATACTCCTATCTCATAGGAATTATATGATAGTAGTGAACATGAACATGAACTTTGGCCATGGAGCAGCTCATTTTAACATCGGTGTATACCTATGCAGTTGAAGCAATACTTTTATAAGATATTGTCCTTACTATGAATCAACATACCAATGTTCTTTACGATTCAATAATATCTAATCTTTTGCAAACTGGTGGCAACTAGCACGCCAATTTCCGCTAAACTTTAGTTATCTATTATTAACACATTACCATACAGCTCCAAGAATAGAAAATGATCATATCCAATGAAACAGTTTAGTACAGATTGCTTTATTTATTTGCTGCCAGAGAAGTTGATTTCAATTGAAATTTCGGCATCTAAAAATTGAGTAAATTATGGCACATAATACATGGTACCTACTGAATAATTTGGGGTTTTTTTTATAATGCTGCGATAAAAACTTTTAACAAAGTATAATTACATACGCCTTTACATGTATGGGAAATTTTTGTAGTTGTATGCTTTGACGTCTTGATATTAATAGCGTTGATAAGGATAGTGTAAAAGAAAGTATACATGCATATATATAGATAACAGTTTTTTAATTGTTGATAACGATAGATAACAATAGTCTCCAAAACGACTAACCTGGTACGAAAATTTTCCAACAATATGAATTATTTTCAGTGTCAGTCAACTTTTTCGATGGTTTCAACTTTTGACAACAGAGCCAACAATCGATCCCTCTTCTTTCAGCATTCGTTGCATTTAAGAAGAGAAATTCGAATGCGTTTTTAATGCATTTTAAAATCGCACAATCAGACCCATGATAAATGGGTTCAAATGGTTTCAAAGGTTATGCAAATTAAGTACTGAAAAGTTTCTTACCACCAGGGTAAATGAGATCTAATCTAACAAAACATTTTTATAAACATTTTGAAGAAAATTAAATTGTTTAAAAAAGACTCAGTGAATTGTGTCAGATCAAGTATACTTGTAGAAAATATTGCCTTTGCTTTTCAATATGAGGCAAAGTCATTAAGTACGTGCTCATATAAAGCAAAACATTTTTCATGTTTAAACCTTTATATCTTGAGAACCATTGATCTCACACCTTGAATTATCACAACTTTTTTTAGCGAAATTAATTTTCCTTAAAGTGGCTATTAAATTTTTGTTCGATAAGATCCACCCTGTGGCAACATAAATCAATTATTGCTGATTTATGACCAATAGATTACTTTGAAAAATTATAGCTGGTTTGACTTTTGCCGTAATGAATTTTGGTAAATCATCAACTACCCACAAAAAAAAATTACCAAAATCATAGGTCTCAAGGTCTAACTCCGTTTCCTTTGGCAAAGAATGTAACGTACATTAGAATGGGTCCGAGAGATATTTTCACGCAGCTCCAGTATTGATGTTGGCCAAAGCTCCTTTTTTAATATTGGTCGAACAACGTATTTTGAATGATATATTTGTCTCACAAAAGAAAAATGTATTGACAACAGTTTTATGCCGTCACCATGAATTTTTGAAATATTTCATTGTTAAAATACGTTGTAAGTTTATATGCTTTTTTGCACCATAACTTGTTGCATGGAAGTAAGTACAACAATTTAAACGCATGCTTCCGACAATTAAGCAAAGCAGAAAAAATTTATTGAAGCTTCACCGTTTTGTTGTAATAAAAAAAATAACATCCAACTCAGTTCCAGTGAATTCTTTGTACCTAAATTTAGCTTATGGTTCTGCTCTTCAAGTAACATAAATTTTGATGCCAGCAAATGCAATTCTGTTGACGATTTCATGACAAACGTAGCAATAATTATAAATAAATTCCGACTCTTTTATTATTCAAATACCTAGCTGTAACTTTGGCAAATATAACGAACACCCAATAATGATGTTTAAAGAAAACTTTTGATCCTTAAAATCTAAAATCAATGCACATTACTCTAAGCTACAGGCATACCATTTAAATGAGCAAATTGCTCGATAAAGTTGAAAAACAATTTTACCGTTCCATAGACACAAAATTCAAAAATTTTATCACAAGATGTTTGAAAAGCAGAGAACACAAATTAATTTAATTTAATTTCAAATAATAATTTTTAATTTTAATATTCTTTTAACATTTCTTGACCTCCACTTGAATTTTAGATTTGTACAACCTCGTCGCTTTTTTACGACACAAATATTCTAAATTTAATTTGGTCTCCTGCAATGTAGATGAAAGAAACAAAAACGCATACATTTGGCATTTTTTTTGAAACAAATTTCATAGATGAATATTGAACACAAGAATATTAAAGTAAAAATACTACTGACGTGAGTTATATCTGAAATTTTTACATTACAAACTCAATTAAATTTTATTGCATATTAATCTTGAGCAAGTTTGGCCGTGAAAGCGGGCAATAATAGTTCCTCACAAAGATATTCTCGACACTTGGCTTCTCAAAAAAAAATATTATTCCCTCAAATGGTAAAAAATAAAAATTTTTTTTGGGAAAAGTTGATGATCTTTTGTTTTTGTGGTCAGCAATATTAAAAACTAACTCACTAAAACTTTGCCGTTCATGTCACAAAAATCGTCGGATTCCCGGATATTTCAGAAATTTTTGAATTACTCAGGCCCCTTGGTTTTGACATGAAATTCCGGACTTGACCGATCACTTGGCAACCCTGCTTGTTAGCCATATGCAAATTAACGTCTAATTCGTCTTCAGTGTGCCATGATAGTAACAGTTTTGGTCTTTTGAGTCTTTTTTCAACTGTAGCTGCTGCAGTAATCCTGCATTTTTTTTTTTGTAGGCTTTCATACTATCATCAATTCAAGTCATCATTCAAGAAGATCTCACAATTTCGATGCATTGTTCTCACAACTCAAAAAAAAGAAGTTAGGTTCCCTTTGCACATGGTGCGTTAGCTTCGAAAGAGGATCGAGCAGAATAGAAATGACCACAAAAATTTAACCGAAAATCACTGGAAGAGTGGTCTCAAGACTTTAATTTCTCATAATATTATTTACATTTACACTTGAATTACGGATATACGAGTATATAGATGGAATTACATACAACAATATTTAGGAAAAACGTCTTTGGTTGTCCACTTTTCTGATTTTTATGTAATACTGACTTAAATTAAATACTTCAATTAAAAAAACAAACAGAAATAGACTACACAGTGAAAAGCCGAATCAAAATTGATGGTTTAACTAACTCATCAGTTTCTGATGAAATTCTTAATATTTGATCACTTTACATTCGTATCATAAGATTTTCCTATCAAAAGGCACAATATTTATGCTCACAATACTGCCCTCAGAAGTACAAAAGCTGTATCTCAGTGAAAGTGAGTTTCGAGATAGTTGATGTTTAGTTAATGTCGTATTCTTGAAATACCTCCAAAATTGAGATAAAGGAAATTCTCTTGAAGATTTTTTATATGGCTGAATTAAAATACCGGTATTTGGCATAGTTCGTCAGATGCGTAATTACTTGAGCTATCCGATGCCATAAGAATCAAGAATATGCATTTTTTGAGACGCGACTTTTGCGCTTCTGACAGCAGAATAGTCCCCGTAAGTTTTTTACTAATATTTTCAAAAAATTTTCTCGATGCGGTAAACTTGCTTTGTAACTCCATAAAAATAGTTTAGTTTTAAGGATTGGAGATTGTAGTCGCCATTACAAGGTAATTTTTTTTTTTTTTTGGAACTTGTTTTAAATCATTATTCTCATTAAGGTTTTCACAAAATTCCTGCTCTAAGATATTGATGTAAGGCGCTTTACATTAATCACGTAAGACTTTTTTTAATTTTGAAACCTCTAACTCACTGTCCTACGTAAGAAATTGTTGCACAACAAATATTCCCATCTATCACACATTTTATCAGAAACTCAGTATAAGAATTTAGAAACAATGGAATTCTCAAGCAATATGATGAAGCATAAAAAAAAAGTTAGTTTGTTGATTTTTAGTTTTTTAATTTTTTATTTTATTTAAATTGTTTTTCTTTTTCTTTTTATCAATATTATTAAAGTATTATATTATGTTATATTATTATATATTTATATTATGTATTTTATTGGTATTACTTCGTTTTTCTCTGTATCAAATAAAAAAAACATAAAAAGCATTACGTTACGTTTAAAGTAGTGTAAGAGATATTTTAGCAAAAAGTTGACACAACACAAATGATTTTCATTTTAAATATATGTATATGTATTTTTTTTTTTGTTTTTAATGTTTAAATTATTTTTATGTTTGATACAATTTTTTCTTTTTCTTCTTTCCCCCTACATTGACGTAGTTTTATCTTAAATTTTATGTATAAAAATTTGATGATGTTTTGTTGTTGCTGGTGTTGTTTTTAAACTGTTGAATAGAATAGAATGTATGGTTTTCATTTTGTATAATCATACTCTAGCTGCTGTTGTTTTTCTTTAAACATTTGTTCACAGTAGTATTCCATGACAAGTAAAAGTATGACTCATTTTTATTTCAAAATTTGTATTTTTTAGTTTTATGTGTTTTATTTTTGTTTCTGTTTTCGTTTGTTTTTTATGAAATTATTCCAAAATAGTTGTAGCAGATATCATTATACTTTTTTTAAATTTTTTATTTTTAATATTATATAATTACTTTTATTATTATGCATTTATTTTCTAGTACCCGCAAGTAATCAGATAATCTCCAAGTTTTTCTACAACAGATGCGGCCTGTTGAGGCTGAACGGGATCTTCGTAGATAGAAACGATCACGGCTGTAAAAAAAACAAACAAAATAACAAAATTTATTATTAGTATTATGTTAGAAAAATATATAAAAAAATACTGTGTAACACTAAAAGTGTTTCAACTGTCAACCTTCAAATGACAAAACATACGAACACGAATGCAATAAAAATCAATTAAAATTAAATATAAAATATCGAAAAACAAACAAGATTGCAGTGCTGCAAAAAAAAAAGGTCAGCTAGCTAGCCAACAAACAAAGCGTATGAAAATTCATTGGAATTCCAAAAACAGAAATTTTAGCTGCTTTTAAAAAAATAAATAAAAATTTGTAACGACTGGCTGTCTGGGTTCTGAAAATAGAACAGAACATAAAGGTGAGGTAGTCACAGTCTAGTCTCGTCTCTTGGTGAGTGGCGACATGAGAAGAGGATGAATGAATGACAGACAGACATACATATATCCACTTTTGTCATTTAACTGCTTAAAAAATTAATATTTAGCAAGCCAATAAATTGAAGAATAAGGCTTTGATTAAAAGTTGGATCTATATTTGGCCAGCGAATCAATAAATAGTTTAACTCATACAAACTTGTAATACTTGTAACTAACAATGAAACTCGAACATTTTAACATCTTGAAAGGTAGAAAATGAATGCTGCAGTACATACTTATATGTATGTATATTTTGTTCAAGAACCACGACTAATTTTTGTTTTTTTAAAGTTCCTATAACGTCAATTACATAAATTTGAGTTATAATTTGGCAATTATTACCAGTGGCTCTAATTCTAAATTCATTATTGGAATTTGGGCTTTAAAGCAAAAATGTGTGTAATTACCGAGGAGGGAGGGGTCAAAAAATGTCGCAACGCTATGTATGAACGACTCTTAAAAACAATTTTGTTTTATTTGTTCGAAAATTAAATCCTTAAACTTTAACTTCGGTAAGGCTATAATTACACATTTGCCATTTAAATTGCCTGAAACTCAAGAATCATTTCTAAAATCATTCAATTAAAGGGATATCTACGCTTTACAAAACAGTAAGCGATAATGACGGAAGAACAAAATTTTATTAATTTAAGCATTTGACTCGAGCGTCAAATTTAATTTCAGCCACGTTTTAATAAATACGAGTACCAACTATTATTCAAATGGTAACAACAAAATATTCTGACATGACAATTTATACTTAAGCCAACTCAAAAGCATAAAAATTAAGAGAGGAACGTACAAAAATAAATAAAAACAACGCAACAATGTGAAATCCAAGTGTCTCCACAGCCTTGTAGAGAAAATTAATAACTGATATCATGAAGACTGGCCAACGCATACGATAGGAACTAAATCGAAGCTTGTGCGACACACTATGATGCCGGACAGCATTCAACGTTTCTATTAGCAACAGCAAAATAAATTATGTTGCTGACTGCCTGGCTGGCTGCATCCATCGAAACATGGTTAAAACTTTTCACGTAAAGCGGGTTATAAAGTCCCCCCAGGCTGGGGTTAATAAACTTCATGTACGTTGCTGTATCTATGGTAATAAGCTACACAACAACAACAGCAGCAGCAGCAGTATTAACGCGAATGTCAAGAGGCAAGAAAACATGCTGAAGAGATCAATTATTTGTTAAAATATAAAATAATTGAAAATTAAAACAAAGCACAGCAAGTAAAATTCAAATACATGTGGTGGGTCGCAGAAGGGGACAACAGCAAAATCCCAACAGTAATCAAGTAAGTCACTCAGTCAGTCAGTTAGCATGTCGATTCGTCCAAGTCACGAATAATACAATTAATTAAAGACCGTAACGCGTGAAAGTCATACATAAAGCGCCATTGCGTCAGGTTGGCGCGCGCGCGCGCGACGTTCAAAACCGGATAGCACTATATAAAGTTATAATTGTTATTGTTGTTGTTGCTGTTATTATTGTGGTAGACAACAATTCGTGTTGATTGCGGTTTTCTAAAAACAGACAGATTATGAGTGTTTACACAAGGAATGTAGGTGCAAAACAACGTAGAAAATTTAATACATTGAATTTTTTCTAAACGTTTGCACACAACTGTGAGCAAATAAGAAATTCAAGCAAAAAAAAAAAGAGATGGATGACAAACAAAAACCCCTTACACTTGATTTTGTAAATAAAAAAGAAAAAATGTGGGTCAACAAGTATGACGGCAAATAAATTCAAATTACACAACCTACATGGAAAAAAATAATTAAAGTAGACACTTGGGTTGAAACGGGTACGGTAAATCAGGGTTGGAAGAATTTTTTTCATCCAGAGCCAAAATTACAACAAAAACAATCACAAAAAAACAAAAAATATTTCGTGTTTCTTGATACCAACTTAAAAATAAAAGATGTAAACATTGTTTGTAAGAAACTTCCTAACAGAAGTTCCACTACAAAACGGTACAGATTCCTTAAAATTATTTCTTTGGAAGATGATGACGAATTAACTCCTTGTGTAAAACTTGCTTAGACATACATTTGTTTATTGTCCGACAACTAAAAGTTAAAGTCAGTAATTACTGACCGCCTCACCCGCGATATTTAAATAAATATTTTACATTTGTAACGTTTTATTCTGAAAAGTTAGATTTACAACCTCTTTATATACACATAAATAAAATATGAATTTTTTTATATGATAGTTTTTATTATTTATTTTTTTTAATTTATAATTTTTTATTAGTTATATTCCTTTAAAAATATAATTCACTAAACTATAACGGGTGATTCATTTAGAGGCATTTCTTTCAATAGGGATTTTATGACATTGTTTTTGAAAATAAATGTAGAGAATGGTTCTTTTGTATGATAATTACAATTGCCCGATAAAATTGAGTTTTTTGATTTTTTTAACTTTTGAAAAAAGTAGGGAAAATTGGGACGTAGTGAGACACACTTTCATAGCTCAGTAATTTCCACAAAATTAAAACTTTTGCAAATTTTAAAATAGTAGGTACCTATGAGTTACTAAGAGGAAAACCTAAACTTTTATCTTAAGCAGTTTCTTGAAATTATCTGCTGAAAAGGAGTTCGCAGGTTTGATATAGGAAGCTGAAATTTTGCGAAAGTTTTCTTCTAATCCGAAAATTAAAAAAAAAAAAACCGCTTTGAGTGTATTTATTTTTTCCGCATTTTCAGCCACATGAAAAATGTGGACGTGGTTTGACAACAGTGAGTGACATCTTCCATAGAACTAAAATACCTAAAACTCTATATCTTGACACCTAAGGAAGATTTTTCTTTTCGTTTTAGCGCGTCGGTTTTTTCGTAAAATTTCAACGAAATCGGACCCTTGAATCATTATATACTTTCTCTCTTGATGAATCAAGAAGTACACATAGTTTAACTTCGCACCTTTGAAGAAGCTCGATTCAAACCCACGGTTGAAGAAATTTCGTACAATTTAAAAAAAAAGATTCAGTAAATTCTCAAATAGTTTAGAAGGTTGAATTTAAAGTTAAACAACAACTAGCTGGTACAATGTGTCACTACCGTGAAACTATTTTAAGCCAATAATTAATTTCAATTACAAATATGTTATAGTTATAAAAGTGATTTAAATGAAACACGTACTTCCGAAATTTATGCTTCTTATATTTATTTTTTGCAACTGCAGGTACCTTTTACTTTAATAGGAAAATCTATTGAAATTATAACAAAATTTGAGTTATTCACTGCTGAATCATCAAATTACTATTTTCCATACTTTTATCTTTATAAAATCAAATTATAATCCCAACTTTGAATTTATTTAATATTTCTGCTTTAATTTCTTTATGTGGATTGCAACTTCCATTGTTCTGTTGAATTTTTCTTATTAATTTCATTATCGCGCCAATTAATGCTGCTGCTGCAGATAAGAAATAGCAAAATATTTTTCCCCAAACAAAAAAGAAACCAAAGTCGAAATAAAAGTACAATTTGTTATAAAATTTCTTGATAACTTCATCGCTTTTTTTTTTTTCTTCTTTTTTTGTTGCTAACTTAACTCTTACACTGAATGAGTTTTACTTTCGTCGTTTGAAAGGAAGTAGCGTTGTTTCTTTCTATTTTCAATAAGCAGTAAGTTTCTTTTGCATTCTTTGCGACAATATGTTTAATTATGAAAATTTCAATTTAAAAAGTGATATCATGAATATTTCTATTATAATTAACTCACAATAAAAATTCATGAATATACGAAAAACGCGTCTGCAACACGACGTCTGCTTTATTATGTTCATCCCGCATTTTTATCATGACAACATGACATTAACACCCATCACCAATGTAAATAGTTGTGCTGTAAAGTCCGTCTGTCTACGACCAACCGACATTGTGCAAATGCGTAGCCTTGCCACGCCCCACGGCATTGACTCGCTCTGCTACGCTATAATGTCTTTATAAGAGTATACTCGAAGAAAAACTTGCAAACAACAACAAAGTTGGTCATGCAATTGCATCTCGTAATGTGCATCAAATCGCTGGATGTAGAGTAAGAGTACAGGGTAGCCACGTTTGCAACTGTTAATGCTGCAAACGTAAACGTTTCGTACGATTAATAAAATAAATTCGTCGTCGTCATTGTGACTTTCCACACACACACGTCTTGAACCACTTCCACCACAGTCATAACACCTCAAGGTTATTGCCATAAATCGTAGAAATGTGGATATCCAACAATACGATAGACGGACGACGAGACTCGTAAGGAAATGTAACCGTTAAGAAAAATTTTATAAAACGACTGAAATGTGTGTTGTGTATTTAAGTGTGTTTGCAATGATTGCAGAGGCCACAAATAACTATCATCGTTGTGTTAATCAGTTTAAGAATACCGCTTGTTTGAAGCTCCTGACAAAATGACTAACAAAACATTCACCAGTATCTTTTCATTGCGATTTAAAATTCATACATTTTCATAAATTTGGTATTACAAAATTTTAGTTAAAACGTTGGAACCACATTCATATTGATGGAATATTCTGATTATTATATGGGGAACGTATGTACCTGCCAAACGATTGGAATTTCTGATTACATGTACATATCTGGGGAACCCACATACCCACCGGAGTAAGACTCTCAATCCTTTTTCATATCTACTTTGCCCTGATGTCTAAGGGATCCTTCGTAAATTTTCGCATATTAAGAAACTTAAAAATTTCAACATATAATATCTCAACGAAAAAAAAAGATATTTGAACAAACTCGGCATTCGAAGGAGAAAGCCTTGTACTTTTAGATTCTACGTGTTTTTTGAAAAAGAATAGATGGCATTACTACGTTACCTCAAATATGACGAAAAACAGTGTTTTTTGCATCTAAATCCTTCGGAAATATCTATTCATGCTTCTG
The DNA here is from genome assembly GCA_949775025.1 of Tricholauxania praeusta. Classification (NCBI taxonomy): domain Eukaryota; kingdom Metazoa; phylum Arthropoda; class Insecta; order Diptera; family Lauxaniidae; genus Tricholauxania; species Tricholauxania praeusta. The sequence continues at coordinate 128,669,429 of OX459030.1, read as the reverse complement.
CTTAAAAAAAATTAAATTTTGTTGGCCTGTGTTATCTGTTCAACACTTAATCTCACAGCGTAATAATTATTGAATTTGTATTTTATTTTTTTTCGATCAAAAATAACCATTTTTGATTATTTTTTTTTTTTTCTTTGGTGATTGAAACTAAGCGAATAATTTTTAAGTTTTCTTCTTTCGTCCAAAATTAAATACATATGTAGTTTTTGATTCTAATTTTCCGTTCTAAATTTACCGTAATTTTTAATTTATTTTTTAAATGAATACACATAATAATCAAAAACCATGAAATGAAACCTAATTAGGCCTTACATTTCCTAACACAATATTTTTAAAAACTTCTAAATAATTAAACCTTTTATATTTTTACTTACCCTGTGTTGTTTTCATGCAATGCACACCACTACGTCCTAATTTGGCGCGCACTACACGATCTGTGCCGGACAGATAGATATACCTATGACCGGCTAATGTTACACCGTTGCTGGTGAGGAGGTCCTGCTGATCGAAACCGGAGATTAATTTCGCCAATTCCTCTTTTGTAATCTGGAAATAGAAAAATTAAGATGAACAAGTTTATAAAGAGGACAAAAATATATAACGTAAAAAAATATGTATGTAGATTCTGATAAGAAAAACGAACGCACGCATTCTTTTATATACTAACGTTGAAGACACGCTACTAAAAAAACAGGGAAAATCATTAGTCACATTTGCGAGCTCAGTAGAAAACGACTCAATGTGACATCTTCACCAAATATTAACATATTTGGTTTTGAAACTAAATTATTGAAACATGAATTTTTTCCTACTGGGAAAGAAACGACGCCACACAAAGCAGTCAGAGTCTAAGGACAATAAAAGAAAAAATATTCAAATTAAAATTAAAAGCAGCTTCGTCATCCTTTCAGTTAGAAAAAAATACAAAACTAACAATATCAGAGATGACACACCCCACGAGTCATCATTTTTTAAATACAACAGCAACGCCAACAGCGTCATCTGGGGATATTAATTGAATGACCACCATTCCTTCAGTAAGGATAAAACAAATAACCAAAGAAACTAAACAACCAAAAGGAATCGAACACAACAATGTTGCGCATATATTTATTAGGCGATCATAGCGGCAACATTTCCGCTTTTTTATTTTTTATAAAGAGGGGACTAAGACAGCAAATTTTTGGTTACTTAATAACTTTCATATATAATATTTATTTATTTATTTAATTCATCTACTGGGCTAAGAACCCTTACAGATTACTAAAAACAATACTTAAAACTAGATTAACAAAGAATCTTAATTTATAGCTTGAGTGCACATACTTTCCTTAAGATATTTATGAAAATATTTCTATGCGCGCTAAAATCTAATTGATTCGCAAACATATTGCAATTTGAAAGGCATCGAGAAAGCGGCTCATTAGAACCATAATTAGTTCTATGGTATGGGGTGTAGAAAAAGTTCGAGTAAACTACTGAGGCCTGACAGACGGCAACGAACCCAATAAGCAGGCATAGTTTCCCAAGTGTACAGTCTTCTCAAAGCAAATCTAGTAAAACGTTTTTGGATATTTTCAATACGGGTAATCGATACATCGTAAAAAATATAAATATATAAATAGATAAAATTTTTATGATAAAATCGGTGGTCGCTTAAAACACTCTTCCAATATCAAGTTTGGCTGCATTTGCTTGAATAACTTTCTCAATATATCGTTTTGTATGGGAGCTATCACGTCCATTTTTACAAGTAAGCCCGATTTATTGTCAGTGCTTGATAAAGCTATTCCTAGTATTTGTGTCAATATTTACCTTGGACAAATTTAAGAGGAAAAAAAAGGCCGACAAGTATTGCATCGTGTGAAGGCAAACAAGTTCAAAAGGGAATGTCCAACTTTGCTGGCAATTATTTCTTTATATGAAACCTGGCATACAAAAAAATTTCAGTACGTATCTTCTTCTCATGGATTCGTCCATTAAGAATTACTGACAATATTGCCTCGTCTGAATGCTGACTAAGCAAAGCACTGACAAAAAAAATTCAATAACCTGCTGTATGCAACCCTGTAATGTACTTATTCGTCTCTTTTTGCTTGGACGTCGCAAGAACGTAACGTCAACTGCAACAATCCACTCTTTTTGAAACACCGGCGTGGCAGCCATTTTGATATTGAGAACATTGAGTGATATGAGCAATACTAAAATAAAAAGCATTCATCATATTTTCTTGTATGTATGCGCCACTGTTGCTAATGTTGTCGCTTCCACTGTAGTTCTCGCTCAGCGTTGAGTGCTGTGCATACAAATATGAATGTTGGATGGAATCTTACTCAAAGTTTACATGTGTTGGTCCGGCAAAAGTAAGTTGCAAAAAATTTTACTTACGAATATGAATACCAAATGTAAAACGGATAAGAATTTGACAAAGGAAGAATGAAAAAACAAATATTCGCACAGCCATTGACGAATATTTCAAGTTTGTTAAAAATAAATTTCAAATTATATATACAAAATAAACAAAAGAAGAAATATTAAAAGAACTGAGCGCGTCAAATACAACGATGATTCATTAAATTTCCGAATGAGTAAAACCAAAAAGAAAATAATGACAAACTGACGGACAAAAGTACATTAGAAGGAAAAAAGTCAGCAAAGAGAAATGACAAAACGAAGGGACAGATGAAAATGAATAAGAAATCTATATACATATGCAATAGAAGCGATACTCAAGTACGACGTCAGCGTCGGTAAAACCTCGTTAAATACTGCAACTGTAAAACGAATCACTGGGGCGAACGTAAAGACGAAACTGAAAGGTGTCGACTCATAGAAATTTCGAATGAAATCAAAAGAAATAGAAGTAAAAAAAGCGAAATGAATTTTCCAAGGTAAAATGTCAGTGATGTGGGCGCCAAGAAGAGAGTAACAAAATGCAATATTTTGAATAAGTCAAGAGAAATACGAGTAAAATTACATTGTTACCTTAACTGAATTCTATTTCTACCACCTCTAAAGGTCTTTTGTAATCAAGGAAATTTGGGGGTAACTAAGGCCAAGGGATTTCGAAACAACCCAAGATATCCCAAATTCCCTGTAGAGAAACTTTTTTAATAATGATCGAGAATAAGGTGTCTAGGGTAAGAAATACTTTCCACTGTTAATTTTTTCATTCCCTTGTTTGATGTTTTTTTTTTATTAATAAAGGTTCACCTATCCGACAATTCTAGCAATTCAATAAATTGTGCATTGGTATTCCAAAGTTAAATTAAAAAATTACCTTCGATCTTCCATTCATTAATACCATTTGAATTGAGTAATCGAATTATCGGTTTTAACGAAAACCAATAACTTTTGTTTATATGCTATACACTCATTTCCTCAAATATTAAATTAAATATGAAAAAGTTAAGTTTTTTGTAAGTGTATGCTCATGTTTATACCATATTTCAGCACCTTAATGACTCACGCTTGATAATTGCTTTTATTTCGTTTGATGATAAGACTTACTTACTGATGAAGTTCATAACAATTTTTGAATTTTATAAGAATTCAAATGAAGAATTGATACGAAATCTTTTAAAACAAAGTTTTTTTATCTGAAACCAATTAGTCATACTGAACCGAAATATATCACCACGACCTTGATGATGAGGTTTCAACCTTCCATATCTATACATATGTTAAAATTCATAAATACAGTGAAGTTCCCCATTGTGGACAGCTCACTCAGATGAACAGTTCATAAGAAATGCATAAATTTATATCCCTTAGGCGGAAAAAACAAATCGGAAATAGCGAGGTATTATAAATCTATCAATACTCTATCTCTGGTTTCTTTTTAATGTTTCATTTTATTTTTGTTAATGGCCCACAGCATTTGACCAAAAATAAAATGGATACCAAAGTCGACTATGGTATAAAAAATGTATAGAAAAATAATACTGCTTTTAAAAATGCGTACCAAAAAAGCTATAGGAATTTTCTGTGCTTGAAGTGTTTTTTTTTTTTTTGTTTTACTTTTAACATTTTTTCAAAATCAATTACAAGCAAATAAAAAGAAGCCATAACCCATTTTAACTCACAAAACTTTAACTTTTATTAAGTGTTTTCGTTCTTCTGTAAAGTAACAAAAATTGAATTGTAGATAGGGCCTTATTTACTTACTGTTAATTTGAGAAATTAAAGAAAACAAAATTTGATAGGCAGTCAAATATAAAATAAAGTTAAGACTTGTTTAACTTAGTCAGTTCTTTAAGTACATATACAATTTTGGCTTGAATTGATTTAAGTTATAAAATTGAAGTCCAATTTTTTTATCTCAAACCAATAAAAGGAATTCATGATTTTAAAATTATTTCATTCACTTCCAAATTGACTAGCTCGAATATTTCTTAAAATTCAGCGATAAAACAAGACATACAACTAATAATTGTATGTCTTGTCAAAAAGAAAAAAATACCGCCTTTTTAAATACTTTAAAACACTATAAAGAGTTTAGCTCCGATTTTTTTATACATATATGTATATATATTTTTAGACTGCCTGGAAGAGCTTTATGTCCTATAGAAGAGATTCATGTTTATGTTTATAAACGTTTTCACCAAGTCATACATATTCATATTTACTGTACTATTTGACCTCGTCTCTCTAGTTGACTAATATAATTTTGAAATATTTTGCTTAATATCTTTTTCTTGACAACAGCTTTATACCTTAAACATGCTTTAATTTAAAGAAGAAAAAAACCATTCATAATCCGGTCTCTTTACAGGAAAAAAACCCAAACTAAAATATTTTATATCAGCACATGTTCGAAATATGTTCCCCAGCCATGCAAATACATTACCGATACATAGTTTGTTTATAGGACGACAATTTGATACCTAGTTGTATGGATGAATATACACCATGCAGAAAGAGGAATCCAGAATATGAAGTGCGAAATGAGGGAGAAAAAAAACTTAAAGGGAGTGTCATCTGAAATCTCAAGCAAATTCCTTAAAATGCTGTCAAGTGTCAAAAATCTTCAAGGAAACCTCATGTTTACTCAATTCCAAGCTATATAGAATATACATTTCTTTTGAACAGAAAATATTTATAAACATCCGTAGATAAAACTTCATTTAAATAAAATTTGAAACAAATTGGTTTATCCATATCACATCACGAAGCGGACGAACAAGCAAAGAGCGACCGACCGACCGGCATCGACCACGCACAGACCAAAGCGAACAAAATCAAATCAAATAATAAGTGGGAACGTGAAACGGGAATAACATATAGAAAGAAATATGGTGGAATAAAGTGCGAGATAAAAATAAAGTGTGGTTGGATATTTTGGATAGAATTTAACGAGTGGAGTAAGTTGCTACTCATTGTTGTTGTATGTACGAATGTAAGTTTCGTGAGCTGTGTATCTTGAACTGTCGTTGAGTTGGTCACACCCTTGAACTTGCAAACCAGCCGCTAGATGGTTGGTTGGCCAACTAGTTGTTGGTGTTTCGTTGGAACAAGGACGTGTGTAAATAGCAGCGAGCCAAAAAAAAAATGCAGATTGCATTTGCAAACGTAGCTCCACGTATGCCACGAGTCAAATTTTGGAACAGGTTTACTTTAGCTGACATTGTCCAATTTTATTTATTTTTTTTTTCCTAAAAGGGGGTTAAAAACAAAAAAATATAAAATTATCAAAAAAAGTCGCTCGGATCTAGTATCGGAGATATAGACATCGGAAGTTCCGGATATATCTTTTATAAAAATGGTTATAAGTTGGGAACCCCTGAATGGATTTCAAAAAAATGAGTGTCATAAGATAGATAATTTAATGGTCTACATTAATGGTGAGTAAAGTTTTGAAATTTGACCCATATTTTTGGAGATATTACGATTTTTGTGAAATTTCGACCAATTTTTTTTTGAAAAAACATTTTTTTTTTCAAAAAATGTGTTAATGACCTAAAACTTTTTTAGCATTTTAAGAAACCTTATTTTATTCCCTTTAAAATGGTATATAGTTTCTTGTAAATTTTTGTGAATTTAGCCCCTTTTTAAAGAAAATCAAAAAAAAATATTCAATGAATTCTTATGAAAACTATGTTTTTGTGGGCAAAAACAGTGGAAAACAACAACAACAACGATTAGTACACCTACAACTATTATTATTTAAACAATTCTCATAATAAAATAATATGGTTATCATATAAATTAAAAATTTTTTAAAATGTGAGGTTATGTTGAAGGAAATGAGCGCCGCAGGCGAAAAATTTTTATTAAAAATCGCGCGCGCGATTTTTAATAAAAATTTTTAAGTTTTAAAATGAAAATGGTCTTACAATAATTGTTGTTGTTGTTGTTGTTGGTTTTTTATTGTTTTTGTCCATAAATAGAGACTTTTCATAAGAATTTATTGCATATTTTTTTTTATTTTCCGGCAAAAAAGGGGGTAAATACGCAAAAATTTAAAACAAGCTATATACCATTTTAAAGGGAATAAAATAAGCTTTCTTAAAATGCTAAAAAAGTTTCAGGTCATTAACACATTTTTTGAAAAAAAAAATGTTTTTTCAAAAAAAAATTGGTCGAAATTTCACAAAAATCGTAATATCTCCAAAAATATGGGTCAAATTTCAAAACTTTACTCCCCATTAATGTAGACCATTAAATTATCTATCTTATGACACTCATTTTTTTGAAATCCATTCAGGGGTTCCCAACTTATAACCATTTTTATAAAAGCTATATCCGCAACTTCCGATGTCTATATCTCCGATACTAGATCCGAGCGACTTTTTTTGAAATTTTTATATTTTTTTATTTTTCACCTTCTATCACCCCTAAAAAAAGAAATTGATTTGGAGAATGTCAGCTAAAGTAAACTTAAGCCCAAATTTTTAGCTACAAATCTTATATTCTATTTCTTTCACTTACCTCAAAACCCTTGGACTGGGCCCAAATATTGCCATCGTGTCCAGCGATGCAAGCTTTGGTAACGCATTGCGACGCCAGGAGTTGGTTGTCGACATAATCTTGCCAGCTCATTGTGTGAATTTGTTGTTGCTGTTATTAATTTGTTGAGAGAACGGGAGTGCTGCTGATGAGCTCTTCTACTCGACGGTTGCTAAAGTGAGCGAGTGACTGTGGTGGTGGGTTGGCGACGACAGACGACGACGACTGACTGCGGCAAACTCGATTTACAACGGAAAAAACTTGATTTTCCAGCAACAAAGGCGGCGAGCGACGTCTTTCACAGAAATTTTTTTTCTTTTAATTTTTTGCGATTTTTTCGTTTCAATCTTTTTCAAATTAACTGCAAAGGCAAGAAATTTAAACTATTATTAGGATTTAACTCTTAAAATTTTTTTTTTCTTATTTTTATTCGCGCTGCTGGACGAAGTATTCACAATTTTTCCAATACACACAATTTTTTTTTTTCTTTTTTCTCAAAACACCAATAATTTTCCTTTTCTTCTTTCAACATAAAATTTCCATAAATATCAAAAATGAAAACTTTTTCAGTGATTAGAAGATTATTTTTTCCTTTGCAAACCAAGAGTGGCAGAAAGTTAAGGAAATGTACAAAAAAAAAAAAAGAAATGTGACCAACGTACGAAAAAATTTGCTGCTTGTTGTCTGCTGTATCTACACCTGATGGTTCACTCAACGAATACGAAACACGAATAAACACATTCAAAGGCAGCACCGCGAATAAAACTGAAATCGATTACTTTCTACTCAAATTCGTACTCAACTAGCTTTACTGCTCTTGCATTCTAAGTGCAAATGTGACTCATATGACAACCCGCATGTTCGTCTCATGAAGCTCCTATTTTATTGGAAGAGTTGCCGTAGCAGTACAAAAATTGTGTACTTTATTTATTTTTACGTTACGTTACACAAAAACTAAACAAACAGCCTTATTTTATAATTTTGAATTATAAAATTGTACACTTTGTATAATAACTATATTTCCAATTCTGTATACCAGCGGTGGGCACAAAAATATAACAAAAGAGGAAAACAACAACATCAAGCAACAACAAACGAAATTTTAAAGCTTTTTTTACTTTCATTTCCAAAATTGCCATTAGCACAAAAAAAAAACAAATTACACTACAAACAAAAACATTTGCTACATTCCTCAAGATACAATGCGGCGCCGTCATTTATGCCTTTGTGTTTTGTTTTTGTTTTCATTTGAATTCAAGTCAACGCTGTAATAGCGTTGAAATCCTGCGAATTTTGTGCCTCGATAGCGTTGAAATTCTGGGAATTTTTTTTTCGCTTGGTTGTGCGTCGAATAACGGTTAGAGCAATGTGAGTAAATTGAGGCACTAAGTGCCCTTCCCTGCTGTATACAATCAATCTTAACCATATTCTAGGCTAGAAAAACTGCGGCATTTTTTATTTTGTAATAAGATTGTTAAAATTAAAACTACGAAGAATGTCAAATTCTGTACTGAGAAGAACTAAATTAACTAATCGATCTTGGTCCATACTCGTCCGCAATATTTTTTTGACGAGTTTTAATTTCGAGAAAGATGTTTCTCTACTGCAGCTTGTTGCCATCATTGATAAATAAATACGTAGAGCTATTTCTGCACTATACAAAGTGGACTATAGGTTATTTTGCAAGTGATTCAATACAAGAAGAATTCTGAGCAGAAGACATGGATGTACTGTTTAAATAAGATATCCGCGTTCACAAAAATCATTGATAATAGATATTTTTTAGGGCTTTATAATCGACGAAATCGCGTCATTCACTTTCTCAAACTTTAATGTTTTTATTATATTTTTTTTCAATCAACGTAACATGGTGGAGGCCCGGGGTTATGGCTCCGCTGGACCCTCGGTAAATCTGGCACTGAATAAGTACATCGTAAAATATACCAGCAAAAAACCTTCGGCAGATAGGTATCTGTTGAAAGGGCTCAAACGTAACTGACTCTACTTTATGGCAAAACTGAACGAAAAGTTGGCCAATTGTAAAATTGCCAAATAGGATAATCTAAGCAAAAATAAACGTTATATACATTATGTATTTTTAATATTCAATTATTTACTAAAAAAAAAACACTCGAAACCAACCGAAGTTTGCATATTCATTTAAATTTTGTTTTTTAATTAAATTTATTTAATTTAAAGTTATCTTTATTAGAATTTACTAAATCATGTTTCCAAAAACAGTCAATAGTTTAAGATTAGAACAATTTTTTACTCAGGGTCAAAATGCAGATTAAAAATTGCCTGAATGTAAACGAATTTCGATGTATTTACGCCAATCCTCAGCCCTCCTACAGCATTCATTACTATCTATGCGATATTCCCACAACTTTTATGAATTTTACCCAAAAATCAAAAAAAAATTAACGAATTCCGAAAGCCTTTAGTAAATATTTTACGTTATTCAGTCAGGTCTAAGGTTGCCGTAAATAAACATTTTCATTGAGATTTCAAAGTCTACTAATTCAACGTTGGCAGTTGACAGAAAGATTGGAATTAGAAGTCCAATTCAAACCATGGATAGCAGTTGACAGATAATAATTAAGTTTCAAATCGATTGAAGAGCTTTCAATTATAATGAATTGTCCAATATATTGCAATATATTTTAATGCCCAACAGCTTGACACTTCTCACTTCACTATTTCTTTAATAAAACTTCGTAATATGAACATTTATATCAACATATTTAGCTTTGTAAATTAAGAGCGCCATTTATATAATTATCAATTTTTCAGATGGCCCGAGTGACATTTAAGGAAAAATTGAATTAAACCTAAATAAGTTTATGACTAACTTAGAAATCTCAACCAATTTAAGCAAAATGAGAATGTTATTTAAAAGGTAATTTAATACGCTTTAGTATATGTATGTACTCGTATAAAAAATGGTCATGCTTAATTACATTTTCAATGGTTTAAGTACTAAAAACATTACATTTTTAGGAAAATTATCATGAATCGTGTTATTTGGATCATTTTTGTTTTATTTTAATTCGTAATTACGAGTTAAAACAAAAAAAAAACAATATTTTTCCCCCAAACAGTGTTTTTTGTATTTAAACGGAATATGTAAACAGAAATGGTCGTTCGAATACGGTTGCGGAGATACAGCCATAGGATATGTCGGAATATTTTTAAGCTGGTTGCAAGAAAACTGATATTATTTGAATGCTAAAATCTAAAAACAGTCAATTCTCAAGATTAAGATCAAAATTTATTCTAAACCTTTATTTCTATATACCATATGTTCATATTGTTATATTTCTTTCAGCATTTTGTAACTTATGCATGACTCAAAAGTTTTTGATATAATTTATTTATTTTAAAATTTGTTCATAAAAACTATTTTTTGTATGACATTCAATTTTGTTCAAATTAAGTGCAGGGATTTCCAACCTATGCTGATGCCGACTTCCGATGGCTATATCTTCGAAACAAAGTCCGAGCGACCTTTTTTGTTTGCCTATTCCTAATTAAAAATAAGAGTTCTACTAAAAAAAAATAATTGTTTACATAATCGGTACGAAAAAAAAACTTAATTTCATAAAACAATGGCAGCCCGGTTTTTAATTGAGTGTTTTCTGTTTCTTGTTTACCCAATCGCATTCTACTTTATTACCAGCTCTTCTGTAACAAAACACTCAAATTGGCAGTGATGCTCCCACACAAATGCAATCGGTAAAACTTCATGCGTGCATGTATGTGTCACTGCAAATTTAATCCAAAAATACGATAAAAAACCAAACGAAAAACTTTTAGCATGTAGAAACTATAAAATTCACCTACATTTGTTTCAGCCTAATTTGATTTTTCACACGACGTGTTCGCGATCACTTTTATCACTCAGAATAAATCTAGTTTGCTTTCAAGGAAAACCGAATAAAATGGCACACCACGATGGCTAAAGTTAAAAGGAACCAAATAACTCACTTTTCACACTGAGCTATTAACCAAGAATGACGGCGACAGCGGCTGCTTGCTTTTGAGTTGTTGCTATGTCTCGAGGTTTGCTATTTTTCTTTAATAGCGATTTTGACAATACCTGTAGGAAAAATAATATCTTATTTTAAAAAAATAGCGAACGTGAAATGTATATGTAAGTATCATGATACAACTATAATAGTAGAATGTCAATGAACGCGGTCATGCGGCGATTTCAACATTAAAACATTTCACTTGCTTAAGAGCGTAGCTGGGCAAAACGTACCGCGCGCGTAACTGCGGCAGAACGAGAATAATTTATCATATACATACATATAGTTTTTATTTAAAACGGGAGATTAATTAATTCATTTTGATTTGAAAAGCGAACGAAGTAAAACTGTTGTCACACAAATCTTAAAAAATAATGCAAAACTATGAGTGTGGTAGTGCTCAACTCAGCTTTAGAGCAGTGAACGCGGCATCAAGCGGCATTTGAAAATTCATGAAAATAGAATCATACGTTTTCTACGCAAGCGTCGATGTTGCCGATGTGTTTTCTTATAATTTTTTTCCAGTCCTATTGACTTGCAATTGATATACTACAATTATACTCGGTTATATTTTATGCGGTAAAAGTAAACAGCAAAGGGCAAATTAACTTTTAATCCTGAAGCCATATGTATAAAGTTAAAGCCAATCTTTTTTCAAGGGGTATTTGCATTGGGCTCATACATATTTTTGTATATAGATGCATTTAAATTTTAAATTGAATTGTTTATATAATGCCGCGTGAATGTTTCTACATGCGTCAGAGCATTCGCTACAGTTAGTCAGCGCTTACACGAGAAAACTTTTTCCGCAAAGTTTCCTTGTTTGAAAGCAAGAGTGGAAAAATGAAAGAAACGAGGTGAAAAATGTTTCATATGTCGCAAACGCAAATCACAAAAGAGAATAGACAAGAATTTGTCTGTCATACTTCCTCGTGTAAATGTCGGCTTAACGCATTATTCAAATCCTTCATCATCTCTAATTCCACGTAATGCCTAGTTTTCTTGTTATCTTTCATGATCTTCTACTAACCCATATCAGGGAGGATATCACATGCTATTAAAATAGCAAATGTACACCTATTCACTCTCGCGATCGTCAATTGCATTAGAAGCAGCTTTAGGTTTTGCTCGCATGCTTTTTCATTCTTACACTAATTTGATTTGATGTCCCTGATATGGGATCAAGAAAGATAACTAGAAAAGGCCATTTTTTGTTATGTGAAAATTCAGTATCTCATCTAAGCTGATTTTGACAGAAGAAGTCATTTAGGATTGCTGCTAACATGATAATTGTACCATGTATTAGCTCATACCTCATTTAAGCTGATTTTGACAGAAAAAGATAGCCCTAAAAATAGAGAAGAACTGTCATTTGGACTGCTGCTAGCATGATAATTGTACCATGTATTAGCTCAAAGGAACTTGCCGTATTCATATATGAACAAGTGTCCATATAATCGAGAATGGAATCAATTCCTGCCCAACAATTTGGTTTAGTGTATATAGTCGCACGTGTGTACTTAATAAAACGTAAGTTTCTGAGAAACTTCACACATCTGTAAGGAAATAGCACAGAATTCGGAAGATGTTTCGTTAAATTCAATGCTGCCAACGTGACGCACCAACCTGTGAAAACTTGACGAAACTTTCGATTGGCAAATGACTCAGAATCGGCAAGATGGAGCCTTTCGCTTGGTTTTTACAAATCAGAATCAGCACGTGTGTAAAAAGTGCCAAATAATTTTCATAAAATGTTAGTATAATACTTAAAATTTATTTAAAAATTTTTTTGCAAAATATTGGTTATAAAATTCTGAAAGTGAGAAGAGTAATTTTAAAAAGATTAAGTGAAAAGAAATTTTCAATATAACAAAATGAAATTTTTGAAGCGAAATTTTAACGACGATGACTGTCGCTGTTGCTCGGAAACAAAAAAAGTTCGTGGTGTAAGGAAAAATGTCGACAGCAAAGACAGCCGACCTATGAAACTATGGGCGGTCAATCGACAGACTGACGGACGGACACAATAGTGGTGTGAGTGTAGCGAACCATGGAATTATACGAGGAGATGACAATGACGTACTCTGGAGAAGAGAAGATGCAATTCTGAAAATTTTGGCTAAAGCCATAAATGTTTTCAAATTGAAATTTGTCGACGAGGCAAAAGCAAAACAAAAACGTAGAGGTTAACTGCGCCATAGCAGAGAAAATCACGCAAAAAATAAATTTTCTTTGGCAAAATTTTGTTTTTAAAATTAAACTTGTGTGAAAAATTAAAAAGTTGATGCCCTTGCAATTCAAGAAAAATACATGACAATGTAAACTTGATGAAAAAACAAAGTTTCGTCAAAAAATTGCTCAACCGCTTGAAAATTATTTTCCAGTCGCGCAATTATCACCGTTGCTGCCACCTCCCAAGTTTTGTTACTCGTGGTTTATATATTTCCTGTGACGTTATTTCAGTTTTTCGTTTTGCACAATGAATTCCATTGGAACAAGTTGATTTTAGGAGCCCCTACCCAATTTTTCTTATCTGACCGTGTAAGGTTCCTATAGAAAGTATGTACTCATAAAGTTTGAGGACGAACCTAGTAGCTTCGATATATAGTCGTGGAAATACGCGGATACAGCTTTGACAACAAAAAAAAAAAAAAGAAAGTTAGGCCCATGAATTGATTTCTAAAATAAGGTCCAGAAAGATAAAAAAATCTCAAAACATTTTTTAAAAGACTATTTTTTACAAGAAACATTAATATATCATGTCATTAACATACTTAGAGAACTCTATGCACATTCAATTAATATATCGTTTGTCCCAGAACTTTATTTTCTTAACCCATAAATATTGCACAAAAATGTTAAATAATTAAAGAGTAGGTACTTAAAAAAAAATCATAAAGAATCAAGATACAACTTATGTTTTTCCTGAAGAAGGTCGTAACCTCCACCGAAACGTCGGATAGAAAATATGAAATAACTTTGTTTTATTTGCATTTAAAAATTTATTGACCAGAATAGCCTAAAATTTTTAATTCACCATTTTAAACTTGGTGAAATTCAACCCACAAACAATATTTTATTTTTTAAATAAATTTGCTTCTAGAGCGCGCTAAATGCCTTAAGAAAAAGAAGAGTATCGAATTCCCCAGGTACATATAAATTTCGACCAATGCCCCGGCAACTTTATTTCAGCAATTTTGTGGAAGGGGACGCTTTGACGTGTCTCCCATTATTTATACATCCGTTGTTTTCTGAGTTTTTAACACTAATCGAGTAGCTAAAAGAAAAAAAAAATGTTAAAAACTCGGCAAAACTTTAACAAACTCTAAAATTCAAAAAATTTTAATGAAGTCGTTAATTTGTTTCAGGCAAAAATAAAGGTTAATAAAAAAGAATTTACTAACAAATAGCACATCAGTTAAAGTTAAATGACGCATATAAAACCGTATGTTCATAAGACATTTTTTGCAAAAAAAATACGGTTTTTTTTTAAGTTGGGAATTTAGGTAAATTGTTATATCTCAGAACTGGCATATATAAAATTTATTATATTTATTAATATTATGGTACCAATATTATAGGTTATTATTATTTTACTGGGCAGTATGCTATACTACTAAGCAAAAAGGGCGTATCTCTAAAAAATGCGTTTCGAGATGATGTTTTGTTTCCGTCAATTCGTTGAAATACCTGTAAAATTGAGATAGAGAAAAATTTTTTATATGTTTGAACTAAGATACTGGCACTTGGAGTAGTTCATTAGACGCGTAATTTCATCTGGATAGATGCCATAAGGATCACGAATTTAAATTTTTTTGAGATAAGTGCTTTTCGCTTAGAAAAGTTTAGCTGTCCTAAATTCAATTTGAAATAATTATAATTTTTTATATGTTTTGTTTGGTTTTCGAAACATTCCAAATTGAATTCACATTTATAGCAACCGAAAACTATTTTTGGTACTTTAATCCAGCGTTTTTAGAAAAAATAAACAAGAATTGTCGCTGAATTCTCTTATAATTAAAAATTTAAAATAACATTGGTCTTTTTATATTCATTTATGACTGCATCGCAAAACTAACATCTGAAAATATTGGCCACCTAACAATTTTTCTGACGAATCAGGTAAAAATCGTCGTAATTTTTTAAAAATGCACTATATACTAAGAGTTCTTGACCTTGATTCGCGGCCGAAGGCCTACCACTTACTTTAACTTTTATGTAGAATAACTGGCTAGCGATGCCGGTGTAGAATATGCTATAGAATGTATATAACTTGATCCGCGGCCGAAAACTAACTTTCCCTAACTTTTGCCTATGGAATATAAAAAAAACCCTTTCCTACACAAAATTACCTATTATTGTACTATAAAATTGTCCTAGATGGTTAAAAAAATGTTTGGATCCGATATGGGCTGGAGCCCCACTTCTAAAAATTTATTAAAATTGGTATAATAAAATTATGGAGCCTTATATTTTCAAATTGGAGCAGGTCGAAAATGTCTGACAAGTACGTGACTATATAAAAATACAAACTTCTCATCAACTTAACATAACATACTTCTTTTGAAAGGTACTTTTTAATACATACCTATGTATGTACTACAAATTTAATTGGCTTTTATGCCAATATGTATTGTAAAATGTACCAGATGCACCACAGGACGAAATATTACATATTGCGTCCAAATATAACCATATACATTACATATTTTTTGGAAGGTTTAAGGTTTTAAGTACTTTATTACATATTTACTTAGGGATCAATTATGTTTACAGAATATTAAGAGCTGTGCAAGCCATAATATATTCTTAAACATATTTTAGGATTTTTCCTTTAGTGTTAGTAAAACTAGTTTTATGACTTGTTTTTTTTTTTTTTTTTTGACAAAAGCACAAAAGAAATGTAAAAAATTGCCTGTATAGCCATGTGCGTACCCTTATTCCATTCTACTCAATATATTTGCGCACAAGCTCAGGAGACTTGCCGGCAATCATTGCCTGTTTTATTCTAAGTTGAAAATCGCGTGTCGTGTTTTTAACTCAAAATGTGCAATAAAGAATTTATTGAACAAATATTAATAAATTTGAAATACATATGCTGAAAAATATATATAACCATTTAAGCCATTTTACCAAACGTAAACAAGAAACAGAAACATTAAATGTCAAATAATTGAAATCATAGTTGCTGATAAAAATGAAATTTTACGTAGCAACTTCAAAAGAGAATTGCTGCTTAAAAAATCCAGCGTATAACACCTGGCTTTACCTGTGCATAAGTATATGTACTACTGACATCCCCAAAGTAAACACTCATTTTATTTTTGATGCAGTAAGGAAAGGGGTGCTTAAAACTCGCAATGCCTGAAAAACGACATATTTTGCAACAAATAATATAAAATTTAAAAAGGAAAATACACAAAAAATTGAAATTTTTGCAATTCTGCTGATTATTTGTGTATGGCATTAAACTATTAATGTAAACATTTTTTTAATCAGAAATTTCACAAAATATCTGAAGTTTTTTTTTTTATTTCTCACACAGGGATGATCGAAATGATATAGCTAATGAAGGACCCGCCGGTATGGATCCCGAGGGTGTCATCGAATCCACCTGGCATGAGGTGTATGACAACTTTGATGACATGAATTTGCGTGAAGAACTTTTACGAGGTATCTATGGTTATGGTTTTGAGAAGCCCTCTGCCATTCAGCAGCGCGCCATCATTCCCTGTGTTAAGGGACGCGATGTGATCGCACAGGCACAATCTGGTGAGTGAAAATTAATTGTATGTGTTTGTGATTTCATTGAGCTTGCAGTTGTGTATTATCTTTTCATTATTTGTTTCTTCGTATTTCGCTGCGTCAGCTACATTGAGTCAGAGCTGTTAATAAAATAAAGTGACTACATGTATTGCCGCATTATTACTTTAAAAATTTGCGCGTGCGCACCAAATTTTGTTTTTTTTTTATTATTTAATTTTTCTTTTACTTATCTTTTATTTATTTATTCAATTAAGGGGCTATACCAGTGTAACATTTTCAAGAAATCGATTTTTTTTTGCTTATTCGATAGTTTATACTTTAAAAAATATCCTGTGAAAGCGGCAAGATCGTATCTTGAATAATTTTTGAATGGCAGCGTTCTAAAGAGCGACCGCTCACAGGTAAAACCGTCGATAGTTGAAACTTTAAACGCGTTTTTCTCGAAACGACTTTTTTTTCAAAATTGCTGACCTCATAACACTCAAAGAGAAATTGACCGATCTACTCAAATTGAAACTGAGTATTCTTGAATATATTTACTATACAATGGACCTACGATCTTTTTAATTGGTTGAAAATTGTCAATTTGGCATTAAAAAACTACCATTTTTTTACCCCAAAAACGACACTTTTTTTCAGAACTACCGCCATTTTGTTAATTTTTGATATTTTTCAAAAATCCTAGTAGGAAATACCTTCAACTTTAATAACCTTTTTGAATTTTTTTGTTTCAACTACTCATTCGGCCGGAATCATGTCAGCAGTTGGGGAACTTTTTTTGTTGGCACCTCCGAAGACAGACAGCACATAACTCCGTTATTTTTCAATATTTTTATAAAAAAAAATCTTAAAATATAGTTGAAAATGTATCTTATGTCCAAAAAACTTGAAAACATTCTATCGTTCCTTTTAAAAAAATTCGCGAAAATCTCCTTATTTTTCATGGGTTACACTGGTATAACCCCTTAATCAATTATCTAAATACTCATGCAAGGGCCTTATATTGAAAGGAGTTTAAAACGCTTTATAAATTTTAAAATTTAGCAAACTTAAATAAAAACGAAAAAAAAAAAAAAATGAGAAACCTAACGCACAGTCTTCTGGAAAATAGAAATAGGAAAGACATTGGGATTACACTTTATGGATCAATTGTGAGCGATGAGCACTTCAGAAACATAAGACAAAAAGAAAAAGTAGTTTTTATTTATAAATAGCAAAAAATTATGATTCGGAACGCGGCAAATGTACTAAGGCAAGCTTCTTGAAGTCTCTAGAAGGTAACGAAAAATTTTTTAGCTGCGGTGGCAGATGATTCCAAAGTCTTGCTACTCTTATAGAAAAAGAGCGTTCAAAGTAGGTAGAAGAAAAGTTATATTCGTCTTCCGTATATTCGATATTTACCTGTTGCTTTTAAATTATTTTGAACTGGTTTAACTAGGAAGTCTTGAATAAAATGTACCACATAGGTAAATTTGAGTGCTAATTGATAATTTGCATAGTTTCTGAGTATGTCACGTAACAAATGCATCAGAACCGTAAAGATAAATTGCGATTGTTGGAGTGATTAAATCTTTTTTAATGATTAGAAGTGGTTTAGAAGAAAACACGTGAATGTAACTAACATTATTATGTCTCAAGAACAGACTGTATAAAATAGACACTTTTAGGTAACGAAAGTTAGTTTCCACAACCGTATAATAAATTCATTCAGAATTCTCACTTCGCTATTTAATCATTTTGCAATCATAGGGCTTTTTTTTATTGTTATGTCTAATATAAATTAGTATCCGACGGTTAGTTGGAAACCAGACATTGAAAAGAAAAAAAAAAGTAACATCAATCCAGATAATTATGAAAAGGTTGAACTTATGTGAAACTAACTTGATCTATTTTTTAGGAATTTGTCTAGTCTACCAGGCATGCTCTTACATTCACTTTCGAGATCACATAATTTTCACTCGGAAGTGAAATGTAAAATATGCCTGCATAAGTTTTATTTAGAATAAATTTCTGTTCGGTCAATAGAAAACGATATATGTATGTGCATATTTCCAAAGCAACACATTTATTTAACTTTCAATCTTGACAAGGTATTAACGGCCCAAACAGTCACTTTCTCATCGTGAAAGGGCGTTTCTTGATTTATGTGAGGGTTATCGGTGCCCTAAAAGTGACATAGTTTGTTGACGAGGCCAGAGAGTTAAATGAAATGAAATGGCTGAGTTAACATAACTGAGCAATTACTTTCATTTAAAGCGCCACTAGAGCAGTCTTAATCCCAATGAACGATATCTCGGAACATTCATCATCAAAAAGTAAAAAGAGGAACAGCTAGTATTTGATACCATTAGCAGAAATGGTATAACTTATTTCCTATAAGTGGGAGACTCATGTGGCTTACTTGAAGCGCCTTACACTACCTCGTAAGGTAGCGCAATCTAAGCGAGACATTTCCCTTACCAACTTAATTAATTTTCTGTCAGTGTTATTTTAAGATGCACTTATATTATTTCTATTACTTTCTTTCCTTAGGTACTGGTAAAACTGCTACCTTCTCAATTGCTATTTTGCAACAAATTGATACGTCCATTCGCGATTGTCAGGCTTTAATTTTGGCTCCAACTCGTGAGTTGGCAACCCAAATTCAACGCGTTGTAATGGCGCTTGGTGAATACATGAAAGTGCATTCGCATGCCTGCATCGGTGGCACAAATGTGCGCGAGGATGCACGTAACTTGGAATCAGGTTGTCATGTTGTAGTCGGCACACCCGGCCGTGTATATGACATGATCAATCGCAAGGTCTTGCGCACGCACAATATTAAATTGTTCGTCTTGGACGAGGCCGATGAGATGTTGTCGCGTGGTTTCAAAGATCAAATTCAGGATGTGTTTAAGATGCTTCCTACTGACGTGCAAGTTATTCTGTTGTCTGCCACTATGCCACCAGATGTCTTGGAAGTGAGCCGCTGCTTCATGCGTGACCCAGTCAGCATTTTGGTTAAAAAGGAGGAGCTGACACTAGAAGGTATCAAGCAATTCTATGTAAATGTTAAACAGGAAAACTGGAAGTTGGGTACATTGTGTGATTTATATGATACACTTTCCATTACTCAATCGGTTATCTTCTGCAATACTAGACGTAAGGTATGTCGCGAGAAACAATAGCATATATATAAGAAAAAACGTCTCTTTCCTTTTTGATATTATTGATTTCTTACTTGAAATTATTGAAATAGGTCGACCAACTTACCCAGGAGATGACAAACCATAACTTCACCGTTTCTGCAATGCACGGTGACATGGAACAACGTGATCGTGAAGTGATCATGAAGCAATTCCGTTCGGGTTCATCTCGTGTTTTGATCACAACCGATTTGTTGGCTCGTGGTATTGATGTCCAGCAAGTATCCCTAGTCATCAACTATGACTTGCCATCAAACAGGGAAAATTACATTCATAGGTATGCATATCGCTGCGACAGCCCATTTGTCTTCATTCAAAATTTAATTTTTTTTTGTTATATTTTACTTTTTAGAATCGGTCGAGGTGGTCGTTTTGGTCGCAAAGGTGTTGCTATTAATTTTATTACAGAGGAAGATCGACGAATCCTTAAGGATATTGAACAATTCTATCATACAACAATTGAGGAAATGCCAGCAAATATTGCAGATTTAATTTAAACATAGAACAACAATAAAAAAAATTTAAAGAAACAGCAACAAACTACTGCAGCAACAAATATTTAATTTAATAAAGGAAACCAAGAACTAATTAAAAAAGCATAAAATAAAGAAAATACTAAAAAGGAAAGGAATAAAACATCATCTCCACTTTGAAGAAAGTATATATACATACAAACAACAAAAGAAAAACAATATTGTTTTAGCTTTTTCTAGATCTATTGATATAAATATATATATAAATATTAATTATACTATGGTAATAAAAAGCTAACATTAAAACAACAACATAAAAAACATTAAAAATCAAAACAAGGCAAAACACACTTTACAGTAACAGCGCTCCTGTGCTACAACTTCATAGATATTCCTTTGTAAAAGTTGAAGTTAAAGCAAACATTCACAAACACCCACACGCATCAGCGGCAGCACAGTTTCAATTTGTTTATTAAATTTATTTTTTTTTATTGAATTTAAAAATATTTCTATTGTCCTTAGAGTTAAAAAACAAAAATCATTTTCAAACAAGCTAAAAATATTCACTCACACATGTTTACACGATTTTGTTTGTATAAGTGTTTGTGCGAAAATTTCCAAAAATTCCAACAACTACAAAATGATGATTATGAAATTTGTATTATTCTGCTTTTTATTATTAATATTAAAACGACAAAAACAACAATTAAAACAAGAACAATTACTATTATTAAAATTAGAAGAAAGAGAACTGTAACACAAATTTAAAAGTGTTTTGCTATTGTTTCCATTATTTGAACGTTTTTAATGTTTCCTTATTGTGAAATGAGTATCATCAGCCAGGTATCGCTTTTATTATTACATAAAAAAAGTCAAAATTCAAAAAAAATTACCCGGTTTTTGCACAACAGTCTCAGTTTTGCATCAAAAAAGCTTAAGAACAATACTGCTGCATGTCATTAACTTTTTAAGGCACAAATTTGGATAGACGAATAATGCTTGCTTGACGAGATTATTTTTGTCTTACAGGAACTGAAGTCTATATACCACACTGATCGCATCGTTTCGTATCGTATCTTTCTTTGTGATCTACTACAGACCAAATATTTTCACAAGCAAATCCTTAAAAAAAACTATTTAAATTTGTAAGTGTTCATCGAGTTTAAAGCTCCATAGCTGCTTAAAAAGCACGCGGTGTACTATGCAGTATGGTTGAATTTTTGTTATGGGGGATAGCGTGGAGAAGACCGCTTTAGCGAGAAACAGTTATACGACCGCGTGCAAGTACATTGGTCTACAAAATAACTTGTAAATTCATAATTCAAGCCTCTTGTGTGATTTTAACTCACTGATTACAAGGATGACCACCATTCTTTTCAATAAGGTCAACTCAAAGAACGGTTATCAAAAACATGCGAACGCTAAAAAAACGAATTTTTGTCGTGAAATCGTTTTAGTGAAATTCCCAAACAAAATAGAGAAAACAAAGTCAAAGCTCTCAAAAGAGAAAATTTTTTTAAACAGTTCTCCATGCTTTAGGGGCTGAATTTAATTAAAATTTTCACGTTTTTTGATGCTTGCACAAAAAATTTATATCATTTGCAGGAATTTCATAAAGTTTAAAGCTACATATGTTCTTATACTACATACTCATCGTATATCTACTCAAAAATGTAAGAATTTCAGTAGGATTTGATAAAAACTGTAAGAGCCAACCCCGCAAAAATCTTTTAGCTTCTGACGCACATATTAAACGAATAAAGTTTTCATGTGGTAAAATTAGTTTAAAAATGAAACTTGGTGGCAATGCTTGATTTGGTAATAGAAAGAAAAAAATTTACTATGTCACTGCTGTAACTGGTGGTTATTTCAAGAGGCCGAAAGGTTTTTCATGACTTACTTGTGTTATTTTCCAAAGGGAAGAAAGAAGAATGGGAATGAGGTCGAACTAAAAGGTAAAATGTTCTTTGGAAGTATTTAAATGACTATCGCAACATGGAGAATGATATTGGTCAAGGCATTTGCTATGCTTTTAAATTGAAATAAAAGAACAGTTGAAAACTCTGAAAATAAATGTGTTTATAGTATGTGTCAAGTGTATTACTATACCTAAATCAGGAATCGGAAAATATATTAAAAATTAAAATCATTTGATCGTACTTTACAGTCCGCCATTCATGTGAAATTACACAAATCGGTCAATGATTTTAAAACAAACATGACAAAGACAACAAATGGAACAATTTGATCTGGTAATTGATGACATGTGTTGGCTATTATCACATATGAGAAGTTTGGCAACAGTCTTTCAAGCAGAGACGCCAATCTTGACTTTAAGTGCTGTGTTGTATCTTATCTATGGACCAAAAGTCAGAGTGACTTGTTAAATTTACAGCTTCCTCAGTCACCCCTACCACAACTTTGTTAAATGGAATTCGAAAAAATCAGAATAGGGTTTAATTATAATTAGCTGATCGAGGCAAAACGTGAAGAGTTGATTTGTAAATATTTCAAAGAAAATTTAGCTTAAAATTTTCACAATTTATACTTAAAATTTATATATAACGTAGTAAAGTGCAACAAAATTAATGAAACGTAGAAAAACAATTGACAGTTGAAGTGGGAAATTTTAAAGCAAAAATTTAAAATACCATTCGATAAAGCAGGAAATTTCGAAACCAACCATTTTCATCTACAAAATTTCCCTTACGTAAATTGATACTTCCTGTATCAATATTTTTAATTCGGTTGTTCTCATTACATTCATTACAAGCTGGAAAGGGCTCGAATATTTGATCCTTAGTACGAGAAAAAACAACAGACAATATATAAGATAACGATCAAGCTAAGTGAATGCAGACCAGGGGTCTATTTTGTGTTTCGATCTAATCAAGGAGTTTTCAGAAAACGAATAATTACCACTTAGTGATTCGAAAAACGAAACATTTCCTCCTGGTTGTAACCTGTATGAATAAATGAAGTCATTAAACATTCAATTCAGTACTTTTTTATTCCCAATTAAAGAACACATACACTTCACTTTAATCTAATTTCAATTGATGTTCTTAATAAATACCATATATTTATTTTCAATAAAATGTGTTCATATTCATATATGTAATGATCAGACATTGGGTAATGCATTACTTCCAATTTTCCATTAAACTTTAATGATAATTCAAAAGTTTCCAATTACAATTAAATCATTTTAATTGTAATTGAAAATTTCAATTATCATTAAAGCTTAATGGTAATTGAAAAATTTGCATTACCATTAATTTTTAATATATGTAATTATAAAATTTCCATTACCATTAAACTAGATTTAATGGAAATGAAGATAAAATGCATTAAATATTGAATGCATTACCCCCATGTCTGGTAATGATAATATCCTAAAATAACATAATGAAAATAATAAACTCAATGTTTTAGCTGTGTAAGTAATATTGCGGAACTACGAAATTTTCACATTTTAATTTCATATTTTGCAAAATCATCATCACTGCCAGTCATCAAATATGAATTAATGTACATTTGTGATAACACGGCTACACCATTTGCTTTTAAGAAATTGTAATCATTCTGCGTTAACGGCATCTTCTTTGCATCGACAAAGCAATGTGTGGCTTTTTCAGTTTCTGCTGATTCACTATAAGGTGATTGTGCTTCGATAACTTCACCTTTACCTGCTTTTATGACAGTCTTTAAAGCATCTAAGTGACGCTCGGATACACGAAAAATCGCACGAAATCCACTAAAAGCGCCAGCATTCGGATCAGAAGCTAGCCGTTTTCGCCAACAATGTGCAGCTGCAGCAATAACAAGATCGTCCTGCGATAGCTTGGGTATGTTATAAGCTTTGCCATTGCCCCACTCGTATAGTTCTTCATCCAAAAAAGCGCCTTTCGCCGAGCATTCCTCTATATATTTTATGCTAAGCACCCACTTGCCAGCTGAAATGCATCCAAGCATTTTCTCACCACGATTTGGACGTTCGCATATAAAATGTGTGCATTTAGGGTCATAGTTCATGAGGTTTTCACATACCTACGGATATAATAACAATGACCTAAAAAGAAAAATCATAGCCAAAATTAATACTTACTTCCCCACCGAGTCGTTCAATACGAAAAATTAAATCGATGCGCGTATCTTCTTCTCCACACGAAATACTAAAGCGCGGCGTTCCTTTAAATTGCATAGTAGGCGCCTGTGGTCTTCTACGTTCTATGCGAAATTCTGCGGGATCACGCCAACCAACCATTTCTTCCGAATCTGCGCCAAACTGTTCTGTTTCAAATGGTTGTACACAGTGTGTATGAGTCTCTGTTTCCATCATTTCATCAGCATTGTGCGCCTGCGAACGTGCAGCTGAGTTACGTTTAAGTGATTGACGTCTTGACTCACAATTTTTTAAATAATCAGTTATTTGTTTTATTTCTGGTGATGATGCCGCATGCGACTGAACTGTTGTAGCAGTAGATGAATTGGAATTATTGTTCTCACCAGCCCCAGTCTCCTCAAAACTAATTTTATCAAAATTAATTGTGGTAGATTTACCAAGTGAAGCACGTTGACCTAAGCCGCCTCTCATTAAAGAATCAACAGCATCGTGCTGCGCTTGACTACTATTCGGTGATTGTGTATCTGGAACAATAGTTTCAGATGCAGTTGTGTTTACATTTTGATTTGGAGCTAAAATTGTACGCGGTACGGTAGTGTTACCGCTACGCATAGATTTATGTTGCAAGGGAGTAACGGTAGAAGTTGGCAGTTTCGTGGTGGCTGCGGATTTTTTAGTTGAACTTGATGGTTCGCCCTCATCATCATCATCATCACTACTCCCATCGCTAACTGGAATACCTAGTTTTCTGCAAGTTATACGCATAACACGTTTCCGTATTTTATCAATCGGCGTATCAGGCTTTATTTTCTTTGTTGGCAAACGCCAACGACGTTCAAACTCATCTGCCATGCGCTTTTCAAATTCAGGCGTAGTGCAAAAATCTGGTATGCCCTTCGGAGTGGGTATCTTGGGATTGATTGGTGTACAGGCTTGCCGTCGTATGCGCTCTAACTCCGGAGTTTGATTATTTCGCATTTCGATTATAAGTTCGCGTAAACACTGACGATCGGTTTCATCTTCCATTTCAGCAGCAAGTTTTTCCATATATTCAAAATTGTACGAGGCACGTACTAAATTATTAGGTGGTGTACGCGGAGATTCGGCTGTGGATTCAGCAACAGCGTTTGTGTTTGATGTGGATTGACGTGTATTGCGCGATGAACCAGCCAATTCAGAAACACGTTTATTACGTAGTGGTGTAAAGTCTGGAGAAGTGTGAGATGTAGTCGGACGTGGTGTGACGACATTATTGTTTGCAGCCTAAAATTATTGAATAGTTAAGCTATGGGGCATACAATTAAGAAGTCAGTGATGTTGCGGATTGTGGGCATAAACGGTGCTTAATTTATAGTAAGTTTAACAAAAAAAAAAAAAAACATATTCCACCGTATCGAAAGCCGGATATGATTTACATTCCAAAAGTTCAAAGGTGTAACATCTTACTCGAATAATTCAGTCATTTTAGCAATGAAAAAAATTTATGTAGACGATGAAAGAAAATCGTTATGATCGACAATTCTCTAACAAAATAGCTGATTGTTATATGATTTTTGCAAAGCGGGTTAGTTAAATTTGGTTGTTCATTAAGAGTTTTGGAATAGAAATTGAAGACTGTTACTTTACCCTATTGATGTGTAACCCAACGTTTTTACTATCTCTCGATAGCGAACGGATTATGCAAAAAAGAATATTTTCGCTCGTGCAGATAATTTGTGTGCTGAATCATGGTTTTATAGGCGAGTTCATCAATCCTGTATAAATTAATTCTGTGAAATTCAATTTCCACTTGGATCACTCAACCAAAGTGATGCCAAAAACACATTTTCAACCTTTTCCCACTAATGTTCCATCGCATAGAACCACGAGTCAGGGATCGAAATAATTATAGTACCCTTGTTCAGGCCGTGCCTAATGGACCTTTTAGGTATTATTAGTAGTGTGGCTCCTTTTACCTTAATTTCGGACTTAAGCTTGGAGACAATGTTACAAACTGATAATAAATTTGGAAATTTAGGGTCGATACATTTGCTTTTATCGGCAGTTTTAACTTCTCAATCATTAACTACATTTTCCTGTCACGTTTCAAGTCTGAATAAATAACTTATGCAATATATATAAAAATAATTACATTATTTTCTACCGCATCAACATCCATTGGTACTGGAATTAATGGTATTCGGTGTTCTGACGACGAATCAACGTTACGCTCTTTTAATGTTGGTGACGAAGGGAAGCTTTCTGGACTTTCACCGACCAAATAGTTGCGATATATTAGTTTTTTGCCTTTCATTGCGCAATGTACCAACCACTCTGAGGTGACAACTGGATAACGCCACTTTATTGCACCTTCATATTTTGAACCCTCTGGCGATGGACAAACAAGCAATGGCTTCTCCTTTTTCACAAATGTTTTATTGACCCTGGCGCCCAAAAGTTGTGCAATGGAATCAATATAATCACGCTCAAGTCCTGTATAAACAGAAATAACAATTATCATTCCTTTCAACGGTAACGAATCAGCTGTGTGTGGTATATGCTTGTGATAGTATTCAATTGGCACCAGTGTATTTTGCTTCATACAGGATTCCTGTCGAAAAAAAGATAATCGTTTACGACTATACATTGAAACTTAAAATCCAAATTACTACTTACCACATACAACTCAGTTATTATATGTTTTGCGTTAACCGGTAACCGTGACACATCCAAAGTGCGTTCAAATGAAACAATTGCGTAATCTACAAGATCTCGAAAGTTTTCCGCAACCACATTTCCGTGTGCTGCTTCGCATTCGTTTATGATTTGTGTATAAAATTCTTCTGGAAAGTGTCCCTTATCGATGTAAATCGCCATACCCTGAAAGAAGTCCAAATGCTCATAGTCAATGGTATACATAGCGCCATCGGTCATTTCGGATGGATTTGGTGCAGGAACTGCTGCCGCTACTGCAGCACACATTTTTACAGATTCTTGCTGTGTTGAGGCTGCTTGCGGAAGCATTAAAATATCAGTTCCTGGTGCAGATTGTGACAAAGATGCTGGTGGTGTTGCCAATGGTTCATGTTCCTGAGAATATTGTGCTATTAAATGCTCTACATCGTCTTCAAGAGGTAAATTTTCCTCTGTTCCACGTGGTTGCTCCACAAAATTTGTCTCCGATTCTGGTGCTGTATTTGCAGTCACAGCATTAGATTGAAATAATTTTTTCTTAATTGGCATATCAGGTTGTTTAAAACTATGATTCATAGAGCGTAATGTTTTCTTACTAGAAGGTGAGGGAGCATCAGGCTCTCGCGAGGTTGGCAATGACATACGATATACAACTTCGCTGGCGGGTTGTTTAAGTACAATACTCTCAAGCAGCCAATCTAAACGTACAATGTTTACAGCTACAAAAAAAAAAACCAAAACGAATCAATAAATTAAAAAAAAAGAAATCAATAAATCAAACCTGTTAGCAACCCATCACGTTTCCAAGACTTGAATTCCGCATCATCTAACTGTCCTACAATAATATGTGTAATTTTTTCATTCACCACATCATAGCGTGTTGCACCACCTACGTTCAGTATACGATTTAGTTTTTCTCGCTCTTCGGTGCGAAACCCACTCAAATAAATGCAGCAGCCGTCAAGAAAATTACCCGCTTTTTTAGCTTGTTTTGGACAAATTTCATCATAAATAAGGCGATAATGTGCACTAGCCTTACGCAGCTCACGTTGTGTATCTTGTAATGGTGCCGGTGCTACAAAAACAGGCGTTTGTTGAGTTGAATTCATCGAACAAATAGTATCATTCATAGTTACATCGGCATAAGCACCATTGCCGCCTGTTCGTTTAATGCCAACAGCGCTAATGCGCGATATATCAGAAGCTGTAAAATCAGCGATGCTTTGATCAGTCTTGGTAGGTGTGGAAACTTTTACTGCTTTAACTTGATACGCCTTTGTAGGTAAAGCAAATCCTTTCTGAATGCTTTCAAAAATCCATTCGGGTATAAGTATATCCTTTTTGTAGCGCACAGCAGCCTGATATTTATCGGAATTTGTTTTGGTTTTTTCGGTAATTACGATGTCGACCAGTTGAGAGCGAAAAGCACGGTGATAGGTACCACCATTTTCATTTACAAGGCGCATAACCTGGGAAAAATTATTGATTCATTAGTTTAAAAAAGCCCAAATCTTATTCGGATTTGAATAGGGATTAGAATCAAATTTTCAATGCTAAACAAAATCTGTCTAAAGACGACACACCATATCTTCTGAATCCAATTCCTATATCCCGAAAATCAGAAGTCTAAGCATTATCGTGATCAAAATTTGTGAAAGAAGTTGTAGAGACCTAGACACATCGCCAAAATGTAACTATAAGCGACCCAAATTTTAGGTACTTAGTGAAACGGGAACGTAGTATTCAAGCGCTCAACAATTATCCAAGCTCGTATGAAAAATAAATCAGAAAACATTAAGAACACTCTTCACATGAAGTAGTTGTTCCTTTAAATATAAACAACTTAACTTTCAAATTCTTAAAAAAAACTTAATTTTCTGTTCAATAATATTAGTAGAAGTTCATAATTAATATTTTTTCTTTTAGAATATGTAAACTCTTTTCTTTAAATTTCATTGTTAAGTTTTCATTGAAACAAACTTGAACATAAGAAAAATAAGTCTCTATTCGATTTTTTAAGTTCAAGACGACTTGGAAAAATTGGTATGAAAAGTAAAACTATATAAAAGTTTGAAATTTGTCGTAAAGTTCTGAAGATATGATCTATCTTGTGCCAAAAAAAGATTTACATTTTTAAAATTTTTATATACATTTACATATTATGTATGTTACCGACCAAAATAGTTTTAAGGAAAAACTACTTTTTCGTAGACCAATATCCAGTTTATCCTCACTCTCGATTTTCTTGAAATTTTAGTATGCTAGAGTGAGTGGGCGGGATTCGGCCGCGGGGCTTGGCCCCAGTTTACAATACTTTTGTTAAAATAACTGTGTTCAGAAACACTCTAATAATTTGTATCATCTAAGTTTTGAGTTTTGTATTATTATTTTGTAAAAACGAAAATAATTTTTTCTCAGTCAAAAATAAAAATTAAAAACGAGCAGCAGCTATTATTTATTTCAAATTGCTAAATATCAATATTACAAGAGGTTATGGGCGACCATCGGAAGGAAGTTCCTCATGGAATTTTGCAATTTAACGGAACAAATTACGAAAATTGGAGTTTCCGTGTCCAAATGTATCTGGATTGTGTGGATGTCTTGGAAGCTGTGAAGAGTTCAGCTCCAAGATCTCAAGATGCTGCAGCCGTTGAAAAATTCCACGAGAGGAATAAGCGAGCCAAGTCCATCATAGTTAGTTGCATTGCTGATGATTATTTGGACTATGTAAAGGACAAAAATTCAGCAAAAGAAATGTGGAATGCTCTGGAAGACGTTTTCTCGGTGAAGTCAGCATCAAGCCAAACCATCGTGAGAAAACAGCTAGCAAGACTACAACTACAAGAAGGAACGTCAATGAAGGATCATTTCCTTGAATTCGACAGTCTTGTGCGGAAACTTAAGTCTGCAGGTGCAACGTTGACTGAGTGCGATTTGGTGTCTCAGCTATTTGTTACTCTTCCAGAGAGCTATGATCCATTGGTTACAGCTCTCGAGAACATGAAGGAAAGTGAACTTACTATTCAGATAGTCAAGCAGAGATTGTTGGCAGAAGAGAGAAAAAGATCTGACCGAGCTATAGGAAACGAGGATAAGAAGGCAACGACAGCATTTTCAACATCAAAAGGAAAATTGTTTAAATTCAACGGGAAATGCCACAACTGCGGAAAAAAGGGTCATATGAAGGCAAATTGCAGAGTACGTGTGAAAGGTGATGCAAATCTTGCAAAAGGACCGAATAAGGAGGTCAACAAAGGCGTAAAGTTTGAAGACAGCGATGAAGACAGGCAATCGGTATGTTTCATAGCGAATGGAAATAGCTCTTATTCCAACGAACAGATGGTTTTTATGCTCGACTCCGGATCAAGTGATCA
This sequence comes from Tricholauxania praeusta, assembly GCA_949775025.1. Taxonomy (NCBI): domain Eukaryota; kingdom Metazoa; phylum Arthropoda; class Insecta; order Diptera; family Lauxaniidae; genus Tricholauxania; species Tricholauxania praeusta. The sequence goes on along the minus strand of OX459030.1, from coordinate 128,638,853 downwards.
TCTTGCTAAGGAAAAGAAATATTTTTCAAAAATTCAAAACTTGAAGAAGCCAATTATAATTAACGTGGCTAAGAATGAAGAAGCTCTAATTGCAAGAGAGATTGGAGATATACGTGGCTATACCAATAAAGGTACATTGGTTGTACTTAAAGATGTGCTGTATGTTCCGGATTTGCGAGATAACCTGATTTCTGTTCGTCGATTGACTAGTAGTGGCCTTGATGTCCATTTTAAGGGAGGATACGCCATCGTCATAAATGAAGGTAAAGACATCGCTTCTGCTAAATTGAAGGGAAACTTGCATGAAATAATTTTACGAGACGAGAAGGCAAGTGTAAATCTATGTGTGAGTGATACAAGTAAATTATGGCATAGAAGACTGGGTCACATAAGTCAACAGTCATTGGAGAAACTGGTTAGAAGTGGTTCAGTTCTCGGAATTGAAAAATGTAAGCCTTTTGGATTCTGTGACGTATGCGTAAAAGGAAAACAGTGCCGTGAATCATTTTTGGGAACGCGTGAACGGAGCAAGCGTCCTCTTGAAAGAATTCACAGTGACGTGTGTGGACCAATCACACCAAAAACGTATGATGGTCATCGATACTTTGTTTCCTTCATAGACGAATATACACATTTTTCAATGATATATCTGATGAAGAGAAAATCCAATGTTTTTGAAAAGTTCAAGGAGTACGAAGCTCTAGTGACAGCAAAATTTAATCTGAAAATATCAACATTGAGAAGCGACCAAGGACGTGAATATTGCTCATCTGAACAAATGACTTTCTATCGACAAAAAGGAATTCAATTTGAAACTACAGTTGCATATTCACCTCAGCAGAATGGTATAGCAGAAAGATTCAACAGGACTCTAATCGAAAAAGTTCGTTCGTTGCTGGTTGAATCAAAGGTATCAAAATCAATGTGGGGTGAAGCTGCTTTGAATGCTGTTTATATAATTAATCGAAGCTTAACAACTGCAATAGAAAATGACAAGACGCCTGCTGAATTATGGTATGGACAAAAACCAAATCTTGAAAAACTGCGAGTTTTCGGATGCAAGGCGTATGCGTGGCTACCAGAACAGAAGAGAAGGAAACTTGATGAGAAGAGTCAAGAGTGTATGATGATAGCATACTCACCCAATGGATATCGACTATGGGACCTTGTTAAAAATAAAGTTTTTGTTGCAAGAGATGTCAAGTTCGACGAGTGGAGTTATCATTCTGATGACGTAAAGGAATACTGTCAACCCAAAATCATAACTTTATGCAGTCATGAGCAAGAAGGGGAAAGAGTTGCTGATGCTATTCCTGCAGAGATCGAGATGGAACCTGATTACACGCAAGAAAATCAAAATTGTGTCGATTCGCAAAGAAACAACTTTCAATATGATGTGGAAGAAGAATTAGAAGAAGTCGCAGATGAAGAACATATCCCAAGTAATGAAAAAGCCATACAAGAAAAAGAGGCAACACAGGTGAGACGAAGTTCGCGTGTACCAGTTCCACGTAAGTTTTTGGACTACTTTACGAGCTACAATGTAACAATTGATGAACAATTTATTAATTCTGCTCCTGAAACATTCGAGGAAATTTGCAATCGTTCTGATCGTAAGAAGTGGCTTGAAGCGATTGATGAAGAATTACTATCTATGGAGAAAAATCAAGTGTGGAAAATTGTGAAGCGGCCAATTGGAGTAAAACCATTGAAATCAAAATGGGTATTTAAAATTAAAGAAAACGAAGATGGGAAACCTACAAGATACAAAGCTCGTTTGGTAGCTAAAGGTTTTCTTCAGAAATATGGGATTGACTATGAAGAAACTTTTGCGCCCGTAGCTAAGTTGACCACAATTCGGACAGTGCTGGCAGTAGGGGTGCAAATGCAATTCTATTTTCACCAGTTGGACGTAAAAACAGCATTTCTTCATGGACAACTAAAGGAAGATATTTATATAGAAGTTCCGAATGGATTAGAAGTAAAGGAAGATAACGTTTGCAAACTGGAAAAATCTTTATACGGCTTAAAACAAAGCCCTCGCTGCTGGAACGAGAAGATAAACGAGTATCTTCTTCAACTTGGATTTAAGAGATCAAGGCATGATTATTGTTTGTACACTAAGAAAAACAATGATGACCACATCTTTATTTTACTTTATGTTGACGATTTACTTATCGCTGGAAATTCGTTATCCTCAATCCAATTATTGAAGAAGAGATTAAGTGACAAATTCGAGATGTCAGACTGTGGTGAGTTAAAACACTTTTTGGGAATAAAAATTGATTACGACCAGAAAAATGGTCATTTGGCTCTGTCACAAGAAGTTAACATTGACAAAATTTTGAAAAAGTTTGATATGTTAAACTGTAACCCAGCAAAAACTCCAATGGAAAAAGGACTTCAGATATCTGAATCTCAAGAAGAAGCAACAAATCAGCCATATCGAGAACTTTTGGGAAGCCTTATGTACTTAATGCTTTGTGTAAGGCCTGATATTTGTTATCAAATAGGATACATGGGACGTTTTCAGCAGAAACCTACAGAAACACACTGGAAAATATTGAAACGTATATTGAGATACCTAAAAGGTACGAAGAAGTTGAAGTTACACTTTAAACGAAGTGAAAACAGCAATGAAATAACAGGATACTCTGATGCAGACTGGGCTTCAGATATCAACGACCGAAAATCAGTAAGTGGCTATGTTTTCAAAGTTTTTGGAAATACCATCTCTTGGTGTAGCAAAAAGCAAGCTACAGTTGCAACCTCATCCAGTGAAGCTGAATACATTGCATTGAGCGGAGCGGCATCTGAAGCTATTTGGTTAAGAGGAATTCTGGAAGACATGGATGTAATAAAGAAAAATTATGCTGTTCCAATTTTCGAAGATAACCATGGTTGCATATTTATGTCCAAGAATACGGAATGCAAACGTTCCAAGCATATAGATGTGAAATATCACTTTCTGAGAGACCACGTTGCGAGTGGGTTGTTGGATATTTTGGCAATAAACACTGAAAATCAACTAGCAGATATTTTTACGAAATCACTTGCAACTGTACAATTCGAGAAATTTCGAAAACAACTACAATTATTAGATTGAGAAGGGGTGTTAAAATAACTGTGTTCAGAAACACTCTAATAATTTGTATCATCTAAGTTTTGAGTTTTGTATTATTATTTTGTAAAAACGAAAATAATTTTTTCTCAGTCAAAAATAAAAATTAAAAACGAGCAGCAGCTATTATTTATTTCAAATTGCTAAATATCAATATTACAAGAACTTTGTCCAACATTGGCTTCGCTAACACACCGGTGTTGGAAATGCTGTAGTGAACCGGTGTTCAACATACTAGAGGATGTAAGCCCTGAGTTGCGGCCGAAGGCCACCCACTTAACCTAAAATCTTCCTAGGCTAAACTGGTTCATCCTTACACGCTTCGGATGAAATAGTTTGACCTAGGATGTATATCCTAAAAATTAGTTTGACTGTTAACATACATACAACGAACTGTCGAGCGTTATGAATATATACGAACAAAAAAAAAATTCTATGCGATTAAAAAGTTTTCATACTTTTGAAAGAATACTAGTACTACGATTATTTTGTATAAAGGTCAAATAATTAGGATCCTTACTACCTATGTAGCTTAAATGAACTAATTTTTCTTGTAATACAGAAAATTTGATTGAAAATAATCCAACAAAAAAATTAACTGACCTCATTTTTCTTTTCGGTTTCCAATCCTGTGCATGTTATATTTGTACCAAAAAAGATTGGCAAATGATACTTATCGAATTCATCGCCTGTGGCAGAAACATAGTGGACACAGCTGCGCTCCCATACGCGTTGCACCCAATCAACGTGCATAACGGGGATGCCATTCAGCGATGCATGTTCATACTTTGTCGATTTGATGGTATTTGAAATAAGATGCGTAATCGAGCGTCCGAAATTTTGAAAATAGTAACCTCCCATCCATTGGATGAGAGTACGCAGCCTCTCTTTCTCCTGGGCAGTTATACCCGTAGCAGAAATCTGCAGATCACGCATTGCTGTTGTGTAGACTGGACTTGTACCCAAAGGTATTGGCAAAGATTTCACTAAACATGAACATAAGCAGCGCGGACCAATAATAAGAGATTTCGTCTGCTGCAGCTGTGTGAAAAAGTCGCCCTCAAATTTATCAAAGATGAAGACATCTTTCTTTGTCAAACATCCTGTGGCTATCAGTGGAAACCCTTCGCTGGCTTTTATTTGCCGTATATTATCCTCCGGAACATCATTTTTTAAAAGCGTTAGCGCTTTGGACATCTCTGGCTCGGATTCTCCATGACTAGCACATGTGGTCACAAAATATGCATTAATTGTCTCTTGAAAACTCATTTTCTCTATGAGATTAAATTTTCTAAAAATATTTTTATTTATTCTTTGATATTTATGCGCCCGCCAAATTGAATTGCAACTGTCATATTATAAGGCCAGCTATGAGAGCGTTCAGTCAATAACAATCTAGAGTGCCTATTCACACGGTCCACGAAAATTGCACGATAATCAAATGTAATGAAATTTTAATCATATATTTTATTCTTATATATTATTAGGGCCATCTTTTCTGCCAAAATCAGCCTAGATATTGCACCAACATTTCCACATTACATACTCATGGCTAAGCGCTGTCGTTATCAAAGTTATTTTCTTATTAACTTTTCACGGTTGAATAATTGCAGTTTGATAACATAACTCCACCGTGGCTCATGTCTGGAAGCTCACTTTGTCATATTTTTCTCTTTAGCTTTGTGAATTGTTGACAGTGACGGAGTAACTTTCCCGTTTGCATTAATTTGAGTTTGACAAGATAATTCTGTTGTTAGTTGCACCACACCCCTAACTAGAAATTATGTTTACACATCTTAGCTACCGGACCAATTTTGATGAAATTTGGCATGGAGAGAATGAACTTAAGATTGGACAGAGATAGTGATAGGGTGACACCATGATTTTGTTTTAAAGCGGATGATAAAAAAAGCTTTTTTCTATGTGTTTCTCAATACCAAAATGTATTTTTTGTTGAATGTATGCGCGCTTTATAAGAAAATGCGCTTCCAATTTATAATGGTTGAATTTCGACCACTGGGCGATTCTAGTTTTGCTCTATATTCTAGAAGTCTAGAAAGATATCTTTTTCATCGTTTTGCAACCCTGAGAACACGCTGCGAAATTCCAAGCACCTCCTAATAAGTCAATCATAGCTCAACTGTCGATTTAATAACAGCTGACATTGCAGGCAAACAAAATTTTTTTGCGAGTGGATTATTATTATCAATAGTTTTTAGCGCAAATTTGCCAATTATTCAACATAATTCAGACATAGATATCGATGCAAGTGATTCATTATACATGCATAGTAACAAATTCTTATCCAAAGTAGACGACAAGCCCGCAGTCGTTAAGGCAAATTCGTTGTTGCCTCAAATTACCACAAAGCCGTTAATATTACAGCATTTAACAATGATTATTAGAATTGTAGTCACGTTAGCACCGAAATCACGGTTTTAATATGCGAAAAAATTGAATAATTGGCTGATATCGTGTCAATTATTGCAGCACAAATCGTTTCTTTATCTTATCGCGCAGACGCCTTTTATTCGTTTTTTCAACAAATTCAATTGTTTTTCACATGTGGCACTTAGTTACTTGCTAGCAGTTAGAGTATGCGGTGCTAATTTAATTTTATTCATTTAAGTTTGAGATACTAATTTGAAAAAAGAAAAAAAACATTTCGTTTCACATCTTTCCAAGTGGCACAGTTAAAAATTTGCTTTTGTGTGAAATCTCTCACACCAACGCACATGCATAACTTGCTGACAGCCGTGACATTAGACGTTCGCCGCGGCAATTAGCTGTCACTTGTTTTTTTCCATCTCTGCCTTTAAGCCGCAAGTAAAGAAAGGAGGAAGTGAAATAAATAATATTTGCAGTAAAAATAAATGTTTTAATTTTCGGCTAATCATTTTAGTGTAAATTTGTATTTTTATATTTTGATATGGGCCAAAAAGTGTCACGTACAGATTTCGAGTGGGTTTATACCGAGGAGCCACATGCCTCTCGGCGTAAAATAATTCTTGAGAAATATCCACAAATTAAAAAACTCTTTGGTTATGATCCCAAGTTTAAATGGGTGGCCAGTGCGATGGTGCTAACGCAAATTTTGGCGTTGTTCGTTGTCAAGGACTTGTCATGGCCGATGCTGCTTGTTGCAGCCTACTGCTTTGGTGGCATTATCAACCATTCATTGATGTTGGCAGTGCATGAGATTTCACACAATTTGGCCTTTGGTCACAGTCGACCGCTGCATAATCGTATTCTTGGTTTCATATGCAATCTGCCAATTGGGTTGCCCATGTCGATTTCATTTCGAAAATATCATCTGGAGCATCATCGGTAAGTGGAAATGGATTTGTAAATGTATGGTTATATCGAGCGATGACGGCATTGCTTGTTTAAGTTTAAGGGGTATTTGATTTTTTGTTTATTTTTGCAGTAATGGGTGGGGTTTACGTAAGGGAAGATAATCACTGAAATTGTAGGCGTTGTCATTGCATATCTCTGCTTAATCGCCTTTCGTCCGAAAATTTTCATAGAAATCACGTTTTTTAATTGTTTTTTATGTAGGCAGTAGTGTATGTATGTATGTATGTTGAAATTAATTTCTTGATTGGTTTAGTTTTTCATGCAAATACATTATTCAACATGAGTTTTTCATATAAAATTTGAAGGTTACTTCTGCAGTCTTCTCCAATGAGTTCTTCCTTAATTTATTTCCGCTCCAGTGGAAGCGTGACCTTGTTTGCGCTTACAGTGCTTGTGTGAAAGATGATGGCTTCAGCGTTCTTAATTTTTTTACTTTTATATTAATCTTATTGATGTAAGATGTCAAAAAAAAAAAAAATTCTTTGAAAACGAAAAGTAAATAATACGATCTTTATCTTTAAATAATTGAATTTTTCCAACTTTTTAATTGGCTCCATAGTTAATTTGCCCGATATATATTGCAAATGCAATTAGGTTTACCAATTTTTTCGAGGAATATTTTTTATCGGTTGTAATTTAATTGTATTGGATGCATATGTCGTAAGAGTAACGTGTAAAGACATTAACATTAAATTCAATAAAAATTTCGAATAAGCTACATTATTTATTTTTAACTAAATTAAACAGTTTTTTTTTGATTAGTATTTATAATTTATTCTTTACTTCAACATTTGTTAACATTAAATCGAAAAAAAGTACTTTTACTACTACATTTAAACCCAAATATTAAATAGAATATTTGTAAATATTTTTAAAGTACATCAAAATTAATTCGTGTGCACAGTTCAGCTTTCATTTTAGTTCTCTCATCCGTTCAAACCGAGCCCATAATTGAAAAAGAGATTTTATAAAATTTCCGGAATCTTTGGGTCAAATCAACAGAGTATGCAACTATAAATACTATGAGGTTTTCAGAAAAATGGTTTTGACAAAAAATTGCTGAGATTAAATAAAGACATGTATCATTGTTTCAGTACTCACCTCATGAGAGCGTTGAAATTGTTAAGTGACAAATATGCAAGATAATTTATATATTTTTAAAACGAATTGAACAATATGGGTATCAGTTGAAAGAAAGTTTAATAACTACTCTGCAAAGTTATTATGCCAATGTTTCACATCGGTCGAATAGATTTTAAGTTAAAACAGAAAGCGTTTGGAAAAAATAAATAAAATTTACAATTTCTGGATTAATTTAAATTGGTTGCCAATTTAATAAACTATTAAATTAATATGCAAAAAATCATAATCAGTCCAAATATTTCCAAAAGAAAAAGAGTTACGAATTGTTACATGTTTAACAAAACTTTTAACTTATTCTGTTTCCACACTTTTTATAGTTAAATTACTTGCTGAGGCCGATTTCACTATTATTCTCTCAAATAATTAGTCTAAGGACTTAACCCAAAGAATACAGGAATGCATTAAAATATATATGAATAAAATGATACCTAGTTCCGTTGATGTGCGAGCATCCTTAGATGCTTGGTCTTTATTTCCAATAAGAATTATCACAACAATTGCGCGTGGCGCTGCTTATATAGGCAAAAACATAAATATTCATACAGTGGTGTCATTTCACCAAAACCTTGGGGGACGAAAGCTTAAATGACATTTTCAATTAATAGTAGGGGGGAAATGCCCCTCCAGCCCTACCTAATTGATACCGCTGTATTCATATAAATTTTTTTTTCCCAAGAAAACTAAAGGAATTATTCAGGTTCAGTAGTAAAAACCTGCATCAAAGACATCAAAAACCCTTTAACTAGTAAAATTTAATCTTATGATAATAAATTCTGTGCCAATTAGCAATAACAGCTTAAAGCCTAAACCAAAATAGACGAGACGAGACGTAACGAGTAAGTTCGAGTGTATGTAAACCAATGTTGATAGCCAAAATGAAACAACGTAATTGATCGAAAGTGAACGAAACATTTTGACGAGACGAGTTGTTCCGTAAGAACCGAACTTCAAAACGTTGCTACTCGTCATAACAGGTTTTTTGGTTCGTTGGCTAGCGTAACATTTTGGGTTAAATGTCAAAACAGACGAAACGAGTGCAAACGTTCGTTCAATTGCTACCGTCTCGTCACGTCTATTTTGGTTAAGTCTTAAGTCGATATATGATCACAAAACAAAGCAATATATGTTTTGTGTAGAAGCAAGTGACTTATACTGTTTTGGATTGTCATCGTAGATCGACTTAAGCTGTTATTACTTGTTGCCACAGAATTGTTTTCATAGCTGTTTAAAATAATTAAATTGATTTGCGAAATCTCTATTAAGTTATAAGGTTAAAATTATTACTGATTCATTATTTTTTCCCAATCTTATCTTTCAATGTGCACACGTAGAAATAGTTTTAAAACCATTGATTACCATATTGCTGGAACTGGTATGATTAGATTATTGTTTAATCATAGTCTAAGGTCCCAGTACACGATTTCTATACCCATATGTTAATCGGACAAATGATGCTTATAATAACAGGTTACATATAGCATTAAATACCGCATAATTAGTTGTCCTAATACTGCCCCTGCTGATACAGATTTAACTCAGCACTGTCAATTTCTGGGATGTTTAAAAATTATCCGATCAGATCCGATTCGATCTGTGTGTAAATATACATAATTTGCAATTCCCAAACTTTGTGCTATGTTGAATTCTCTGTCTCTGCAAATAATTGGTTTTTACTTAAAGTTATAAGCAAATAGTCAAGCAATAGCGAAAAGAGAATTTATCAAGGTACATTTCTGCTATAAACAATTCTTTAAATAATTTATATTATGATTTGCAAAAAAAGCGATTTTTATGCAGTTTTCGAGTTTTTTAGGGTTATAGAAGACTATAAGACAAGAACCATTTCACAGAGATTTTTTTTCCCAAAACGCATTTTTCTGAAAGCTTGATATTCGTCCTATAGTATAAAATAAATTGTTACTTTCAACCTGAGGGTCGAACTTCGTTGGCCTCTGCCATCGGGCAGTCCACGGCCTATAACTCTAACATACTTTTTATGATATAAATTCAATAGAAGAATAACACAAAAAAATTAGCCTTGCTTCTATGACGTAAGTTAGCACGTTTTTGGGACACTTTAACTCCATAGAGCTTTGGTTAGCACAAACAAATTCTCAGTCATTCTCTTAGTCTATTTATTATCTTTTAGTATGAAATAAAATTTTTTAAAAAAATTTAGCTATTGTTTATTACAACTTTGATATACATATATGTATTGGGTCAAAGTGTGTCTAATGAGTGCACAAAGTTAAAGCATTAAATTGCTCTTATGAAAATTTCCTAATAAACGTTAGCTTCGTCACGTATGTATATTTCCTTTATTTTTTGCCTAGCGTCTACTCTTCATGGAATCCTCCTGCTAATTCATTTATCATTCATTTCGAACGCTCAGGTGCTTAGTAGTTGCTTTAGTGTTGCGGGCATAAATAAAAAAACGAGTAATGCTGTTCCACACAATCTTATCACTACTCAGCCAGCTGCTGCGTTCAAGTGCCTTGTAGATTGTTTGCTTATTGCTGTTTGATATCGCATACAATAGTAGCAAAAGCAACACTATTTTCAAAGAAATTTTCAATTGATAAGCTTTTACTTAGCCAAACTTTGAGTAACATATGTACTTTTTTTATTATATATACATACTTTACCTTAGAATTACTAATTTCCTTTTTGGATTTATTTGTTTATTTGAATTTCAGATACCAAGGTGATGAAACTATCGACACAGACATACCTACCCTTTTGGAAGCTAAACTATTCGATACAACATTTGGAAAGTTCATCTGGGTTTGCTTACAGCCATTCTTTTATATATTCCGTCCACTTATCATTAATCCAAAACCACCAACACGCATGGAATTGATTAATACTGTGGTGCAGCTAACATTCAATGCACTTGTTGTTTATTTCTTTGGTTGGAAGGCCATGGCATATTTAGTAATTGGTTCAATACTTGCGATGGGCTTTCATCCAGTTGCTGGACACTTTATATCTGAACATTACATGTTTGCCAAAGGATTTGAAACGTATTCATATTATGGGCCACTAAATTGGATTACGTTTAATGTTGGCTATCATAATGAACATCACGATTTCCCAGCTGTGCCCGGTTCCCGACTGCCTGAAGTTAAAAAAATCGCACCTGAATTCTACGATACGATGCCTCAGCATACGAGCTGGACACGTGTCCTTTATGATTTTATTACAGATCCAGCTGTGGGTCCATATGCGCGTGTCAAACGCCATCAGCGCGGTCTTAAGACATAAGTGGATTTTTGTAGATTTAGTTAAAATTAGACGCTTAAAAATTGTATATAGAAAAATAATTTAGATTCGGTTTGCGTGTAATCTCAAAAATTGAAGTTATTTGAAAAAGTATACTGTTTAGAAACAATATTTTTTAAAATTTATTCACTAAGCTTTAAAAACAAAATAATAATAAGCACATATTTGATGAAGCAAATAAACTACCGATAATGCTAAAATTATAAAAGAAAATATAAATTAAGGCTTAATCAATTGAAAATTTCCTAATACTTAAGTCTAATATGTGAAATAAAACTGAACAAAATGCAGAGGTGAAAATCTGGGTTTTAAGGCTGAAAACCTTATAAAATATGGATACTAAAAATAAGTGAAAAAATGTATGCCTTTTACCCTCATAACGTGTATATATTACAGGTTACACTATCTTACACAGGGCATCTTAATGCTTAGATTAATTTACTATGAACCAAAAATTGCTTTATCTGAAAAAAATCTAGAACTTGAGACAAATATTTTTTGTCTAGAACTTGAGGCAAATATTTTTTGTTTGGGTCGCTGAATCAGAATTTTATGCCCGTTTCACATTATCGCGTAATATTGTATTGTAAGCACAAATATTTTTTAATAGTTAGAGGAAGTAGTACAAAACTTTTAAATTGACATAAATTATTGAACGCTGCAAATAAGAAAAACAAGTTTGCACGGTTACAAAAAATACAAAAACTTTTCAAAAACAAAAAGAAAACATTTTGACTGCCATTCTTTAACTAAAAAAAAATAACGTTTGAGCATAATTAGCTGTAAATTTGGATTCAATGGCGCAATTCTTAAAAAAGATATAGATTTGAGTAAAAATTTGATGCACTTGAATCAAACTATGTTTTTGAATGGACTTTCCAATCGCTTAACCACATTAGGTGGTTTAAACTATTCGTTTGTAGTTTAAAATGACATTGTGGCTAAGAACGTTATGTGAAGGAGGAAATGGGTACAAGATTCGGATTCGCCGATTCTAAATCCATAAAAAAGAATCAAATTTTGGTCCTGTGCCCTTTTTTCTTTTTCTAATTACAAAAAAACTGAGTTTCATAAAGACTTTGTACTATTCTATAGATATATTTCATACGCCAAGATATAAACTATGACAGTGTTATCAGTGAGAACAAAACATGCCTCTATACTATTATAAGTATTTAATAACTTTTCTATTTTAATTTGACATACTGATCACGTGTTTAGCTTGCAAAACAACGTGAGTTTAACTACGGACATGCAAAGTATCCGTATCTGCCTTTTTATATACTACATATATATATATGATATTAAATTATAATGCCTAACTTCAATTTGAGTATCAGCTAACTAACCATACATATGTACACGCAATAAATTGTTAGTTTCGATAAATCAATTACTGAGTGAGTTCTCATTAGCCTTGAAAGCGGTATTAAAATCAAATTTGATTTTGAATACCTAATTTTGTTATTTTTCTAAGTTGCAAACTAACACGACATTGCCTATTTTTAAATACTTTACATTTAAAGTATAAGTAACAAGTAAACGCTAAACTTTAAAATATCTATTTTATACCAAATAAAGCAAACTGATTCAGTGTGTCAACAAATGGTGATGCACAATATCCTATTAAATGTTTAATAAACAATAGTATTAATTACAAAATTGTACTCGCGCATATAAACACGTACATATGTGCATATATTCTTGTATCTTTGAAAACTTTTTGTATACAACATTTTAGTTATCTACCTTAAATGTTGAAATGTTTTAATAATTGCATGTGAATAAAGTGATTAAAAAGTCAAATTTCGTATTAATAAAATAATTTTATCTAAAGCCGCATCTATACTTTATTATATGGTCTATGTAGAACAAAAAGTCACTATCTACATTTTTATGTATTCGAGTTATTCTGGGTTTAATATATGTACATTTTATCAATATTAGTTGCGTTCCCGTACGATAATGCATTAGTACAATTTACAGGATTTTACTCAAAAAGCGTTTCCGTACTCGAAAAACCTGCAAATGAGAACGGCAATGAGAGAGTAATTTAAATGCTCTCTTTGTAAGAAGTTACAGGTTTTTATCTGAAGAATTTTTGCGTGTATACTCATTAAAAGTGTCAAATTATCAGCTGTTTTATGTTGTGCAAGCTGAATTGTAAACATTAGGTGTGTCTGTTTACTCGCCAAAAGTTAACTTAAGGCGCCTTTTGTTGCCTAAATCTGCCTAAAACTGCCTAACTCGTGTCTGTTTACTTCCAAATGTAGTTAAATATGAGCACGAAAATACGAGAAATAAACAGCTGTTCACTCTCTCTCCGAAAAATAGTTAACAAAAATCGCCAAAAGAATTTTTGTAGTTAAATTTTGTCAAGTGTCACAAAACAATCAGCTGTTCAAAAAAATAAATTAATAAAAATTTAATTTTTGTGCAAATTTAATTTTTGAACCTATTCCTCTTGTTTGTAAATGAACCGATTTGAAACTTTTACATACTAAATTAAAGCTCAATAAATAACCTACCAACTGATACCTATATTGTTAGAATAGAAATATAAAATTACTTAAATAAATCAAAATAAAAACTCTGTAGCAAATTTAAATTTGACTATCGCAATAAAATAAATTTTTCGTTTTTGACACTTGGCTAATGTAACTACATTTTTAACTAATTTCTGTCTGTTTACTTTTTTTAGTTAAATATTTATTTGACAATAATTACGCTATTCTCTCACAAATTATTTAACTACGAATTTAACTACAAATTTAACTATGAAAGTAAACAGACACAACTATTGAGTTTATTTTGACTATTTCTGTTTTCCATTTTATTTTTTGCGTTTATAGAATTAAATTTACTGTTCAACTACTACATTCAATTTGAGATGTTTACTTTTTTTCTGGGCTTAAAAAATTAAATTTGTGCTCCAACTAAATTCAAAAATTTTTGACGTTTATTCTCTTGCTAAAAAAATGTTTTTTTCCGTTCCTATACTTTTTACATTTTTTCTCTTTCACAGAGCGCAATTTTCTTATTTTCTCGAGCTTGACAGTTTTACAGGATTTTACTGAAAAAGTTCAGGAACGAACCTATTCAATACGACTGAAACAAATCTCTTGAATAATACATGTTCTTTGTTATTAACCGTCATAGTGCATTCAAAAACTGTTAAAAAACATACAAAAAGCCTTATAACTCGAAAACATGAAAATGTAGATACATTATACAAGATAAACATTCTACCATGATCCCGCAATAAAACATAAAAACAAGACACATTTGTTTTGTCCCAGGCTTACCTGTTTAAAAAAAAAGAAGTTTTTGAGGGTTTGTATACTTAATTGTCTTAAACAGTGACTCATCTTAAAAAGCGTAACGCTTGTACTTGAATACATATGTGAAAAGCAACTATTAGACCAATCCATCTTATTATTTGTCAATGCATTTTTCGAATGCTTATAGAGCTTAGAAATGTATGATTTCTTTCTATTAAAATAGTTTTAAGAAATTACCTTTTCATACCAAGTGAAGTAAGTAGTTGTCTTCAAGCAAATAGAAAGTGTTTTCATTCTTTCACGATTTACATATTTTAGTAATAATAATACTTGTTTCTCATGTTAAATAATACATTATAACGAAACAAAGTTCAGTTGAGTTGACATACATACATTATGGGGGTATTAGTTTATCCAGACGTTCGGTCTTCCACCAGACGTTCGGTCTTCCACCAGACGTTCGGTCTTCCACCAGACGTTCGGTCTTGCACTAGACTGATACTGTTTTTTTTTTATAAATTTGAGGATTTTTACTTTTTTCATCGAAGTTTCTGTTTTATTTTAATGTGCGAAAGCATTACATAGAAAACACCCGGGTAAGATAACAATTTATAAGAACTTCATGACATTATCTATTTGGTAGTCTTTTTGATATCTAATTTCCTTATTGTGCAATATGAATCATGCAGGCTTATTGACAAACACGTATGTATGTATGCATGTGTTTTTTACGGTTTTACTAATAAAGGGCGATGACTAGATAATGTGGAACTTTTTTTTTTTTTGTTATGATAAGAATAACAAAATAAACTAAAATTAACGAAATAATACAAATTGTATGTCACATTAAGAGATTGATATCCCAATAAATGTTTATATTCATATATCAGATTTCATTGAAATGAAAGATGCAGCAGTTTTCCAATTACCAAAACGATTCCTTTAAAATCTTTAAATGCCGCATCGTGCACAACAGAAACCAAATTTCAATCGAACCAAATATTGTGATCAGGGTCGCATGCTCTCGCAGTTATTTATATTTATACGATATGCAAACCAAACACTATTATTAACACTGCATAAACTGAAGTAACATCAACAAGAACATTTCACCCAAAGTTTTGATCAATATATCGTTATCGTTACCAAGGTAGCATCTCACTACAAAATTAACTCGGAAGGCGTTGCAACAAAAATCAACAAAGCAAGAAGCGTCTTTGCACAACTTCATAAAATGCGAAAATCAAATGTTCAATCTGGACTGTATGTCTAGTCAAAATTTTACAAGTCGATAACAATGTTTGAGGTCATTATCATGGTGGAAAGTCCATCTCAGCGGTAAGTATTTGGCGTGTTCGGTGGCTAAATGTTTCCTTAGTATATTCTTACATATAACATTTTAATGAATTGATTGTCAGGCAAAAAACCATTGGTGCGACTTCGGTTCGCAAACGGAACATTTTTTCAAAGGCATGAACTTTCGGAATATGATTATTTCGTACGATGAATCCAAATTCAAATCAAATTATGTACCATACAGATTTGTATCTTATATTGTAGATGTTTACCAGCTTGCCTTTTGCAACGACCAGCGACTATTGCGTAGTGTATAAAAACTGCTGTAAAATTAATACAATAACAACATTTAAAACTTTTAAATACTACATTTTTATTTATATAATTATAGTATTATATAATATTTTAAAGTAAATATGTATTTTAATAATAATAATTATATGTAAGGATTAGTTTATGTTTTTTACACATTGAAAACATATGTTCTACAAGAATTTTGCTTTTCTCTTTTGCGTTTTTTTTTGTATGTTTATGTCCTTATTTTTTGTATTTACTTTTCAGTTTTGAAATAAAATAACATACGCTAATTTCTATATTAAGTATATAAGAATTATGTATGTATACGTATATTTATAAAATAGTGATAAAGTACATTTCTATAAATTACACATTTTGTTTTTATTTATTTTTGTTTTGTTTAAGAAAAAGCAAAATAAAAATAAATAAACGTTATTGTTTAAAAATTAGTTGCTTTTTTTTTGAATTTCATTATTAATATTTTATTAAAAGTGTATTCTTACTTTGCGTTTTATACAAAATATATTTATTTTCATATACATTTACATATATAACAGGGCGTATACATTGCCACACTCCATCTCGATTAACTTTTCAAACTAAATTATTACAAAAACTAATTTAGTTTTAAAATAATCAAGATAATATTGAAACATGTTAACGCCCCTTAAAAAAGAAAATAAATTTGGAAATTTAAAGAAAACCAACAGTGAATTTTTGCAAATGTGAGCGCAAATTTGTTGCAAGCTAAAGCTAATTAAATTATAAGGAAATCTAAATATTTTTTGTTTTTATACTACCATCTATTCTATATAGAATATGGTGCAAATTTACATGTTGTTTACATTGTTTGCTGAAGTTAATTTTTTTTTTCGTTTTATTTTTAGTTGGTAACAACTTTATCAATCTAGAATACCCAAAAATTGTTATTTTTTCCAATTGAACTATAAAATCAATTCAAATTTCGTTCAGTTAATCTTTTTTAAAAACTATGTAGCATAATTCTTATAAGTAGCTTATACGTAAGACTCCGAAAAAAATTTCAAATGCAACTTGAAATCTTGCGAAACAGCTATATTTTAACTGTTCAGATAATTGTATTTCCATAATTATTCGTTCAAGTTGTGATTTCTTTTTTACAAAACTTGATCTACAAAAAAAAAAAAAAAAACAAAACGCTTAAGAAATAAACTCACTTAAACTGTTATTTTTAATTAAAACTACACACGCACACAAACGTACAAAATTAATTAAAGGATTTCTTAAAAAAAATGTTCTGCTTGATTTTATCCATAAACAAGACAACATTAATATTTGAGTGATGATAGATTTGACCACAATTTTCTATTTTTATAGATTCAAAATTCGATTAGAAGTGAAAAAAGATCTTTTCAAAATGTTTGAAGTTCCGTCTAGTAAGATACCAGAATAGATAATTATATTCATGAAAAATCTGCAAGGTTTTTTTTTTATAAGACATTTATTGCTTTTATATATACTTAGTATTATGCTTAGCAACCATAATTTAAATAAGAATAGAAAACAACAAATCCAATAGGTCAATCTGTTTTTTGCAGATTGAGCGAATTACATTTTAAGCTTACGTTACCAATTAGTTGACCCAAGGAAAACTTTAACTTTTATTTTCTTCCTCAGTGATGTCTGAATTTTTTAGACTTACTTGGTGCTATCTGAGACACAGACGAACGACCTTTTCTACACTATTTTTTCCAAAAGAAACTTGTATTGAATACTTATGCTGTGCCACAGAAAGAAATGCTCCAACTCAATCTAAGTGTTCAAAGAACCTTAAGTTTGGTAGGTGATGGTTGTTTATTATTTAAGTGGTGTAAAATTGTATGAATTATTGGCGCTGGTCAGTAAGTTTCAATTTAAATTGGAAAACTGTAGCAAAACACGGAGAAGTGTAGTGTCAACTAAAGAATGCATTAGAAGCAACAATCGCATAGCTTATATTTATTTTATTTATCATAGTTAAGCAAATACAATATTTAAATAAAATAAATGTCTCATATAAAATACCAAGTTTTCAAATTTTTTTTATCAAAATTGTGATAAATAAGGTCGACTTACTATATATTGTCGAGTCTTTTTTAATCTGTATCTGCTGCAGCTTCAACTTTAGCAAGACGCTTCAAACTGCTTTATTTTTAAATGGAAGCAAGTTTCAAAATAAACTTTTTCTTTTCAATTGACTTTTAAAAACCGTTATAAACAAAAAGTGGTGGCCAGAAATCAGAATCAAAAAAGTAAACATTTTTACTTGTTGCAATATTTATTTAATACGTGGGTTCTGTTTCTGCTCTTCTATTTCCTTATCTAGCTGCCTGCGAACGACCTTTAGTCGCTTGTGGTGGCTGTTGCTGTTGTGGCTGACCAACGCTTGCACTATTGTTGTTGTTGTTGGTAACTGCTGTAGATGCAGCAGTAGCAGTGACGGCAGTAGTGGTGACAGCAACAGTTTTTGAACAACGTATGCATATGTAGTCATCGTCTGCCTTTATTTGACTGCGATTAAGACCAACACAGTACATGTGGAACCACTCATTGCAGCCACCGTCACATTGAACCCAATCAACTTCACGGCCGGTCGGCTTGTGACAGTTCTCAGCACGACATTCTTCCTCGTCATCTTCTTGCTGTGCCTGTTGGGCACGCTGTGACAATTTTTTAGTTCCTGTGATGCCAGTAGCTACCACAGCGGGTGTATTAGTGGCTGTGTTGGCTCGCTTACGTTTCTTTTGCGATGACGTCGTTCCAACAACATTGTTGCCTCCAGCAACAGGCGCAGTACCATTTGGTTGTTTAGTAGGAGTATAATTTTCAGCGTTTTCTTCTTGTTTTGCATCTGGTTTGCGCCCCAATTTCTTGGCTGAATTAGGTTGTTTATTGGGCGTTGCTGTCTTTTTACGTGGTACTGGGCACCCTGTGGCCGGATCGACCAGCGAGCGACGTTTCTTTGTGCTGCTACCGCCTGCGCCACCAGCCGAAGTGCGCCCACTATTACTGCCACTATTGCTATTCGGACTGCTTTGTACGAGAAGACTATCATTTGAATCTTCGGCGGCGGAATTAACACTGGATGGCGGCAGTTTCTGTTGATGTTGTTCAACAAGAGCTGCGGCTTCAGATGTCGCT
Source organism: Tricholauxania praeusta (assembly GCA_949775025.1). NCBI lineage: Eukaryota > Metazoa > Arthropoda > Insecta > Diptera > Lauxaniidae > Tricholauxania > Tricholauxania praeusta. Next base: position 128,619,917 of record OX459030.1, on the reverse strand, counting down.
GTGGGATTAGCGGTTGATAGAACGCGCCACAACTCATGTGATTCATCAAGCGACACCTCAAGTAAATCACCCTCCATCATCAGTTCTTCTAAATTGTCTGTTTCACTGTCAGAGAGAAGTTTATGTTGCAACTCAGCATGGGGTAAAACAGCATCAACAGTTTGTTCGTCCATGTCGTCGCCATTACTAAAGGCATCCTCATCTATATGCAGTCGTCCTTCATCGTCGTCGTCATCATCGGATTCGGGTGCGTCATCTGAAGCAGCCGCATCCTTTGAATTACGATTGGTATTGCGGCGGGATTTTCTACCGGCAGTCGCAACAGAAGCGAGTACGCCACCAACCATTTTGCGTTTTTGCTTATTTCGTTGCTGTGCCGAAATCGCCTCTATTGCCGCTGTCACATCAGGACTTGTCAGCGCTTTTCGTGCGCGATCTTGCCAGTTCATTGCACGTTCAGCCAGACAACGCAACGCCTCATCTTCTGGCAGGCGTATGGGCAGACGCTGTAAGGACACAAGTAATGGTAATATGGTTTCGAGACGTGGACGCTTGGAACGTACACATGATGGACAGAGCCATTTAGACTTATTGGTATAGCCATTAACAACTGTATTGGTAGAGTTGGCGTTGCTTGATGGTGGCGGCACACAGTCCTCATGGAACCAGTCTTTGCATAGCTGACAGTTAAACATTACTCCTTGGAATGCTGACTTGCAAAGGCAGTAATCATCTCGTAAGGGATTTTTTGCCATATTGATGCGTCGCAAATCACGCATATCGCGCAATTCCTTTTCCTCGGCGATTTTAAATGAGTCTACAATCTGTGCAGGATTCATTTCCTTCACAAAATCATCCTCAAATGGTTTTTTGAGATCGGAATCAATGGTGACAGCATCAGCGCGTGGCATCAACACCTCCAATAGGGTATAAAAAGTTTGCTTTTTAAGAAAAGCTCGAGCTGTGTTCTCCTTCCACTCGTGTGCACTATTCAAATGACCCTGCATTCGCGCCAACTCCTCCAACTGTATAGGAATATTGCGACCGCGCTGCACAATTGTTTCCAATGTGTGACAATACGGAAAATGATCATTGGCCTGTAGTTGTTCCACAGACTTAAGCCATTCTTTAGCTTTGCGAAGTGCATCCTTAAGTGTTACATACGATGGTACTTGACCATCAATATCAGCTGCTGTTTTCAGAAACTGTTCGATTTCGATGAGTTCATGTTGCTGTGTGCAACCGCGGAAATACTTTGCAGCTTGTTTTTCCCATGATTCAATGGAAGCGCCAATTTCTTGTAGCTTTCGTATCTCTTTGTCAATTATTATGTCGGAGGGTGCAACTTCAGATGCAGCGTTACTTAGCAGATTTTTAATATCAGCGTATGTTAGTTTAGTGCTTGCATTGCGTAGTCCTTGTGATTTCTTGTACCACTTTAATTGTTTCAAGCGCTGATTTAGTTGTTGCATTTGATGCAGCTCAATGCGCAGTGAATTGCCTTCGGTTATTAATATTTCCATTTCTTGTTCTTCTAATGCGTCCAAGCTGCGTTTCAGCATTGCATTTGCACGTTCCACAAATTGTTTACCCAGCACAAGCAACTCACGTACCGAAGTGCCCTCTTCAATGATGCAGCAGAGATTATCGATTTCTTGCACAAAGAGTTCAAGTTCTTCCATTGTGAGTTTGTATTGTGCCGCCTCCAAGCTATTATCGGAACGGGTGCGAACCTACAAATATTTATGAATTTAACTCTTTAGTTCTAATAAAATAAGTGAACATTTAGTGAGCCGAACTCTTTCATTAATGGTTAAGTTTTAGTTTATTTATCAAGTTGAATTTCAGCTTGAAATTAAACTAATGATTAATTGAATAAACCTCTCAAAATATACGAAAATCTTACCTTATTAATTCCCAATTGTTGTATAACTGTGACACACTTCTCTGCTTCGAGCACAGCAGCATTTAAACGATCAATTAGCAAAGATGATGGAAACTTTTTCATCTCTGCTTCTTTGCAAAGTTCCTGCAATTCATTTAATGTTACCGAGGTTGGTGTGCTCGCATCTACAATATCACGACAGCGTGATAACCAGCGTTCAAACGATTGAGCCTTAGCTTTTAGCTTTTGAAGCATCAGCGGCATTTCATCTAAAGTGTAACGATACAACAGCGTATGCTTCTCGGATGGACAAGTGCAGAGCACTGTGTAATGACGCAGACATGCAATTGACTTGGTACATTCACACGACACGGCAGACAGAAAGCATGTCGTGTTGCATTCCTGACAATGGCGTTCATCGTCTGGCACTAATTCAAATGCTTTGCGTTCTGCCTTAGTAACACCCCATTCCAAAAGTGATTTACGTAATTTTTTCTCTGAGTCTACCATCTCCGCCATGTCAATATAACAAGCAGTGGCGATGCCAAAAGTTAACTTTGCAGGCTCCAACGCCATTTTGCAAACAAGTTCATCATGTGAGAAAACACAAAAACGACGTAACATTGAGTAATGATTGACACATTCGCGTCCCATTTTAAGCCAATCGGCGGGAGCGAAATTGACTGCTTCAGCGAAATTGTAACCTTGATTGAATCCTGCGTGATAGGCTCGCGGAAATGTAATAACAAATTCACCTGCATTTTGATCTGTGCGAAACACTGGTACCCCATTATTCATTAATATATTAGGATTCATTATGGTCACCAGCTGATGTAATAAATCTGGCTGTGAAGCAAATAACTCCGGAGCTGCTTGTTTCATTGTTTCTTCGAATTGTTCCGCACGGCTACCGGGTACACCATACCAAGTTTTAGGCTCACCCCAATGTAAATAATTAATGGAGTAACTCCAGTGATCCTCGTTGTGCCAGCAAAATGCAGCAAAGCACATGCCCACATACATCCATGGTGCATTCATACCGCTGATATCAGCATTAATATGACCCAAAATGGAATCCTCCAACAATGGAAGATTATTTAAGTTCCAACTAGATTCAGCGTATTCCTGATCACCGGGTAGTAAATAAAGGGAGCTTTTTGTGGGAAACCCAGATCCGTGATCCATTGTATGTAAATCAGCGCCATATTCAACGGTAACGTCTTCGTCAATTGATGAAACAATGCGCCAAAACTCACGTTCGACTAAATCAGTTGGCACCAAGTGTACCGGCTTGCGAAAATAGTCCATTTTGAATTGATCGGCCATTTGCCCAAACTGCTGAAGTGTGTACTCGCGTTCGGCTTGCTCAAAACCAAAGGCCTCAGTTGGTTTACTGACCTCTTCAACAACGCAGCGAGGACAGAGCCATTCACCTGTAATGCAGAAAAAAATAAAGTCAGTCAGTTGGGAATAAAAAAAAAATATACACTTCCCGGAATGAATTTTTGAGATTACAAAGTCTCAAAATGTACCGTCTATGCTTTTACCCTGACTAGTACTTACCTTTTGGAATACTTGTCAATGGTGGCAGCAAGCAGAAGGTGTGATAACTATCATCGCAGCCATCACATAGCAGCATCGATTCCTCTACATCACCACGATTGCAAATGTGACATATATACTTCATCAGTGGATCAACCAACTGCGTTTCCGGAGCCTTTTTCTGTGAAGAGCTCGAAACTGCTGCGCCTAAACGCCCACCAGATGATGACGGTCCAGAAGAAGCATTGAAACAATTAATAAGATCACGTTTAAAATCTTCTTTTGTCTCCACTTTAATATTACGATTGTTAGCGCCCAAGCCACAATTGGCATTCGAATTGGCGAAACGCTTGGAACGACGTGCGTTTGTCTCATTCGGTGGCGCAATCTGCTGACGTACTGGTATTTCATGAGCTTTATAATCTGAACCCTCTTCTAGCTTAACAGTGGCTGATGTATCGGCAGCGTTAGCTTGAGCAGCTGCCGCAGAAGCAGTAGCAGCTCCTAAAACCTTCCCTGAGGTGTAAACCTCGAAAGGATGGAGAATTCGTTCATAGTGCGCTTTCAGAGTAGCACCCACACTTTTACTCGATGGGTATGACATACGATTGGCTACTTTGGCCCATTTGCGATCCTTTGTAGTCTGCTCCATACCGCCCTCTTCTTGCACTATGCGGTGTAGCGTATATAGATCTAATGCTTTTCGTTCCACCATTGGTATTTTAAGCGATGAGCCTTGTAATTCCCAAAATTTTGCAATTTGATCGAGGAAATTTAATTTAACACGTGTCTTTGCCTCTAATTCGTTAAGACGCTGAACGCGCGGTGTAAATTTAAGTTTATCAACATCAACGGCAAAAGGCGGTGACCATGATTCCGGTGGTAAAATTTTCGCAATACCACACTTTTCAGCAATTGGTCGTATCTTGCTAATGTAAGCCAAAGGATTTTTGAATTCCTCGGATGTAGGTCGAAAAACCGGGCACTCACCGGGTGTGTCGAAGTGGAACTCTTCATTTTTATTCATATTAAATGTGCTGGAACTATGCGGCTGTGTGTGCGTTTGTGTTTTGCGTCCTGAACTTGTTGGTTGTGGACAGCCACCATGGTGCTTTTTTGCTGAGCCACCACCACCGTTACCGGCGTTTCCATTACTGGAACTTGGTTTATCATCTGCAGCGCCAGCATTTGAATTAGAATCACTGGAGTAGTTGATGCGTGAGTCAACTACGGGGCCATTTTTCTTGGCTGAATCGCTGCCACTAACATTTCCGCTGCCCGTAGAGGTGCGTGTGCGTAAACGTCTGGCTGGTGTTGCTGTGCCATTAGTTGTGGTGCTGGTAGCCGATGTGGATGCAATAGCGCTACTGCTGCTATCAGCTGCAGATACTTTTGCGGACATAATTGCTGTTGGCCAATGAATGATTTTCTGCTTGGTTGTTTTACTGAAAATAAAAAAAAAAATGAAATAACATTTTATTTAGCTGTTTTTTTCATCAAAAAAAAAAAAAAAACCGAGTGCAGGCAATATGCTATCAAAAAATCGTCATAGCATTTACTTCATATCGAATTATCCCAAAAAGGACAATTATTCTGATGTAGGCAATAAAATCGAGCAGTTATTTAAAAGTAAAGTCGCCAAAAAAAGGGTTTATTAAAAGAGATATAGCAATAAGATTTTTATTTTCGCTCAAGATAATATTTATTTTGCAGAGCTAAAGTTTATGAGGATTTTTCTCTTTGGGGTTTTTTTTTTTGAAATAAATATGGTAAACTTAAATTTTTTTTTTATGGTATTAAATTTTTGTTTTATTAATGTTCAAATAAAAGTATATTTTTGTACATATCTATTCAGTTTATCTCGTATATAGCTTTTACAAATTTAAATTGAACACGGAGTTGACGTTCGATAATCTCCGAGCTCTTTGATATGTGAGGCGCCCAGTTACAAAACCGGCCAAGTCCAAAAAAATCAAATTTTGAGATATATACGTTTTAATTCTTCAATGAACATAGATGAAGATAAGAGTTTTTCGTTGTTTTTCCAAAAGTATGAAAAATAGACTTAACCGGTTTTGCAACTGGGCGCCTCATGTTTTTGAGAAGCTTTTAATGAGTTTATGACTAACACGGTGTTGATGTGGTGAAAAGTTAAGACCTTAAATTGAATTTATCAGTTCAAATTTTCTTCAGTTGTATGCATTCTACGCTTGTTGGATCAAATAACTTTAAACTATCACTTTAGAAGCAATATCATATGTTGACAACATTAGTGGTGGCGGGGCAATCATTGCGTCAACTTTGTTTTATTTTCAGAGAAACACGTCGCGATATTTAAGACATCTTAGTAGAAAACAATTCATTTCGAAATAAATTTGTGTTCCTTAAATAAATCCAAGAAATTTAATAAAATCAACGCTATAAAAATTAAGAAAAAGAGTCAACTTTGAAGTCGTGTTCAGCGACCCCGAATTGGTAGAGATGTATGATTTATTTGAAAGGCGCCGTTTTGTAAACTAGTGCTATCTTTGAGCGATATTTTCACTTTGCTTCTTATTTGACTCTCCATAAGAAAAAAATTATCTGAACATCAAAAATATCTACTAGATATAAAAGGGATATAAAACTTGAAGCAATTAAAATGCCCATTTATCACATACATATTTTTTGGGAAATTTTTGCTCTCATTTTTTTTGTGTAATTTCTCCATTAGTTTTGGGCTGGATCTGTTTAGCGAATTTTTGCGTTATTAAAATCAAACTAATCAAAAAATTTAATGTTTTTAAATTCTAAGCTGACCTCTATGTTACAAAAAGTTTGTATACGGATAAGAGTTCAAATTAAACCAGAAAATTGTGGTCTGTGCTTTTTTTTAACTCAACAAAACTGTCTTTGTCGTCACCAAAACTCAAGGTTACGTATATTCCAAGCTTTTAAATGAACATGTCATGATTAAGCCATTTCGCACCATGTTGAAAATCTATTTTCAAAAAAGATTTCATAATCTCATGACTAATAAGGGTTAAGCTGATGTACAAATTTTCATGAAATTAGAAAAATATTGCAGTACATAGTAAAATTTTCAAGTCTTCTATTTTTTAATTAACTAGTATCTTTGTTGTCTCACTAAAAAGATGGAAGTCTGTTTAGAATAGAAAACATTAAATTAAAGTTATAGCTGTTTTAGTTGCTTATGGGGTTGAAAGTTTTGTTGCTTAAGCAAAAAAAATAAATAATGAAAATATAAAGAAGAAAAAACACAGCATGTGACAAGAGTTACACCATGACGAAATCAAAACTTCATATGAAAACAGAAACAAACTGTATGTACATAAGTTTTTACTTCGGTTGTTTTTTGGTGGTGGTTTGTTTTTTTTTTTTTTTTTGAACAAATAGCAACAATAATGAATTTTGAGAATCGTTGTAATGATAAGGTTTTAGATCATAAAAAAACAATAAAATAATTGATTCTTTTTTGAAAGTTCAGTTTATAAAATAATGCAATAATAGTTGTTTTTCAACAATTTTGTTCAAAGGATATCCTTGGCATACCCTGGTATATATCTCAGATATAATCGCTGTAAAAATCTGCAGTTCCATTTAATCAACTTTTATTAGTTGTTTACTTATTAGCAAATGTTTTCCTGATATAAGACCGATAAAAGTCGAATTTCAGAGTTCATTAAAAATTAAATGTCATTACACAAGCATATTTTTCACACTGACTCAATTAATTATACATTTGTTCGCACACAATATTACTAACCTGTTTTCTTAGGAATTGCACGTTTGTTACGGTGCGGTCAGCACTTTTTTTGGTAGTGCCAAAAGTCAAAAACATAAATTTGCTCTAAACATGACATTTTTCAATTATATTGTTATAAATTATTTTATCATTTCCATGTAATTTTTGACACTGAATCTGGTATTTATTTCTCCGATTAATACAATTTCCAAACACAACAATTTTGAAAGAAAAACGTTTTCTTTAGAATTTACTTTTTTTTATATGTATGTATGTAATGCATTGTATCCTCAAAAAAAAACAAAAAAAAAAATAGGATCGTTTTGTTAAACAAAAAGTTTATTGCTTTATTTTTTGTTCGCGTACTTGCAAATTATAAAAATCAGAACTATTAACATGTTCGCCCCGTTTATCTCAAAACGCTAACATGATAAAAACATAAGCATACCAGATTTAAATCCTAAAGTTTAACAACCTTTGTCAGTTCATTGCAATTAAAATAACACTATCTTTCCCAAAAATTATATTCTTAAACTCGATAAGCCAATTATTAATCGGAAAATTCATTATAAAAACTTACTTATGTAGTGAGTTTTATCTATTAGAGGCCTGCATAAGTGCACTCGAAACGACCATCAAGTCACTCACCACGTTGCGAGTCCATCGAGGACTAGTACACAAAAAACACAAATCAAATAAAAACAAATCGAAACACCAAGCAGGAGAGATGAGTGCTGCACATGCAAATAAATCGCAAATAAAATGTTCTCCAGTTCAAGCACTCGAAGCTTATTGCATTCGGAAATACATATCGCTCATTTACTTCAAGACTGTCATAACTCAAAAAACGTGATTTTTGAGTTAATGATGCATAAATATACGCCATTTCATGTTTTATTTTGTGTGAAAAAAATCAGAAAATTATCTCATAAACTTGCCTTGTGAGAAGAGTTTATGTAGACATACTTTTCATCATTTGCATATAAAAAGCAACTTATTGAAAACTTTAAATGCGTTTTTCTCCCACTTTGTTTTTTGAGTTATGCCAGCCTTGAAGTAATTGAGCGATATGATGATCGTTTCGAATGCACTCATGCAGAACTTTATTATTGATTCAATTTATTTTTGATTTTCTTTTATAGATAGCCCGTTTTTGTTTTAACCAAAAATGTCAATCGATTGGAAAATGTTCATATACTGAAAAGATTAGACCTGAGCACATCGAAACATTGATGAAAAAATATTTTCGTTCATGTATACAAACAAAGCTATTGAGTGAGTAAAAAGTCCTTAAAAAAAAGACTTATATCGAACTTTTAAATTTTAAAACATGTACATAAGCTACAGACTTCTCAAAAGGCATAAATAAATGTACATACATTGTTTTTATTTGGAGCTACATTTAAAACACAATAGACAATGACGACGAAGTAGTAACAATAAAGACCAGGAAAAATATCACAAAAAAGAGTAAAATAAAGAAAAAGAGTAGGCATAATATAATTCAAGACTGGTTTTTTTAACAGAGTCGAAGGATAAAACTGGCTCGTATACATACTCCTCTCAAAAGGTTCATGCCCTCGCCCTTAAAATTAAAAATTCACCATAATCGACCAAAGGTAGGCCATGGAAGGTTTGCAGGCAACGGTGGAATTCGAACGACAAGATAGGTATACAACAGATATACGCTTATGGACAGACGGATATACCGATGTACCAATGAACGAACGAACGCACAGACAGACATTTAAATGGCTGACTAAAAAGATGACCTCTTTTTTTCATACGCAATTTCCACAAAGATAGACAGTTTAATAATTGCATATTTCAAAGTTTTCTTTTCAAATACGTATGGAGCGAAAAGTTTGCACAAATCAACAATAAATAATATTTAGCACGCTAATATAACACAAGTAAAATGTAAAAGAAGAACGCGTATTTAAAACAAAGTACGAATCGCAGCCATGTTGTTATGACAAAAACACAGAATAAGAGATACAAAATAAAAAAATAAAAATAAATACGGCATTCGAATCTCGTATCTTCTGTTGCTACAGTATGATTAGTAGGTAGAAGCGTACCAAAGAGTATCCGAAAATGTGTGGGGCATAGATCTGAAAATAAGAGAGCTAGAGAGAGATTCAATAAAATCGGATAACGGACTCTAGGTTGTCTGGTTGGCTTGGTTGGTCGGTCGGTTTGTTTGATACGTTACGTGCAGCACGTTGCGAACATGGGAAGGTTTGAGTTTGAAATGAATTAAAAGGTGACCAGATTACATTTTCGTGATCGGTTAACTTTAATAAATAAAACAAAATTAGCACTGAAGAATTAAATTGCACTATTTAAGAACATTTAAGGATGACTTTTAGTATAAATAAGTTTTGGCATAGAGCCACACAGATTTTGAATAGAAATTAGGTTTCAGTGGAATTGGTTGACATTTTGGTATGATGTAGCTTATGTAATCCTGATCGAAAGTCTGTATGGGTAGATGTTTGAGTTTTGTACTGTTTCATTTGATAAACTTTTTGTACTACTCACTTTCAGAGGAGTAAATGAGTTTTCGATTTTTTGAGGATATTTTTTAAGTGCAAAACTACAACAAAAGTCAAAACTATCAATAGTTTAAAAACCTAAGAGTTTACGACGGGTGGAATATTTACATGAAATATTCTTAATATATGTACATAAGTGGATTGGATAGTTTTAAGATAATGATTAATGTAATATCTATGATGCTAACATGACAATATTTCATTCAAAAGCATGATACAATTATCAAGTTAAGTAAACGACGCGAGGTTAATTGTCGAATATAATGTTACTACTCAGGTTAAATTTTTAACAAACGTAAGGTTTTGATATAAAAAAAGTATGAAGAGTTGATTTTTCTAGATTTCAAATGGGAAAGCGTTTTCAGACCGAAACTATTTCCAAAAATTATTCTTGTTTGTTGGCGAGAGGAGAAAACGAAAGGATGGTGTAAAGAATTTGTCGTACTTGGAAACTTTCTTTCGCTCTTTTCGTTAGCTTATATTACGCTTTGACTTGACGTTTGTAATGGTGGGTTGACGCAGTAATTGCTTTGATATTTACAAGCACAAATAAATTCTAGTTTTTGTGTATAAACGCAAAACAAATTCACAAAATAGAATGTCGGCGTTTACACGAAGAAAGTCTGAGAGGCAAATTCTTGTCTATTCTCTTTTGCGATTTTCGTTTGCGACATATGACAAATTTTTTACCTCGTCCCTTTCGTTTTTCCCGTCTTGCCCACAAACAAGGAAACTTTGCGGAAAAAGCTTCCTCATGTAAACGCTGACAATAGACAATAACTTCTTTCACAAAATTTCCTAGTGTAAGCCATGAATTACGAATTTATGTGATTGTTGTAGGTTCGTTTCATACTTAAGGCCTATATTTAAACATTTCAACGATGTATCGGATCGAACCGAGCCAAGCCAAAACAAAAGTGAACCGCTTGCATGTCAGAAAACATGTGCGAGACGGTGACGGTGTGTAGTTACTACTTATTCCCAGTTTCATCGTAATCTACAATTTAATTTTTTTACGAGTTCACTAGCATTAGATGGAAAGTGCGTGAAATAAACAAAAATAAATGTATATGATTGTCAATATTAATATCACATCTCTTTGCTGGCTGGCATCGTTTCATTTAAGTTCAGTCTCAATCTTTAATCATTTCAATTAATGAAACCAACAATTAGAAACACAGAGTTCTCTGCAAGTTATTAGCACAGAAATAAGGATTTCATTTGTAAATCAAGAGGGGAAAAAAGTTAAATGGTGGTTGGATGCACCACCATTTAGAAGGTGAAAGGGTGGAATTGTGCACAAAGCTACATATATAAAAGTAACGCCGCGACATGCAAGGAAATAATATGTTAAAGAAACAACAACAACAATACGAAAAACAAGAATTGGGGATAGGCAAAAAAGTAGAACAGAATATTTATGTATACGTAACTACAGAGCGTAACAACAAATTGACTTAACAACAACAACTACAATAACAACACGAATATCTATGTACACATATAACAGAAATCAAATTAAATATGTCCCAATCGAATTATTTTTCAAAAAAAAAGTAGACAAAATAAACAGGAATAAACAAACAGTTTGCAAAAATAAAAATGTTTCAACAATACTCTTTTTCAGCAATCATAGGTTGAGTGTCCCTTTGGAGTCAAAGAAAAGCTTTCAGTTAATAACCTCTTTTGTAACTTTTATTTTAAATCACTATGCTTAGCATTATTTTTACTCTAAGGCGAGAAAAAGTTCCGTTCTGAGTAACATGACAGTTTAGATTTTTTTTTTAAATTAAATTAATGCTGGATACTGAAGTAGTTGAGAAATTACCGATGTTTAACATAACAAAACTAATAATAAAGTTTGCAACACGGAACATTTTTTGTGATTTTAAGTGTTTTTGATTCAAGTTGACCGTTCATGTATTTTTATGTAGTTACAATACTTCAGTTTTTTCACTTCTAATTGTGGTTTTCATAGCAACACCACAATAAAATAAATGTACATTTTGAATATGTAATGGGGGAGACTAAAAAATCTAATTCCGGAATAACTAAAAAATGTTGGAAAATTTAAATATGTATACGAATTTACAATAGTTACTTAGTTTTAGCGATCACCTACTAAAATTACATTATTTAGATTAGAAGTTTTTAAAAATTGTACACAATTGGCGCACTAATCTCAGGTTTTGCTAAAAATAAATCTAAGAGCGAATGAGGATTATAACGATGCAAAAACAAAATCGAATGGAAAAAAAGTGGTAATAGAGGAAGATTTATATTATCTTAATCGATTCAATCAATTTTAGAGAAAAATACAATTGTGAAAAATTGTGCTAATTAAAGGTCAAAAACTAAGGACTCTACATGTTACAAAATTGTATTTTTTTAATTTCAGTATTTTTTTTTGTATACCGATTTTTTTTGAATAAAAACATTGTTTGATGCCTCAACTGTTGTAAGAAGTATGACACAACTACACGTTATTTAGTAAAAATGTTTCCCTTAATTTCATGATAACATTTCCATCTGTTCTTCTAAGCCAATTACTAGGTTTGATAAATTCTGCCTATCTGCATAGTATGTTCAAAAACTTAGTCAAAAATTACAATAAAATTTGTATTCTTCAGATAGTTAGAACAGAAACAAGAGCTAAAATATTAAACTTGTCTGTTTTTTGGAATGAATTTTTTTTTTTTGAATTCAGCATTTGAAGGATTCCGCCCAATAATACAGTGGATTAGTGGTGATATTCATATAACCAATTTTTAGATCTTAGTTCATTATTCGCGTTTCTGCAGGGTGTTTTCTTGTTGGTGCTTTGCAGTGGTCATTGTAGCACGGTTTTGAAAATATGCTTATATTATAGAATCGGGTTAGAAGAAAATTATCCCAAAATTGCCCTAGAACAAACCTGCGAACGACGCAGTCAGTTTGATTCCCATTACAATTCATATGAAAAACGAATATGCAGAAAAAGGAGAGATAGATTTTTTTTGCGTTTTAGTAAACAAAATTGCTTACATATGAATTGTAATTCAATTTCAATTTTCAGAAACAATAATTATGTCATCATGTGTATTTTTTAAAGCTTTCTCTAGCCAATTAATGTAAATTTAAAAGGAAAGAAGTTTCAAAAATTCAATGGTGATCGTTACTCAAGTATTTTGACTCGTTGAATTGAAATCTGACTTTCGATATCCGCATTGAAAATTGGGTAAAATCCCAAATTTTGAGCGTATTTAAAATATAACAAACATAAGCAAGAAAGTGACAAAAAATAGATAGCAAGAGAAATGGAACAATGCGTGCGAAATGTAGTTAATAGAAATACGCACTTTGTAAACATCAAGGTCAAATCCCCAATGGCTCAAGTCGCAATTCAAAAACTTAGTCAAAAATTACAATAAAATTTGTATTCTTCAGATAGTTAGAACAGAAACAAGAGCTAAAATATTAAACTTGTCTGTTTTTTGGAATGAATTTTTTTTTTTTGAATTCAGCATTTGAAGGATTCCGCCCAATAATACAGTGGATTAGTGGTGATATTCATATAACCAATTTTTAGATCTTAGTTCATTATTCGCGTTTCTGCAGGGTGTTTTCTTGTTGGTGCTTTGCAGTGGTCATTGTAGCACGGTTTTGAAAATATGCTTATATTATAGAATCGGGTTAGAAGAAAATTATCCCAAAATTGCCCTAGAACAAACCTGCGAACGACGCAGTCAGTTTGATTCCCATTACAATTCATATGAAAAACGAATATGCAGAAAAAGGAGAGATAGATTTTTTTTGCGTTTTAGTAAACAAAATTGCTTACATATGAATTGTAATTCAATTTCAATTTTCAGAAACAATAATTATGTCATCATGTGTATTTTTTAAAGCTTTCTCTAGCCAATTAATGTAAATTTAAAAGGAAAGAAGTTTCAAAAATTCAATGGTGATCGTTACTCAAGTATTTTGACTCGTTGAATTGAAATCTGACTTTCGATATCCGCATTGAAAATTGGGTAAAATCCCAAATTTTGAGCGTATTTAAAATATAACAAACATAAGCAAGAAAGTGACAAAAAATAGATAGCAAGAGAAATGGAACAATGCGTGCGAAATGTAGTTAATAGAAATACGCACTTTGTAAACATCAAGGTCAAATCCCCAATGGCTCAAGTCGCAATTCAAAAATAAAATGCATGGAACGGTCGGGTGTTCGAATCTCAGTACAAATTAAACAAAAACTCTAATGAGGCTATGAATATATGAATATGTATATTAGGGTGATTCAAATTTTTTTTTTTTTGTTTTTTTTAAGGTGCTGTTGCTTAAAAAGTAAGTTTATGATATGAAGAAAAAGTTCACGAAATTTCAGCTCTGTAACTCAATTTTATAAGGTGGCGCCGGAGCCTGTTAGTTTTACATGTAAATTGTATGGAAAAATTATTTTTTACAAAAAAGGTATCTAAATGAATAGGTGATTAGTGTTGTTGAGCTGAAAAGGGTCGTTTTTTGACGTAATTTTTTACGCTGAATCCGAATCTGGCCTCAGAATTGACCCATCATGCCGGAATCCTGAAATATTTGAGGTTAATTACCTCAAACATGATGTTTTTTGTCTACTTTCGAGGTCATGTATAGGATTCAAAGAAAGTTGATCAGCTTATTTTTAACAAAAGCATCATTTAGTACCATCCTTGCCCTTTAAAATGAGCTTTCAAGTGGTGATCTGTGATGTTTCCTTGCAAAGTTATAGCCATTTTAAAGTGACATGAATTGGATGCCCTACAAAGGGTTGCAACCCAACAATATTAACCAACGGGTTTCAAATTCATGTCACCTTGAAATGGTTGCAACTTTGCAAGGAAGCATCACAGATCAACACTTGAAAGCTCATTTTAAAGGGCAAGGATGGTACTAAATGATGCTTTTGTTTAAAATAAGCTGATCAACTTTCTTTGAATCCTATACATGACCTCGAAAGTAGACAAAAAACATCATGTTTCAGGTAATTAACCTCAAATATTTCAGGATTCCGACATGATGGGTCAATTCTGAGGCCAGATTCGGATTCAGCGTAAAAAATTACTTCGAAAAACGACCCTTTTCAGCTCAACAACACTAATCACCTATTTATTTAGATACCTTTTTTGTAAAAAATAATTTTTCCATACAATTTACATGTAAAACTAACAGGCTCCGGCGCCACCTTATAAAATTGAGTTACAGAGCTGAAATTTCGTGAACTTTTTCTTCATATCATAAACTTACTTTTTAAGCAACAGCACCTTAAAAAAAACAAAAAAAAAAAAATTTGAATCACCCTAATGTATATATGTGGTATTAGCCGAAACATATATCACCAATTACCAGGTTAAATTGATCCATTTGTTATCTTTGTCATGTTTGTTGAATAAAAACAGTGATCAATTTGTAATTGTTTACAGCAGGGACGTCAATCGGGTGAAAAATTTGGTCGGTTCGGCTCATCGGTTCGAACCGCTTTTGCACTTTTGGATTGGTTCGTCAAAACGGTTTTTGTTTTCTTTGAACCATGGTTTCGGTTCGGTTCAACGGTTCGGGGATGAAAAAAAAACAAACTATGCAAATTTGTGCTATTTTTATTCAGTAACAATCCAAAAGAATGTAGAAATATTTATGAACATATAATTTATGTCATACGCTATAAGTACGTAGTAAAAAATTAGTATTTGATAAAAAATTTGACTTACAATAATCAGTTGAGGTTGATGAGAAAAATATCTTCTAACAAGTCCTCGTCAATATTTCCTTGCAAAACTATGAGAATAAATTTTAGGGTGGAATATATCCTCTCCACCGAAACCTTGGTCGCTGAAACATCATAAATAATTTAAGCTAATTCTGATAATTCTTTGGCAGGGTAGTTATTCCAAAACTTCAAAACATTAACAATATTTGAAAGCCGCTTTATATTATCAAGCGATTTGATTTTATCTATTAATGATTTATTTTTGAACACTGTCTCATGCTTCTCTATTTCTTTCAAAATTTCATCAATTTCCATATTTAACAAAAAAAAAAAAATTAAGTGGAGAAAATTTGTCCATTCAAAATTGGTCAGAATGAACCCTCGAACCGTTATAAAAAGTGGTTCGGGTTTCGGTTCGGATCAATCATTTGTCGAAAATTTTGGTCCGGTTAATGGTTCAGTTAATTATTAAAAAAAAAAGAGTTTTTCCGGTTCAAAACCGGTTCACGTCCTTGGTTTACAGAATTATTGATCTTTGTCTGACGGAAAAAGTTCACAGTAAAAGTTTTTAAAAATAAAAAAAAATTTTATGTGATAGATGATATATTTGATTCGTATCAATTTATGTATTTTGTTTTCGTTCTATTATTAAAATTACACATAAGAATAAAAATTATTGCGCACTAAGAAACTTATTTTGTATTTTTCAGTGAAATTGAGAACATTTTTTTGGGAAAAAACACAACGGAAAATACTTCTTTTAACTTTTCGTTTCTGGGATTCTTCAGTCCTTGATTATTAAATAACGTCAATACTTTTTGAAAATAAGATTTTAAGAAAAATCTAAAAACTTTGGCAGCACCAAAGTGTACAATAACTGAGAAACCCTTTATATAAGTAGTTTTTCTAACATAACCATAAAGCTTTAATGTGTAGGTAAATTAAGATATTTTTTCGATTTCTGAAATTTTTTAGAACATAAACATAAGCACATAAAACCATTTGTAATTGGAAAATTCAATGAAAATGATGTATGTATTTATGTTGAATTTAACATGTAACGAGACGGTTAGGAATGCATGTACATACCAAAATTTTAAATAACACTACCTTCATATCTATAAAATTTTCTTAAAACACAATATTGAAAATTTAGTTAGTATATTACTGAAGTTTTGAGCACGGAACTGCAACAATATGGAGTTGCTGGTAATTTTTTTTTTAATTTGATGTGTATAACGAGAAGAGAAGCCATATTGTGAAATGGAACCAAATTGAAAGAGCGTCGTCGATGATGATGATGTTGAGTGTTCATGTTTAGCAGGTGAAGTGACACATAAGGGGGATTTTGTAACTAGACATGGACATATGGACGGACGGACAGCACACAAAATAATGTAAATAATTTAATAAACATTAAGTGAATTATACGAAAATTTCATGATAGTAACTGAAAGTTAGTTAAGGGGAGTTTTTTCCTAAAACTATGAAATTTCACGTTGTTTAATTAATTATACAAACTCGTTGAAAATTCTAAAGTAAAGTATCAATTGGTTTCAGCATGGCAAAAATAAAAAAAAACAAAATTATCGATTAGCGTCTTGCAAAAACCGTTCAACCCCCTATAACGTTAACAGGCTGAGAGCCTTGCGACAGATCGCTGATTTGCTGACAAAATGCAAATTTTTTACTACTTATTGATTTTCCGTAATATTAGACTAAATTCAACAAATTTCCGAAATCGTAATATAATTCTTTAATTTTTTGTCCGCCCAACTTCCTGTCTGTCCGAAACATTGAATTTGCTGCCTCCCTGACACATCGTATCGTTTATAGCCCCTTTTATGTAATTTTTCAGTTTTTCATAATTTTTTTTTTGTTTTTGCCAACGCACACAGGTTTTAATCAATTTTTTGTTAATTTTATTCACTTTTTCTTTTTTATAAAAATTGCAGCGACTTACTTTTTTCTGAACTTTTGCAAATTCGTTGTTTTAACGAACTTTTCGTAGTTTTAACGAATGTTGATTTCTTTTTCAGACGTTCGGGCTGCTTTCCGTTCGTCAGTGCCTTGGTACTGAATGGGAAACTCTCTATATGCTAAGCAACAGTGGGGGGCAACGATGTAATGTGGGCGCTATTACAATGTAACTCCAGGATAGTTTTTTTTTTATTTCAGCTTATTTTCGAATATTATTACAAGTGTAAAAAAAATATTTTTTTCGTTTTGTTCTCGTATTTTTCATACGCGCGGATCACGTAGTCCGCGAGTTTGTCTGTCGCTACGTAACGTCTCTGCCAGCGTCGCCTCGTTAGTGCTGAGTGCTGCGCGTTTATTTCGTTAGAGCTTTTCCTTCGGAAATTTTGGGATAATCCTTTAGAATATTCATTGTTTTTCAATTAATTTGATAAATTTCAGTTTTATTTTTTGCATTTCTGGGGAAATTTTCACTTTTTTCCGCTGCTCACTGATGCGCTGACGTCGACGTCATGCAATCACTTGGCAGCCGCTGCTTTGTAGAGCTGCGCCACAATTCATATTAAGCACATTTTGAAAGTCAGGTTTTTATTTTAAATTTTTAAAATGTTGCAAATATTTTCGTCAACGTATATGCACAAGTTGTATTATCGTTTCATTGTTAAAAATTTTTTAATTTAAAATATTTATTTTTCGCCTTCGTCGTTGTCGACTCGTCGTCGTCATGAATTTTTCTTTTCTTTTGTAACTCTGTCTGCTGTTTTTCACTTTACTTTATTTAGTGTACAACCTGCTAGATTGTTGCAAAATTAATTAATTTTAACGTTTTTCGATTTATTTGAGATTTTTCTTAATTATTTTCACTGCCGTTTTGCAAAGTTCAAACTTTTCTTTTCTTTAACACACGACGTACGAACTCTTTACGAACATAAAGAAAAAAAAATGCGAGTAAAAAAGCAAGTAGTTCGCGATGGCTGTTGCGCGCAGCGTTGCCACTGAGAATTATTCTTTCATGCAAGCTTTTTCCAAAATTCTGCGTAAGCCATTTGTATCTGATCAACATTTGTACAATAAAGACAGTATTTGATTGCATTTAATGTGCATGCTAACATCAAATGTTCCACAAAATATATTTGTATATTATGAATCATTAAACACAACGTACGTGTTGACAAAGGAAAGGCGTTTTTTTTATTGGAAAAGTCTCAAAAACTTGGAAAACTTTTTCCTAAAATGTTTCCATACTGGAGTCTTTAGAGAAACTTATCTCGATTGGCAGTAATAAATTCTACTATGTGGTAATGAGTTCATAGATAACAAAATTGAAAAATTTCAAATTTAAGGGCAACATTGGTATTCATTGGGAAGCGTGTTCGAATATTTCATAGCCAGTTAAATAACTTGCTTTGCACTCTTCGGATTTTGAGTTTCCCATAGCTCATTCTAAGCTAACGTGTTTCGACTGAGCTTGAGCTTATCACACTTTGCTCACAATTTGCATGTACGAAAACTGAAACCATTTCACATTTCAAAAAAAGATCTACAAAATTTGGCAATTAAGCACAGTACGGCATCGCTGGTTGAAGGTTTCGTCATTATTGTAGGTATGCAATGCGTACGGCTGCGCTGCGGCTGCGGCAGCCATCAGTGTTGCAGATCCACCAAAAATTAACTAATGTCATGTTTATCGACTCTGAATTTGTAGTGTCAAATGTCGGTTTTGTACAACAACAACTTTAGTTTCGCAGTGTTGCAGTTTCAGATGGGTAGTAAATGCCTAAAATCACCAAAAAAAGTTGATAAAATGTTTCTTGTAGTTAAAAACACAGCTTATAGAGATGACTAGAATATGCATAGACTAATTTCACCTACCCAAAAATTTGAACGAAAAACCTATCAGGTGCTTAAGGTGTGAGAAATACTACTAGAAGGCATTCCATGTAAAGGAGTAGACCTATACAGCTTCTTTTGACATTACCTTAAGAAGTAGCCAAAATAAGTTAAGAGTTAATATAGGTGAGGGATAAAAATATACCTTCCGTCGCAGGGAGAATAGTAGGCCGGTTTCGATGACCTTTCGAAGAAAAACGGAAAAATTGTATTTTCAGTTTGACACATTCTATATGCAATAAAATTTCTTTGAACTAATTGAGAACTGTAAAAACAAACAAATCATGAAAACGAAAATTGAGAGCAGATTTTGTCGCTTTTAGTTAAGGCCCTTATATTGAAAGAAGGCCTGCAAGGATGTCCAATATAGCAAGCGTTACAATAGTAATTTGGAGTTATTTCAATTTTGGCCCTAATATCGTAAGTAATAAAAATAGAGATCAGATCTTCAGAAAACCGAAAAGTTTCGATAGTTTTCATACTACTTAGCTGGCTGCTCGAGTTCCATATTTTTATTTTTAGAAACGTGATCTCTTAGCCTTAAATATTCATACAAAATAAGCATTTTCAGTACTTTCATCTCAGCTTTCTCAGGCTCAGATTTCTAAAAGAATGCCTTTTTTTATATAAAAACTAGAATATGCAAGTTTTTCGCAAACTTAAAAAACATTCATGTAAAATAATCCTTAAAGTGAAACTTGCATGAACATTTTCAGCATTCAGCAGCATTCCACTCCAGTATTGGGAATTTTTGAAAATCACAATGTTAATTGTCAGTAATGAATGAAAAACGCACATAATACTTCCAAAACCAAATTTATTTTTCTTAATTCGAAGCACCATTTATTCACTTCTCAAACTCCACTTACAGTCTTTATCCAATCACGTACAGAAGCAACACGAGAGTAAACACCCGGGAAATTTGGCTTAGCGCAACCATATCCCCATGAAACAACACCTACTAAAACGCCATCCTGTACCAGCGGACCACCTGAATCACCTTGACAGGCATCTTTACCACCTTTAGAAAGTCCAGCACAAATCATACGATCGGTTACACCACCATAAATAGCATAAGCCGTATTGCATTGCTGTTGGTTCACCTTGGGAACCGTGACACTACGCAACGCTGCTGTAGATTCCTCGGAATTTTGTGTGTTTCCCCAACCAGAGACAGTTAAGGGAGTGCCATCGGCAACATCTTCATTTACCGATGGTAACTTCACAATACCACTGATGACACTGGTACTGTCGTAATCTTTAAGTTCCACAATCGAAAAATCGTAATCAATATTGGTAGGATTGTATTGTGCATGAGGATGTATACGTTGTGCGTTAACTAGCAATCCCCCCTTGGCAGAGAGTGTAGAGCCAATGCGCACTTGAATGCTGGACGCAGTAGCACCATCAGTGCAGTGAGCTGCAGTTAGCACAATTTTTTTAGCAATCAAGGAACCGCCACAGAAATGATAACTGCGTTGTAATGAAACCTGGTAGGGTATTTCAGATATTTCAATAGGGTTTCCACCCACAATGCGACCATCTAGACGTGGTCGTCGCTGTGAAACGATGACAGCGGAATATACGCCAGAGAAGCTGATAGCCAATAGGAGTAGAATTACTAGTTGCGAAGTTTGTGGAAGTGACTGCATTTTGTCAATGCTTTCTTTAACTGATTGCGATCAAACTAAAAGTTGGGTTTTTATACTTGAGTTACAAACAAAGCAGCAAAGCTCTTAAGTGGCCATCCTTGGGATTTCAGATTTATGGTAGCGAATTTGACATCGATAAGCAAGGTCGTTTCATAGTCCGATTATCGACATTGGAAGACGCGTTTAAATGAAGTATGATAGAATAGTTTACAATTAGATAACGTTAATGATTTACAATTGGAACTGAATACGAGTACAATAGCTGCTCCGGTTTAGTTCTATAAAATAGTAAGATATAAAAAAAAACAAATTGTATAGATATGAAGTCTCAGGGTTACGATTTTTTTTATTTTATTTGGTCAATGAAATAAAAGATTTGGTAAACGGATATATGGAACGTTTACTGGAAGACTGTCATAACTAAAAAAAATTTTTTTTCTTCCTACTAATGACATAATATTCTCACGCTCAAGAGCTTATAAAAATTGTTTATTTATATTAAGAACATTAAGTATGAAAATAGCAATTATTATTTTGATCATTTTGGCAAGAATATAAAGAACTGTAGATGTTTTAATCGTACCTTAGATACAATGTACTTAATGATACTTATACATTTTGCTGTACAATTTATTATCTACTAATCCAAATAAACTTTATCAAATTCTAATTAGTATTAAACTAAAATCGAGCATAGATAAAGTAGCAAAAGTGGATCAATGTAAGTCAATAACACTGCCGCCACTTAATACCAACGTCAATCTGTAAGCAATAACAATAAAATGTATATCATTATTTTGTACAATGATGTTTTACGTTTTAACATTATAACGATTAAGTGTTTCATAAACATTTTGTAAATTCTATGTGCTTTTAAAATTTTTATTATTTCAACTTAATCCATGTAAGAAATTTATTATTTGATGGCATATTAAGTGACTGCTTTAATTTTAATCCATTATTTGCAGCAACACGCTCAAGATCAACGATATCACGAACACCCCATTCCGGATTTCGTGTTTTAAGTGATAAGTTAAATTGCACATTACTTTCAGGCGTAAGAACACCTTTGAGCGCATAAGGACCGTAGGTGAAAAGTGTACCTTTCGGTTTAAGCAGCTGACCAGCAGCTCGGAAAAGTCCTAAAGTGCATTCCCATTTGCTGATGTGCATCATATTACAGTTTAGCATATAATCATAGTAATTACGTCGTAGTTCCGTGCAAGATTCCCAATTAAGAATGTCCACAAAAAGTGGATCGAGTATATTTTTTGTTGGACATTCTGCTACATAGGCCCGAATACTGTCAAAAGTAATGGGATCAAATTCTGTAGGCTGAAATGTAATGTTGGTATGAAGTGGTGCCAGATAACCAACATGTTGCCCAGTGCCGGAGGCGATTTCTAGCAATTGTAGATTGTTGGTAGAGTGGTCAACTTGACTGCGTAGTGCATCAGCGATAGGTTGTGAATTCCGATCAGCAGAAGGGTGTGTACGCTTGGGAGCGATTGGATTGCTTGTGGTGTTAAGTTTTAAGATGGCAGCAGGAGCAGCAGTAGGAAGGCAAAATGTTGATTTTGTTGTGATGAAGAAAGTTTTAAAAAGTTGAGTAGAAATATTTCTTTTAAAATTTGCGAATTTTTAAATCATTCAGTTGGTAACAAGTTTAAAAAATACTTACTTCATGCTGTTGCTGCAGTTGAATTTGCAAAAAACGAAAAAAGCTTCCTAGAAATTCAAATGTTTATATCTTGAAATTTATTACAAAACTAATAAAAAAATCAATATGATGCAAATGAAACGTCATAGATATGTCAAATTTGTACTATTCACCATGGATTTTCAAACACTGAAAGCGTATACATTCACCATCTACGAGATTCACAATAGATGTCTTAAGCCCATTAGGCAGCGGGCTGGAAGTGACAAATTAGCCAAGACAAAGCTTCTTAGGCATTTTAATTGTTTGGGAGGTGCCACACCCTCTTTGTCCAATCCTGCCCACATAAAAATGTAACATTACGGAGGGGAAAGGATTCTGATATATCAAATCAGGAGTGCACGCTAATGCTCCGTGAGCAAGAGACAATTATTATCTTAAAAGAAAGTTGAACTATGTGGCTTTTTTTGGAAGTACTTAACCTTCTATTGCACAAATTAATAAAACCGCTTCCGGTTCAGAATTAGAAGCATCTCAAATTAGCAATATGAATTCATTTTTAAATATAAATTAAAGATATAAAGAGAGAGAGATAGAGAGAGAAAAAGAAAGAGAAAGATTTGAAAAAAAAAACAACAAAACAGAAGACAATTGCACAAATACAAATGCAATTACATGCAATGCATACATGCGTAACGACAACAACATCGTAGCACAATGCAGCCATTTATGCAATCTCCAGAGCTGCAAAATTTTATATACAGGAATTTTTAAGAAGAAGCAGGTGGATAGATCAGCAAGGCTTATCCAATTTTTTTTTAAATTTGCAATAGTTTCGGTAGAATGCAGCGATCTGACAGACACTATATAAAGGTTGGCAAAAGTTTCAAATCGCTCCAGTAGCTTTCGAGTTACTAAGTGGGACAACATCTCTATGTATGTATTATACTTACGAGAAAATTCAGGAACAAATTCATTGTAATAATTACTACTTATTTCAAAAAACTCTATTAAGAACGTATGAACCAAAACAAATCATTTCAAATAAAACATGATTACAGAAACCATCATCTAATGAAAGAGAATTTTAGCGGAGAGTTTTAACTTCTGATTAGAAATTTATTATAAGTCTTTTTTTTTCATTTTCATATTAAATATTTCAAAATTTTCGTATTCCAATATAATACGAATTAAGTTTTGCAGAAAACATTTCGAAAAGAAAAGCATTTCTGTACAGCGCTGATACTGAGCATGTTGTTGCAGCTTTGCCGGCCTGCCAGTTCATGGCATAATGCGATGACGTAGAGATTTGTTACTACCAGCAACAACAGCAATAACGATGACAACAACATCAGTGTTGCATTTAAATTTTGCATTTCTACTGCCGACATATTTGCTGGTACTGTTACTCCTAATGCAATTGCAAATTCCTTTTGCGTAGCTGATGCAACTCCTTCTGCGTATTTGTTGTTTATATTAGTGTTGTTGTTGTGGAAGAGAAATTTAATTCTTCAGCGTGATTTGCTGAAATGATTTTATTTTGTAGTTGCCACCATAAAAAATTAAAATTTTCAATCTCATTTGTTTTTTTTGTACAATTGAAAAAAACATTAAATACTTATTGGTTTATACCAGCTTTTAGGATGAGGTATGTTGATGATAGCGGTCTTCTAGCGTGTGTGCTAAGCCGCCACTTTAAAAGCAGTGGCAAATATACGGAATTTTTCGGGGTCAAATCCCACTCCGAGTAAAGCGACTAAACTGGTACTCAATTTTATGAAGGTTTGGAGAATTTTAATCAGAGAAAATCCTGTGAGTGCCATCGCTTATAGGGTGAATTAATTCTGTTCTTTCATTTGGAATACGCAGAAGGGGAGTGACACATAAAACAAAATTCTTATATATTCTTGATTAGCGTGGTCAGCGTCAACTGCAGAGTTGATCTAGCCATTTTCGATGGTTGATATTTAAGCAGGTTACATAAGCGATTGTACACATGGTATTGAAAAAACATTTTTTGTAAAATTTTGTTTATTGACCAAAAAAAAAAAAAAAGGTCGTAACTTCGAAAGTAGTGAAAAGTAGCGCATTTCAACCAAAAGTAGTACGTTTCAAGTGAAAAGTAGCAAAGCCTTGCAAAAGTAGCACTTTTGCTACTTTAGTATGCCATCTGGTAGCCCTACATATAAGGGGTAAGCTCAGGAACATCCATCCATGTTAAAATAAAGTGAACAGAAGCCCCCTTCACTCAGGTTTGTAATGTATGACACTCTTCGTCAGTACTTCCGTGCGGCTGTGAAACAGTGCCTTGACATAAAATTTTACATGATTCTATCGGTTACTATAAGCTTTCACTCGAAAAAAAATGTGTCAATTTGCACCATTTAACGTGACGTTCTCAATTTAATGCCAAATATTTTTACAAGTCATAAAAGCTAAATGAGATTAGCTATTAAGTGTGTAATAAACACACACTGGACCAAAAGTTGTAGTTATAAATAGGTGTGACCAGTTACGGATTTATAGTAAGGGACATTAGGCACAGGCCTAGGGTATCAGCGCGGAAGGGATCACCAGATATTTAAATTTTGACATAAAATTATATGTTTTATTATAAATTCTATTTTAGCTTTTGTTTCTAAGCAGCTTGAAATATTTAATTAAGCTCTTTTAGCCTTTTTTTTTTAAAGTGGTCTAGCTTTTTTTTCAAAATAATTGTGGCAACACTGCTTGTAGCCTTGTCACTTAACTCTTTTTTGGGCTTTTTTGAGAAAATATTTGAAATTTGCGTTCTGCCGATCATGGTTACTGCACTGAAAAATAATGCCTCTTTCTCTTTTATTTTCGAGTTCAGCAAATGTGAAACAATACGTAATAATTTTGTCAACAATACTAGGGCACCATTTTCTTCAAAAACCTAGGGCACCAACAATTTAAATCCGGCCCTGAGTGTGACACTTGTCATAAGAGAATTTTTTTTTGTGAAAACTTAAATTTAAATTTTAGGGTTTCTCATTCAATCGATCTTTGCTAGCCACAATAAAACATCGAAAAATTAAAATTTTTTCTAACATCATGTTAATTTTCGTTTTACTTTATACAAAAAATTAAAAAAGGAAACAAATAAATAAAAAAAAGGTTTCAATAAAAAGAGAAAAAACTAAAAATATAAATCAATACTTTTTTGCATTTTTAATACGCAAAGGCTTTGACCATCACAGCGGCCAAAACTGTAGACAACATAGTAAACATATTGATGGAGAAACTGCCGGCGGAGCTTGTGATCTTATTACAGAGATCACCACTACACTCTTGACATCTTTGCTTGGACCATGCACTGTAAGTAGCGTTCAATGTAAGAGTACAAGGGTTGGTCTCACGATAAGTACAGCCCGCGTAGGTCAAATTTGATTGAGTGCCTGCAAAAAAAAAAGTTTAAAAAATATTATTAAAATTTTAGAAAATATTTTGGTATGATGCTATTGCACTTACTGTGTGTGTAATTATGGATGAAACAATTGAAATTGTCGCTGATTAACGTTCGCACATTAACGAAATATGTGTTAAGATGAACACTTGTAGCATTTGCATGGTCCCGATTGCAGTTGACATTACTGGGGCCTCTGCTGCATTCCTCGGGTGTCTTACAGCTGTAGCATTGCAAAGAGTCACCTGTGTAATAGAAAAATTGTAAAATTGTTGTTAATTTTAAGCAAAATAGAGCAAAAGAAAATAATATCTAAGATTGCATTAGCATTTGTGAACTTGCAGGTATAAAGTTTCACTAAAGGCATTGCCGAATACTGTCCTCAGGAACGAAGAAAGAACGGGCTTATGTATCATATAAATTAATAATTATGAAGTAAGAACACAAGTCAATTTAAATCGATTTCTTTCACAATTTATTAAGTCTGGCTGAATTTTCAAAAACAGGGAAAAAATATAGAACGCCTTAAAAAGGAGAAGTTTAAATGTGTTTGAGAAAAATTAAGTTCCATACTAAAAACAAATTTTGTTTCAAATTGCACCTAAGTAATCTCACGGCAGTGTAGAGATTAAGATTCTAAAATGTAGGGAACATGTCTAATATTTATGTCATTGGACTTCATTTTAGTTTTATTAGCTCTCTTGTAAACCAATGCTCTAATTAAGAACTGTTTAAGGAAAAACTTAAGTAAATTTTCTAGCTTAACTTCAACAATTTGCGTTCAAAACTAAAAAAATTTTACAATTGCACTTCGAAATTGTTAAAATTTGACAATTGATAAAATTTGATAAAAACTTTCGGAAACAATTTTTGAATCCGACTGGCTATCAGTTATTCTGCTTCAAAGTTTCGGTTCCTCAGCACAATTTAGGTTTCAACATTTTTAAAGTCTATAGCTCAAAAACTAAGATGGACACTTAAAAAATTTATTTAACTTATTTGATTTGGTATATCGAAATCTATAAGATTCAAAGTTTAAATATTAACAAATGCACTTTGCTGGCCATTAGTTGAAAAGCTGCCTTAATGTATCGAAAAGCAAATGAAATACAAATATTTTTCTTGTGAAGAACTGCGAAAAACTTGTTTTTTTTTCGATCTGAAACACATTTTCACTACGCAATTGCTTACCAGAAAAACGTTTTTTTCCTATAAGTCAACGTGGCGTATGAGTGACATATGTATGAAAATTTATATTCCTTGCATAATAAAAATGGAAGTGATTTTTAATTGACTTGAACTTTTGTTAGATCAATTTAATAAAAAAAAAGTAATCCACATAGTTCAAAAACAGTATGATTGTTATGTAGTAGCGCGACGAATATGAATTAGTGGAACATTTTTAAGTTTTTGATTTACTCTGAGAAGTCGCGATTCGGCAGGAAATAAATGAAGACATTAAGCTGCAATACATACTGCAATGGCTCCAATTTTTTGGCCAAAAAACAGGCCAATAGCTCACAAAATGACCCATACATTTATTTATATACATATGTTGACTTATTTTCCTGACTTAGAAGTAGTCCTGAAATAGTTTTGAATGAATGAAGCCAGAACTTTTTGAAGGATTTTTTTTTCTAAAACTTTGCATGCACAGCTTTGTTTTTAATTTCAATTATTTTTAAACTTTTTTCGTTTTAAATTATATATCCGATTTGATGTATGCATTTTCTATCGCGTTCATTGTATTGCCATGCCATAAGTCATTCCACACCACACTACTCGCTTTTCACCTCACCTAATTGCACATATAGAAATGCGATGAGCACTGCAGCTAAAATACATTTTCCGTACATTTTCCTTTTTAAATAAAATTTAATTTAAATTTTAGAACAATTTAATTTCTAAATTTTTGTATATAACCTTATTATACACAAGCACGTTACTATTGCAATGTACACTTTCGACTGTGCTGAAACTTGTTTGTTTTCACTTTTATACGGTAAAGCCAGTGCATCGATAAGATATATGGGGCGTAGCTCTTGAAAGAGCTACAATTAATCTTTAAGGTTGTTAAGTATTACAGTATGTTTGGGTATTGCGAAATATGAAGTTAATGTGGAATGTAGTGCATGCGAACTTTACATTTTTTTTGGCTTATGTATACAGTGGTGCCGCTTCAAAGTTTTGATACTTTGAGAGTCATGTTCTATTTTTTTTTGGAATATGAACCCTTCTATGTTTTTCCTTAAATATAATTGATTAACTGGTCTGTACAAAATCATTCATTAAGACCTTAGCAAAAAAAAAGTCGAAAGTCGTCTGGTATTATTTTTGCAGAAGCAGTAGTAACGTATATAATCAGAAGTGGTTTTGCACGCGCACGTCCCATTGTTGTTTTTCAATGAAATTATTCTCTTAACATCTCATTCTATCTTTTCTCTTCAAATGTAATAAAAAAAAAAACAATTGAAAGTGAGTTTGTTCTATGAACTTCGCAGCCTAATACAAACGGTACAAATAAGAAAAACAACAACAACAATATAGAATTCAAGCAGCAGCAGAAGCTTAAGCAACGAAAAATCAATCAACAATTTTTATCTGAGGTTTTTCAAAAACTTAATCCTAAGCAAAGAATATTTAACTTTAAAAAATAAACAAATTAAGTATGGAATAATTTTTTTTAGGACAAATATATAGTTTTAAAAAAGAAATTATTAATATTGGCTCAGTATATTTTCGGCCAAAGTGTTACAAACCATTCTTAGAGAAGCAATTTTATATAAATAGCATAGATGTGGCAGCTCATTTTTATCGTTAGTTCCAAGTCATAAGCGAAAATTAACAAAATTTACTTCCGTGGTAACCTCGTATTGAATGAAGTTTCGTTTTTTACGAGACTGGGTGAGAAACTATCGAAAATTGGAGAGCATACGAGTTCTCATTGATTTCGCTAAGCAAACATTTTTTTAGCACCCTGTTTTAGAAAAATTTGTGTCACTTAAGTACCCGCATGAAATCAATTTGTGTAAAAATATCACATCATCTAAGTTACCTATCATAGGGTACTACAATTTAACAATATCGCGTTATGACTTCAAACGCCTTTTAGATTTTATCTCAGAGTTTTATCAACTGATTAGTTTACTTTACTCTTCGTCCGCCGTATATACTTACTTTAATGGAAAAATTTACTGCTCGGAAGGGGAATTTATTAAACATATATAATCTTGAATTTAGAGTTAAGCAATATCTCCAATTGATTATCAATTCTGAAGCACAATTTAAAAATAATCTTTATAACTTTTTTTGTTGTGAGTTGATGAATCAAATGAGTCAACTTCTGTTTTGCAGAAAAACGCTGTTGAAGATTTCATAAACAGAAAGCAATAAGATTGGATTCTTCATTAAAGTCATATTTTTTAAAACTTATCACAAAATGTGCAAAAGATAAGAATGTAACAGAGAAACTTTGAATAAATGAAAGCCTTTTCTGTATGTATCTACGAAATATCGAGAACAATTAAAATATGAGAAAATTAACTTTTGTGATACTTTTGTAAATAGCGAAATAAATTATTCATTAGCTAGATTTTTATTAGAGGTCTGCATGAGTGCACTGGATCATCGTATAAACTTCCGAATTCAACAGACTTTGAGTACTTGAACTTATAGAATATTTTATTTGCGATTTATTTGCAAATGCAGCACTCACCTCTCCTGCTTAGTGTTTCAATTTGATTTGATTTTTGGTTTTTGTGCACAAGGGCTCGATGTACTCGCAACGTGGCGACTGTTTTGATGGTCGTTTCGAGTGCACTCTTGCAGATCTCTTATTATTATTCTAACGACCAGGGGTGTTGACGTGTATATTGATAAATTTAAAGTTATAGCCGTTGAACTAGGTCGTAAACTGTCAAGAAAATAAAAATGATACCTTCATGTATGTAGATTAGGTTCGTGTAGTACCATAAAATAAAAAGTGGAGGAAAATATTAACACCTCCAACGTGATTCACAAGGCACAGGTGTAGCAGAAATGTAAAGGTAAAATAGAAATTATTTTTAGCGATATGCACAGATCTACAACTATACGTAACTCATCACGGCGCACACTGATTTGCCACTTCCAGTAGGTCCTACGAGAATGATTGAAGAGTATGTAGGTGTAGCTAACATCAACATGCTGTGCTTTTCTGCAGCATACTATGAGCTAACTATTTGCACCAAAATAAGTTATAAAAATTAATCCAAAACGATGCCCATAAGCATGGTACCTCCTTAAATAATATTTTCGATATTTTTACTTTATATTATATAAAAGGTGGAAAAAATTAAGATCAATCAAAACACCTGAAAGTTATAGAATATACTGACATGGCTGCGATTCGAGTTCTTTAACCTTGATGCCTTCGCTGGACTTTGTACTACACAGAAAAGTATCAGTCATACTTAACATCAATAAAAAAAATTATCATTTTGTTTTAATTTAATAATTTTAGTTTTTTGTTTTTGAACTGCCCCGTCGTGTGGTGATATCATTAGCTGTGTTTTATTGGGTTTGGTTAAACTAACATTTCATACAAATGCGTGAACCAGTTCAATTTCCAGTTCAATAGGTTGAACTTTTTTGCCTTTGCTAAGGTTTGAAGCATCATAGACACAAACCTAAAATAATCAAAAATATATGGCAACTGTGCTGGAATTTTGAAGAAGCGTTCTAAAGTAACGCGAGGTTGTGCATCCAGTCAGTGCTAGGCCGAAAAATTAAAATAGAAACACATAATAAAAATAAAAACAGTGATGAAACAACAGAGAACGAAAAGAAAACTTTGGTATTAGCGTCTGCGACATTATAAAAACAGTTTGATATGATTTGACAGCAATAATTTGAAACAAAAAAAATTATGTACTGATACATGAGGCCCCTTACTGCGCTAGGCTCCGTTCAACCACACGACCATAACGCCGGCTCTGGTTTTGAAATAGAATTTCTGTCAAACACTGTCATGCCACCTGTTGGGCAAATGCAGAATTATAAAAGGTTAAACTTATGCGTTTTATTCACTTTTATGTTTAACCAAAGCGAATTAAACGCGGCTATTAATCATTAATATGATAATTCATCACTAAATTTAAAATCATATTTGTCGTCTATATTTTTAAGCCCTTAGTATTCAGCGGCAATGCTGCTGTCATGTATTCTAATATATGATTATGATAAAATGCCTAATTAAATGTTTGCTAATAGCTACTTTTTATGCGATAATTGTTTTGTGTTTTGCCACATTTATGATGGCAGCCTTTAGACCAAACGTGAAGTGTTGACGTTAACTT
This sequence comes from Tricholauxania praeusta, assembly GCA_949775025.1. Classification (NCBI taxonomy): domain Eukaryota; kingdom Metazoa; phylum Arthropoda; class Insecta; order Diptera; family Lauxaniidae; genus Tricholauxania; species Tricholauxania praeusta. The sequence continues at coordinate 128,588,520 of OX459030.1, read as the reverse complement.
TTTTCTAGACCTCTATCAATATTTGGTTTCCAGATAATAAAAAGCTTATCTGCTCGCACATTGTTTGTTCCTCATTTGTTTTATTTGAAGAAAAACAAAAACGAACGCTTTTTATGAGAGACTTAAAAAATTAATTATTTAGTTATATGTATTGAGATTTATGTTTATAACAGTCATAAAATGTGTTTGTTGTTAAGTTATTTTGGTATCAGTGAAAATGTCGCTGCAATGGTCATTGTTTAATTTTAAGGCGCTACTGAGTGAGTCAGAGCAAAGTGGCTTTTGCGCGTTACTTCTTTTTTAAATTTTTTCAAAATATCGCTTATCACAAAGCTACCAAAAATTATCAAGACAACTTTTCGATCTAAAGAACGCATATTCTGGTTTGAACGAAAATCAAGAATGAGAAAAAATCGTTAATAATTTTATTAACATAAATATTTATTTCCACAAAAGCGTTTTACTCATGAATGCTAACACTCTTATTAGATACTAATAAATTTAGTCACAGCTCTAACTTATTTTTGCAACAAAATAAATAAAGTACCAAAACTTTAAACTATTTTGGAGAGTATCCGTTTGAAAGAATGAAAGATAGATAAAAATCAGAGCTTACATGACAGAAATGTGTCTTTTTTAGCATTATTTTAGACACTGTCGTGCTACGTTCTTACACAACGTTGAAAGTAAACAAAATTCGCGCAGCCAACGCACAGCGGCTGGGGAGACAACATAGGGGATATTTTCAGAATTTACGTGTAAATCGTGTTACCACTGTTGAAACTAGCCCCACAATCCCCTACTTAAATTCATTATATGATTTATCATAGCTTGTTTATTTATTATCAATAACATAATCGTCAACGCTGTTCTTTTACAAGTCGGTATCGAAAAAACATATGGTACCTTCTACGATGATGAAAACAATAATAGTAATCAAAACATTTGATGTTTACACCTGCTAAATTGCACTTGGCCAGCCATATACCAAACTGTTGACAAAAGTTCATTTGAATTTAAGTAAATATCTATTCACACGGTGAGCTGGAGGTAAGTGTAAATGTGACAATATGTCAACAAAAACGATGTGCGTCATCTTGTTCCTTGTTGCCTAACGTAGTGATGTTCAAATTCGTTACTTAAACGTCGACTGCGAGCTGCCTTGAGCAAATGAGTTTCGCGCAAGTATGTGTATAAATGTGTGTAGAAACACCAAAATACCAAATTTCATCAAAATCGGTCCATTAGATTACCAGTAAAACGTTTTTTCCTGTTAGAGGCTCTCAAAACATATATCTTTACTCACAATTCAATCTATCTCCATACCAAATTTCATCAAATTAAGTGTAGCGGCTCACCCGTGAAAGAATTTTTTCAGAGCTGTGTCACGCCTCCTTAAGGAACTTAAAGTTTTTAATAATCTTTCTTAGGGTTCAATCTATCCCGAAACTAAATTTCATTAAAATCGGTTCATTAGCTAAGCCGTGGAAACGTTTTTCTTGTTAGGGGCGTGGCATCGCTCACTCGAAACAATTATATTTACTCAAGGTTCAATCTATCTCCATACCAAATTTCATCAAAAACGGTTAGGCGGTTCAGCTGTGACAACGTTTTTCCGATTAGGAGCGATGCCACGCCTTCTAGATGGACTTATAGTTCTAATCACCATTCTTAGGGCTAAATTTATCTCCCAATCAATTTTGATAAATTTATTAGTAATAGTCCAAGTTTACTGAAAATCCGCCAAATGTACTGAAAATTCGTCCATTGTACTGGAAGTACTGAAAATTCGTCCATTGTACCGGAAGTACTAAAAATTTGGCGAATGTACTAAAAAAAGTACAAATATACCGAAAACAGCGTGGCAAAAAAATGCCCTGTATTTTATAAATTCAAACAATTGTTCAACAGTTAGTTTTTCTCTTCCCGTCTTAGTTGCGATAAGGTGGCAACGCACTCAACTGTCACTTTTTAGTATTAATTTAATTTTGCAAATTGCGTGTTTATAGTATTGCTTGAATTTAATTTTGCATTTTCTTTAGAAATATCCAAAAAAAACTTTATAAAGTATTGAAATCGATGTATTCGCGAGCTTTTTGTGATTGATTTAATAAAAGATTGCGATGAAATTCTGTGAAAATACCAAAATATTTGAAGCGGCACCGTCGGCTGAGCCGCCAGTGAAAGTGCAGTGTTTTGTGTTTTTATTGTAAATTAAAGGTTTAATTTTATTGAAAATATCTTCATTTCATGAACAAGTGAAAGATATGCTTAAATTTAAGTTTATATTTCGAAACCTTAGTGAGTGCTTTTTATTAAAAATCATTCCTTGGAAATGGTTTCATAGTGTGAGTGCATTGCAGTCGTCGCCTTCTTTATTTTTTTTCCATTACCCAATTGATTTTTGAATATTTTGCTGCGGAATCGCGCATAGGGTGTAGCAGTTTAAGGCTTAAATGGGTAAGCAATTAATTTTGTTTCTTATTATGTATTTATTTCAAATATTTAGAAGGGGTAAGGTGGTAAAGCTCCTCTACAACCGAAAAAAACTACCGGTAGATATTATGAAAAAACTCCTGATCCCGGACTAACAGTCCATAGCGAACCTAACGCACGCAGTCTGCCACCTCCAGCGGGATCTGGAGGGAAGAGAATTGTTCAAGTGTTGAAATAGAGAATTAGTTTTTATAATGATCGATATGGTTGGTTGGAAGTGGTTGAAGTAACTTTCCTCAAAATCGTTATAATTTTTGATGGTCAAAATATGGATACTTGAAATGACATTTTTGAAGCCTGTGTCATAGTTTTTGAGATTTATGGCCAACGTTTAAATTAAAAACTATTTTTTTTTATCCAAAAATACGATTATGTTATTAAACTATAATTTTATTAACGTTTTAAAAAGCTCGGCTTAAGTTTAGTTAAGGGACAATCCTTTCTTTTTCCTTAAACCAACATTTTTTACGTAGTTTTTGATTCTAAAAAAGAATATGTAATCGTAAATAGTCGCTTGGAGATGTAAACCCTAAACCGCGGCCGAAGGCTGCCCACTTATCCTAACTCTTATATAGAATTACTGTAGCTAGCGAAGCAAGTGTTGGATATAAATAGACTGAGTCGCAACCGAAGGCCGCCACGTAGCCGGTGCTGGACATTTAGGAGATGTCACCCCTGAGCCGCGGTCAAAGGCCGCCCACTTACCCTAACTTTTATGCAGCACTACTGTGGCAAGCGAAGCCGGTGTTGGATACTCTATAGTCTTAATCGATTTTCTGGCAATAAAAAAAACCAATGAAGGAGGCTTTAGTGCGCTTAAATATAATTTGTTGTTATAGTTTTAGTTGTTCTTGTTGCTGTTGTTGTTGTAGTAATTGTCCATAAATACATTGTTTTCAAAACAAAATTAAAAGAATTAATTTTTTATTTTCCGGTGAAAAATGGGTGTATATAAGAAAATTTGGTACAAGTCACACATCATTTTAAAGGAAACAAATTAGGCTTTCATAAAGTCTTTAAAAATATATATGTTAACAATATACTTTCTGGAAAAAATAACGATTTTATGAAAAAAATGGTCAACATATTACAAAAATCGATTTTATGAAAAAATGGTCAACATTTTACAAAAATCGTCATATATCGAAAATTGTAGAACAAATACAAAATATTGGGAAGTCAATTTTATACCTTATCAAATTATCCTTCATATAATATACATTTTTTGGAAATTTATCCAGAGGTTCTAAACTTATATTGGTTTCAACAAAAGCTATATCCGCAAATTTTGATGGCTATATCTCCAAAACTAGAACCGAGCGACACTTTTTTTGCACATTTATTATTTATTTTTAAAAAGCTACTTCCCCTAAAATAAAAAAAAAACGGTATGCCTTGGTTGAATAAAATTGGCAGTCAGCTAAAAACCAATTGCCTTGGATTAAATGACGATTCATGAGGGTCCGAAATATTCTAACTTGTGAACTGATGTAAATGCTCAGAAAAATGTCTGTTGTCCGTCGAAAATTTGTCTTGCAAACGTCGAACATAATTAAACTTTGTAACATTCCATAAGCGCTTCGCTTCGTTTCCGAGTTTACTAAATTATGTAAATGTTTTTAAAAATCAGTCAAACGATTATACTTTTCATATTTTTTAAAGCGAAAATGTACTAAGCGAAGTATGTACAAATGTATTGAATATGCTATCACTGTCTCACACAGCATAATTATTAGTGCAGCTTGAGAGGCACTGACAAGAACTTAACAGTCATTTTTGACAGCTTAAAAAGATTTAAATTTAAAGCGAGAGCATCATTCACAATAACAGCGGATTGAGTGACTTTAGCAGCACGCATCGGAACCACCATTACCGCAAGGAAAATAAGAAGTGTTGCCATTTTGTTAAAGTCGGGGCCATATGATGAATGAATAAATAGGGTATTGTTTATAAATAAAAAATTAAACTGCAATAAAGATTTCAGAATAAAAACTTTTAACATTAAAAATTCTTAAAAAAACATCACATTTTGACTTTTTTACGGCATACGCGCATCAAAATTTATTACCATAAGTAAACATACTGGTCATTTCATAAATATGAATTGAGAAAAACAAATAGTAACTAAACAAGTGGTCGCCCACTATAGTGACACAACAAAAAATACGTTTTGGTATTGAGAAACTGACATAAAAATAACTATTTTTTTGTCAAAAAAATCATGGTATCATGTTGCTTTATCCCTATCTCTATGTCTTCCTTAGAATTCAATATACCTACATACTTATCTCCATAAAAACCTTCAACATAATCAGTCGATTAGTTTAGCTAGGAAAACATATTTTTCTGTTTAGGACATGGTGCAATCCACTTAAAAACAAAAATCGGTGGCGTTGTCCGTTCACTTTAAAACATAATTCAACTCATGATTCCATCTATTTCTTTACCAAATTTCATCAAAACCAATCCATTAGGTTACCAGTAATCCACAATTCAATCTATCTCCATGCCAAATTTCATCAAATTCGGCTTAGCGCCTCAGCCGTGAAAGTATTTCTTCTCATTAAGGGCTGTGTCACGCCCCGTTAAAAAAGTTTTTAATAATCTTTCTTAGGGTTCACTCCATCTCGAAATTAAATTTAATCAAAATCGGTTCATTAGTTTAGCGGTGGAAACGGTTTTCTTGTTAGGGGCGTGTAACCACTCTTAGGCCTAAATTTATCTCTAAATCAAGTTTGATTAATTTATTAGAAATAGTGCAAATGTACTGAAAATTCGTCCATTGTGCCGAAAGTACTAAAAATTTGGCTAATGTACTGAAAAAAGTACAAATGTACCGAAAACACCGTTACTGATGCAAATCCGTGACAAAAATATTCCCTGTATTTTATAAATTCCAACAATTGCACAACACTAAGTTTTTTCTCTTCCCGTTAAGAAAAAACTTACTGTCATAGTTGCATATGGTGGCAACGCACTCAACTGTCACTCCTTAGTTTTAATTAATTCGCAAATTGCGTGCGTATTTCTTAAATTTAATTTTGCATTTTCTTCAAAAATATCAAAAAAAAAAACTTCGAAAAGTATTGAAATCGATGTATTCACGAGGTTCTTGTGATTAATTTAATAAAAGATTGCAATGAAAGTCTTTGAAAATGCCAAAATATTTGAAGCGGCACCGTCAGCTGAGCCGCCAGTGAAAGTGCAGTGTTTTGTGTTTTTATTGAAAATTAAAGGGCTAATTATATTAAAAATATCTTCATTTCATGAAAAAATGCAAAATGTGTTAAAAATTAAGTTTCTATTTCGAAATATTAGCGAGTGTTGTTCCTTTGTTTGTTTTCATTCAATTCATTCTTTGGAAATGGTTTCATAGTGTGAGTGTAGCTTTTGCAGTCGCTGCTACAGCGCAGCATCTGCTGCATTTATTTATTGCAGTGCTTTGAAAGTATTTTGATGCGGAGTTTTGGGCAGTGCTTTGTAAGCTTTTTCTAAGGTTCTCATTGGTAAGTGTCTTCGTTTTAATTATTTCTCTAGTCACAAAAAATAACATCTTAAGGTCAACATCAGAAAAAATTTAAACTTTTGCCGCTATTGTTTTACATTAAGTAAGGTCTTATAAAAATGTTTCTATTATATATGAGCCCATTGCTGTTGAAAACTTGCTTGCAAAAATATCCTTTCCTTCATTTTTTTATATATTATGTGGGAAAGATTGGTATTTGGGTATTTTTGTCTTGGGTTAAAACATATAAGTTCGAATGATTTTCAAAAACAGAAGAGATTAACATTCAAAACGGTGTTTTTCTAGTAACTTGAAAACTATAAATTAGTTATGTGTCAAAATTTTTAAAATTTCTGAAATGAACATTACCAAATTAATGGAAATTGATACCCATTTTGAATAAAAAGCTTTAACTACATCCTACCTTTTTGTGGGAGGTAGACGTATACGTTAGCGAATTTCTTTAATATTCACAATTTTTTGTTGTCTTAATCTAAAAACATTTGTACCAAATTCCAAGAGTCCAGCGCTATTATTACTATTTATGATCAACGTTTCTTGTTTTTCTACAATAACTTGGAGACCTTAAGACCAATTCTTAACATTTTTGTAATGAGCAATGCCAAGCTAATGGATCTTTATATCAATTTTGAAGAAAATGCTTCAAGTACATCCCACTTTTGTATGGGATATAGGCGTAATATTCACATATATTTGTTTTTTAACCTAAGACTCATCTGTACCTAATTTGAAAAGTATAGCGCTATTATTACTACTTATGTATATCCGTCGTTGCATACAAACTCATTGACTGTGCGGTGATATAATTAACAAAATAATTTTGTACTAAAATTTAATTAATTTCATGGTCTAAATTGAATTATTTTTATAAAAATGTAATTTTAAAATAACAATTAATAGCAGTTGCAATTTAGAAAAAAATAATTTTTTTGAAAAAAACCCTGCTCAAGCACTTGTAAAAACAAGCGAAAAAAATACTTTATAATAAAGCTTACACAGCATGTTAATATACTTGGAACAGTACTACGTTTAAAGATTTTCTATTAAAAAATTCTAGCCTTGGAAAGTTCCTAACTCAGTTGTTTAAACCTTGCCTACGCAAACTGATACACATTAAATTTTTAAGATCGTCAAGCGTAAATTCGTTAGGTATTTCATGTTGATTCCTGCACTAAAGCTGTTATGACTGAAGCATATAGTCCGTTTGATTCTAATCACTTGATAATTGCGCAAATATTGACAAATATTTTTAATCTACATTCGATTCGATATTTTAATTAAAGTACCCCACTTAGCGACAAAATGTTGCTACTGCAGATAAGTCGCTTGTGCTATATTTTCGAAATACCACCGAAATATAAATTATATCATTTTGTCATTTCAATTGATAACAAGGTAATTGAGATAAATATGCATGTAGATGTGGTGAATATCGTTGAGTAACGATTTTGAGTACATGCATACCTTTATGATTACAAAAAAACATGAAAGATTATTTTCAATAAACTGATTAAATGAAACAAATCTAGAACATTTTAGATGCATTGTAGAAAATGTAGTTTTTTCCTCTAATAAACATATATGTACAAATAATGCGTGTATTGTGAAGCCTATATTTCATTTAATTTTCCAACTCAATAGCTGCTAATACATTATGTTTTTTTTTACGTTTACTGGCGTTCTTCCCATACCTCCAAGAATGTCAGTTTTGCGCATCATCGTATGTGACATAAAATTTACATTTTGTGTCAACAATTTTAACAATTTTAAATGCTATTCAATGACTTTACATAAAAGAAAAAATTTGAAAAATGTCACAAAAATTGCTCTCAAGTATATTAAACCAAAAGTAGGCAACAATGGTAAATTTAATAAATATTCAAAATAACAACAACACACGACAATATAAAATATATTAGTGAAATAGTGTTTGTTGCCTCATGGTTGTCGTGTGACATGTGACAACAAATTTTACATTCCGCATGTGTTGCAGGTAAGAAAAGAAATTCCGAAATGAGTATATCTCATATTTTGCATTTTGCATTTAAGTGGATGTTACAGCACTTAAGGGTGGTGTGAAATGCGAAATTTTATGCCGCGACAATAATGAGCGAAAGCCTCTTAACTTGCTGAGGATTTCTGTTCGTACGGACGGATCGCTCCTCCTGAAGTATTTCGTCAGAGACCTATTAAGAGCATTTGTGCTCAGCGTTGGGGAAATGTAATTGTGTTTTGCAATTTTTAGTACAAAGTTCATCACAGAGAGAGTTGTACCCATTCGTATTTAAGATGATTGCCACTTAAGAGTGGGCAGTAAACAAAAATTTATTATTCTCTTGAACTATGCCAGCTTAAAACGGCTTAAGTAATCCTTAAAACAAACATATCCAACCACGTGGAAGTCAAGCACTACTTGTTTTCGTTTTAACTAAGTTGCACTTTTTCGATGCCTTCCAACTTCACTTCACACGCTAAAATAGGTCTCGATAACTGACTGATACACATAGTTAGTTACAAATCTAATTTAGCCCTAAAGCATAGTCTTTTAATGAGTGAGCACAAGCTGAAATTTTATATGACACGAACGTTTGCTTTCCGTTGAAACTTTGCGATATAATTCAAAAATATCACAGCCAGCATTTTATGAAATTTCCGATCACATTTGAGTCTTTTTCGAGTCCTCTGTCTGATTAAAATGGTTATAAATGCGCTCATTTTCTGATCATAAATGATACTTTTGTAAGGAGAAAATTGTACTCTTTCCGCGACTCTCCTTGAAAAGTCGCTTATGAGCCACTTTTCTGATTAGTTTCGACTCATTTTCGAGTCATATTTCTAATAATTTGCGAGTCTTTTTCGAGTCATATTTTGGTCATATTTCTTATCATTTGCGAGTCATATGACTTAAACTTTTTCGCATTCACGTTCTTTCACATGTCCTCGCCGTTCTTTTCATCATCAGTCCTATATCTATAATTTTACTTATTGTAAAAGTATTTATATACATATTATCTTCTTGTTGTAAAGTTATTGTGAACTACAAAACAGAACGCAATTTTAAATACAAATTTTCAAGAATAAGTTCTAAAGTCACATTCGAATCATTACGTAAATCAAAAAGTGATAATATTGTTACTGTTTTCCTGTGCAATCAGTTTTAGATCATTGTGTTTATCGAAATGTGATTTTTGAAATTTTGTTTTATTATTTTTTCTCAGTTATTACTTATAATCACTTTTTGGTCATAAATAGTAGTCAAAAATATCTCGTATGGGTGATTTGAGAAAAAATGATCATCTAAATACTAGGTGGGATATCCCACAGCACAACATTTCTTTGAATTTTATTTTAAATTTGCTATAGCAGCACTTTAAGTAAAAAAATTATACATTTTCTTATGTTTTTTAAACTGATACTCGCAGATATGACAATCCAGCAGATAACCATCATCATAGTCATCTTCATAGCAGTCGACATTTGTAACAAAAAAAAATAAAAATACATGACAGTGATAGGGAATACGTAAACTGAACTCATACCTACACACACACACTTTCACATTACATCACATATACAGTATGAAAACAAATACAAACAAAAAACTAGCATAGCACACAAGTTGACAGATACATTTCGCGTTAGCTTATGGTTGGATATAAAGATCAGTTTGCTTTTAGCCTCATTCCTCCTTGCTTGAGAAGATGAAGAGTGGAAATGGAAAAAAAAGAAACACAAAAAATTGAAATAAACAATATGCGACAAAAAAATGCACACACACATACATAGACATAAGACAAAACAATACACATACACACATATGTATGCAAGGTAGAAACATTGAAACACAAGCTAAAGCTTCTGAAACTAAAACTGAAATTCCCAGTCATTGAGTTAATTTTCTAGTCACGTATCCTTTTTAATCCTGACAAGAATATTATTTCCATAAAATTCTCTTCGTGTGCGCTCTGCTCAGCGTTTAATGCGAGGTTTTGGTTACATTTCAGTTGACAGCAGCAGTAGATGCCGCTGTTGAAGAATTTGTCCCCGGTTGTTGTTGGTTTCACATTTGCCAAGCTTTTGAATAGGAAATATTTTGTATGTCAGTGGTAAGATTGGTAGAACTGCAAATAAAAATGGTAAAACTTTTTTTTGTGGCCACTGTAAAAAAGAAAAAGAATATGATAATACTTTTGAAAAGAAAAACCCTAAGATTTTTAATTTGTTAAAAAGTTTTGTTAATGTAATGAAAAAAGTTATGGTTTTTCAGTTTAATATTGAATTGTTTAAAATAGAACACATGTAAATTATTGCGGTGTAAAATATCAAATATCTTTTTTTCCAAATCCTTGTTCGTAAAAAAAAGTAGTAATACTAAAGATATAATGTTCCTACAAATTTAGCTCTTTTTCTTAACGTTATGAAGTAGAGCCAACATGACAAGGCGAAATGTCAAAAGTGGACACTCTTTGGTTCGAGGAAACAAAATATCAGTTTTAGTTTTTGTTCAAATCAATTGAACTTTTTTAGTAATTTTTTTGATTTTTTACACTAAATGTAAGACTATCTAAATATATCCCATTATTTCGATAACATCATCTTTAGTTTTGAAAGATTGTTAGTTAGAAAAATAATTCAACAAAATGCACTTTGGTCACTGCACTATAAATTGTAAATGTGCACATATGTAGCACTAACGTAACATTCGAACTTTGGCCTAAATATTGAGAATTTACAAATTGCCTTTACGATTCATGTGATGTGCAGGCATACACATTTTTACTTTTGAAATTTATGTTTGAAGCACTTGAACAATACAAAGTTCTCGAAAAGATCTAACGAATAAAACATGCAGTATAGCTAAACATTACATAACAATTTTATGTATGCATATACCCACAAGCGTTGCCGTACTTCACAATTTTTAAGGAAAAAATTTAATGTAAATTTAATGCATAACTCCAACGAAATATTAAAAAAAGTGCTGCATGTTAACTCAACCCATTTAACTTCTGCCACTTTTAATAATTTTAATTAGTTTTTTCCAAACTAAACGTCAGAAAACTTTTGAACTTAACTGTAACTTTCACGAAACTGGCATCAAATACGTATCACGGTTACCAGCTTACAATAGGCGGAGAGCCGGTTGTAGAAAAGTTACGTGTATAAGATTACAGAATAGGATGTACAGGAAAGGCAGTAATGTACTTTGATGAAACTAACCTACCAGGGTTACCTTGCAAAAGCCTGTTCCTATGGCCGAAAAATGCCGACTTTGAGCCGATTTTTTTTTAATAAAAAGCGTATAAGATTACAGCTTGAAATGTATGTCAAATAAAAGAGCTTGGTGAGCCTAAACATAATATATAGGGTTGCCTTGGCAAATCCTATCCTAAACAAGGGTTGCTATTCATTTGTTGGGACATTTTTTTAGAAAAAAGCTTATGATTTAAGATTCTAGCTTAAAATGTATTTCAAATAATAGTGCTTGAAGAGCCTAAATGGAATTTATCATGTTGTTCTCGCGTCCCTAGCCCTTTTTTATGGCTCATTTTCGGAACTCTCCCATTTGAGTATAGCTCGAAAAAGTAAAAAATTATTACTTTTGCAAGGAAAACACAAACCTGTATCATCCGATACCAACTAGTTTTCTGCTTTGATAAGTTAAAAGGTCCTAAGCCCAAATTTTTTGAACACTTTCTTATAGCGTTATCGAATTGGTCTAAAAATTTCAGCTTTTCTGACATTTTCTACAAAATTCTGTATTTTGGAGATAGGAGTTTATGTTAAAGAGTCTTAAATAAAATTTCAAAATAGCCAACTATCAAATTCAAAGGATTTCATAATGTCAAAAATAATTCCAAAGCAGTTATAATTTACAGAAGAATATTTGCACAAGTAAATATAATTTTATTTGATGGAATAAATTCGAATAAATGTTTTTAATTGCTTTCATAAGCCGTGTTTTATTCGTTTTGGTAAAACCAAAATCTCATCAATTTCTAGATCAATTAATTCAACTTTTTTTGTCTTTGCTAAAGTTTGAAGCTCACTGCATTAGATATAGACACAAACCTAAAATAATCAAAAATATATGGCAACTTTGCTGGAATTTTCAAAAAAACTTCCTTAGGTCACGCGAGGCCTTGTGCACCCAGTCAGTGCTAGTCCCAAATATTAAAACAGAAACACATAATAAAAATTAAAACAGTGATGAAACAACAGAAAACGAAGAGAAAACTTTGGTATTAGCGTCTGCGACCAGCGCTGCCACTTTGCTACTATCGTAGCAAATTTGCTACACTTAAGCAAAAAATAACACATTTGCGACTTTGCTACCCACTCTCATCAAATGTATCAATTTTGCTACATTTTTCCCATTTCCATATAATTTTGTATTATTCATATAATTTTTCTTACTTTTTATCCTGCAATTTTTTAATTAAACACATTTTCCAATTTATTGGCAACTCTGTATCAGCACTAGCTGAATTGTGAACTAAACAAAGTTTTCATGATTTCTAATGCCAGTTACTTTTCAAAAAAATTGCTTGCTTTGCCACACAGCAGTGAAGAGCGAATTTTTTGAGACCTCAATTTAATAAAAAAAGTAACTCCAACAAAATAGATACCATAGATTTTATAATGGCTGCAAAATGTTTGATCTCAAACTTAATCTCACTTTATGGATGCCTTAAATAGATTATAATCAGATGAATTATATAATATGTTTATGAACTATTAAGCCCAATTTCCATGTGATCTTATCTTATCTTATCCCATGTCATTGATATCAAATCAAATTTTTGTAGGAAAGAAAAAACATGCGAACAGAACCTAATGCGCTTGGAGAATGCGAGAGTGAATAGCATATATTTGCTGTTTTCATAGCATGTGATGTCCTCCCTGATATTTGATAAGATAAGATAAGATCACATGGAAATTGGGCCTTATATTTATTCTTAATTATGTGAATTGTAATTTGTTAATCAGATTTAGGTTATGTACTGTTGCACCATTCTGAATTTCAATGTGATATTTTCGTTTTATAAAAAAGTTTATGTTTAGTTTACTGTTCAATAAACGATAGTTCAGCCAATTCTTGACTTTTGCTACGCTGCTCGCCGTTTTGCTACGTAATTTTGCTACAAAAATTTTATCCAAAGTGGCAGCACTGTCTGCGACACTATAAAAATAGTTTGAAATGATTTGATAGCAATAATTTGAAAAAAATAGAAAAAATTATGTGCTGATACATGAGGCCCCTTACCGTGCTAGGCTCCATTCAACCACACGACCATAAAGCCGGCTCTGATTTTAAAATAGAATTTCTGTCAAATACTTTCATGCTACCTGTTGGTCAAATGCAGAGTTATAAAAGGTTAAACTTATGCGTTTTATTCACTTTTAGGTTTAACCAAAGCGAATAAAACACGGCTATAGAAAATAAATACATTTTGTTGTATGCTCTCAAAATGGCTCTGCTTTTTATCTCTTTTATGCTTCAATCTAAAAATCCTGATTTATTAGAATATTCATCTGGCAACGCTGCTACCTACTATGATAGTCATATGGTATGTGCATTGCATATTTTTAGGCATATTTTAGACTTACAGTCATCATAAACGGTGATTTTTTAGTGCAAGGATTTTAAATTGAAATGAAACAGAAATATGTTTGAATTGTATTTTTCTAAAAGATTATTTTAGAATTTATTGCATAAAAATTATTTCTGGCATATGTCCACCGCAAAATTGAATTTTAGCTAAATTCATATGTGTTTTACTTAAAATTTAAGTTCCATTGCACAAAAAAAAAATCACCCTTTGCACTTTGGTCAGCTATACTACGCACATATTCTCTTGTGTTAGTTCTTCATTGCCAAGATTGCAAAATGTTGCTTAAATACAGGTTATAGGGTAATATCATATTTCCTATAAATCATTTGAAAAATTGGTTTAATTACAAAATATTTGCATGTGAAAAACTATTTTATTTATGCTACTAATAATAAAATAGTTTTGACAAATATTTATTGCTGTTACCTTGGGAAAAATTTATGGAATTTTAACAGTTTCTGAAACCTTTCAATATGCTATCGTATGTAAAGTGTAAAAACTGTTTAATGTTTAAGCTGCTTAGGCAACATTTTTGAGATTTTAACTTGGGAAAAAACAATCATCTCACTGATGGCTAATATTGTTAACTACTTTAGTTTGTTTCTTGAGCATTTTAAATATTTTTATTTTTTTTTTGAATCACCACCGATTTTTACTATGTTTTAGTTGATGTTATAATTTATTTTCTGATAACTAAGTCAGACTATGGGCAACATTTTATGATAAGAATCAATTTGCTGAGGTATTCAAGCTTATGTCGTTTTTAGGTTTCATTTTTCATGTAGGACTTTAAGAGTCTCATCTCAAATTTGTTGTTGTGATACGATTCAATTTATTACTTTCTTTATACATTTATTTATAACCATTTTGTAAGTAATTTACATAAAATTTTTAATATTTTTTAAGTGCTAAATTATTTGTGTATTAAAGAATGCATATAAAATTGCATTGAAAATGTAAACTTGCATTATTACTATCCATATTTCACACATACTTACAAATGAGCTATTCAATACCAATATGGGAATACAGACAACACACAAATTTATGCAGTTACACAGATGACATGCAATGACAGCTGCTTACGGTTTTAAATTACAACGCCCAAGCCATCGACCTAAAAATATTTGAGTATCCACAAATATGACGCGAATTAAAACTCAAAAACATACTCATAGCATGTGTGTATATTAGCAGGTGTACCATTGCAAAGAAGTAGTAGCGACAGTGCCGGAATTATATTTTTTTGAATTGTAGGCTCAGAAATATTTTCTGCCCTCACCATAAAAACTTTTCCTGGCATAACGTCGGTGAAGAGAAAAATTATTACCATCAAAATCACTCCAAAATTGATTGCAAAATGTGGAAGTTGAAGACCAGAGTTAGTAGACTTAAACCAAAATCTAAAAAATAAACAGACGAGAGAAAAACTTAAAAAAAAAGATTTTCGCTTTGGTGATTTTTTTAATTTTTATGAATTTTATTTGATTTTATTTTTTCATATAAATGTTGTGCTTATTAGTTAATCCAACCTTGAAACCTCGGAAATTTCATTGCTTCTTGACAATTTGATTGCCCGAATAATTTCATTGTTTTTTTTTTTGAGATTGAGATTTTTTACATAATCAAAAATATTTTTAAAAAATCATAATAAATTGAAATTTTTTTGATATGAGAATGTGCACTCTAAAGTCTAGAAGTCTAATTAAAGACAGTAATTTAGGCAACATAACCAAATTCTATATAAATTTTCGGACAATCTCAGAATTTCGATAGAAATGCATAACACCTCCCATACAAGAGAAATCTACAATATACTGATGGAATTACTTAAACCAAATTCGGAAGGGTATTATGAATATTTTTTTTAGCACCAGACACAAACTGTCTGTGGTTGTATTTCCATAACAGGGCGTGTCACTTCCCATAAACAAATAATTTAAAACTCTATTGTGAAGAAGTTTTTTAAGATTATGCACCAAAATTCTAGATAAATCCTAGAAATAATTCAGTCAAGTGTTACAAAAAAAGTGAGCATATTTCGAGAAGAAGGCGTTACACATCCCATACATTAAAAAACTTAAAATTGCTATAATGAAAGTCTTTCGACAATTCAATATAAGTCCTCGTTTTCTTCGTCCCGATATGGGTTTTTTCGAATTGCGTCGTGAAAACTTTCATCGTATTTTCGAAATTTCTGCTTGCATTCCTTAAGTCTTTACGTAAGTTTTCATTAGTAAATCAAATTTATATAAAGTGGCATTCTCAAGTCAAGTTTTCAGGTAGAAATATAATCAATTCCTTTTAACAGAAAACTAAATTTTCAAATTGCAATACTTATTCAAATGTCGTTGATGGTCTTACGATCTTTTAGACACAGGCTGTTGTCATTTCTTAGATAACTTATTATTGATATGGTTTGTATTACTGTTGGCTACAAAAATGATAAATTCAAATAATTCTAGATAAAAAATTATTGAAAATATGCAAAAAATTACATAGACATGACTACAATATTAAAATGATATCACTTTGCTGCATAGTTGGGTTTTCTAAAATGCTATCAATTCATTAAATAACGATAAAATTGTGGTGGATTCCAGCAATTTTTGTGCTTGGTGGAATGCTTTTTTCAAGAGCATCATTAGTTGTTGATAAACATCGATTTCTATGGTTTTGCATTTGCTCATCATCACATAACTTAAGAAATTACATTTTAACTAAAAAAAAAAAAAATCAAATTAAAAAAGAAAATAAATTAAAACTATGAAAAAACTTGCGCCGAATCAACCCTGTCACTGTGGAGTCGTTCCTTTGCTACAGAGCCCGCCGGCATGGGCATGAGTACACTTACACTATATTACACAGTATTTATTGATGAATAGCACAATAAAACGAAAGGATGAAATTGATGCCGCCTGCAGTTCACTATTTGCACAAAAAATTGAAAATATTAAAATGGAAATATTGAAACACAAAGAAAGTCTATGGAATAATTGAATAGTATGTGAAATTGAAAAGTAGTAAATTAAATATTTTAGAAGGCATTCATCAGCGGTTCTTTACATAAGAGTTTTTCTTTTTTTTTTTTGGAGAGTTAAAGTTCAGCTATAAAAATAATTAATTGCTATGACTACAGAGTACAAATTTTTATGGTATCTGAGTCATAATATTATTTTCTTAATTGAATAATATAATATTTTATACAATCTGCCAAATAAAAGCAACCTAAGTACTTATCTAATCGTATTTCCTTTGATCATATAACGAGTAATCAGGAAATATGCACATAGCTTCGACGCAAATATATCCACACACACACACACACACACACATACATACAATAGTACGAGTATAGAATACAATATCAACTATAATTGCACATAGACGAATTTCGATGTCGCTGCTGTTTCTGCTGCACTCACAAATATTTGTTCAATGAAAGTGGCTTTAAAAATGTATGAAGTGATTCCATTACAGATATCACTGATTTTACTTTTGTTTTTGTAACGTAGAGTGTGCAACACACTAAAAATAACATTAGCAGCAGCAACAACAACAAGATTTAAAAATCGCCTTGAAGTTCAATTACAGTCTTTTGTACATTTTGTGCGAAGTTCATGTTCAGCATGGAATCGAATTGAGTGGGAGCAAAATCAATGCAGACACAACATACATTCAGATACTCTTTCCATTTGGCATAGAGTAGGAAATATACAAATGATAATTTTTAAAAACAAATCTTAGGAGATGCCTAATCTATAACTGCTTTTTGTTTCCTCAGTCCCGCGCAATATCTATTCAGCTTATAAGACCAAAGTATTTGCGTCCTCAAATAAAGAAAACTTCATCAAAATCAAAACTGAATTTTTGCCCAGAAAAAAAAAAACAGGCCTTGTATTATTTCCCAAACCGTAAAAATTTTATCAGAAATAACATCCAAAGTCATTGATTTTTTACAGATTTTTATGGCAACAAAATTTCCCCCAGTTTTAATCGAAAAAAATTTTTATAGTAATAATATTCAAAAACTTTTTCCCAAAAAAACTATGCAATACTATAAAATTTTTGGTTATTTTTAAAAAATTTATTTTGGATAATTTTTTCTTCACAATATTGTGCAAAAAACCAAAACAGAAATGTTATCAAACCATTTTGTTTAAGATTTTAACCATTTTTCTTTAAAAAAAGTTACGTGAAAAAATAATATAGACCAAGGATTTTTGGTGGCTAATAATAAATGCTCATTTTTTTCATTAACAAAATAAGCAAATTAATCAAAAAATAATGCATATTTTATCGAACATTTTTGGTGATTTTTATCTGATTAATATTTCAACCGAAATTTCTTACCAAAGTTTCTCACAAATATTAAAAGAAACATTATAATTTTTTTTTGTTTTTTTTTAAACTATGTATTTTCCTTAAAAAAATGCTCAAAAAGATAAAATCAAATGAAATAAATAACTCTTTGGAAATTGATATCATACTGGTATTTTTGAACCATCTTGAATTGAAAAATTTAAAAAAAAAAAATGTCAAACTTCCAGATAGCGAATGCGCACGGGACCAGAAAAAAAATTCGTTATATAGAAAATTCGCTATATACATAGATATGATTTTTTTTTTATTATTTGCTTAAAGAAGTCAGTGGCTTGGATTACACTCTTCTATTTTTCATTCCATCTTCCAATACATTAAGTGAAGCATACACAATGTGTATTACACATTAGTCCGTACGTTGCTTCAAAAATCTTCAGAAAGTTTCGAAATTCGTCAAATGATGTAAACATTTGTCCTAATGTAGGAATCACCTTATCAGCAGTGGCCAGTTCTTCTTCATCGTTATTGGAATCTGTAATTGTAGAAGTAACGTTTGTTGTTTTATGTTATGGATAATGCCTTGGTTCATAGGCTGAGGCAACGAAATCATGTTGGAAGGGAAATAAAAAAGCTCAATACTTTGCAGTTTATCTTTTACATCTTGAGGATCCCAAACTCCCTAGCAATATCTTTCTTTTTTGTAGCGCCTTCCTCAACTTTTTTTTCTTCAACTGCGACATCCTAACAGAAAATTATTTGAAAAAATTAGCTTTAAGGAGATCAAAAACGCATATAAGAAAATTCGTTGTAAGGAAATCCAAGTACACTGAAAATAGAACGAGAAAGCTGTGTACTTGAACTCAGTTCGTAGTAGGGAGAACTTCGTTGCAAAGAAGTTCGTTATAAGGAAGTTTGACTGTACAAAAAACAATATGGAATATTAGCCGAGTCTGATTCGCTTTGGCTAAGCCTAAAAGTGAATAAAACGCATAAGCTTAACTTTTTATAATTCTGCATTTGACCATCAGGTGGCATGACAGTGTTTGTCAGAAACTCTATTTAAAAATCAGAGCCGGCTTTATGGTCATGTGGTTGAACGGGGCCTAGCGCAGTAAGGGGCCTCATGTATCAATACATAATTTTTTTTTCAAATTATTGCTATCAAATCATTTGAAACAATTTTTATAGTGTCACAGGTGCTAAAACCAAAGTTTTCTTTTCGTTTTCTGTTGTTTCATCACTGTTTTTATTTTTATTATGTATTTCTTTTTTAATATTTGGGCCTAGCACTGACTAGGTGCACAAGGCCTCGCGTGACCTAAGAACGCATCTTCAAAATTCCAGCAAAATTGTCATATATTTGGTTTGTGTCTACAGCTAATGCAATGAGCTTCAAACTTTAGCAAAGACAAAAAAAGTTGAATCAATTGAACTAGAAATTGAGGTGGCTCACGCATTTTGGTGAAATTTCGGTTTAACCAAAACCAATAAAACGTGACTATTAATTGCAAAAAAAAAAAAAATCGTCAGTCAAATATCGATCCTTTGAAATATCGGATTTTTTGAAAAAAATAAATAATAGCATCTTTTATATAGAAAAAGTTTATGGAGTTTTGTTTTTATTAATATTTGCTTTGTTTTTCTTTTTAAAAATTTTCCAAAAACTAAAATAGCAGCAAATGTACGTAAAATTATCCAAAGTCTTATTGCCTAGCAAAAAAAAATATTGCCCAAAAAATTTTTATGAATGAGAACTTGTCGCCAAAATTATTTCTTCGATGCTTGAAACTTTCATTGTTAGTGAAACTTATTTCGTGTTAATAATGAAGTTTTCAGTGCTTTATTATATTTTTAGGATAATTTAAACAATTTGAAATATTATGCCATTTCAACATAATTTTGAATTTTTGTTTCGGTCGATTTTTCATTCTTTTTTGTGGCGATAGTGCTTAAGCAGATTCTACAAAGAAGCTGGAAATCTGAAAAAGATTACATCTAGTTTTTTGCTAGTCATCTTATGAATGATTTTCTGCTAGGATGCTAGAACTGTAAGTATACTTGACCACACTGGTAACAATAATGCAATTTACAACTAAACCCTTTAAGCTGCGACTAAAACGTTACCTGACGTTTTCAGTAGTTAAAGCAGCTGATAAGTGCAACGTAGAGAGAAAACAGATGCTTCAAGTTCCACTTAAAGCGCGATTATAGATAGCTAAGTTTAATGCTCATTTATGGCATTAAAATTGCATTTCTCTGTAATACGCTACTAAACGTTGTAGTAAAAGTTTTCTTTGTGTGAACATATGTATTGGAAGTTATGAAAAAAGTTTATGCTGAAGTTAACTGACGGAACTGCAACTCTTACGCTTATATGCAATGCTTCTTCGATTGTTGTATTTGTTTTTTTTTGTATACACCCAACTAAGACATCAATTGACCTTTATTCGTATGATACAAAATATCATTACGAAACTTTAATTTTCGTTGCCTTTGTCCTTGCAGTAGTTTACACTTTCATTTTTCTACTCTTTCGCCAACAAAGAAAACAAGTCACTCTTAAAACTTTTCATGGACAATAAAAGTTTGTACCATATTTTTGCGCCAATATTTGAATTTATTGCATTAAAAAATCCATTCAGTAACATAAAGAATAGACTACTCTTATAACAAAAGGAAAAAAACTAAAACTAAACTGTCTCAACGAAACGAACCACACCGCACAGCACAGTCCCCTTAATAAAGTTTTTTGCAACATGCAACATTTGCACATACTTTCAAAGCCATAAATTCAAATTTTATCATGATTAACTTAACAAACTGCAAATATTTCGAATATTTCCTTGCACCCCACCCCGTACAAAAGAATTTCCGTTGACCATAATAATTTTTGAGAGTGTTTTTTTATTTATTCTTTGTAATTTAACCATTCTTCACAACTGTTACTGCTGTGGAACAGTGAATAAATAAGAACTTTGAATGTTTGGTGTGATTTTTGAGCTTCCGAAATTCATTAACATAAAATAAGAGTTCACTTATATACAGGGCTCAGAATATGAAGCTTATCATTTGGTGTATTATTTGGCATTTCTTTGGCTTAATGGAAATCGTTAACTCCAATACGCTTCTGCTTTACGTTAAAATGTGTCATTAAATAA
Source organism: Tricholauxania praeusta (assembly GCA_949775025.1). NCBI lineage: Eukaryota > Metazoa > Arthropoda > Insecta > Diptera > Lauxaniidae > Tricholauxania > Tricholauxania praeusta. The sequence continues at coordinate 128,567,401 of OX459030.1, read as the reverse complement.
AAAGTTATTTAAATTCAAAATTGACTTAATAGTTTTGATACAACCTACATTTTGATAAAATTCAAGAATTTTTTAATATTACAAAAAAAAAAAAAACTCAATGCTGTCCAAAACGCATTAAGCATTGCCCTCGTGTGCTACTTCTTTCGCTTGCAACGTGCAATACTGGAAAACCACGCTGCCGCTGCTGTTTGTCCTTGCACTTGAGGTGTTAGCAATGCTGCCAAGTTATTTTTCGTTAAGCCCATTTTGTAAGTAGCATACTACTTTTTTCCCCCCTCACATAAATTGCATACCTGACTCTTGTTGCTGCTACTGCTGTTGTTGCCACTTGCCACACTTCATTGGCGAAAAAACCTGTTAACGCCAAGTGCAAATTATTTATGCTTCTTTCATTGTAAGCATTTTGTGTTTATTTCTTTTTGTTTTATTTTTCTATATCGTTGGTTTGTAAAGTTTTACTATATATTTTGTGCAGCAAACAAAACAGCGACACATTGGTACTCATACTCACACACAGACTTCCTTCGTTGTTGCTCAACAACCGGAAGTGAAGTCTTTTGTTTCTATTTCCTTTATTTAATGCAAAGTTTTTCTAGTTGGTTTGTTGTTGTTATTTCCCTTTTACTGCTGTTATTTTGTTTTTTCAACCAAAGTGCCAATTCTTTTCCGCAACACCTTCTTTGGCTATCACATATTTTCACCTGTTTGTGTTGCACAACTGATATTGCATTTTTGTTGTTTTAGATGGTGGCAACACAGCTTCTACCCAATAGGAACTTTTTGTATGGGTGAAGTGATGTTCATGGGTGTATGTTGCTGACATACAATTAAGGTAAAGTCAGTGACGGGGCACATTAAAGTTGTTAATGAAAGTGCCAAAAGTTTCATACCGCGACATACCGAGAATTTACGAAATTTGGATACAAAAAAATTTTTAATTCACTTTTGGTCACAGTTTCCAAATTAAAAGACAGCTTTCACCTATGGCATTGTAAGCGGACAGGCATCTGTGGCAAAGTGGTGTGTATAAGATTCGAAGATAAAATTTTTAAACGAGTTAGATTAGAGAGGTCTTATGGAGTTCCAAGATTTCCGAGGTCAAAGTTCACAGTAAAAAATTTATTTTGCATAAAAAAGGTCATAAGATTTTATAATATACATAAAAACATAATATTCTTCACTTCAATATAAATTCGAAGCCTTTTTTCAACACAATAAATCTAAATTTATTAAAAAAAGGTCCATCTAAGTTTGAAAGTTATTGATCAGTAGCAAAATACCAACTTGTCAGCTCCCCCCTATTACAAAACTGGCTCAAAGGTTGACAAAAAACTTACACCTATATCAAACGACGCTTTCTCTCCAACTATTTGTACCGATTTAATTACTTTCAACTAATAAGGCAACTTAAAGACTTCTTCAAATATTTCGCAATTTTCGGTCCATTTGCTTATATTTTATTAAGCACTAGCTAATCCTCGTGACTTTGTACGCGTAGCCTGTTTTTAATTATGTTATAATCGAAATTACTTACCTTATTTACATCCAAAAGGACGTTAACGCACCAGGTTATAATGATATGGTGCATATTAGTACGAAATATAAGAACCATTAGCTCTAAGTTCCTTCTAAAATTATCAAACTTTCGAACACAACTTTAATAATTTTTCAAATATTTTCTTCCTGAACAAACAGCTTTAATTTCCAGACATTTCAAAATTTTATTCAAAATTTTTAGCAAACAAATTTTTTTTTTAAATTGCCATGGGGACGACAAAAAACAAAGCACATACACTAACTAACACATTCAATTCTCATTCAACGATTTGTTATGTTTAAGTGCTTGTTTCTACGTGTGAAATTAATTTTTTTTAGCAATTTTAAAAGGAATTTTATGACAATTTTAATTGGAGATTGAGACCAAGCGTCTAAGAAATAACCCTAAATAAATTTGATTAAAATTGATCAAGCAGTTTTTGCGTGATACGCGAACATCGAAAACAGCTATCATTTTATTTATATAGATTATCTGGAAAATTATGATCAACAGTAAAACTATACAAACCGATAGATCACGTAAATAGTTCCGTTTTCAAAATTCTCAATTTATGTTGTTAATTCGGTAGATTAAGGAACAAAATATTGGCTTGCAGTATATTTTTGTTGGCCGAGCAAAAAAAAATAAAAAAAGTCCCACAATTTCATAATTTTTATAACTTTTTCTGACTGGGATACTATGTCACTTTAACTTGTTAATTTCAGAATACGCCACCTTAAATCCAAACTAGATTTTAGCATTTTTATTTGAATTTTATTTACTATTTTCTTTAACTCCTTTTCACTTTCTGTATTGTAAACAAATTCGAAGAATTCAGCACTACGTAGATTAAAACTAAAAGATAATGATTTTCGCTTTAGTTGCATATCTACCGGTAATTTTCCTTAAAATCAAGCTAAATAAATAATCGCAATTTTACGTCGAATGTATATTTTTTTAGCGCTTTTACTGCCAGTCGCAGAAATTGTTGAAGTTTTTATTATATGGCGCGTGAGTGCATGTTATTGTTTTTGTATGAGCAAAATCTTATCTTTGAATTGTTTGCTTTGCCATTGAGTGCAAGTTGAAGTTTTCGCTTAGTTTTCACTTTTTTTTTTCTTTTTTTGTGCGTGTTTTGTATTAAGTTTTATTCTATGTATCGCATAATAAATAACCCTTTATTTTAATTGGGCGTAAATTAAAATTTTGTTTTAATTAACGTGCAAATTTTGTTGGTAAGTTTTTAAAGATTTCGTGCTCATTTTCAGTATTTGAATTTTGATATTAACGAAACTTCGTAGATGGTGATGAACTTCGTAGGTGAGATTCTTAGTGTTGGTTAACGTTGTCTAATTTGTTTGAAGGCATACCTTGTGTCTCATAAAATAAAAGAAAAACTTGGCGTTTGACTTATGTAAGACTAAAAGTTAAAAACTGGAATGTTAAGTTTTTTAAAATTTTATTTTTAATATTTCTTATAATTTTTCATGAACGAATAATTCTTTCCGTCTACTCCAAATCTGGTATTATCTTCTTCTGTCATGTTTGGTTTTTGAGATGAACTGGGTTGACTACTTCAAAAACCACTTACTTTTACAATTTTTAAGCAGTTGGACAAAGAAATATCTTTTTAATCTCCGAAAATATAAGAAAATTCATACTGTGGTAACTTTGCAGAAAAGTAATGTTCATCCTCACACTAGTCGTAAATTTTGTACTTTAATCGACCATTTCCATAATTTTCAGCTTATTAGCATTCTTTGGACTATTCCAATACCACAAATTTTTCTAAAAATTTTGACTTATTTTACATTTTTCGATCTTGTCAAGATTTTCTTAATATATCAAAATTTTTGATCTATCCACAAATCAATATTTTCCGACTTGTTTAAAATTTTTAAGCTCTTTCAATATTTTTCAATTGTTCTAAATTTTTCAGCCTCCATCAAGTTTCTCAAAATTTTTTATCACTTGATCGACTTTTTCAGTGTTTCTCAAATACTTAGAATCGAATTTTGCTACATTTTTTAAACTTATGCTACATTTCTGAATAAAAGTTATAGCGTTAAAAATTTTAAATAAATTTTTTCCAATCCTTTTTTGAATCTCATTTAAGATACTAAAAATTAAAACAATTTTATTCAGACATTCTGAAACGGATTTTAAAAATCCCATCGACCTTTGGTAGCAGTCAGTATAACAACTGACGATATAAATGATATTGTGCTATTCAATTTCCCCATAAATGTGCGATTACTTCACAAATACCTTAAAGCAGGAGACTCTGCAAGAATATTTCTAAGCCCTCATATCCTCGAAAAAGAAAGAAACTGAAAAATGGTATAAAGTTAAGGAAATAATGATATTTTAGACATAAATAGTGTGAATTTAAGCAAATTGGCTTGAGTAATAATTGAAATCATAACATACATATTTCTAAGCGCTTACCAACACTGTTTATATAATCAAGTATCTTAAGGAGCATTTAAACGCTTCTTTTTCACCAACGCCAATTGGGTCATATGTGCATTGTTATGTTTCAGCTTTGTTTTTTTTTGCTAAAATAATTGATGCAGTACTTAAAAAAATAAGTTCCTAAGCTTATGGTTAGTGCAGATAAGGAACTGCCAATAGCACATTTGGTGGGTAATAAAAAGTATGTCAGAAATACAGCTGAAACGAAAAAATTATGTAAAGAATGATATAAGATGGTGATAAATTTTCGAAAACTATTCAGAGGATTATTATAGAATGTCATAACGTTGCTGGAAACAATTCAAAAGATAAAAAAATTAAACAAAAAAGGAAAAACAGGTGATTACATTCTGTAGTGTGGTATGTGTTAATGGTGTTCTTTTAAGTTAAAGAAACTTAAACGATAGTGAGAAAAGGTAGTAAAAATTATATTTAGACTAACTTGAAAAGTATCGTTAAAAATTAGATGTATACGAATAGTATAAAAAAAATCAATAAAAGTTGAACAGTATCGAAAAACATAGAAAATGTCGATAAGAGTTGAAAATCATCGAAAAATATCGAAAATAGCGATAGAAGGTTGTTGTTGGATGGGGCTCAACGCAAAATCTTTTGATGTCGCTAGTACATAAGTCTCTATAACAGGTCTGCTTGAGTGTACACGAAAAGGCCATCAAGCCACTCGCGATATGGGAGTCTTGTGCACAAAAACCACAAATCAAATCAAATCGAAACACTAAGCAGGAGAGGTGAGTACTGCACTTGCAAATAAGTCTATATAAATAAAATGATAGCTGTTTTCGATGTTCGCATATCACTCAAAAACTGTTTCATCAATTTCAATCAAATTTATTTAGGGTTATTTCTTAGACGCTTGGTCTCAATCTGCAATAAAAATTGTTATGATATTCCTGTTAAATATCAAAATATTTAAGTTTTAAAATTGCTAAAAAAATTAATTTCACATATAGAAACAAGCATGTAAACATAACAAATCGTTGAATGGGAGTTGAATGTGTAAGTTAGTGTGTGTGCTTTGTTTTTTGTTGTTCCCATGGCAATTTAAAAAAAATAAATTGTTTACTTAAAATTTTGAATAAAATTTTAAAATATCTGAAAATAAAAGCTGTTTGTTTAAGAAAAAAATATTTGAAAAATTATTAAAGTTGTGCTCCAAAATTCAGAAAAATTCATATCTGGAGAACCTAAACTCGGCCCAAATTGAAATACATTGCAAAATGATTGCTAGGATTTTAAATTTTCTCTAAAAAAAAAATCAAAAAAATTAAATACACCCAAATAAGAAAATTTTCGATTTTAAGTTTTAAGTTGCGAAATTTTTTCTTATAACTTAAGAGAAGAACATTTTTAACCCTAGAAAGATAATCATACTGTGACATACGTAAAAGATAATCATACGTAAAATTGACGCATAACTATTTATTTTGTATATCTACATAAATGTGAAATAATAAATAAAACAATTTAAAGATTTAAATTTATTAATTAACGACTGAGATGTCTTTAATGCACAGCAACATGTTCGCACTATAAAGGGAGAGTGAGCAATATTTTGAATATCCATGCGTAAATTTGACGCAGATTATCTTTCTAGGGTTAATACAATAATATGAAAATAGACGTCAAATGCTAACTTTTATGACCCAACAGTTTTTCGACATGACGCGTACTTTTTGAAATAGAAGCGTCCGGAAATCAATGTATTTTTAAAAATTGTGATTTTCAAAAAATCGTATTTTCGAAAACATGCCCCGAATAACTTTTTCCAATAACACGTATCGACTATTTTTTGACAAAGTATCGAAAAAAAATTGTTTTTGAGAAAGCTAAATTTTCAATGTAAAAACGAGGTAGAATGACCCATATAATCTTGTCATCAATAATTCAAAACATTTTGAAAGAGCTGATGAAAAGTTTGAGATTTCCAGAAGGTGATTTTTAGTGGTTTCTGGAATATCGGAAAAGTTTCAGTCATAGAATGTGCCTGCCTCAAATGCAGCAGTAAAATCGTATTTCATATAACGCATGTAAATCACGAATCCTCTTATGATTTTCGTAGAGCGGCTATGTTTTTCTAATTACGGGCATAACATCTTCATTTTCAGGCGGACGATATACCGTCAAATAGATGAAGTAGGTCTGGGAACACGCTCCCCAAAAAATGGGTTGTTGGTTCACACAAGCTAAAATTACCTGACACACCCATTGGTAATATACTTTATAAAATACAAAACAAAAATTTACCAATGAATTTTCAAATTATGAAATATCATAATACGTTCAATAAAATGTATTCAGGTAAAAAATATAATACCACTTCACTTCTTTCTGCCACCATTAATGCTGCAGTGTTGCCATTTATACTCACACAAAGTCGCGCCTCTACCAAAATGCTGCGAAAAAATAACAAGTTTGACACTTTGACAGGCTTTTCGAAAATATTGACAAGTTTTATAATTTAAAGCACTGCGGCAGTATCGTATTCGTTTCGTTGTTTATTTTATTTTGTTTTTTTGTTTTTTTCAATGTTATTATTTTTACTATAAATAAAATCGAATTTCATGACAAATTGAAATAAAAAGTGAAAAACAAAACCATAAACTCCTTTACAGCCACATCCATGAATACCATGACCATTGCGTTTTTATTTCGCGAAATGTCACGCATTATGTGGCAAATTACAATGGCACACAAAAAGTAGAGTATGGGCAGTGAAAGAAACGAAAAGTCACAACTTTAACAGACATAAAGCGCGCGACACAGTAAATGAAAAGAAAAACTTTTTCCTTTGCGGTATTCCTGCCCGTGTGAAAGTTGTGATCAACGTAGGCAACATTGTCGCAAGTGTCACTGTGATACGTAATTGAAAAGCCAAAGTACGTGTTTAACTGAAGAATGTGGGATACTTCTTTTGATTGGAGAAGATAAAAAAAATAAAAAATTTATTTAAAGATTAAAATTTCTTCGCATTATATGTATTTAGTTAGCCGATTTTTTTTTTTTTTTTCTCAAATTGCTAAGCTCAGAAAATTTTGTTAAACAAAAAAACAAAAGTATAATGCAGCCTTAGGCAAAATAAACATTACACTAAAATAAGTTGGTTTTAGCACCGTTGTGTAGAAAGAAATATTTTTCTTTGCCAGACATAATCTAGAAATCTTTGAATTTACTTAGAACTCAAAGAAAGAAAGAAAAAAGAATTTTAGATGCGAAGAAACTTTTAATTCAATTGCTGTCAGTGTTGTCAATGCGCATCGAAAACTTGCAGCTGCTTCACGCTGCTCAGCATTTTAATTATGTTGTTGCAACTTAAAGCGTAGACAGCTTGCAATCTTGAAAAAAAAAACTTCAATAAATAAACTTCACTAAAATCGTTGGCTGCTTATCATTGATACTTATTAGAACAGGGTGGACCGTTGGTGCCGTTGAATTTTAAATTTTTGGGGAGTTTTTAAAGACCACTGTAATGTTAAGAAGCCAGAAATGATTCAGAGAAGTAAACAATAAACTTAACACTCGAGTTATTTGTAACATGAGGCCTCAAAACAGCAAACGTTTTATTGACAGGAGCAAAGAAGGAATGAAAGACCATTTGAATGAAATCGAGGAGTTGAGTAATAAAAGCAGACAGCTGCAATTACGTTTGTCTAAATTAAAAGGAAATTTTTGGTGGTAGCATTTTTTTGTAGTCTTTTTAGTTAGAAAACATGATTAGAAAAATAAATTTTTGATAATAGCTGCCGTTTATGGTAATACTGTGTAAGCATTGGTTATGTCCGTTTGAAGATATATCCAGGTTTCAAGTGAATTTCCCACTATATATTATTATGCACTATGCACTTATTCAGTCCTACGAATTTAAAGTGCCTTAAACAAAATTTGAAGCTAAATTTTTTCATTACATCAAGATTTTGAGATATTTGAGCCTAAACTGCCCAAAATGCCAATTGGGACCATGACCAGCATATTGGTAAACCTTTGATATTGTGATTGAAAGTTATCATTTCTTATGAATTTTTTAATGTTAAATTTAAATCTGTCCGGGTTTCAGATATTTAGCGAATACTGCAATTTTTGTATTTTTTCCATCTTTTTTGGTAGCCTTAAATCCGTAATACTTGAATTAATGACATTCTGCTTACATCGAAATCTTCAAGTTTCGTAAGTTATCCAATCTGTCCCTTTTTGGAACTACACCAAATTAAATGTTAACTTTCTAATAATAACTCGTGGTTTTTGATACCAGTTGCCATCATTCGATTAGCTCATCTTAATTTAAAAAAAAAGTAAGTGCTCTCCCTTGTAAAAAAACTATTAAAGGGGTTATATCCCCCCAATTTTTTGTTCCATTTTTTTAATGGCTTAAATCATGCCAAAACAATCCTATAATCAAAATCTACAACGCCCAAGTACCGATTTAAACTCAAAATTTTTTTAAAATAATTTTTTCCAAAAAGCTTTGATGAAGATTTATAGCATTTTGAAACTTCAAACGCGTTTTTCTCGAAACCATGTTTTCAAAATCGGCAAACAATTGAACTCAAAAAGTTTACACCCGATTGACTTGAAATTTTAAAAGTTTGATTATCTAGTGAAGAACACACGATTAATTAACAAGAAAAATAGTTAAAAACAATTTAAGTCGATTTTTTGGTCGAAAACACGATTTTTTGTTAAAAAAATCGCCATTTCGAAAAAAAAAATTCCAGAAGTACAATCATTTGCACTTCACTAGCAAAACTCATATAATGAAAAAAATTTTTTTTTTGATATAGGTGGAGTTGGTCGAGACTTCTACTGTTCGCCGCGGAAGAACTTTTTGAAAAAGCGGTTCACGGTAATTACTGCACAGCCGCCATTTTGTAAAAAAAAAATATCAATAAACAATTTTTTTCTCTTCTTCAAGAGTTGCTTAATCAATCCAATGTTATATTATTTGTATACTTTTAATCTCAAATGTCCTTTAAAAAAAGTAATTTAAACAGCCTTGTTTTTTAGAGCATGAGGGGGATATAACCCCCTGAAGAAAGAATCGGCAGGCTAGTTTTCTTTTATCCATTCAAAAACAAACTTTGATAAAATATTGAAAAGTTTAAATTTTATAGCAGTTTCAAAAATAAAAACAGCCGTTGATCCACCCTGTAGATAAAAATCGCATCTCACAATAGAAACTGCAACAGCAAATAAAGTTTAATGTAGATTTTCCGAATGCTGTCACATTAACAAATTTAATTTCTATTCACTTATCCTATCCTACACTGCATCCCATTGGAGTTGCACTCAATTAAGCGCTGCCATATTGCCAGATTGACAAACAATTTGGGCAACATATGAAAATCACAATGCGCCACGAGTTGTTCGATTAATCAGTACCGCAAATCAGTCGCTGAAAAACAAAACTTTTACTGTCATTTTTATTGTTGTCATTAGTGCTACACGCAAATGTTGCACCACATTGTTGTCTGATTTCATTTGAGAGTTTTTACTGTCCAAAATATTTTGACATTTTGCTTGCAACATTGGCTCACTTTACAGTGGTGAGCAAAAATGATAGAGGAAATACTTAAAAAAAAAACACTTCCCTTTTTTTGACATATGGAAAGGTTTTAATAAAGGAAAATCATTTAAATTATCTATATACCGTGGGGTTGCAAACCTTTTGGGGGCACCTTACGATAAAAAATACAAAAGTTAGAAACTGGCTTTCTATACAAAACAAAAGGCTCAGAGTTTTAATGATCTCTTGAAAAATTTTTAAATTTTTGAATGCTTTTGCTTACGTGTAAAAACTCTTTAACCATAAACACGACGCCGAAAATTATACATCTTATTTCTTTGTTATTTTCTGCTATGCGAATATTTTACTCATTTTGTTTCTTTGGCACTTTTTGTTTTTCCCAAAAAATAATCATAAAGTTCTATTTGTGTTTTGCCCTCGAGTCTCAAAGTAATTTAACGCTACATTCTTAGGAACTTCAATGCCCACCCACAGCCACACCCAGTAGAGCTGCTAATACCGAAATAAACGCGTCATTTTAAGGAAGAAAAAAGTGTTGCCAACTTTTTTGGGAGGTCAAAACTTACTATTTCTTTTTTTTACTAAAGTATTCTTTGCCCACATAAACACAATTCCAACTCAATTTATCCTACTTTTGCGACAGCTTATGAGCGCTGTATTGCTGGAAAAATGTTCCGTTCCACTTTGTCTGTCCATTCAGTGTTGCTTGGTTCTGTGCGCTTTTATTTGCAAAAATATTTTTATTAAATGTTTTCTTTTTGTTTCATCCCTATCTTCTTTACTGTTAATGAAGATAAAGTTGTAGCTATTTTTGTGTCCAACTGTCTGTCTTTCTGGTTTAAATGCAATTTATATGTCTATCTCTTTCGTCATAGTTTTTCCGCATTGCGCAATGTACGCGCTGGACGTTATAATGAGTTCAAATTATTTATCCACCCCCCCTCCTTTTATTCGTTGTTTATGTCATTGTTTTATGCATTAAATTGAATCACCAAAACTTTTGTGTCACACAGAAGAAGACGCAACATTTTTATTTAGTTGTTGACAATAATTTTTGTGGTTATTTTGCACATTGTGGTGTTTAAGTGAGGAGTAGAGAGAAGGGGTGTTTGCGGGCCAAACACAACTCATGCTTTTGTTTCGCTTTTGTTTAATATCATTCAGCGAAATTAATTTTGAAGGTTTTCGAAAATATTAGAATATAAACAGAATTTATGTTTCGGACAAAACTAAAGAGCAAAAAAACAGCTTTTGTTTTCAGACATTTCAAAATTTTATTAAAAATTTTCAGGAAACAATTTTTTTTTTCTAAATTGCCATTTAACGATTTGTTATGTTTACGTGCTTGTTTCTATGTGTGAAATCAATTTTTTAGCAATTTTAAAACTTAAATATTTTGATATTTACCAAGAATATCGTGACAATTTTAATTGAAGATTGAGACCAAGCGTCTAAGAAGTAACCCTAAATAAATTTGATTGAAATTGGTCAAACAGTTTTTGCGTGATATGCGAACATCGAAAACAGCTATCATTTTATTTATGTAGATTTTTTGTTTGAAAAATATCTAGAGATCATAAATTTTGTTGGACATTTGTTTTGCCTTTTCTTGAAAATGCTCCAAGGATCTGTTGAAATTTCAGTAAGCTTTGATTCATATAAAAAATTTTTAATTTCGAACAAGATTTGCGCCCTACAGCTATTTTTGAACCAAAAATAGACCACTGTGCGGCGCCGCTACGAATGTTAGAGTTCCACTCTCTCTCACAAACAAAAGTGAATTGTTGTACCAGTCTGCTAAGACCACACGTTTTTCAAACCCAATTCCACAATATGCGGATGAGCAACAAGAAGTCATTGATCATTTAGCGCCAGTTAAAGTATATTTCGACCATCAAAAACCAATCAGATTTCCACAGCATTCCGCAGATTTTCCGCAGCATACAGTGTCTTAAAGAAAATTTAATTGTGTTGTTGTGCATTACATGTGGATTTTCAATGCCCACTTAGCAATAATATTGTTTATTCAAGTAGAAAAAAATAAACCTCGTCACTTATGATAGTTTTCAACAGAAAATAATCCTCATCGTGGTCAAGGTTTAAGTAGGCTTGAATCTAATCGAAAATCATTTGGTGGTCTGCAGACAATAGTTGATGCACTGTTTGCTTTTGCTACAAAAATATCTTCAAATTCTTCATCAAAATTTGCTTTACAAACCGTCAACTGATGCCGAATTGAGTGACCAATAGCCTGGATTATGTTTAAGTGTTTTTTTCTACATATACAGCCACACCAGTGACATTTTCGACCGCACGGCTACTACAGGACCGTCCCACTTTGAGGCAGTTTTCTTTAAGCGAGTGGCAAACCACTACAGTGTTTGCTCGATTGGAGTCACATGATTAAGGACTCGACAATGCTTATAGCATTGCCAAACTTATTCTTGAGGAGTATGGTGTTCTACGGTTCAATGGTTCAACGAGTATTCAACATCTTAACCAATGTCAAAGTCGAGTTGATATACGACAGAATTTGCAAAAATGAGAGCATCTTCCTCGTATAGGCACTTGCCCATAGTATCGAAGACATGAAACCACCATTCCTTTCTGCTCAAATCAGAATATTAATTTGATTCCTTTGATCACAGATTATTACTACCTCTGCGACCACAAGACAAAAGGACAAATTATTCAGTGAAACTTAGCAATGAAACATTGCTTGCAACTCTATAATGAAAAATGTATGGATAATATAAGTGTTCCGAAGTGAGACGCGCATTTCTATTCAATGTTTTTGGTAATTCATTTGGAGTTATACGAAAATTTGTAAAACAACATATTCCAAGTCATATACAAGTCAACTTTTCCTGCGAAAATCACGTCGACAATGTTTAAAGCCCTCCGTTGATTTAGTTTTATTATGATGATATTAACCTCAATTTTCTATTACTTTATATGGTCATTACTGCCACTACTACGGCTGTGCATAGCTAATATCCTCTGGAACATCAAAATGTTATTATTGCTGCAAGACTACTACATAGTCTGCCTTCTGTTGTTGCGTTTCATTTGATGTCAGTCGGAGATGACAAGCGCTACAACATTTTTACAGCCTGCCGCAATGCTGCAGTTGCAAACAGCAATAGCAGCAACTGCCATCACAGTGCATGTTACAAGTTAAGCCACTGCATGAGCGAAAACTTAATTGATTGACCAATTGATTGATTGCCTGATTGATTGATGAATCGGTTGCTTCGATGCAGTTGAGTTTATATTTGTAAGTCTGTAAGATATGTTGCTATTATAGCTGTTGATGCCTATGATCCTTATAATGTTGTTGGCTTTCTTGCTTTCACTTCAATCAGTGTTATTGTTGCTGCTTCAATAGATGAAGCATTACGTGTTTTTAATCTCAAGACTGATGGACTTTCATAACATTCCTTTTTTTTCCGATAGCAAACAATTTTGTGCAGGCTGCTGTTTTTTCTGTTCAACGCATTGCAGCGGCTGTTGCTTACCTCATTAGAGTTTAGTCGATTTAAAGATGCTCAATTGATTGCTACAACTTAGCTGTTTAAATTTGACGTTACTTAAAGTAATTGCTGGCAGCATTATTACGTTCATCAGATTTTAACACTGTGCCCAACAAGTCTTAATGTTGACTTCCTTCCGTACAACTTTATAAACTTCTTAGACAGCAAAACAAGTAAAAAAAGTATAAAATCAACAAATGTCGCAACAAATGCAAAAATTTAATTTCGAACAAAAAACCAAATGCGAAAGTTAAACAAATGCAACATACAGGGTGCGTTTACTTGTGCACTATATATGGAAGGGCGCAAAATTGGTATGGAGCGATGAATATAAAACTTTATCCCAAGCCAAGAAAATCAAAAGTTGTTCAAGCAAAGGGAAAAATGAAGTTTTAACATACGTGCCATGCAACACAGTAACATTTACTGCATGTCTAATGAGAAAGATGTAAATGAAAACGACAACTTTCAGCATAAAAAGTTGTTGCTTTTTTAGTTTTTAATGTTTTTGTTAGTTTAAAATTTTCTTTAGTGGATTACAAAAAAATATTTGGCACTAATATTTAAGTGGATTTTTTTCAAGGTACGCAAAGAAGATAAATAGTTTAATTAAGAAATGTGTTGAACAGCAAAAACGCCTGTTCGCCCATTGCAGCTGGTACGCTGAATTCGAGAAAAATCTAAAAACCGGAAGATTACCTTGATATTGGCTTTATCGTCCAGATTATGAAAAAGCCTTATATCTGAGACGACGCCACTGAAGTTCAGAGCATTTTAAGAGACTAAGATTTTGTTTCAACATTTTTCCTGCAGCATTTGCAGCAGTTGTTGTAAGCTATCTACATTCTGTCAGCTATTAGATTAATAAAGAAGTGCCCTTTAAAAAGTCCGGAAAGAAGCATACCGATTTTCCACTGAATGCTTCGAGATATCGCTCAATTTGTAATTTGATTCCATCTAATTTCCATTTCTATAATTTACTTCTTCCTTAATCATAATATTGATATGAGCTTGCAGCAACTCTTGCGGTGGATCTTGCGATCTAAATATAAGTAGTAAGTTTTAGTGATGGCATTTGTGTTTTGTAGAAATGTACTGAATAAAGAGTTAAAATGTACTTTTTTGATGTCGAATGTACTTTTTTCACATTAAAATGAAAAAGTTACTTAAGATTACAGAAATTCAAAAAATTTAACTTTTTTTACTAAAAAAAAGGTCAGCAATATTCGCGATATATTTACTAAAAAAATGGAAGTTTTCAGAAATTGTCGAAATGTACCGGAAATGTACCGAAAATGTTCTGAAAGTTGGTCGAATGTACTGAAAATGGGCCAAGTGTACCGAATTTACTAAAAACTTGTTGAATGTACTAATAACGATTTTTTACGACGCAATTGTACTGAAAAAAGTACAAGTGTACCGAGAATGCCATCACTGGTTAGTCTACTTCTGAGGCATTTCTTGTCAATACATCAACTTGCTCTTCTTCTTAAATGTTTAAGTTTCCAAAAACCCAACATAGCTAATAGTATGGTATAAGGTTCAGTGACTTCTTAGATCCGTTAAGTATATAGTAAGATGCCTCGATCGCTGCTCAACTCTCGATACATAGTTATAAAATCGCAAATTTTGACGCTGAACGGGATTTTTCGCTCTACTAAAAATTTTGCTTTGGCATGATAATTTACATGATAATTTACATATTTTCTAAAGCTGCGCAACGAGCTGATCGAACATAATCGAACTTTTATGATACGCAACGAGTCAAACTCGAACAACTCGATTCGTATGAGTTAACTCATGTTCAGTTCGTTCGTTGTTCGTATCATGCGATTGCAACTCATGAGTTTTGAGCTACTCGTTTGTTCGAACTTCGACAATTTTCCAACAGTACGACGCACCGCAATTTCCATTTCATTTCTTCGAACGACTTGTACGCAGGCTCAAAGAGAAGCCAAACAAGATGTGAGCGAATACATCGAACTTAACGAACTGAATTGAGTCGAACTTGGCTCGGTGGTAAAATTTTGTGAAAAGCTCGTGATTTTTGGTTTTCTTCGAACAAGCACGGCTTGCTGCACAGCCTTAATATCCTTCTACCCTTAAATTTCTACTGTATCGATTTTATGGTTAAATTAAGAACAAAAAATAAAAGTTGGTTTTGAGCCCTATTTATTAATTTTTTGTTTTTTAAATTTTTTAGTCTACTTCTAAGTAGTAGTTTTGAAATTAACCATTGATGAATCAAAGAAGTCAGACTAAGTACTTTTAAAGGAAATATTTGTGTGCACAACAGAAATTTCACATAGAGCTTCTGTCTTATCTTTGAGAATCGTAAATTAGTTGTAGTATTTATTGGTATATTCGAAGTCAACTTATTTTTACAAAAAAATATTAAGTTCATTTTTTGTATGATATCTGATGTCATAAGTATCTAATATCATTTGTGTAATTCCGTTTTCATTTGATGGTAATTTTCAGCTAAAATTTATCAAAGTTTAATTACTTATAAAAACTATATCTTAATTGTGCATCACTGCAAACTAATTTGTTCAATAAATGTTATGGTTTTTTCACATATGCAATTTTTTCTTTAAAAAAACTTGAACAAATTGAAAAACTTTTCCATGATCTATGCAAAACTTTCAAATTTATTTAGTAAAACGTGCCTTATGATGAACACATGAAAAAAATAGAAAGAAAAAATCCACTTCATCATTTTGTATGGAGTTAACTTTGACCGTAGTGGCTAAGATTGACATATTAGCTTTTGCTAACAACAGCACCAACAAGTGCAACAAATGCAATTTTAAGATGACCATACATTCATGAACTCATATCCTTGTGCTCATATGTGTGCGTGCATGCGTCTGTCTATTGCCCACATGACATGCAAAACTTTGTGCTCAAAGAAAATGATAAATGATGCACCTACTAAATCCAGAAAGGAGAAGAGTACAGCATATAGCTAGGGAAACAACTCTACTGGAATGCAGATTTTCATAAGGACTTAAGTGAAGCTCAAGTGTGCTGCTGCTAAGCTGCGTAGAGCATGCAACATCTGCAAACCAACGAGCAAAGGTAGCTGTGAAAGAGTTTAAGTTTTGAGATCTTTGTAACTTTGGTAATTTATTTCATAGGCAAAGACTATTCGTGCACAAGAGTTTTGTCTGAAAATTAAACAAAACACTTTGCATGTAATATGTTGCACAAATTTGTATATAACTAATTAAAATTTTAAGCTGGAGCGCTTGTGATTAAGGTGATTTCACCTTATAATAGACCCGAATTAAAATTTACTTATGTGACCAATGTAAAGTAAATATTCGATTGTTAGTAATATAGGCCCTTGAAGTTGATGTTTCATTCAAAAATATGTGATATATGATCTCTGCTATCGTTTTGTTGCAAAATGACCAATTCTGTTATATAAAAAAGTTGTAAATGAGGCACTCAAAATTTTGAATAAAATACTATAATCGGCGCACTGGTTGAAGTTCAACCATTACAGTGAAATACCAAGAAATAACAAAAAATTATTTATAGTATTAAAAAACTGGCATAAAAAAGTACTATTTTTTGTCATCTTTCCCAAAAATAAAAAAAATATTGTATTGTCAACCTATCGTTAACTCTATTCTTTCTATTCTTTTCTTATGGTTCAATATATCTCATACTAAATTACACGAAAATCGGTCTAGTAGCTTAGCTGTAGAAACACATTTTCCTGTTAGGGGCGTTGCATCACTCACTTTAAATACTTTTTTTCACAGTTCAATCTACCGCCGTATGAAATTACATGAAAATCGGTCTATTAGTTTAACTATGAAAAGCATATTTTCTGGTTAGAGGCATGGTACCGCCCATTAAATAAATATATTTTTCAGGGATCACACTGTCTCTGTATTAAATTTCATCAAAATAGGTTCAATCTATATTCATACCAAATCTTATCAAAAGTCGAGGCAGCTTTTTTCCTGTTCAAGGCATTACCACACCCACTTATAGAGTTTTTCATAACTCTTCTTAGGGTTCAATCTAGCTGCAAACCAAATTTCTTTAAAATGAGTACATTGGCTTAACCGTGAAAACATATTTTCTTGTCAGGGGCGTGGTACCTTGAAAAAATTACATTCTCCACTGTATTTTTTCACAACTTTTTCAACAAAAAGCAAGAGCCTATTGGTGACAGTTCAGCAGAGGAAAAACCGTACACAATTCGCTAAGACGCATGCCGGTTGGCCGCTCATTAAATGGAAGTATGCCCCTTTTGGACGTTTTACATAAGTATCTTTCACCATCTGGGCCATGGCGGTTGATCTTCGTTTTGTCGCTTCATGCCACATACTTCCATTTAATGAGCGAATAACCGGCATGCGTCTTAGCGAATTGTATGCGGCTTTTCGCCTGCTGAACTAGCACCAATAGGTTCTTGCTTGAAATTCGTTCATGGATTCAAGCCTCAGACAAGCGACAGTTCGATTGGATATTTGTGGATCATATTGATGAACTACTTCGCGTTGGATGTCTGCAGCAATCTTACGAAGATCTGGCGATCCTTGTACTCAGAAGTTTTACGAGGTCCCTTTTTGCTAGGAACATTTTTTGCTTTGTCATACATATCGAAATGATCAAGTGCACTGAATACCATATTTTTGGAACAATTTAGCTGTGTTGCCATCGCCTGATATCTCATGGCCTTCTATCGAAGCTCAACAATTGACTTGCGCGTGGCCGGTAACCCATGATTAAGGATAAGCTAATAAGATAATTCGGTCAAAAAGTGTTCCTACAAACAATGAAAATATCACAATATCATTTCTGAAATCTTTTATCAAGTTTTTCTTTTATTTTTTGCAAATTATTTTTTTGTTTCCAATTAGTTGACTCAGTCAAATCTGAGGTTTGAGAGGAAAATCTCTCATAAAACTTTTTTATGCTATGAATTTGAATTCAATTATGTTCTTTTTTTTAAGCTTATATGTCCCACATTCATATTATGAACACATTTTCTGGTACACATAGAAAAATAAATAGTAAAACTGCGAATAACACAACGAATGATTTCGTTTCCAATTAGTTGTCAACTGCTGAATAACATTTTTACCCATTTAAGAAGATTAGTTTTTGACTTCAATTGTGTTAAAATTAGTAATTGTTCCAATGTATATTTATGAAAGCTTCTGCTCTATAAAAAAAACCAAAAACTTGCAAATTTAGAAAATGTTTCTAGTTTTTTTATAAAGTGGATGTGATTTTTGAGACATTTAAGAGACCCAGTTTTCAAAAACATGCAAAGAACTTTTTGTCTTTAAAAAACCGTTTTTTATTGCCAAAATCGCCGTTTTAATTACTTGTGCAAATTAACACTCAGCAACATTTGTTAAAGGAATTCCTAATTTGAGGACGAGTTCACTATTTTCCTTATTAAATGAGCAATTGCATCTATATTTCTTTAGAGTAGTGTTGTTTTTGCAGTATGAACTTCCAATGACAGCGAAAGCTTTAATTAAAGAAAACCTTTCATTTCGTTCTATATTTGTTATGATTTATATTCAATTAAAATATTTGCATAAACAAATTTGTGCCCAAATAATTTACGAGTTAGAGCAAACAAAGTCAACTTTCAAAGTCGAAAATTTTGGAATTCACTTCTCACCAGGCAGCAATCAAAAAATAATTGTGTGCAAAGAGATTATTATTTCATTTGTCAAAACATTAATCATAACTGTGTAGCCCACAACTTTCCGGCTGAAATTTGCCACTGAAAATGCAAAGTTTATGAAAGATTCCTTCCATAAAACAAACATATGAACACCTCAAATATGGAAGCACACAAATTACACCCCAGTGAGAAATATTGCTAAAGAGTTTTTCATTAAGTATGGAATAATTATTACATGAATAATAAGTGGACTTATATTATATCACAGATTTGTGTAAGCTCAAATTTTGTCACCATATTATATTTTCCTATTGGGGCTTACAGCATGCATGTGTCCGTGCATGTTTAGCTTATGTATTTATTAAGCAATTTGCAGTTGTTATTGTTGTCGTTATGCTCATGTTGTTTTAGAAGTTTTGCACAAAACAAAGACATTTTGTACAGCGACAGGCTACAACAGCAGCAAGTGTTCCGCTTTCACAGTTGCTGTCGAGTTCTTCCTACCGAAATCCTTTAACACCAACACGCAGCATGGCAGCAAGCACGTTGTCGTTGTCGTTGCTCAAGTGTTGCTACCTTGTGTCGCTGTCTGTTGGTATTTTGTGTTCTTACTGTTGCTCAACTTTTAGCCTGTCTGCGTATTAAGAACAGCGTTTTTTTGTAACTCTTTTGCCATATCGAAAGTGACTGCAATTCGCTAGATGAAAGTGAAGTGAACTGTTAAGTAGCGTCATTTTTTGTTTCACACTTTTTCTTCAAATTTAAAATTTTTTTGCAAATCTTTGTATGTTGAGACAAATTTTTATTTTAATGGTAGTAGTGATATCAAAACAATGGCTACAAAGTAAATATGTGTGGCCAAAAACAAGCAGCCTTTTAAGCTAAAGAAAACAGCACATATCGAAGCAACTGTGGTCTTCTAAAAATATAGCAAAATAATGTCGAAAAGATGGACATTTTGGTATGTAACATTCGACATTTTGGTTTGTAACATTCAACTTTAATATATGAATAATATTATAGCTATAGTATTTAGCCATTTAATTTGTATTTTTTGTAAATTTTTGTAGTATTATGCTAATAATTACAAAACAAAAGCAAAAGGCGCATGCAACAGTATTACGAAAAACAGCATGTCGTCAACATCTCTTTGCTGTGCAATACAAAATGCAAAAAGTAGTGCAACAAAACTTTTTATTACATTTGCTGCGCTGTTACAAAAAAGTTGTTGCCATAGTTGTTATTTTTGCTCTGACATAGCAGTAACATTAAGAACAACAACAACAACAAGTGGTAACAACTAGCGAAAACATGATCCTTTAATTCCATTACTTTTGGTGGAAACTAATTAAATCTTTTGCGAGATTCTTCCGTAATTAGTTTTTGCGTAAGTGTGTGAGCTTTTTTTTTGCATAATACTCATACAGGGTATGTAAGTTTTTTAGTCGTTGATGTTATAGAAAGAAAGCATTTATAAATACAATAACAGTGGAGTCTTAGAACACTTTAAACACTAAAAACTTTGTACAATAAACGTATCAGAAGATAAATTTGAACCATATTTTGGAAAAATGTTCGTATTTTTAAGTATTTATTTATTTTTATTTATTACTAGCTAATCCCTACGACTTTGTACGCGTAGCTTGATTTTAATTAAGTTATTATCGAAGTTATTTCGGTCACTAATGAACATAAAAGTATCGGGCAATAAAATTTATTGTGCCACTACCTTATTTACATCCAAAAGGACGTTAACGCACCAGTTTATAACGATATGGTGCATATTAGTACGGAATATATGAACCATTTGCTCGAAGTTCCTTCTAAATTTATTCGACAAATTTTCGAACACAACTTTAATAATTTTTCAAATATTTTCTTCTTAAACAAACAGCTTTTATTTTCAGACATTTAAAAATTTTTAGTAGGTATATAATTTATTTATTTTTTAAATTGCCATAGGAAGGACAAAAAACAAAGCACACACACTAACTAACGCATTTAATTCCCATTCAACGATTTGTTATGTTTACATGCTTGTTTCTATGTGTGAAATTAATTTTTTTAGCAATTTTAAAAGGAATATCATGACTATTTTAATTGGAGATTGAGACCAAGCGTCTAAGAAATAACCCTAAATCAATTTGATTGAAATTGATAAAGCAGTTTTTGCGTGATATGCGAACATCGAAAATAGCTATCATTTCATTTATATAGATTTTACTTTTCACTTAAGTTACTTACCGCAGCACTCGTACTTTTCAAGAGTTCACTAGAGAGATTTCGAAAGCACTTTGTACTTTGAAAAATACTTTTGTACGGCCTTCAAAACTCTCCATAACGTACACTGTTGCAGCCCTAGAAGGAGCACTTCGCTACGGCATTGAAAACATTGCAGTCAATTAGATACCTAAGTTGGATGTTTGTTTTATAGTGCTTTAGTTTCGATTTGAAATAAAACACTAACAAAATGATCTTAATTTTGGGTCTGACTTGGTAAAAAATCCTATGCAACTCAGGTCTTATTTTTGTTGATTTCCTCGATTATATTCATATTATTTACAATTTGATAGAAAATATGAAAAATGCGCCACTGTAAGTAGCTGTGCAGAAAATACCACATGATACACGCAGCTTTTGCCATTTTCTCTGTTGTTCTGATTTTTCACCATTGCAGCACCTAATTTTATTGCGCACTTTTTTCTTTGCAACTCGGATTTGTGCTGTTAGTGCTGCTACTGCTGCTGCTACTTGAAGGTGCAACAATTGCTGACAATTGTTGACGTCGTCCGCGTTCTCACCTCGACATCTTCATCGTGTGTTACTTTTACGAAGACTTAGCGGAAGTAATAATGATGCAGCTGGGAAATGTAATAACGGTGTTTTCGTTGTGAAAAAACTAGCAAGCAAACACATATAAATACGTACACTACGACAGCTGTACTGTACCCATCAGGAAAATGTAGAAGCGATGCAAAGTAGAGATACGAAAAATGCAAAGTTTTTTGGACGTAAAAAAATTGAGAAAAAAATACCTTATTATTATTTTATACGGCTCAAAATATGTCGACCTCATTTTTGAATTTCTTAAGGATTTTAATTTGATGGCTATTAGGTAATGATGTGAATCAGCTGATTGAGAAAGTAATGAAGCTATTTTAATTGAGTTGACCTCTTGTCAGGGCTACCAAGTTGTACAGAAGCAATTCTCGGCCAAAATAATTTTTAACTTAAATGGTAAAAGCTTTAAAACAGTTAAATTTTTTCAACCTTCACAAAAATTATCGGCTAATTCAGAAACGTTTTGATTCCGACAAGGCTCACGGCTTTGGCTTCAAGTTCCCGGCTCGATCCTGGTCATTTGGTAACTCTGTAAATTGCTTATGCTGATATTTAACCAGAGTGCAATAAATTTACTAATTCTTTCTTTACCGAAAGATTTTTTATCAATCTAATGAAATGTGAATATAAGTATTGCAAAGCGCAAGTTCATAAAGAGTTGTTTCACAAATAGAAAAATTAGTTGGTCAAAAGTATGGTGAACAGAGTACATCATGAAACGAAGCTTTTTCCCGTTGGGTACGAGTAGGATTAAATCAGAGATTTTATTTTCAGCACATGAAACTACTTGCAAACGAGTATATGGTGAAAATACAGGGTTGCCAGCTAAATTAAAATTCTTCTGAACTTTAGTTGCTCTATTTTTGAGGTTAATTCTATAGGAATGATGAAAGAAAGTTTCGAGGCCACATTAAATGTAAGAATTCTACACGAAGAGCTCCGTGCTTGGTGAAAAATAGCATGCAGATTACACGAAGAGCTCCGTGTTTGGTGAAAAATAGCATGCAGATTACTTTTTACGGCACACTTATAAGAAATTTGGAATGATTTTTAGAGCAGAAGTAAGTTTAATTCAAATTTTGATTAAAAGTTTAGTTTTAAAAAAAGTTAATACCTAGTACTTTCCTTTAAAACGAAACAAACCAGCATGTGTCACTCAGTTTTCTTTGGTAATGCTGAACTTAATAAATACTTTAAAAATATTTTTTGTGCGCAATTGGCAACTCTAAAAGAGTTTGCAAGTGTGAAATGCATATAGGATGAATATGTGTACTTGTCTGCGTGTGTGTATGTGTAGGTGTGCGCGTATAACAATGAACATAAACAGGTGTAATTGAAAGAACGGCTCAAGTGGCAGCGCTTGTTTTAACGGCGTCCAAAGGGAGCTCACAAAGAACGACGACGCTTGGATGTCTGTAAAGTGGATTTGTTGGCAATTCACTGAAAGCTTTAACAAAATTTGCGTCAATGTGTGTAGGTATGTTTAAGTAAGTATGTATGTGCGTTTAACAATGTGTGAGTTTAAGGAAAGCGATAATTGAGTATGTATTACACGTGAGGTAAGTTGTGCTTTCTTTTAAAGAGTTTTTGGTTTATTTAATTTTTGGGCAGAAGATGTGGTTAAAAATACAAATCGTTCTTTCCTTAATTTACTGAAATCTTTGTTTTTTTTGACATTTTTGAATTTTTTTTCTTGAAAAACTTTAAAAACTGAAAAAAAAACTGTAGAATCCAAAAATCCAAGAAAAACATAAAAATTTCAAAAATTGAAAAAAAATTCCTAATATTTTTAAAATTTTCAAACGTGGAAAAAATTGAGAAACTTTAAAAAATTGAAAAAAGCTGAAGAATCCAAAACTCCCAAAAAAAAAAAGTTTACAAAAATTTCAAAAATTGCAAATAATTTCTTAAAACTTTCAGAAGTTGAAAAATTCAAAGACTTTAAAAAATTTAAAAAAAGCTCTGGAATTCAAAATTTCAAAAAAATATAAAAAATTTCCAAAACTTGCAAAAATTTCCAAAAGTTATTACAATTATCTACAAATTAGAAAATTTACAAAAATCGAAAAATTTTAAAAATTGAAAAAAGCTGAAGAATTCAAGAAATATACAATTGCAAAAATTTTTTGAAATGCTTAAGTTTTTTTAAAAAATTAGAAAGTTGAAAAAATCAAAAAACTTCAAAAAATTGAAAAAAGCTGAAGAATTCAACAAAAAAAATTTTTAAAAACTGATAAAAGCTCTGGAAGTTAAATTACAAAAAAATATAAGAATTGCAAAAACATTAACTATTATAAAATTTTCAAAAGTTGAAAAATTTTTTTACTAAAATATATAGAAAAAGAAAAAAATAGAAAAAATAATAAGATCTGAGGAATGTTTTATTTTTGCCTAAAAAAATGAGGAGTTACAAAAATATTTTTATCTCTCTCTTAGTAAACGGGGCGTATGATTAATATAAAATTTAGTTCTGTAGAAAATCAAGTAAAGAAATAGAGGCCACCAGCATTTACAATAAATTAAAACTCTTCAAAAATTTTTAGCAAATTTTTCAAAATTTGTTTACAAGTTCTTGAAAGCACAAACAACGTTTTCATCAACTAATGCCATTTCCGGCACCCCATATTTTACGCTGCCGCACTCTTTCTTTCTTTTCACTGCAATTTTTCAATATGAATTTATTTATGCAAATTGTTAAAAACAGAATTTATCTCTTCCCATTTTGCAAATCTATTTTTTATTTTTGCATTTTTTATTATATCTTTTCACTGCTTTCAGTAACATAAACATTAAAAAACATTTTTGTGCTCTTTTGCAAAAGTCACACAGCTGGTGTACAGAGGCGAGGTGACTTGTTTTTTCTTCACTGCGTGTTGCTGTTGCATTACATGAATAATATTAGGGAAATTGCATTGAAAAAGTTTACTTGGAGTTTTTCTTTGCATTCACTTTAGTTACAGCATTTCCTGCTGCTTGTTATTGCGTTTTTTCTATCTGATTTTTTGGCGTACAACATTTCCTTTAATGCATATTTTGTTATGCGATCAAATGAGGTTTTCTTTCCTTTTGAACGCCGTTTTTCGCTTTCGTTTTGCATAGATTTTGTCCACTGGAAAGCTGCTAATTTCCCTTTTAAATGCAGTTTTTCTAATGAAATTGACATCTTGTTGATTCGCGTTTGCTTCTTTTGGCGTCTTGTGAGCTTATTTTCCTTGCAGTCCAATTCAATTTCCGCATCGCATAAGAAAACAACTCAATCACTCGAATGAATAAATTAAATTGTCACGAAATAATAATTTTGTTGCAGTGTTCTACTTGTGTTTTTGAAGTGTAAAATAAATTGTCGAAAAATGTGATATTTTTAAGAATGCACGTAAGAAAAATAAAATTTCTACTACACGATTTAACTTAAGACTAAAAGTATGCAAATTGATGTAGTTTTTATAAAGTCTCATAACATATTTTGTTTTTTCTTAACTTAAAATTTTTTTTTTAATTCAAAACTTGTTTCATTTGCCTTTCATATTTGAGAGCTTATAAGTTTTTGTAATAAAATTTCAGTTTGACTGCTTTGTAAGCCATAATGTCCTTTAAAGATAAAATTTATTTTTTATTAATTGACCCACATAAAGAACTCGTTAGAAATCGTTACCAAAACATTTCCCAAATTTTACCAAAATTCCTGGTTGGCTCTACAAATTAATAAAACTTTCTTATTCATTACAATTTTCTATCTTACCGCTTTTCTCAGCTCTAAGACTACCTTACAGCCTTAAAGTCTCGCAGTCATCAACGGTAACATCCATGTCATCATTTGCATAATCATAAATAAACATAATTTGTAAAACACTTAAGCGCGTTTTATTGCGCTTAAATTTTCATCGCTATACACATTACATTAGAGTTCGTCAAAAAAAACCTCATGTTCTGAAAAATTCGGGAACGCCTTAAATTCGAAAGTATACTATCATTTTTGTTCATAAAGCGGCTATCAGTAATTTCGGAAATTTCATTATAATACAGTGAATACATCTTGATCAAAAGTCCACACAGACACAATATTATTTAAGGTTAAGTTAAGAAGCTATAGTTGTCAAGTGTCATGTGACAAGTGTCATGTGAGCAGTCCATTGACCGCCAAGATCATGCGATTTGACCCCACTATACAATTTTTTGTGGCCAGACAAGAGATATCGGCTGAAATGCTAGAAAAAGTATGCCAAAATTGGAACTTAAGGATAGACCACCACAAACGTTGCCGCGAGCAATATTTACATGAAATACTATTTAAAAAGTAAATGGCAGGAATTGATGTATCGCTTCAAATAAATATTTTATTCACTTTTGCAAATTTTTGGCTCTTTTTTTAATTTTCAAAAACTAAACGCTTAAAAAATCACATGTTATAAAAAGTTCCATAGAACAGTTTTGATGTTCAAAGTTCAAATATGAGCCCACTGTGTTACTAAAACCAAAAAAAAAAAAATTGGAACTTATATAGTTTTTTTCCTTCTTAAGTCTACGAATGTCTTAAGGGGGAAAAAGAGTCAACAAATCAATTTTTTTTTAATTTGTTTTCTGATACTATAAGTTATAATGAATATTGTCAGAAAATTTGAAGTCATTACTTTTCGAGTTCCAGGCAATAGAGTCCGAGCGGTCATATGAAAAAGTAATCATATATAAACTTTAATCGTGTTTTTCTCAAAACTTTTATTTAAGTCGGTAGGCAAAATTTCTCGAAAACTTGTGGATCGATTTTGCCAAAATTTTACATACTTTTTTTCGATACTAAGTAATCGGATCTGAACGATCTTATTTTTTAATTAAACAAAAGGAGCAATTTTTGGAAAAAATACGTGTTTTTTGATTAAACCTGTACCAAAAATTAATATTTTGTTTATTCCTTCGTTCAAATCTAAGATGATCTTATATTCTAAAGAAATCCTTTTGTTTTTTGATAGAAGATGAAGCAGTCATGAGCTATACTGCCTACCGCAAGTTGACTTCTTTTTTAGTTCTCCCCACTATCACTGGCTTATTTTTTAATATTTTTTAATGAAAATTTATCAGAATATTCTTGAAATAGTGCTTAACCCTAGTGGGACAGATGGTGGTACAGGTGTACCCCTTGATATTTGAAATTAAAACTCAGAATTCTTTCAAGTTATAGGTCTGGTTCTTTCTGACAACTTCGGCCCATCATATTTACGCATTATTAAGATATTTGTATTATTTTACCTTTTTACTGCTCCAGTTAGGAGCAAGTTTTGCATACCTACCTCGTGGAAGCCGGTTTATTTTCATATAAACTGTTCAAAAAATGCAAGAACTTGCAACAGTTTATATGAAAATAAATGGTGGTACACATGTACCACCGACCGGCTTCCCCGAGGTAGGTATGCAAAACTTGCTCCTAACAGGAGCATTAAAAAGGTAAACTAATACAAATAGCTTAATAATGCGTAAATATGATGGGCCAAAGTTGTCAGAAAGAACCAGACCTATAACTTAAAAGAGTTTTGAGATATTTGATTTCAAATATCAAAGGTACACTTGTACCACCATCCGTCCCACTAGGGTTAATCATATTACAAATTTTTATAAAGAAAGTACTGTGAAAAAAAAAAAATCACAAAAATACGCTGTTTTTTTTGACCCTTTTCCCCCCTTAAGCAAATTTTAAGTCCTTAGCACTTTCATTTTTCTTGCATTTATGGTCACAATGTGCGTTGATAGCACTAATTTTCGTAAAGGAATCATCTTGTATGGGTGTACATTTTTGAACCTTAAGCGTTCCTGAAAAATTTAAATATGAGAGGTCTTTTTTCACCGCACTCTAATGCACGCACCCATACAATTATACACACACATACTTATGCGGTTATTTACATCTTTCACCGCAAGTAAGCTGTTTAAACTCATTAGAAAGGATATTAAATGGAAATTTGAAACGATTTTGTCTGAATAAAGTTTAGCAAGTGAAAACATCAAGAAGGAGTGGCAGGTAGAGTAAGTCAGTTGTGTTTGTTAAGAGACGTATTTGTGTTAATTGTTCTTGTTTAATTTGTTTTTGTATAAAGCGGAGAGTGTGAGTATCTTGAACAAGTTGTGAAAAAATATTAAAATAACAATGCAGACAACAGGGGAAAGGACTTTTTAAGTAAAACAATAATATATTGTGTCCAAATTTGGTGGTTATTCTTCAAACTAATTAATTTGCACAAATTGTCTAGTGAAACATTTTTCAACATACTTATTTGCTTGCTTTGTGGTGTAATAAATTATTTATCTGAATATTGAAGTAAATCGATACTAATTTAAATTTTAATTTGTTAAATATTACTAAATATGTTATTGTAAACATTGATTATTATTCAACCTACTTAGAGAAATATTTGGCATGATAACAAATATAAAATATTAATTTCACCAACATTAAATAAGTTTTATATAACCAAATATCGATAAATAAAATTGACATATTCGCCATTTACCAAAATAACTTCAGCCAAACAGAAAATAAAAATATAAAACAACTTAACACTTTTATTTCAAAAAGCATAACTGTCAAAAACTAAGAAAAAATCAACTTACTTGTAGTTCATACGAAAGTTCAAGTCCTAACTTAGACTTTTTGCAAACTCTACAACTAACTGACCTAAACCAACAGAAATTTAACAAACTAAAAATAATTTTTTTTTCTTGTGCCAACTACTTAGCTGGCATAAATGCAAAATTGAAAATTATGGCAAATAACTGCATTTTTGCTACTTTTTTTATTTTACTTCATACACAACTACTACCTTTTAGCCGCAACTGCGTGCTATTTCCAACGCGAACATGCTTAATGCAATATTTTATTGAAAAAAATAAAGAAAACTTTTGCATGTTCTATATTTTTTTTTTGCTGCAAAGCCCTTAATAAACTGCTGCTCACAGGAAACTTTGTCCTGTAAAAAAATTTTCTTACAAGAAGGCAGAAAGGACAAAAATAGCTTTAAAGAATTTTTCTTAACCTACTTGAAGGAAATACTTTGCACTGCATGTTAACCAATTGTGTGCATATATTGTTTTTAAAATGATTGGTGAAATTTATGACAAATTGATTTAATATTATAAGAAAAAGAAAGTACTTATAGGTTACATGCATAAAATGAACCTTGGTTCGATTTGAAACGAAAGTATGCAATTGAACCTCGCGCTAAGTTCTAAATTTTATACTAAAATAAAACTTAAAATCATAAAATATATAAATAAAACTCATAATGACAGTCTTCAGCAAAAATAAATTGCGCTAAAAATCAGATTTACCTGCTGCACTATATGGCGTATGAGTAACGTTTAATTGCATTGAAGTAAATTTCACTTCAAAATTTGTGTGAAGGTGAGGTATGTTATTTTACTTGCAAAATTTCAAAGAGCTTAATTATTTAGAA
Organism: Tricholauxania praeusta; assembly: GCA_949775025.1. Classification (NCBI taxonomy): domain Eukaryota; kingdom Metazoa; phylum Arthropoda; class Insecta; order Diptera; family Lauxaniidae; genus Tricholauxania; species Tricholauxania praeusta. The sequence goes on along the minus strand of OX459030.1, from coordinate 128,538,369 downwards.
GCACACTCGGAAGAATGCAATTACAAATCTACTGTAAATATCCCCTACGGCTTTTTTTGCGCTGCATAAAATTGGTTAAACCACAAAAAGGCATATGTGTCGCGCTGTTTGCATTCAACCACTCTGTTGGCTTCTTGTGCACATTCCCAAGTTGCGCAAACATTTTCTCAACATAAAATACTTAAGAAAATAACGAAGCCAATTTTTTCGGACATGCTTTGTTGCTGCCCCTTAAGGAATCTCTGCCGCTGCGTAGCTGTGTTTGTGTTCGAATCTCTGAACCCAAGAGCAATACCAAAAATATTTTGTATATTCAAAAAAAAAAAAAAAATTTCAAGTAAGTTTGTGATTACTTTGGTGGGTCATGGGTTGTTCTTTCTCAGAAAAAATATCTTTGGAAATTCCTAAGCAGCGCATTGATTTGTATGTGTGTATGAGTTTGCATATAAATACAAAGTTCTTAACAGCCTAACGGTATCTAAAATGAGGCGCTGCTCTAAGCATACAAACAACTTATGACAATTCCGTTGGCATTTCCGTTTCCGGTTTGCTACTAGTCGTCTTCATCGTCATCGGTGTCTCATAGTACGCTTTTGTGTGCAAAATATGCGCTTAAGTGCGCAATTTTGTATTCATAGAGAAAAGTGAAAAGCGCAAAAGTTTGTTTTTCCTACAGTTTCGTACGCTCTTCCCTTTGCACCGCTTTTCAGTTTTTTCTTGAGCCACTGTGTCTTTGTGTGCTGCAATTGAAGTTATGTGGCTTGAAGTGGTAAACTTTTTGCAGTGGAGATATGGGGCTTATGAGGAATAGACATATACTTGAGTATCTCGTTATTTGATTAGTGCAAAGATAAATCAGCAGCCTGCGTGAAAGAAAATGCAGTTGACGCTACCGCTTTTCGGTTTTTTTGAAATGAACTTATCGTAAGAGCGATTTTACTTCAATGCAATTAAATGTTACTCATACGCCATGTAGTGCAGCAGGTAAATCTGATTTTTAGCACAATTTATTTTTGAGTGTAAGCGCTCCGAATCTGAAAACTGGCATATATTTCCATTTTAGTATTGGAAAATGTATAAGCTGGAGAAAAGTCAGCAGCTGCTTTTGTTGGACAAGCATCTGTTTCAACTCTGTTGAGCAGCCACGTTATGTAGAAAGCCATCGACAGTGTTATAAATTTCTAAAAGAACTACTAGTAAGTTCAGTTGGTTTTTTCTAGAGGAAGTTCATTAAATCGTGCTTAAGTATAATATCTTAACACCAAAAGTAACCAAATATTTATTTACCAAAACGCTCACAAAGTTCGATTACAATGAGTGCAGCTTTTCACCAATTTTTTTTTGATTCATTGACTTGAATCGAAATCTAATCAACTGATAAAATCATAATTTGAAAATAAGCAACAAATTCATTTAAATTTATTACACATTTTGCACAAATTTTAATTTAGTTTACGTATGCTACAACCTTGCAATTCAACCAGTAGCACTAGAGAAAAATTTAAAAAAACATAAATAACGCAAGAGAAAATGCAAAATAAAGTGAAATAGCAAAAATCAGTAAAATAAAAGCTTATGCCCCTTGAGATATGCTTTGATTATTAAAGAATTTCTTGTAATTTATCTGCTGATCGAATCTTCTTGCCATTGAAGTCCAATTTGAAACTCATGCCATTGCAATTTATATTTTTGTTTATTTTGAAGCTACAGCTTCTCTTAAGTGAACTGAAGTCCTTTTAAAAAACAACAACAACAACTACAACAACAGCAGCAGGAGGCACAACTACAAGACCAAAGCATAAAACCAATGGATGAATAGACGATGATGATGATGTTGTTGTTGATGCTGCTGCCCTGATAGCTTTGCTTTAACTTAAACATTTGCATTTTCCTATATCCCATTTAAGGTATTCCAATTTCTTGGTAATTTGTGTCCTTTGAAGCAGTGCTGAACTAAGCGCAGCGTAGTGGCAGTGGGAATTAAGGCAAATGCGGTTTTTGAATTGCTACTCTTAAATTTCTGTTTTTTTTTGTTTGTTTTATCTACGGCCTTTGTGTGTGGTTGCCACGAGGCATTTACCCTAAAAAGGACGAAAACAAAAGATTTTTCGTTTATGTGCGCGGCGATTAAGCGGGCGCAACTAATGATAAGAGCTGTGAGAAATTGAATGGTTTTCAAATATAATAAGTTACAAAATGAGTATGTTGTTGTAGTTGCTGGAATGAAGGTTTCAGTGAGCTTAATGGTCTTATTTTGGGGATTTAATTTCTTTCATATTAAAATATCTAAGGCTCGAAGTTATGCCAAGTCTTGTGTGAGAGTCAAATAGTAACTTGATTCTCGTTCCATATGAACTTGTATTGATACTTTTTGCGGCTTTTCCGATCAATTAACAGAAAAATTGATCTTATTGTTGAATGCTGGTACGAAAAATCTTTTTTGTGAATGTATTTTAATGTTATTTATTTAAAAAAAATTTTTAAAATTCATATACTCTTAAAACTTATGTGTCATTATTAAAATTTTCCAAGATTTTTAAAATCCTAAAATATCAAATAAAAGACTTTGACATGCACAATACACTGGTAAATTGCTAAGTACTTTGCCAACAAGATTCTGCAGAAATCCAAGAACAATAAAAAAATGAATTTATTTGTTGTCTGCAATTGAAAATGGCGCTCGTAAAATTATATTTTATACTTTGGGAGGGCATTGTGTGTTCCAAGAAAAAGAAAAAATAAGAGCAATCAAACAATAAAAACGCTTTAGTGGCAATAAGCATAATAGCAGCAACAACAACAAAATTCAAAAATAACAAGCATTATAGCAACAGCAACAACAAAAATAGAGCTTATCGCTTTGTATTGTTGTATGCGCAGCAACTTGGCATAAGGACAATGCTAAGGATTTTCATGAGACAAGCAATTGACAAGCAGCGACTCAACATTGGCAGCAATACCAAAAATAAAGAAAGAATTTGAATTCAATCGCAAATCAGCGCAATTTTGGTATTTCATTTCCACACTCAATCGATGACTGATTCACTGACTGTCTGTATGACTGGCTGCCGTTGCAGTAGCTCAATGTCTAGTTGGCATATCCTGTTTATATCCTTTGCCATAAGTCGTTTTATTGCTTTTCTTGTTACTTGCTCGTTGTTCACATGCCTTTTTATTTTATCTGTAGCTCCTTTTTTGGAATCTTGTTTACAAACGCAAATTGTGGAAAATCCTGATCCGATTAATGTCGCGGCTAAAAATCAAAAAATACGCGATGGGATGCCGTTGATAAATGAGCAATTTAAAAAATAATGCAGCGCAGTAAAAGAAATGGAAATAATAGAAAAAAAGAAGAAATAAAACTTAGTATTCAAAATAATGGGCGATTTAAATTCGGAATATGTTGAAACAATTTAATTGGAGCATTCTCAATGTAGTGTACTCGTATTGTAGGAAAGTGCAGATTTTGACCATTTGTATTGAAATGATTACAATAAGATTCGTTGTCTACTTTAAAGATGAAAATTTTAATTAAAATTCCATTGAGTCTCGTTTCATGTGGTTAAAAATGTAGACAGTTTAATTTACCGAAAGAATCAGCTTAGCGCCAGACTTAGGGCTTTGCTGGAAAATCCCAAGCCAGAAATGGCAGATTTCAGGGTGCAGAGTGACATTTTATTATTCAAAGTAACAGCATAACAGATATTCAAGATTATACTTAAACAATTCTGTACTTATGTAGTTTCCATTAAATGTATTCAAGAAAGAATATAAAAGTTTTCCTTGCCATATGAATCGTTCCACAGAGTGTATGAAAATTGATTGGCACAATTTCAGACTTTTTTTCATAATAAAATTACTCTCTTAAAATCTCATTCTATATTCCCTATTCAAAAGTAACAAAAAAAAAACAATTGAAAAAGAATTTGCTCCTTGAGTTTCGATCAAATGATGCAAATGAGAATGAGAACAACACTATCAAAACTTTATCCTAAAAGAAAGATATTTAGCTTTAAAAAACAAACAAAATAAGTATGCTTTAACCCTCCTTAGCATAAATATCTTGTTTTAAAAAAGAAATTATAAAAATTAGTTTAGTATATTTTGCGACAAAGCGTTACAAAACATTTCCATATAAGCACTTTTTTAAAAAAATAAGCCAGAAGTGACAGATTTGAAGGTGTGTTGATATGCGCGATGTTTTTTTATTCCACTTAACAGCGTAAGAGATTCTTAATAAATTTTCCATAGTTGTGCTAATTATTTGTAAGATTATACTTAAAAAAGCTTACATCCTCTAGACCTCATTCTATATTCTCTTTTCAATAGTACAAAAAAAAAAACGGAAAAAGAGTTTGCTCTTTGAAATTCGATCAAGTAAAACAAATGAGACGGGGAACAATAACAACAAAACTTTATCCTAAAAGAATGATATTTAGCTTTAAAAAATAAACAAAATTAGTATGCAATAACATTTTTTAGTATAAATATGTTGTTTTAAGAAATAAATTATTAATATCGGTTCGGCATATTTTGCGACAAAGCGTTACAAACAATTTCCATGTTAGCACTTTTGTACGTATTATAATACTAGTGGGTTAACACTCGCATGCCCCATTTCTTAAATAATGAAATTACTCTCTTAATATCTCATTCTATATTCTCTTTTCAAAAGTAAAAAAAAAAACAGTTGAAAAAAGTTTGCTCTTTGCACTTCGATCAGCAGTACACATAAAACGAAGAACAATAACGACAAAACTTTATCCTAAAAGAAAGATATTTAGCTTTAAAACATAAACAAAATAAGTATGGTATAACCTTCTTTAGCATAAATATATTGTTCTAAAAAAAAATTATTAAAATCGGTTCAGTATATTTTGCGACAAAGCGTTACAAACCAATTCCTTATAAGCAATTTTATATAAAAAGCATAGGTGTGTTTCGATTTTTACCCACATTTTTGATTATTGTTAATATTTTTCGATTCTTCTCAACTTATGTCGTATTTTTTATGTCTTTTTATACTTTCTATCAACTCTTTAGATAATATTTGACACCATCCAACTTATATTGACTTCCTAGATGGTTTTCAACGAGACTCTTATCGAATTTTTTGATAAAAATCGACGCTTATAGCTTGATGTATTCGAACTAATAATTATTTTTTTTAAGACTTTGATCTTTTTACAAATTTTCTTGACTTGTAGCACTTGGTTTCGAAATTTGCGACACAGCGATTGATTTTTTCAAACACTCAGAGAATAATGTTTTTGATGCTGACTTTTTTGATACTATGCAACTTTTATTACTTTTTTAATGTTTTCCCACTGTTATCTAACGTATTTCCCTAGTTTCTTAAATGTAATGCTTTAGGTCAAATAAAATTTGAGCTGAAAACAAATTTCACCTGTTTTTTTTATAGTAGAAAGCTAGTGGACTTAAATGATTGTCTGTAGCAACCAAATTTTGAAATTATGAATTTTTTAAGTCTATATTTATTTCTGTATTGATAGCTTAATTTTTTTTAATTTTATTAAGTTAAGCTACTATTTCATATAATTTTATTACAACGACGACAATATCAGTTAAGCCGCGGTTACACTGGATGCGAATTTTTGTTCGTACGAATTCGTACGTATTCGTAAGAATTGCAAAAATTTAACAAATGCATGTGTGTATATGAATGCGGTTACAGTGGCTACGCATGCTTCGTGCGTATTCGTACGAATCTGTACGACTGCTTTGATGCGAACAAAAAATTTTGTTTTTCATCAGAACAGTCGCACGAAAACAAGGAGAAAAACAGCTGATGGATTGCACTTCAACTGAAAGTATGAACGAAGTCGCATCTAATGTAACCACTCTGTTCAAATATATTCGCACGAATAAATTATTAAGAATTCGTACGAACAAATTTCCGCATCCAGTGTAACCGCGGCCTTAATAAGCAAAAACTCTAAACCAGCCTCGGTGGCGTATGATCAACATTTAATTAAATTAAAGCTGCATACTGCAAAGAACACAAATTTCTGCATTGAAAAATTCAACTGATTTTTGTTGTTGTTTGAAATTAGGAAAATGCTTCAAAATGAGAAAAACTTTACAGACGCCATGTTTGTGTCGGCTTTGCAATGGCATTTCCGTTTCCGCTAAGAACTTTAAAAGCGTACAGCAAAAAAAAAGTAGTTCGACTTAAGTAATAAAAGCGCTTCACGTTCGTTAGTTATTAGCACCGCAAGGATAAGCAGTAGGAGTTTATCTATGGATGTGTGCGTATGTGAATGTGTCTCGTTGCTGTGTGTCTGTGTGCATATGAATTTTCTGAAAACTTTGTGAGGAAACAACTTAAAAACTGCATTAGTAGCAAAAATATGTGTGTTACATACTCTAAAGATAAAGATGAAATGCATTTGTGTTTGTGTAACAGCGTGAGTATCCCAGCAGGCAAATGAGCAAGGCCTTACTGCTAGCTCTGCTGCGATTATATAAGGACTTCTCAGAACTAGATTTTCATGCAAATAAAAATACAATCACAGAAGGCATAATATGCCTTGCCATAACAGACGTGCTATCAGGCCTGATATTAGAAGGCAAAGAAGAAGGACTCCATTTACTTTAGCGCTTTTCTGTTTCTTTTTTATTTCATGTATTGCAATGTTTTATGATTCGGCATAACTTTTTTGTCATATGCATTGTACATATACGACATGAAAAGTATACACATGGTTAGAAATTAAGAGAGGTGTGCAGGCTAGTCTTCTGTTGTTTCATGTTATGTTATAGGAGGAGGTAGAGTTTTGAGTATTCTTTGTCAAATTGTAAAGTCATTACAAAAATATCAACGCAAGTGAGATGGCGCGGATTAAGAGTCTTTTTTGTCAAGTACTTCTGAGAGTCCTTCTACGGTAAGCGGTCTTAGAAAGCCTGCTTAGGAAGGCCTGTTTTCTGCGGCCATTTCATATAAAAAAGAAAGTACGTTTGGAAGGAGGGTGGAAGGCCTTATACTTACCAAGGAAGGCCTTCTAGAAGCACTGTTAGCTCCTGCCCTTGCCTACTGGGATGTGTTGCTTGCATACTTTTGCATATGCTTGAATACACACACACACACATTTAAAGCATGTTGACTTAAATGCAGACATAGCTGATTTTATTTTGCTTTATAACTTTGATGGAATATTAATTTCGATTTTAATTTATTTTGTTTATTTTGTGTAATTGAATACAAATTTCTAATTATCTGCATTTTGAGTTTGTTTATTATACCAATTATATGTTGGCTAGCTTTGTGATTTATTTAGAATTTTTGCTTCATACCGAGTATTAAAAATAAATATTACAAATTATGCAGTTAACCAAGGGAAAAAAGTTTTCATAAAAATGTAACATCCTTAATGTAATTTTATGAAAATATTGAAAACGCAAAAATTAATTAAGTCAAAAGCAAAAGTAGCTCTTAGCAAAAAGATCTTATAAAAAAGAAAGATTGTTGTATTTTTTCTTACACAGTGCACTCAGTCTTTTTCACAAACTATGTCCACAGCTTTATATTATTTGATTTTAAATTTTTCTCATTTCCCACAATACCTACGTGTAAACATTTTTTCGATTTTTTCGATCACATTTTGATATGCTATGCAAAATGAGCTTGACATTTGTTGAAAAAAATCATGGCTGTTCCTGCAACTATTCTACTTACTCAACTCAACGCAGTTGATATTTTTCAATGCCACAGTTACATCATTTTCATTTTATTTTTCCATTTCGTATGCTTAGTGAATGTCTGATTAGACTCAAACTACGACAAGAACTTTTAACATTTTCCTTAAAAAAAAACAACAACAACTACAAATATTCAGCTCATTTTTCGCCATCAACAAATGTGGCTGATGCATTTCTTGCTATTTTTGTTGATGAAGTTGTGGTATTTATTGTTGGTAGCAGCTTATTATTTCTACTTTTTTGTGTAATTTTTAGCATCAAACCAAATGAAGCATTAGTACGTGCATGAATGGTATATGAAACATAAATTTACAATGAAACCGGTGTGGCCAGCTACACTACGTTTGGAAGCAACATTTTAGGAAGAAATATTCAAAAGAGTCTGCTTTTTTTCTTTGATAACAAAACAAACAAACAAACACAACTTTTTGGCATTGATCAGTTAGTTAATTCAAAAAACAACAATTTTGTGTTTGGCGGCAGAAAGTGCACTCTACAATAGAAAACCAAGGTTTTAAGTTGCAGCACCATGAAATCAATAAATATTTAGTGGTTGCTATAGTCTTTTAAGATTTTTTGTTAACAAAAATATGCTTGAAACTTCGAAAAATTTTCAGTTGTTCATTAAAGGTTACCAAATTATGGACACATTTTTTTTACTAAACTTTTTTCCAAAACCGTAATAAAATTTATATAATATAATATAATATTGTCAGACACAATGCACATTGTCATATACTTTACATAGTGTTGGTAACTCAAAAAGCCATTGTTCAAAAAGTTGTTGACATGACAGTGATCTTCAAAGCCGATTTTAAAGTGGCATCTGATGATCATGTACTAGATGAGTTTTAAACATTCTCCACTGACTGTGGGAGAGTGAATTGTTATAAAACTTGAAATAATGCATAAAAAGTTTAGTCTTTCTAGAAATTTTTTCTTAAAAAGTTGTTGATTTTTCTGGCTCACAGCAGGTCTATGGTAAATACCAAAAAATTAGAAAAATCAACAGCTTTTTAAGAAAAAAAATTTTTTTTGCACTTTCAAGCCACTCGCAAGCTTTTCATGTACTTCAAAGCCCACTCGCAAGCATTTGCAGTTTTTAAAGATATAGAAATCATACTTCCACTTAATGTTTGTCAACACTCGCACCATTCGATTCGCACGAGTGTTTGCTTGCGTATTTTTCGCAATTTTTATTAAAAAAATACTTAGCACGCTATTGATTTTGAGAATTTTTTTTTACTGGCTGTGCTACTCAGAGTTGTGCAAAATTTATTCGAAAAATGAATGAATACATTATATATGGACATTTCTCTCATGTCGAACTGGACGGAAGTACACTTTTATTTTCTTCTGTTACTTCAAGGAATAGCCCTTTGGTAGCACTATATTTAGTGGTAAAGTTGATACCAGACGTAGTACTGGTTCCAAGATAGAGACAATAAAAAGCCGTTCCAACGGGATAAAAAACGGAAGTGTTTTCATGGCCATCTAAAGAAAAGCAGAAGTCAGCGAATATACATATATATTCAAAATAATATTATTCTGGCTTGTTCTGATTTCGCTTCGAACTTGCTTCGGAAATGGAACTAAAATACAAAATTTATTTCTGAATTATGCAAAAAAATAAAGATCTTCGTCAAATTATCGGTACTACAGGGTGTTTTTTTTAGAGGTATAGAGCTTCGAATTGAAATAAAACACAAGAAAATCGTTTTAATGTCCATCAATTTGGCTTTATTGGAAGGATAATTTTATGCCATTAATGTTTAAATATGATTTCGGGCATGTGGCCACCGCGGCTGGCTCGAATAAAGCCAATTCTACAGGTCCAATTTTGAACCACTTTTTCGAGCATATGGGGCCGTATGTCGGCAATAACGCCACGAATGTTGGCTTCCAAGTCCCCTAACGTTTCTGGTTTGTTGGCGTAGACGAGCGACTTCACATATCCCCAAAGAAAATAATCCAATGGTGTCAAATCACACGATCTTGGTGGCCAATTGACAGGTCCATTCCGCGAAATTATGCGCTCATCGAATGTTTCCTTCAATAAATTGATTGTGACGTGCGCTGTGTGGCATGTAGCGCCGTCTTGTTGGAACCACAACTCATCCACATTCATGCCATCCAATTCGGGAACAAAATAGTCGGTTATCATGGCTCTATACCGGTCTCCATTAACGGTAACTGTCTCTCCAGCATTATTTCGGAAGAAGTATGACCCAATGACTCCACCAGCCCATAGAGCACACCAAACAGTCAGTTTTTGTGGATGTAATGGCGTCTCAAGGGTCTCATGTGGATTCTCTTCACTCCAAATGCGGCAATTTTGCTTGTTGACGTAGCCATTCAACCAAAAATGAGCCTCATCACTGAACAAAATTTTGCGATGAAAATCAGCATCGAGATCAATCTCATTTTCGGCCCATACACCAAAATCACGACGCATTGCATGGTCTCGCGGCTTTAATTCTTGCACAAACTGGATCTTGTAAGGTCGCAAGCCAAGATCTTTGCGCAAAATCTTCCATAAAGTTGATGGACAAAGCTCCAATTGCTGTGCACGGTGGCGAATCGATTCATTCGGGTCCTCTTCAACATTTTGCTCTACAGCGGCAATTGTTTCTTCGGTGCGCACTGTTCGACGTCTCTGCGGATGCGTATTATCACATAGAGTAAACGTAGTGCGAAAACGACCCATGGTTAACCGAATTAATTGCTCTGATGGACGATTATGTCGACCATAAAATGGACGGAGCTTGCGGTAAACTTCGCGAACTGAACCATTATTTTCGAAATAAATTTGCACGATTTGCAAACGTTGTTCTTTTGTCTACCTGTTCATGATGAAATGGCAAACCAAACTGAACATAAATGACATTAGAGTTGCCAGATTTGACCATAAAATGCCAGTTTTATCTCTATTCGAAAAACAAACCTCTAAAAAAAACACCCTTTATAACAGCTCAAGTTTGGAGTAAAAAAAAAAAAAAAAAAATATTATAGCAAATTCCGACTATTAAATTTAGAAGAGCTATTAACATTCAAAATCGGACTCTAACAGTTCTGAACTAAATCGGAATCAAAATGAGCCTGATTATCCGTTGTTCGAATAAAGACTCAAAACATAAAAATACATATTCTCTAATAATCATTTGAGACCGTTTTTGGTAAAAATTTAATCCAGGCGATCAGTTTTTGACACACTTTTGAAAAAGCATTTTGCACATCACCTTATACGGAACCTTTTTTTTATAAACGATGAAAAACGTTTGAAATGAATTTTCGATATACACTCAAACTTGTCAATTAGAGACACCGCAGATTAGAGAATCCTGCCAATAAGAGAAAAACAAAGAAATTGATAGAACCGTAATTTGAACTATCATAAGAATTGTCCTGCCAATAATAGAACGTAAGGGAACTTTCCAATAAGAAAATGAGATGAGTCTCGTGCGAAATTTTGTCCAAGCGAAAAACGTCGCAGACGTGTCTTTTTTTTGTCTAAAAAAAAAATTCTCGACGATCATTGCTGGCTATGATGAAAAAGGCATTGCGAGTTGCGATAAAACTTCACTTTTCTTTAGGGCAGTTCCAAAAAAATCAAAAGTGTTCAAAGGAGAAAAATGTTCAGGCAGTAAAATGTCGAAAGAAAGATTAAGTGTCATTTTATGTGCGATTGCAGATGGGACATTCGAGAAGCCACTTGTCATCGGTAATACATAAAAGCCGCGTTGTTTTAAGAACATCAATACAAATTTGAGCCAGTTCATTGGTTTTGGAATAAAACTGATTGGATGACTACTGTCATTATGAATACTTGGTTGACAGAGTTCAATGACCGAATGAAAGAACAAAAATGTAAAACTCTACTTTTCATGGACAATCAATGGATTTGTCGATACCTCCAGTGTGTTACAGCACAAAACTTTAAATCTTGACTTTCACTTCAAATAAGAGAAACCTGCGAATACGAGAGAAAAATAATTCCCCAGACGTAGTTTCTTATTGACAAGTTTGAGTGTACCTTGGAGAGGGTCAGAGCTCTAGATGGGTCCGTTTTTAAAAAATTTCAATGCACATATGCTGAGCTTCCATTTGATTAATTTTGAATAAAAATTTTATGATGAATACTTGCAGAAAAAAAATGTAAGGATGTATTGAGCCAAAATCAACTAATCACATAAACTTAAATTTCTGCATTTTCCTTCCTATTTCGGTTTTGTTCACATTATAAATAATCAAAACAAAGAAATAGAAATAAAATTGCGTGGCGTATTTTTTCGCTTGTGTCCTTTATATTCTTACGTATCATAAGATCTGAAAGTCGTGGTTTTTATTTGATATATCTGCACTAGACTAATTGACATATATGCTTAACTCTTTTATTTTCATTGTGCTCAGCATTAGTGACCAGAGTAGGAGTTTCGTAGTTTCTGTGGCGTAGGCAATGTTTTGAAGGTATTTCCTTTATTTTTTTTTGAGTAATTCTTTCAAAAAAAAAAGTTTAATCCCTTTTTTACCCGATTTGATAATAACTTGCTAGCTTCTTAAATTCTTCAGTTTTATTTGCCGCAACTTCATGTGTAGACTAATGAAAGTCAATCGAAATATCTTAGTTAAATTTTACGTCATGCTTATATATCGATACTTCAATTACACCTTGCATCATATTTATACCTACTCTTTGTTCGTTTGATATAAAGTTAATTACGTTTTGTTTTTGATCAGCTATGTAACAAAATTAATTCATAAAATGGTTGGAAATTTGATGTGCGAAAAACTTGATAAGAACTTTACACTTCCTGGCTACTTCAGAAATTATTGAATTCCTACCAGGCCTAGGGTTTGACTTGAAATTCCTGGCATGGCAGGCTCAATCCTGGTCAATTGGTAACTCTGAATGGGACCTAATTGTGCCCACTTTTGTACATCTAAAAAAAAATAAGAATGTTCAGCATATTGTACTTTGATACAAAAAAACCCAATTGACAAAATAATATGCAAATCGAATTTTCCTTTGGAATGAAATTCTCGAAAGTGTTAAGAAAACATCGTGTATTAACAAAAAATATCGTACAAAAAAGAAACAAACACCAAATTACAGGAAATATCGATAAGCATAGGATACAAAAATCTTTATTTCACATGCAGTTTATTATTCTGTTGAATTTTTAGGAATATACTACAGTGAAAATTTAATCCAATTGTTGTTGTTATTGACTTTAACGCAAGTCAATGTTGTTGTTGTAGTTTCTGCTTGAGCATAGAACGTTTCTTGTTTGCCTCGTATGTTATTGATACACAAAAATAATCCACTCTACAGCTGTGAAAAAATATGGTATTGGAAAAGGAAGAAGCATAACACTAGTTTACAAGAAAAAAGATCTGGTTTCTCATACACTTTTTTCGATGTATTTTGGGGCGTAGATTCCAAAAATGGCAACCGTTTTTTTTCTTAAGAATCGTTTTCGAGATATCCCCGAAAAACCCCTTTTTCGGCACTTTTTTCATTTATTTGACTATATCTCTATGAATTTTTTTTTCGACTCAAAAACGACTTTCAGCTTTCGAAAGATATTTGTATTTCCTTTCTAACGATATGCTTTTTGTTTGAATCGGATAATATTTGATGGAGTTACAAGCTCTCAAAGTTCAAAAAAACTGACTTTTTTGGTGTTTTTTAAAAATCACTAAATTTCAATTGCTCCATTTGAATGAAATTTTTTTTCTTTTTCATATTTTTAAAATTTTACATGAAAGACTATTCTTTTGCAAATATTTTAAGTATAATTTGACGGAAATCGGACAAAAAATGTAGAAGTTATTTGAGAAAACAGTAAAACACTTGCAATAAAATTGAACGAAAATACATACGTTTTTTATCTAAAAAGAAAAGAGAATAAAAGTAAAGAACTTCACAAACACACAATCGTTTTGTATTTTCGTTCAATTTTATTGCAAGTGTTTTACTGTTTTCTCGAATACCTTCTACATTTTTTGTCCGATTTCCGCCAAATTATACTTAAAATATTTGTAAAAGGATAGTCTATCATTTAAAATTTTAAAAATATGAAAAAGAAGGAATTTTCCATTCAAATGGAGCAATTGAAATTAAGTGTTTTTCAAAAAAGACCAAAAAAGTAAGTTTTTTTAGACTTTGAGCGCATGTAACTCCATCAAATCTTATCCGATTCAAACAAAAAGCATATCGTTAGAAAGGAAATACAAATATCTTTCGGAAGCTGAAAGTCGTTTTTGAGTCGAAAAAAAAATTCATAGAGATATAGTCAAATAAATGAAAAAAGTGCCGAAAAAGAGGTTTTTCGGGGATATCTCGAAAACGATTCTTAAGAAAAAAAAATTGTTGCCATTTTTGGAATCTACGACCCAAAATACATCGAAAAAAATCTATGAGAAACCAGATCTCGAGATCAAGCCCAAATTTGTAAACTAGTGTAATAGAAGTAAGGCACAAGAAGAATGAAAGCAGAACTTCATTTAAAATTGTACACTTGAATGGATTATTTTGGCTCTTTTGTTATTTTCATTGTTGTTATGCTAGAAATTCAAGTGATTATTTTGCACATCTGCAAATTAAAAAACAGAGTTATTTTCTACAACCAATACTCGTGCGTGGTGCATGTAAAATGAAAATTGAAAATAATAATACAAAGATAGAAATGTTTATGAAGAAAATTAAGAATGGAGAGTTTTGAAAATATCGTTTGCTACGAAAGTTAAAAGTGCAGGAAAAAATATATAATTTCAAGGAATATTTTTTGTCATGATCAAATATGATAAAACGAAGACTATTTTCAGAAACTACAATATTTAATTCTGCATTAAATGAATTTGTTTACTCTAACTCCCTTTTAATGCAAAAAAGTTAATCATACGACACGTAAAGTTGTGGCAAAATTTAATTACAATTTTCTATATTTTAAGCGTTAAATTTTAATTTAATGTAAGAAAGCGTCTATAAATTACGTAAATCGAAATAGGGGGAGAAGGGGTACGGAAAAATCTCACCAAATCTTACCAAGAGAGAGGGAGGGCCAATAAAAATCTCACGTCAACTTTTTAATACAGAGGCTATACATTAAAAATTATAAGGCAAGTCTCACGGAAGGGAGGGGGGACCCGTCAGAGCTCATCAAATCACACCAAGGGGAGGGGGGTAATTAATGGAGGGCCCATAATTGAAAAAAAAGCGCTGCCCTACTCTATTTTGAAAAATCTTTAAACAACCTACTATGATACTCATACACCCCGTAAACTTGTATCAAAATAAATTACTTACCATTTTCTGAAATTCTTAGCTTTAAATTCTAACAAAATAAAATTCAATATTAAAAATAAAATAATTCAGGAACATTTTTCTTTTAAATTGTGTTGCCACATTTTTAATTTATTTTATTTTTTAAATGCATTTTTTTTTCGCCTTGCTTGTTGCACTTTTTGAACAAAAATGCTTACATTTTTTTAAAATGATTTTTTTTTACACTATAATGTTTTTTATTTATATATATGTATGTATATCTATATGTTATTTATTTGGTATATATGCATGTATATATGTATGTACTCATCAGTTGATATAAACATATTTATAGCTATTTGTTATATAATATAATTTTTTTTTTTAATGTTTAACATTTTAATTAATTTCACGTTTTTTATGCTGATTGATTTAATTAAATCATCAATTAAATCTGTTTGTGTGATTTTCTTTTCAGTATTTCTATGAATTTTTATGTTTTATTTAGAACCCTGCATGTTGTTTTTTGTTGTTGTAGTCATATCAATATATATTTGCTTGCATATTAAATATTAAAGTCAAGATATTCATAAATGTGTTTATTTTAGAGACCATAGTTAGAGTTTTCCAGTCAATAAAATGAAAATTAAATTTGCTAAGGCGACGAGCTTAAATTTTTTAAGTGCCAGAAGCCAAAGATATATTTTGCAACCAACTTTATTTAAAATATGTCAAAATTATTATAAGATATTTAGAAAATTCTTATCATAAAAATTTTAATTTTTGCTGATGGAGAAAGATATTTCAAAGGACTGTAATGCCCAGATTCGTGCATTTTGTGTTAGATCGCTAAGCAAATGTTAACAGTTTTGCTAAACTAATTTTCAAAACAAAATATTTTTTTGGCCGTGATAAAAAATGTTATCTCTGGAATTAATTTTTAGCTGATACAAAGATGTCTTGGTACCCCACATAATTTTTTGATTTGTGTTTTCAGTGAATTAACATTCGAGTCGAGTAACATTTATTTTTTAATGAATCTTAAAGAAGTCGCAAAAAGTTTTTTTTAATAATTTTAAAGGGAAGCTTCATATGGGAAATCACGTTCAATTACAAGGAGATGAAAAAAAGCAGAGCTTTGCATAACACGGAATATTTAAGTAGCCACTGTCAACTGTGCTAAACTATTGGTGTCCAGTTCAACTATATAATTCGTACTTGAAAGCCGAACTGTATGACGAGGGATATTTTCAAATAAAACGTGAGAGGGGCTACTGGATTGAGATTCACAATTAACATTGCAATCGAAAGAAAATTCATTCCGACGACGATGTATACGAAAGTACTAAGGATTACATTTGAAATCCTCCACACTTTCTCAGCGCACACCAGAAACATTCACAATCGTCTAAGAGGTAACGAGTGAACAATGTTTTAACAATACTAGCAGGCAGCAGCAGGAGAAAAAAATCATAAGTTTTATTGAAACCTCCCATAAGAACGTTACTGATATCAAGTGAAAATGCCCGCAGTAAATTCAATATACGGCATTGCGGTTTTCAGCGAATTTCCAGCTCTTCCTTTTTTGACATTTAACACAAATTAGAAAATAACGTTTTAATGGGCAAACACTTTTTAAATATGGTAAAGATTAACTGTGCTCTTAAACGGGGCGTATGAGTAACATTTATTTTTTGACTGGCTTACTAAAATCGGTGCAACTTGACTTTGCATCGTCAGAATTCAATAATTAAGACATCAAAACTTTTTTGAAGAAACTCTGCAGTAAATACGTTACATTTATTGAGTTCCCTTCAAAGTATTTTGTGTAAGCAAGGATTAAAGGCAGCATAACACATTTTTTTCGCATAGCTTACATAAAAACACATTTATGAATGCAAAAAGAAAATTATTTATGATTGCACAGCAATTAAAGAGCAATTTTTTAAACAAATTGAAATTATTACATTAAAATACTATTTAAAATAATTTACTGGAACTAAAATAAAAAGCTTCACAAAAACATTATAATTAATGAATTTTTTTTTTTACATAATTGCAATCATTAATTTGACACTTCCCAACGAGCTTATCGCGTGAAATTCCTATATATCTATATGCTGATTTATATTTTATGTATGTATGTATGTATATGCGTTTGTATGCAGCTATTTATTTATTTTTTTAATTCATAACATTTATGATTTGGTTGTGTAAATATTTTTGTTATTATTGTGGTTACATTTTAGAGCTGCATTTAAATGTTTCATCATTAAATTAATTTTTTAGTTTTTCTTTAACTTTTGTTGACATTTCTATTAAACTCTAATTACGCGTAATTGTAGATTTTGCTTACGTTATTCGTATGTTATGATGTGGTTTTTTCTAAATTAATGGATATGTTTTCAATTTGCTACATTTGCATAGCATGCTTTTAGGTTCATAGTAGTTAGGAAGGGACTAAGGAATGTATGGGGCGGAATTTTGTTCATATTCTATGCTGCATGTGACTTACTTAATGTTATAATTTATATAATTTTATTTGCCTTATTATTTGCAATAATTAACATTATTTTTTTTCTATTTTTTAATTACTTAACTACAGCAACACCCAAAGCAGCCAGCGTAAAAGCAACAGCGCATGCGTACTGCTACAGCTAAAAAGCATCGTTTGCGTTGCCACATTATATCCTTGCAGCTCATCATCTTCTGCAGGCAGCCCTTCTCCATTGTATGATCCACCACGTCCATTGCCGTTGGTTTTATCTGCGAAGGATTTTTGTTGTGATAAACCGATTTCATTGAGATTCGATTGATAGCGTGTATCTGATGTTGTGAAATGTTATTGATGAGCGTTAAAGGAGAAAAATACAGGGGGATATAGAACAAATATAGAGTGAGTGATAATATGAGCATGAAATGTATATGCAATGATTTGAATATTTATTGATTCGTATATATTTAAAAAGCTTTATAATCTATCTATCTTAATTTGCCAAGCACAGAACTTTATTATAAAGGTAATTTACGACCGGGTACGGGTACGACCCAACTTTTCGTTTGAAGTGAAATATGGCATTATGTTTATTAATTTGGTAGGAAAACTTATTAGAAAAATCATTAGCCATTAATTAAGTTCAAAAATGATTTAATTTCACCATGTCGTATGAGAAACATTTAATTGTAATATGCACTTTAGACCGAGTCGATTTGTATGAAGAAAAATAAAGTCAACCGGACACCGACTCAAAAGTTAGAAGGACCCTTATAAACAATGTCTGCATATTTTTTTTTTCGTTCCGAGCAAAACCAATGGAGCACTTTTAATTCTCCTGATGGTCCTTTTTGCTAAAAAAACGTGTTTTTTGCTTGTTATTTTTATTTCTTCACAGAATGGATACCTGAATTCGCTTGAAAAATAAAGATTGCGTTCTTGCAAAATATTTGACTGAAAAAATTGTAAATTATTTTTCTGTTTTAGATAATGTTTAGTCCCAAAATTGGATTTTTCCATACAAAAAATGTGAAAAAATCGAATTTTGGGACTAAATACTATCTAAAACAGATAATTCTTCCTCTACATTTTGCTCACTAATTTCTCTTAATTTCAATAATACGACACACCACGATAGGTTGACAATCTGTTGCAAATTATTTCCGAAATGTTTTTGTAGTTAACTTTCAACATCTTTTTTCTTTTTCATTGATTGTTTTTTCTAAGACAACTTTTTCTTGAAGTTGTTCCATTCCAGTCTGAAATCTGTGTTTGCAAACTTTTTGTATTTACAGCGGCCATTATTTTTTTTTAATATAATCCGTCTTATGTCCTGTATACCATTGATTTTTTTTATAAAAGTTCAAAAGAGTTTTCACATTGAAAATATCACAGTCCGTGCAGTGTTGGCAGTGCCAAAAATATCATCTTCATATTGATCTTCGGCAGTGACTATCATCTTTTTGTTGCTTAAAAACCTTTTCTACTCTCCCAAAAACTCTATCTGCTGGTAAAAAGATGTGTCCCCGTACTGGAAAAACTAGCTCTATTTCTTTTAGATTTGAGGGTGATTTTTTGTCAAGCCAAAACATGAGTGTCTGGCTTCGTTCAGAAAGTACTAAAGGAGTTTAAAGTCCATTTAAACACTCCTAAATTTGTACCATATGCCGCTTTGAACTTCCATTGATGAGTAAACATTTTTCTAAATGAAATACGTGTTCTTTTAAAAGTCCACACTCACAAATAGTTAAAAAATATAAATATTCGTAGGACATGTGTCCTTTTGCAGAAAAATGTTGACTTTATTATTAAAAAAATTTAACATCTATTGCTTTTATGAAGTGCCGGAAATTGAAATTACTTGAAAACAAAAACGCCCGACCAGGGACATGTGCCGTTCTGTTCGTCTACTTCTCAAATGTTTATATCTCTTATGTTTCTAAGGGCTTAAAAAACTTTTTCTTGACCAGAATTTCCTCATGAAACTCAAACAAATCAACGTTGCACTACAACGCATCTGCTCATAATGTCATTTTAATACGCCAATTTATATCGAAAAATCAATACTTATGTTATTAAGGAACAATTTTTAAATAGAAAAATATGAAAAATCCAAACTTACTCTTATCTTGTGGATAAATTGATCGCGTTGAATCACCACCACCATTATGCCCATAATGACCATCCCAACGTGTATCGGTTGTTAACAGTCCAGACGATGCAGTAGTTGGTGGATATGAAACTGCAAGTTGAAAACCAAAAATAAATGACATTAAAGTGATTGTCAGCCATTAAAGCAGACCTTAAATGACACAATTAAATGTAAATTGCACGAATAAAAATGCAATTTAAAAAATAAATGAAATAAAATTAAATTAAGTAACAGCAACAGTTCACTTTGTATGCCAATCTGTTCACTTCAATGTATATTTGTCTCTTTCACACATTATGATTTTTGTTCCCAATATATTCTGTGGCAAATAATTATATTTTGATTATTGCTATTTAAAATGCTAATTATTTCACAATTTCAATAATGTACGTGTGTGTGTGTCGCACACACATACACAAGCACGCATGTTTGCAGTTAATCGTGCGTTGAAAATTGTGCGAGGCGAAAACAGTGTTGCCAACTTTACACGTAATGCAGCGGAAATTGAAAAATTGCTACTCAATTTCACTGCCATTACTGTTGTTGTTATTGTTATGTTTATTTGTTTTTGTGTCTTTTTTTATTGTTGTTATTTTAATTATTATTGCAGTTGTTGTTTTTTTCTTTGTTTTTACTGTTGTCGTTGTATGATTATTGACATTTTGTGGCCATTTTAATTGAAAAATTAAAAATCAACGCACACGTATGAAAGCATACACGTATACACTTTTACCTGCTCTTACACGCAAACGTGTGCATAATTGATGTTATTTATAAATTTTCATTATAAATTGGTCGTACAATTTTTCATTTTCTCATGGAAAACTTTTGTTTAATTTATTGTTTACAGTGTATAAGGGAGACTCAATAAAAGAAAAAAAAAATACTAAGTATTGCAAGCACGCGCTAATGTTGAAAAATTCAAAATAGACAGAAAAATCAATTGCTAAACTGTCCAAAAAATTTCAAAAAATTGAAAAAGGTTAGAAAAGTTGCTATAAAATCGAAAATCACGGAAAAAATCGAAAACTTTGGATAAGTCGAGAACTTTGCATTGTAGTGAGTGACCTCGTTGAATATTTTATGACCACAAAGTCTGAAAAAAAGTTGCTCTACCAAACAAATTTTATTAAATTTTGATTAAACTTAGTTTTCTGAAATTCATTGAAATTCATTTGGAAATAATTCGGTCAGTTTTAAGTTACGATTTTCAAACACAATAATTTTTCTAACCCCTTTTTAAGCGTCGTGTGCTGCTAATTTGAATTAAATTTAAGTTTTGCACATTTTTTTTTACCTAAAATTATAATTTATTATGTAACTAGCAAATATTTGAGTGCAGTGCATATTGCCAATTTTGATGTTTTGTTATTTTCAGTTTTTGCCTTTGCTGATTTTAATTGACAACATAATAAAAATTAGTGGTTTGTTTTGAAAAGTTGCGAAGCATTTGAAAAATCAAAGTTAATATCATGGGATATATGTTCATTATTAATATTTAATTTGTGCAATTATACATTTGATTTTACGTTGTTGTAATACGAGCACGTCCAAGTTTATATTCGGATATAAATTTGTGATTGATTTAAGTTTAAACAAAATTTAAATACACAGAGCAAAATATGGTGTGCCAATTTAATCCAAGAAAGTCCTCTACGAGTTAAATGAGATATAAAATCGCATATTTTGAGCTAATTACTTTTAAATTGATAGACCGTTGCGATAAAATTGACTTTTCAATAAAATATTAAAGTCATTTGGAGAAGGAGTCGACATTGATTGAAAATAATTTTCCATTTCCATCCATAATTTGCTTGTTACCACGCGGCAAAATTGATGTACGATAGAAATAAATTTTTTTTCATAGTTATCGAGCAGTGAAATAGCGCAAGTAGGTTACGATATTTGATTCCGTGTTAGGCATTGCTTTCCTTAACGACTGCTTTATGAAAAAACTAGATGACCCATATGTATTTAGTTCACTGAGACAATAAGAAGCGACTTTCAGGAGGATTGGTGCCGTATTTTCCAGATTGTTGCCATATTTATTAAATGTAATTTCGACACGTAGTGCACAAGGACACCATTTAATGTTTCCACTAGTGCCACATCTTGACATATTTCGACCACTGGGATACCAAATGAGGTACATAAATAAGGCCATTTTCGACACGCTGCCACTTGCAATAAGCTCCATGGTAAACTTATTTCTTCATAAAAACCAAAGTCCGGTGATAAATTTGAAGTGTCATTATAAATTGTTTCCGGGATAGTGTAACTACTCGTATACCAGCACAATATGAATTAATAATGATATTGACGGCTTCATTTTCATAACCAGGATTACGAACCAGTTGAAACTTATCTGGATCGATTGCTACTTACATACGATAACAATTGGTTGACTAGGTATTTTCAGCTTGTTGGGAGAGTTGCCTTTATCCATCGCACACAATATTGCTAGGAGTGTGATTGCTCTAAATGTCTATGAGCTGGAGTTCATAGTCCGATTTTAAGGTGGGAAATACATCGCGAAAGCTTGCGCGGATATTACTGTGTGAAAAAGGCAGAACTGTTCCAAATTAACAAAAGCATACATTTATTACTATTAATGTTGGCTTTTTCAAGGTGACCATAGGCAAAGTTGAATACAACGACTAAAGCCTTAACCAAAATAGATGTGACGAGACGATAGCAATTGAACGAACGTTTGCACTCGTTTCGTCTGTTTTGGCATTTAACCCAAAATGTTACGCTAGCCAACGGACCGAAAAAGCTGTTATGACTATTAGCAACGTTTTGAAGTTCGGTTCTTACGGAACAACTCGTCTCGTCAAAATGTTTCGTTCACTTTCGATCAATAACGTAGGTTCATTTTGGCTATCAACATTGGCTTAGATACACTCGTCTATTTTGGTTTAGGCTTAATCCTTTCATCGAATAAGTTAATATCAATAAAAACTTCTTTCTACTCCCTAATCACCCCCCAAACCCACCACAGTACTTTATTACACCATCTCAAAGGTTTTTGTCGAAATTCTGAGTTTTCGTGAACCAAAATGTCTGTGGAGTTTTTGACCCCTTGGGGGTAAATTGGGGTGCTGAGGAAAAGTGTGCAACTAAAACTTATTTTTATTGTAAGATATTATTTAAGCACACCTAAATACATAATATAAGTAAGGTCTACCTTCTGAATTTTGATTATTTTTTTTTTTGAGTGACATCCTTTTTAACGTATTTTAAAGTGCAATTTTGAGGTTAAGTCAAAATCTAAGGGTGATGGGTAAATTCTGACCCCGGGTTCGTTTTTAGCACACCAAAATACATACCGTATAGTGCTTCAACTTTCAACTACAAGACTTTTTTTTTTGTGGTCCTGTGTTATCTATAAAACATAACATATCTGAAAACAACAATCTTAGCGCCATTTTCCTATCTGACATACCTTAGATATGCAATCATTGGCTCTGATGAGACTGTGAAAATGTTGAAAAGCTCCTCATTATATCTATTTATATTAAGTCTTGCATGCAGTGATCTCATCTGTATATCAGTTGTTCATGCTTAGAATTTTTATGCAGAAACGATTGATACTCATAATATTTTTTCCATGGGTCAGAACTTTATAAACCGTAGACGCAATTTCTTTTTCAGGATATTTTTGCTGCAAAAAGCTCTACAGTTATTAAGGTATATTATTGAAATTTTTCGGCTGTTAGTTTTTTCCTGCAGCATAATTATCTCTTCAAAAATTCGAGCTGTTAAGCCTTCCCTTTAGAAATATTTTTATTTGTGCTCCCAAGTCCCCAAATCCTTGTCTTGGTTGGTCCAGGACTAATTCAAACCTTCGTAAGATATAGATTAGAATTTTTTCTAACAGCTCCTTGAGCCCAATATTTTATTCAATCATTTCATCACTATGCCGAAGTGTTTGTTTAATATGATAAAAATGTCTTTAAACCATATACTTGCATGCGCCATGGTGAAATTCATTATTATGTTCCTCATCAATTGATTCATCAAAGTTCTTAAAATCTTTAAGGGTATTTTCACATATTGGTGTTGCTTTCATTTTTGTCAACTCATTTAAAATACACGGTAGTTAGTAATGAAAAATTCACGTCATTATAAAAATTTTTTTATCAACTTCTTATCTATATATAATGAGGATTATTCTATGGCGAATAATTGAGGACTTACTTTTTTTTTAATAAAAATTTGTTTTTAATTGATATTTGATTTCCTGATATCGTTAAAAAATTATTTCTCCTCAATTGAGTTACTATTTCGAAAATAAAAAACAATTCAAATTCCTTTATTTTCATACATTACGACGGTGTGAAATATTTCTCCCATGTGATGCTGTTTTAATGCTGCTCTCAGTGATGCTTAATTTAATAAATACCTGTACTTATTTTTTTCAACTTTGTTGTTAAAAATTAATTGCAAATGAAAATTGAACCAATGCAAAATGTAATAGTGCCTACCATAAGCTCACACACACACAGGCACACAAATGCACGTGAGTAGTTTTTTTTTTTCCCAATACGCAATGCCATTTCAGCACCCACACTCACGCATGTTATGGTTAAATTTTCCGCTGTGACTTCCAGTGGTGTTTCATTGTGGTAATGCGTGCAACACGTGCGCCACAGTTGTCCACGCAATAAGACCGCGAAATATGCGGTGTATGTTGCTTTGCAGCGTAAAGTGTTGCCATAATGGTGGTATTATAGACACAACTACACCAACATATGCCCCAATGGGAAAATGCTTTAGTGGTTCAAATTGGACACATGATTTTCATATTAAAGTGAATACAAACGACATTTAAATGAAAATTAATAGAGCTGTGAGCTTTTGTCCCCATTTTTTGCATTAAACCGATCATTTGTCTGTTCTTTTGCGATATTTGAATGCCATAGTGCTCAACGACCCAATTTAGCCATCCCTTCCAATGACATGCAATAGATAAAATTATATGGAGTTGAATCAGAAATAGAGCGATTCTGAATCTCAAATGTGGGACCTATGGTGCATCATGTAGAAAACAATTTTCCTGTTGGGTTGGCACAACATACACAAGTGTACGTGCGCGCATACAAATATAAATTAACGTAACATACATTAATTACGCAATTGATTTATCATTTTCACTGTAGGATATTTTACAAAAGAAGAGTGTGAGAGGGAAAGTTTTAAGTAGTAGACGATGCAGTGACTGCAAAATTAAGAGCAAATTATGACGAAAGGGATTTTAAAAAGCTTAAGCAATATGTTAGTAAAAAAAATTGTAATTTGATATTTTTGGTTTGTTAAAAGAAACGGTATGAAAGGGATGATTTTGACAGTGGCTTGAATTACTGCAAAAATAGCTATGCTAATACGCTTTCTACCAGCGCTTTAAGTAGAAGCCACACAATCAGTTCTCAATTTTTGGTTTTCATGATTCGTTTTCCTTATAGTTCTCAATTGGTGTACGAAAATCTTATGTGAGATAGAATTCGCTTGGCATACATTATGTGAGATATTAAAAAATATGGGCATTTTAGAATTAAAATATTGTTGATATCTATTTCAAATGTATTGAATTTTCACAAATTGTTTTTCCATAAAAATCAATGAAAATATTCAGTTTTCTTTGAAAAATCATCGAAAGAGGCTATTGACGAAAGGCTTTCGTCACATGTGTACTTTCCACGGAAAGACTTGATTTAACTTTTCAACGAAAATTTTACTTTTATCTACATGACGAAGCATCTAATTTTTCCTTGTACAGAAGATTTACGCTTTTGTACATTTCATAACAAAATAAGTTTTTTTTTTAAAAAAGCTCACTCCTTTGGAAGGATTACCTCTATATAGCACTTCTATCTTGTGATTTTTTGGTGAGGCAGCTAAGAAATATACTGACATAAAGAAATAAGACTAAATGCTGAATAGTTTTTGCAAGAATATTTTCTTAACAAAATAAGTGCCAAAGTTTTGAAGGCAGTCTTTTTTATTTAAATATTTTTGGGTGTTATCAAAGTTAACAAAAATATATAAAGTTTCATAAAGGCTAACTTAAAATGAAAAATTATCCAAAACTAAATAAGAAATTTATGCTTAGATTTTATAAACATCAGAAATGAAAATTGTTCGAAGAAATCTTTCACTAAACTGACATTAAATTTTGTACAAATTTTCAAAGAAATGTAATATAACATCACAATTATTATTATGGGGAAAACTCAATTCTACATTTTTCACTAGCAAGTTTTATTAGTAAAAAAAATATTACCCTGAAAAAGACATTTAATAATTGTCTGAAATTGACGAGAATCTCTCACTTGGAAATAATGTAAGAAATCCTTAGCGCACAACTCGCGGTATAAGTAACATTTAGTTAAACAATTGAAATTATAAAATTTTACTTATGCGCTGCAGTTTAAGCTTTTGTAACTTCGTTTCGATGCAATTCAATATAACTTTGTTGCTATCATTCTTTTATTAATCAACCACTTAACAATAATTATGTGTTTAATAAATGGCTGCCTAAAAATAGTAGACTTACTACTAAATTGCAAATAAATTTTTGTGCTATAGTATAAAATAAATTTTTTTTTTAATATTTTCTATTGAACTTTAAAAAGTAACCAATAAATTTTATAAAATAAGAAAAAGCTCCTTAAACTAAAATGTCTTGCAAATGTCGCACTTTAAACGCCTTGTGTGACATTAAATGCCGTTAAACATCATGTTGAAGTGCAAAATACTTTGAAATTCAACAAGAATTTATTGCTGGCATTCGCTGCTCTTGTTACTGCTGATTTTACGGTGCACGCTGTACGAAAAGTTTTGTGCTCCAACAAAGAATATATACACGCAACATATATATGCGACATTTTGTCGCACAAACCGACATGGAGTCAACATAAATTGGCAATTTTCAGCAGCAGGACTAACTAAAGGACTAAATGTGCTTTTTGCCACTTAAGTTGTTGAGAGTTTAAAGGAAACTTAGCGACGAACACTGCACACAAGGACGTTTCGTTCTTAAGGTTGCATTTATCACGAATAATTGCCAATAAATCAATTGTTTACTCTTTTTTGTTGTTCCAATTTTTGCAACTTACAAACAGCCGAAAGTGTTCAATAAAAGTTTTTTTTTTGAAAAAACTTTAAAATTATTGTGCCCATCGTTGGTACGAACTTAAAGTTTT
Source organism: Tricholauxania praeusta (assembly GCA_949775025.1). Classification (NCBI taxonomy): domain Eukaryota; kingdom Metazoa; phylum Arthropoda; class Insecta; order Diptera; family Lauxaniidae; genus Tricholauxania; species Tricholauxania praeusta. The sequence goes on along the minus strand of OX459030.1, from coordinate 128,511,532 downwards.
AAAATTAAATTTTTCGAAATTTTGTATGCGAATCACATGCGTAGCCTAACAATCGGAAGCTATTAACCGTACATTAGTCACATATACAACAACAATAGAAAAGCGATAATGTCTGCCTACATGGTTGGGCTGTCTGACGCGCATTGTCTGTTTGCGTGTCGGCGCTGTCGCTGCATAAAAGTGAATCAAACCCAAAATTTAACGCGCCCTAAAGGCTGCTATGTTTTTTTATGCTTCCTTTGCTTTTATTGGCTTTTTATCGCTATTAAATTTCAAGGCTTATCACACGTTAAGGATCAAAAATTGCCTGCGTGATTTTCTTTTATTTTTTCGTTTTTTCTTACTGCAGTCTCAGTCAAGGCTTTTCCGGAAAAAGGTTTTTTTCTTTTCTTCCAAATAACGCCTTCAGCATCGTTGTATTGATTTGCAAAAGAGCAAAGAATTTAAAATTTCAAGTCATGTGAAAAGTGTCAAAAATTGCAGCAGATTCTTAGGCACTAGTACGTTTTTAGCTGCCTTTATTTTTCCGACTCTCTGTAAAATTTCCCTCGAGGGTTCACACGCACATTGAGTAAATTTTATTTTATTGGTTTTCCTCGTTTGGCAGGTGGAGGCGGCAGCTAGAAGAGAAAGACAGCTGCTAAGATAAGCGGCATGCCATATCAAAGTATTGCTTTTTATCTGTTTTTCGTTAAAAACTTTATAAGGTTTGAAGCAGTTTACGTTCAGATATCCTTCTGCAATTATTTTGGCAACAATTTTTGAATTTATTGTGCTGCAAGTGCTTTAGGGAAATTTAAATATACGAGATCGTTTGTACTTCTTTCTGTGACATATCGTAATTATGTGACAATGAGCTTTCAAAATGAGCAGCAGATATGAAAATAATCTTATTACAATTGCTGTAAAAAATATAAATTTGTATTCTGCTTTAAGATAAGGGCGAGCTAAGTTTGATTGGCTAAATATTTTAACTAAATGTTTTGGTTCTAAAAGAAGCTTTGCTCAATTTCTATTATTCTTCTTTTTTTTTAATAAAGGTGCACTGACGGCCCTTGTAGAGTTGAAATTATTCTACAATTTTCTTTAGCAATTTTTCAAACTATTTGCTAAAGACTTCATATTCATCGTATATTGAATGATGCCCGATGCGTTTTAAGGCATCTTTGCAGACGTTATTTTGAGAAGCACAAAGTCTTTAAAAAAACTTCACTATTTTCATTTATGGTCACTTGATTATTCAACAACTATGTTAATTTCGATGTATTTACTTTAAATAAATGCCACATGTCGTATGAGTAACATTTAATTATGATACTAAATCAAAATGACTTTCCTCATCCAAAATTTAAATGCAAGCTTTCGTATACCTTTGTATAATCTCGAGGTCTTTCACCGCGTATTACACCTTTAATGTACTTGGCTAAACTAGATCCTCAATTGCGTGGAGGAGTAAGTTTTCACCTTATAGTGCAGAGTTTTCGAAAAATACTGAACATGACGTCCAGAATGTGGAATAGTATTCAGTTGGTATTTAAAACAAAGAGATAATTCCTTTTTTTGTTAAATTTACGATTTAATTAAATGAAAAAAGTTTTAGTTTACTATTGGAATTATTACATCAAATTTACCAAATATTTCATGTTTTGTGAATGAAGACCAAATAGATTAAAACCCCTATATGACGTTTACGTGATAAAAAACTTCAATATCACAATAAACATATTATTTAAAAAAACGTGACCACAATAATTTTTAAAATTAAATTCTGAAATAAAAAAACACTAACGAAATATCAAACAAATGTGAGAGCAAAAGTTTCATTTTATTTTCGACATACTTTTGCGTTTCCTTTAACGCTGCAACGTTTTTTCTTACATGCGCTCACTCGTACATTTTAACTCGATTAAAATTTAATTAAAAATATTCCGCAGCGCAAAACGAATAAAGGCATTAACTAATTTAGCAACAGCAACAAGAATGACAGCAACAAAAAAAATAAAAGAAAAGAAAAATAATCTACAGCAACAACGACATTAGTTTTAAATGCATTCAAGTGTATTTTTAAGTTCATGTTCACCCACACACACATATGCCTGCTCAAAATGGAAAGCAAACTTCTGCGCTACATAGCCAGCTCTAACACTTGCACAACCCCAAACTCAAACATAGATAGACATAATAACAGCAGCAACAAAAACATGTTAAAGTGCAATTTAATTTTGCATAAAATTCAACACACACAAAGCGTCACACATAATTTTGCATATTTACTACATACACACACATACGTACATGCTATTATCTCAACCTTACTCGATCCTACGGTCGCCTAAAATGCTGCTGCACTTTTTGATGCTCGCACATAATTTTAAACAAGTTAACTACTTGCGGTTGACCACGGGTCCACTCTGCGGTCGGACATCAGGTGATTTACAGTCAATAAACGAAATGCAGCAGCAGCAGCGCCATCTCACAATGCAAAATGGCATACAACAACAATAATAGACTAACAATAACAACAATAAACAGGAAACAGCAAACAACAAAAGCAGACCAAACCATTCAACTAAATTATCTCGAGCTACCGTTGCACAGTGGAACCTATTGAATTCAAATTCATGGCATAAAAAAGTTTTTTGAGAAATTTTCTGCTCAAACCTCAGATTTGGCACTGTCAATTAATTGGAAACAAAAAATAAGCTTACATTTTACAAGCGGAAAACCGGTATGCGTCTTAGCGAATTGTATGCGAATTTTCTTCTGCTGAACTGTCACCAATGGGCTCTTGCGTGAAATTCGTCCATGGAGTCAAGCCTCAAGCATTCGACAAGCGACGGTTCGTTTGAATATTTATGCATCGCATCGATCAATTATTTCGCGTTGGATGTCTGCAGTAGTATTACGAGGATCCAATTTTGGCTGCGCACAATCTGGCGATCCTTTTTCCCAGAAGTCTTACGAGGTCCCTTTTTTGCGAGGAAAATTTTTTGCTGTGTCATACTTATCGAAATTATCAAGTGCACTGAAAACCATCTTTTTGGAGCAATTTAGTTATGTTGCCATCGCCTGATATCTCATGGCCGTCTTTCGAAGCTCAACAATTGAATTACGCATGGCTGGTGTACAATTTTTGGCAACTACCCATGATGAAGGAGATGCTTATAAACAAATTCGGTCAAAAAGTGTTCTTACAAGCAATGACAATATCACAATATCGTATCTGGAATCTTGTGTCAAGTTTTTCTTTTATTTTTTGCAAATTATTTCTTGTTTCCAATTAGTTGACACTGCCAAATCTGAGGTTTGAGCAGAAAATCTGTCTTAAAACTTTTTTATGATATGGATTTGAATTCAATTAGTTAATTTTTTTAAGCTTATGTGTCTCACGCTTATATTATGTCCAATTTTTCTGGTACACATAGAAAAATAAATGAGAAAATCTACTAATAACAAAACGAATGGTTTCGTTTCCAATTAGTTGCCAAAAGCTGTATATAATTTGATGACTACCCAGAAAAATTTCAGCTAGAGGCATCTTTCGAACGATAAAGTAATCTTAGTAAGAGCCTAGTTTTTTTTGCAACTTCAACAGACAACGATAACCGCTCTGAGAATATTTTCTACTTGGAAGAAAATTGCCGCATATATTTCTAAAGTTTCTTGAAAGTAGTTATTAGCTTCACGTGGATGGGAGCACTGGAAGTAATAATCATTTTTATAGAGTCATGATTATGGGTCCTGATTAAGTTAATTTAAAGAGGTTTAGTTTTCACTTAGGGTGATTTATGTTTTTCCCGTGGGAACATTTGTAGAGTTTCGAATTTTTATTTTTCATGTTGCGCATCGTAGGGAATATCTAGGTCTAAATTTTGGAAACTGTAGGTATTTAATGAATCTTTGAATAATTTCTTTGTAGTAAATGGACGTTTTCTTAAATTTTCACATTAAACACTTTTAGTGTTCCCGGCATTGGCTATTGTTATGTTAAACGAATGTGGTGCGCGCATTAGAAGAAATGCTTAGGTGGGCATGACTGACCAAAGCTCTGGGTGTCTGTTAATGTTCTAGACGTGAAATGATGATGTGGGCGTACGTATGATTTCGCAAATTTAAACTTGTGATGGCGTAGAGTGGTTCACTTAAACATATTGTGGTCAAATTGATTACCAAATCCATTCTTTTGTTCCGAAATATGCATAAATGGGAACGAAATGAGTGGGTATTAAAAAGAGCGTGTTATGTTTGTCGGCGCTGAGTAAATATTTACTAAGCATAAGAACAGCAGTTGCTGTTACCTATAGAAAGAAATTTTGCTTATATGCTTAAAGCATTTCAATATTGCAGTTAATGTAACTTTATTAGAATAGCCGTAACCATTATGACAAGAGAGACATTTGGATATCATCTTGGCTTAGAAGGCTTGCAGCTAGGTGAATCATATTAGGTTTCTAGTAGTTGAGCAATTTTATGACTCCTTAAATGGTAGAAAATGAAGGATGTCCATAATGAACTATAGTAATGCGCCCGCAATACAGCAACTCATCAACAAAACTTGGGTTGCTGTAGCAGAGCTACCTAACAGCACAGTAGATTCAGAGATGACAAACATAACTTCCAGGTGACTTTTCTGATTCAATTGTCTTCTGCCGATAAATTTTTTCACAAGTATTCTTGGAACAAATTGCACATATTATAATACTTTCCGCGATTGAAATTGTGCAGTATTTTTCTATTAAATAGTCATCTACAGCGAGTTTTTGCGAAAGATTTATCAATGAAATACTCGATACTGCACCACTGTTCACTATTTTTGTTATTATCAAACAAAAGCTCTTCTTGTTGTTAGTGCTACTATTGTTATTGTTGTTAGTTATATTCGTTGTTTTTGCTTTTGTTGTCGCTGGTACTATACATTGCGACTGTTGTTACTGGATATTTTTGGCGCTAACGGCATTTTAGGCGATTATATTTAGATGAGTTTTTGCATAAGCAACGCGTTCTCAACGTACAACAACACACCCAATTCAACTCCTCCACAAGCTCTTATAAAGTAGCAAAATTCTTCATGGTTGTGAAATTGTGGTAATACCACTCATTGTTGTTGTTTTTGGTGTGATGCCCTTCAGTATGGATCACTTTTTAAACGGATTTTAAAATGGTTGCAAAAGTTGTTGTGCAACCAAAAATTCAATGCTGTTAAATCGTCAGTCATTAGATTTCCTATTTAGCATAGAAAATTTAAATTGCGCAAAAATCTTGTGAATGAAATTTACAAAAAGAAGCAATTAAATATTGTTGGCTTTAATTTTCAATATAAATTTAGCAATTGGTTGCAAAAAAGATATAAAAGGAAGTTCAAGTGGCTTAACATGACGTATGAGTAAAGTTTAATTGTAATGCTGGCTTTGAAGGTTTTTTATTTATTTAATTCAAAACTATATTTTTTACGTGTGATGATTTTAATAATATAATTATTGTAGTCATCTCTTCAACAATTGAATTGAAGCGAAGTCATAAATTTGATCTAACCTAAAATCAGAGATTAAATCTTACTTTGTGTTAAAGTTTTTCATGAGAATTTTACTTATTTTTGTAAACTCTGCATGCGCATATAATTTAAATTCATCAAATATCAATCCTACTTTAACTGTTAGCTGTTAGTACATATTTAGATATCTGGTAAATTGAACACTTATTAAGCTACATTTTCAATTGCGAACTATGGAATTGTTGAATGGAGTATTTTCATCCCGGGTCCACATTATTGACTTTAAAGCTCTGAAGCGTTGTTTATATTAGGAGCTCTTTTGACTGTCACACACTGATTGTAATGAGATAAAACTCAAATATTCTACTATACAAATTTTCCACTTATCATAATTTTCACTTGATTTTGATCTTTACGAGTACTGCATATAATGCACATTGTTGCAAAAATTTTCAACGACCTTAATTTGCGATTTTGCTTAAATTTTCGCCACCAAAAAATGCGTAAATTTTATGCGCTTTCTGCAGCGCCTACACCAATGACTTTTAATTCATCACATATGCTAGGAGCACTATAGTACATATACCCATTGCCGGGTGGTGTAAGCTGGTTGCTCAATTTAATTATTTATGACAACAATTTCATGAATTTCATTAAAATCCACAAACGTGGCTTGCGTTGGCGTATGTTTGTGGCATGCAAGTGTGCTTGTGTGTACTTCCGTGCGGGTGTGTTTGTGTGCTACCATAAGAAATTTTATTGCACATTATAGTGGAAAATATTTTTATTGCCATTTCATCGTCATCGTCATCATCGTCGTTGTGCGTTGGTGCGTAATTTTCGTATGAGCCAAAATTTGAAGTGAAATTTTGGCAGGGTTCGTATGTGTTTTTGTCTGCATATTAGTGGTTTTTGCTTGTATGTGATTTTAATAGCAATTACAATTACTTTTTAATGCATTGAGAGTAAACGCATGGTATGTTGAATTTTCATATATTTTTTGGAATATCTGAGAAAGTTTCTTCTGCGGTAGACTTTCTAAATAATGTAATTGAATAAGTCACTAAAAAATAAATAGCTGTTACAAAATAGAAAGTGAAATTGCCTATTTAACTGTTTATCGTGACGTATGAGTTACATGTTAGTGTGCTACTCCTATGAGAATTCAAGTAAATAACTTTATTTCTCAAAACCGATGCACTTTACGTTATTTTTGAAAATGCTATTTTTTTAGGCATTTAAATCATTAAAGAAAACGAAATCTTTGCTTATGGCCGCTAATAACCAAACGTTAAAAGTGTGTGTTTTCTTCAGCTACATTTTTTAAGAAAAACAAAATTTCTTTTTTTAGCAATTGTTCGCAAAAAAAAAGTTATTATTTTAATTGATAAGCGTAAAAATCATCAATATGTGCTAAAAAAATATTCCATTTACAAGATTTCTTGATGTCCAAATTTTAAATTAATCATAATCTGTTAATAAACTGCCACATTCTACCTACTTTAATTACCTGTTGCCACATTCTTAATAACCAGTGCTTAGCTTTGACCAAATGATAAATGTTCACTTGAAGCTTAACTGGATTTGTTACTTGCTACTTAAACTAAAAACCTCTTTCTTTCTACACCAAAAGTAGTTATATTCCAACACTTTTATGCTGTTAAATGACGCCCTTGTGAAAATCGATAAAGGCTTAATTGAGCTTTACTGTTAACAAACTCTTTCCACTGAAGCACCAATACCACCCAATCTTGTTCCGATGACCAAGAACAAATGCAATTACAATACGTAAAAAACAAAAACAATAGAAAGTCACGTGCTAAACAATAGAAAAACAATAGCAATAAAAAGAAATCAAAGACAAAAAAAAAAAATCCAACCAAAGAGGAAGTTCAGAAATTCCCTTCAATACAAGGAAATGAACAAAACTTTAGCAATTTCTCAGCAAAATCTGTGCAAAAAATAAATCTTTAGATTTTCCAAATCTCTGCGTATAGAGTGCAAGCGAAAGGTGTAGCATTTGAAAAGAGACAACATTACAATAAGACCCAGACAAACGCTAGCGACGCGAGTTCTTCGAGTGGACCCTCTTGCTTAAGGCACTTTCAAGTTAATGGCACGAATCTGCTGTAATTACGTGACCAACTTATGCTACGAGTATAAATGGAGTTGGTCAGGGTGGCAAGTGACTGCATTACGTTGCAGTTATGCTTTTGTTAACAAGGTGTACAGATAAAAATAATAACTACGAGGGATTGTTGCTATTAAACCTTTTGCAACCTGATGTATGGATTTCTTAGGGATATAATGGCAGTGGTACTGTGATGACTTATACATTTTGGGAATACAAAATTCTTGAGGTATAGTTACTAACACTTAGTTTTGACTATACATTTCGATGAAAAAAACTTAAAAAAAAAATACTTTTTTTACAACTAAGTATTTAACCATAACAAGAGAGGAAAGTATTTTGTACTTTAAAAAACCTAGACCACGAGCCTTATTTCCTGTGAACTTGATGAATAAATCAACCGATAACTCCAAAATTATTCGTCTGCTGATTTTATCTGTCCTATGGAGGGTAAATCTATGAGAACATAACGAAATTGCATTAAATAACACGAAAGCCCGATTTCTCGAAATGAATACCACATTTACTTAAAAATTTTTTTAAAAAGTTATGTACAGGTTAAGCCAATATGTACTACAAATCGCGCAAAAAAATAAAAACAACAAAAAATTTGCCACAGACTCCCAAACAAAATTTTCACCTTGGGGGTATTTAATGCGAAACTAATAACAACAACAACGATAACAAAATTTCTAAACAAAACAAAGTAAATACTACAACAATAGCAACACAAATGCATTACAATGCTACGCAGCATACGCTGCAAACTGATTTGTTTGCAATGAGTAGCCCCATATAGTCCCTCGAATGTTCGGGAGAAGTTGCATCTCAATAGTAAAGGAAGAAAGAATTGCATAAACACAATAACAACAAACGCTCGAACATGCTTAGCTTAAAAATTTTTGGTCAGCACAGGGGAACAATTCGATAAACTCTCATTGTTGAAGAAGTTTTTCGGCCACGTGTTCGTTTATTCGAATGCAACGATTTGTGGACAGCAGTCACGTAACGTTATCCAAAGTTCATTCACTTTATGTTAAGAACTTTCAAAAAAAACGTAAAATGAAGTTTTTAATTTAGATTTTTAGTAAAATTAAAAAAAGAAAAAAATAAGAAATGTTTTAAAGAAGTTTTCAACGTGATCATTCAAGAGCATGCAAGGCAGAAATTACAAATTGAAAGTCTTTTTTAAGAACAGCAAAATGCTGCCAAAAATTTTTAGAGGATGATTGAAATATTACGTTTGCGCAGTACTGGGATTGAAAATATGAATCTTGCAACGGCGTAATGTAGAATATTTAAACCTTTTATGTAGATACTACAACGCAATTTGTTCTAGAGAGATTTTCCCTCAGAGTACTCGGGCGTCTAATAGTTCGTCTACCTGCGAATGCTTTCCCCGGCAACTGTGACATTGGTTAATTCAAAACGAATGTTCACCGACATTATTCCGTCTATCCTCTTTCGCACTAACTTTTCTCCTTTTCTTGAAAACATTGAATTTATATGGGGTATCCCCTGAGCGTTGACTTAGCTTAAAAAAAACCCGATATTGGCGATTTTAAAATTTATGCGGGACATATCGCTGCTTAGAAATCTGTTTCAAACTGATCAGAGCTGTGACACTTCTGTTCCATTGGAACATGCAAAGTTAAGAACAATAGTAAGACCAAGTTCTAATTTGTATTCCGTTGGGCTTTTATGTGTTTCGAAGACTTTTTGGAGTGCAATTTCTAAAGATTTAATTATTGGGAAAAGATTAAAATAGATTTAGAATATCAATAAAAGTTAAATTTTGATTTTTGTGATTTTTTTGAGTGTTAAGTATTATAGAACATACTTTGACTAATCATTACTTCAATTATAAAAACATTATATAATGCACAATGCATCCTATTGCACGCCCTTATCTATAATGCCTTACCTTAATAAGCAAAAGTACTAAATTCCGTCGAGATGAACAAAATGTCCTTAAAACTTGTTTCTTAATTAAGGTTTTTGAAACTTACATCGTATGTATCAGTTTTTTTTCTTCATCTTTGAAAATAACTATAAAATTTTGATGCATAGTTTTGGCTGCTAATCGTAGCATTAAATTACAATTTTTCTTACACATTCCTTCATTCCATAATTCCACTTCTAAGCTGATGAATTTAACGAATTTTCGGCAAATTTTCGAAAACACATCCTTGAGCACATTCCTGCCAGTGTCGAATCGCAGCGTGAGATATTGAGTGCATGCAGAGTATGCAGCGTAGAATGAAATTATAAAATTTAATAGTTTCATGATGCAAAAAAAAACAGTGTTGCCATCACTCAGTTGAATTTGTTATTCTCCTTTTACTCTCATGATGTTTGTTTTCTCGACATAGTAATATTTGCATTTCTTTGTTATACACTGAGAAAATTTCAAAGAGTTTGAGAAAATTTCAGAAATCAATGTATCAAAATATTCCAGTAGAAGAACGTTTCTTCGCTGAGTCAAGAAAAAAAAAAACTGGTAAATTAGTTTGTGCTCGATGTAGTTAGCGAGAGCGCTGCAGCTTTCTTTTGGAATTCAATTGGCCTAAATACTTCAAAAAATATTTAATAAATTGCAAAAAAATAAGTTTTACTACTTTGGTATTTTTCAGCAAAATTTTTGATTTTAAAAGCTGATATTTTTCAGCAAAATTTTTTATTATAATAGCTGATTTATAGCCAAAAACTAGCACAACGAGTTAGCGCTCTTGATAGTGCGCATCAGTATAGAGAAAAGAAATGTGTGTGGATTTTTTTAAGTAATAATTTGAAGTACGCATGCAAAATAAATGCTATAAGATATAGCCATTACTTTTACTGTTAATTAATTTTAAATGCGCTTTCATAGGAGCCATAAATCTATAAATCTACCTATAAATGCCAAATCAAAGCAACAAGGCTTTTGTTTAGCTGCAATCGTTTCGTTAAAGTATAATTTATAGCTAAAGAAAATAACAACGAAGTTGTGCTAGTTCTCAACGTTGTATAAACGCTTCCAAAGCAGTTTAAGAAAATATTTTGAAGCAATGTAAATATTAAGCTAGACACAATAGTCCAAGAGCCGGCTGTAGAAAAGTCGAGTGTATAAGATTACAGGATGGGATGCATGCCAAATGATAGAGCTCGACGAGCCTAAATAGAATATCTAGGGTTGCCTTGCCAAAGCCTGTCCCGATGGCCGAAAATGCCCGAATTTTAGCCAATTTTATTGTTCTAATTAAAACTGTAGTACATAACAGCTCGAAATGAATGCCAAATGATAGAACTCAAAGAGGCCTAATTATAGTACCTGAAATTGCATTGTTGAATCCTGTCCCAAACATGGATTTTCACCGGTTTTTTAGGTAAATTTTCATTAATGAAGATAACAGCTTGAAATTTGTGCCAAATGATAGATATCGAAGAGCCTTAATAGAATATATAGGGTTGCCTTGTAGAATCCTGTCCCAAACATGAGTTGCCACTCATTTAAGAAAAGTTGACCCCAAAAACGGGTGTCAAATAATGTTTAGGACATGATTCGACAAGGCAACCCTATATATTCTATTTAGGCTCTTCGATATCTATCATTTGGCACGAATTTTAAGCTGCTATCTTCATTAATGAAAATTGGCCCAAAAAACCGGTGAAAACCCATGTTTGGGACAGGATTTAACAATACACTCCCAGGTACTATATTTAGGCCTCTTCAAGTTCTATCATTTGGCATACATTTCAAGCTGTTATGTACTACAGTTTTTATTAGAACAACAAAATTGGCTAAAATTCGGGCATTTTCGGCCATCGGGACAGGCTTTGGCAAGGCAACCCAAGATATTCTATTTAGGCTCATTGAGCTCTATCATTTGGCATACATCTCATCCTGTAATCTTATACACTCGACTTTTCTACAGCCGGCTCTTAGCCTACAAGCTGTAAAAATGTTTTTAAAGAACAAATGTTTTCTTTTAAATAAAACTTCAAAAAAGCTAATAAATGACTTGTCAATTACATTAATAGCGTTTTTACAGCTTACTCCTAGCAATTATTGCACAGTAGTATTTTAATGCTACTTGGGTTATCATACATAAAAGTCGAAGAGTCTGGTTGGTCATGTATATTTCAAAAATCGTAGGAGATAAAGATATTCTTAGTTTTATATAGTACTCATTTTCGAGAATAATGTCAGCACCTTCTTGTCTTAAGGTCGAGGCTTGTTACCCCCATGAAAATTTTTTTCTAGAAAAGTTAAATAAATATCATATCAAAATCTTAGTTGATTGAGACAAAATTACACATTAGCATCGTCCAGACTTCTTTAGTACTTCCAACGCGGAATGAAATTTTGCTTAGCAAAATAATAAAAATAAAGTTCGACTTGATCGCAACAAATTTTAAAAGTGTTTTGCAAGAACTAACATAAATAACTTTTTTTGTTGCGTACCTTTTATTCCATATTTTATTCTTCAACTTTAATGATTTTATTTTAGGCATGCAATGGCAACTCTTCTTTTATACGTTTAATAGTAGTCAACACTTTGCAATGGAATATTTTTGCACGTTGGCATATTCTCATATGTTGTTATTGTAGTTTTTGTTATATTTAAGCGATGGTTTTAATTGCACTTTATATAAACATGTAAACTGTTTGTCGCTCTGTTATTATTGCAGTAGCGTGTAACATACAAATAATAATACGCTGTTGCAATAAAAAAAATACTATCAACATAACAACAACAGCAGCGGAAAATTTAACAAAAATATTAATATTACAACGAATGTATAATATGTAAAACATGTGTTTGGAACAAAACCAACAGAGACTATAAAAATATCATCATTTAATTTTATTTGGCACTTACCATAGAGTCGTATGACACCATCCGTTTCGCCGCGTGGATTTTTTGCCACACAATTGTAGGTGCCTTCATCGTTACTGCTCACATTGAAGATGGTCAGTTTCATGTGCGTCTTATACACGGGCACGCCAATGTTGGATTCAACTCTGTTTTGAAAAGGACATGATAAGGAAAAAAAGAAACGATTAAGAAAATTTGGAAAAAATACAAACGTAATAAAGTAATTTAAATTTTATAGGACCCAATTTTATCTGAATATTTGGGACGATTTTTTGTAATTTGTACTCACCTGTATTTATGCGAGTCATGTATGATTGGTCCCTCACCGCGTGTCCAATAATTCAGTGATGTTGGATGAGCTTCAGTGAAACATTCGATTGTAACGTTGAAACCTTCTGGAGCACCAACCAACTGATGTGGAATTAGCAACATGGGAGTGACTAAAGACGAGAAACATATAAAAAAAAATCAGGTCAAAAAAGATCATATTCTAAAAGGATAATTCGCGACGTTTCTGTAAAGCTACATTTGATTGCCGAATACCATGAATCAAAAATTTCATTCAAATTCTTTTACAGAGAAAAAAAAACATTGAATGTCACGCAAGACTTTTTTGATGAGAAATTTTTTTTAATATTTTTATTTACTTTTCTGGTACCGGGTACAAAAGTTTGGGTAAAAAAGAAAACCTACACTAAAATCAATTAACTGAAAAGTAACGTTAACCATCAGCTGTAGCGCACTTAGAGGGCTACGAGGAGGTGGCCGCCCCGGGCGCAACCACTTGGGAGGCGGAAAAATGGTCCTCGTATATATATCATTTTGCTTGGGTGTTTGGAAATCCGAAACTGAGGACCAATTTTTTTTGTCGGAAAGGTACGCCACTGACCATCAGCTCACGTTGATGTTCCGCTTTAAAGGTTTATTGACTTTTTCGATATGTTTCGACATTATTCTCCAACTATCGACTTTTTCCATAATTTTTGATTTTTTCAACATTATTCGACCCATTCAAAATTTCTCGATTTCTTAACATTTTGCAGACTTTTTTTCTACCTTTTAAAAATTTTCCGACTTTTCGAAATTTTTTTGAAATCTTCAAGATATATTGAATTTTCCATAGTCTCACAACTTTTTCGATATTTCATTGACTTTATCAAAATTTTTTTCGATTTTGTCAACACTTTTCCAAGGATATTTTGTGACATTTTGGCAGCTTGCTACTATACTATTCATCAGGAAAAGTCTTTAAAATTTGTTTGAATTTATTGAAAATTATGATTTGTTTGAAAAGTAAGATTTGTTTGCAACGCACACCGCGGTTGCCTGCATTCAAACACTTTTTCCCACCAAAGTTGTATCAAACGACAAGGCCCTTTATATACAATTAATGCAAAATATTACTATAAATTTTAATAGAATTAATTTCATTAATAAAAAGAAACAAAACCAAAATCATAAAAGTTCATAAAAAAAGTTAAGCCCATTATTACTTAATTAACTAATTAATTAAATTGAAACTAAAATAATGAAATTTTAATTTTATGCGAAAGCTGTCAAAATAACATAACAGACTGCGGTTGTGGTGACATGAAAAAACTGAACTAAGTTGAACCGCATTTGAGTGTGAATTATGGAGTTAAGTCAAAAAATCTCTGTGGTTTTGATTAACAAAATTTCAACATTATATAATATGAGTTTTGAAGAGATAAACTCATACACATGTACTTGACTATATTTTACCACATAATGAATTGATTCAATTAGGAAAATGAAAAATGTAGCTTCAGTAAAAGTAGAAATCTCTTGAAAAGAATGCAAGAATGTGAAAACGCAGCTCATTATAAAGGATGAAAATCCTTTCGCAACAACAACAACAATACTAAGCACACTACTTGGGAAAAAGTTTATGTGTGGAAAATCTCTGTGAAACTTTGAAGGGCAACAACATTGAAGGTGGAGAAAATTTTTACAATTTACATTAAAATTTCACAGTAGGCGGGTAGTGTGGCGACCACACAAAACAAAAGTAAATCAAAGAATGCCACAAGATGTCGTTAGCTATAGTGAAAATTTTCTTTAGATGCTAAGAATATTAAAAGGGTAGATGAAATGAAAATCATGGAGTAAAGACAAAGTAAAGGTGGTAAAAACTACGACAAGCTTTTGAATAGTTGCTTGAGTTAATGAAAAAAAAAAAAAGCAATGAAAGAAGCTGCAAAGTTGAGGTAAAAATCGACACATGAAAAAATTCGACATGGAAAATAATTTTTTCACACTTTTGCCTTCGTAACTTTTAATGCAAATTTCTTCATTAAAAAATTTCCTCAGAGATATATTAAGGTTATATTATACTGATACTTTGATATAATGCTATTTTAGTTTTACTGTGTGAAAATTTTTAATGAATAAGGATTTAGCTCTGATATCAAATCAGTTCAGAAGATTGATAAAAATCGCAAACAAATTTAATTTAAGAAATTTAAAAAAAAGAACCAAAAAATAACCAAGAAATAGCCAAAAAATAACAATAGAGCTTTAGTCAACTTTGCATTCATTCAAAATATAATTATTTTAACTAAGTACTCATGCGTTATAGAAACAACCCCAATTCGTGATGTAAACTACTGCTGAAGTATCTACTTTCAAGCACGGTTTCTAGTGCCAACACTTCTCAACTGCCACTCTCACAATCTTTTAATTATAAAACTTTTGAAAACTCGTACCCTTTTGTAAATGCACAAAATTTTTAAGTGCCACCCCTTTAATTTGCAACAATAAATTTTAATTAAAATAAAAAATCCAAGATACTCAACATTATCACTGTTAAGTACTAAAAACAATGTTATAGAAAAAAAAGGATTTTCACAGAAAAAAGGTTTGCATTAATTTCATTATGAATGGGCCTTCACCCGCTGTAGCTACTTAAGTCCAACATCATTATCATCTTCATAGAGTCATTTGCAGTATCTTAAGGGTACCTGTGCTTAGCAATATGGTTTGAAATTTTTACAGCATACTACCATTTTTTCTACAACTTTTCATATAAACAATACAAAATAGCCGCGGCAAGGCTTGTCCTTTTTCTGCTGCTTTTGCTATACGCTGACAAAGGTAACTTTGCTTATAATTAAGCAGATTGCTGTGGACTCTGATAAAAAATGTTAGTAAAGTGAAAAAATCTCGCTGCAAAGAGTAGTTGTTTTCTTCAGTTTAATGACTGAATTGCTGTTTTTGTTGTTTGTGCGCCGGAAAAAGGATCTTCTCGCGTAGCAGCGCGCATCAATTGCATTTAAGATGAGCTGAACGTCAGCGTCAAATTAGCATTAATTATGAAAATATGAAATGAGTTGCTTTTGATTTTTTAATGGCATTTTTTCTGCGGCGCACAGTGTGGGAGGCTGCTTATACAATATAGTCAGGTGTTGTCACAAAGTCAAATTGAGTGGTCAAATTGTAAAAAAGAGTTTTTTCAATGTGCTAAAATGTACAAAATTAGCAGCAGATTTTCTTGGAAATAATGGCAGTTTTTGATTTATCCGATGAGAGTCATAGAGTTTTAGAGGTAACTCACGTTACAGTTTGCTGTAACATGCAATAAATGCATCTCAAGATTTTTTAAATGACCTTCAAGAAAAATTTACCGCGGAAAAAGTTGATTTTTAACAGTTCCCAATTTCTTTAGAGAGTTGAAAATTGTACCAGAAATTTTTTTTAATCGCTTAGTTTCTATGCGTCACTCCTGTTTCATTCCGTTTAAAATGTGGACATACGAGTAAGTGGCTTAGGTTTTGAAAACATAACCATCATATACACTTTTTATTTCGTCACTCACATTTCAGTAAAAAAAAATGTTGATAGCCATAACCATACAAATTTTATTTAAGACATTTTTAAATATGTAAAAAAGTTAGTGTCAAATACATATTCATAATTTTGAGTCACTCATGTTTCATTTCTTAAAAAATATTGTTATAATTGAGATCGAGGAAGTTATTTTCTTTTTCATGAAACATAAATATGTATATCAAATACTTCATTGAAAAATGATTTAAAACGACATTATGATATAAACGTTACTCACGTTTCAGTTTTCTGAAAATATCAATTTTTATTGCAAAGTTTTTTAAGAAAAATTTAACTTAACTTGTTTTAAGGCGTTTAAAAAAAAAAACACACTGAACTTCTTCATGTGTCACTCGCGTTTCAAATCAAAGAAGGTGTTCCCACACAATTTAGTGATTGAGTATGGTTTTTATGATTTTCAAAGTCCTTAAATTTCCGAATATAATAAAACTTTTTATGCGTCACTCGCATTTCAATCAAGTAGAAATAATGATTGAAATGGTTAAGAATAAGAAAAATGAAAAACATTCGTAAGCTCTGTATGTAAAATTTCAAAATAGATACATTAAACTATTGCGTCACTCACATTGCATGGTCATAACTCATTGCTCAACCATTCCCTGCATCACTAACGTTTCATTGAATTCGAAATGTGGACATACAAATAAATGATTTTGATTTTAGAGATGTGTGAAGAGTGCTGACTTTGCAAAATTACATAAATATTGTTGAGCGTCACTCATGTTTCACTCTAGGCTTAATTTTTTTGTATGGTCTAATTTTTGTGTCCATCAGTTTAAATGTTTGAACCTACATACATAAGTATATTACTATATTACAAACATATGAAAAATGTCAATGTGTTACTGCTACACGTCACTTGCGTTTCAATCTCATATTCTAAAAGATTAATATTTTTGTGGGAAAAATTAATTCTAACGAATATTTTTTATAAACTATATATTTAATGTAAAAAATCGTATAAAGAGCTTAGCTACTGCATGCGTCACTTGCGTTTCATTTTAGACTGAAGGTCATTTTGTGATTTATTATATTGTTTGTTCAATTTACTAGCAACATTAGCGTTGACAAAGTAAGTATTACGTAACGCAATTTGTAAAACGATACGATGCGGTACAGGGGCGGGAGGAGGTGTTGAACAATGGGTGTTTTGAAATTAGGTGTGCATAATGAAACTGTTTCTAGATTAGCTACAGCAATAAATATTATATTTATTATGTAAGTAAATAACAGCGCATTACTGTCAAAGATCTTCAAGAATTGCGTTACGTAATACTTGAACGCTCCCTAATTTGAATTTTCACAAGCGTCACTCACGTTTCATGCTTGTGTATAAGTCAATTTTTCAACAAATATTTTCACTAAACTAAATTGAAAAGTGCACTAAAGTCAGTACTATTTTTTCTGTCACTCATGTTTCATTTCCGTGAAAATTTTAACGTGTTAATGAATTGCGGAAGTTTTTTTCTTTATAAATGATTGCAAAGATAAATAATAACAAAATTGTATTATTTTTGGTTGTCACTCACGTTTCATTTCTATTAAAAAATTACTATAGTAGCAAATCTTTTATCTTCGAACATTGTGCTTTTTGTCTTACGAAATACAATCAAGATTTTTTAGGCGTCACTCATGTTTCATTTTCATTTACATTACACTTTTCGTTTTCATTGCAACACCTCAGCATTTTTCATATTTTTTCCCGACAGCAGCTCAGCAGTTTGACTTTTTGTTTCCATAGTTACTGCTGCTCAACTCATTTATGTTGACCACAAGGACGAAATGAAAAATTTATAACAAAGCGCGACAAAGGCACATTTTTAAACACCTTTTGTCGCGTGAACAACATTAAGCGAAAGCTGAAAAAAAAACCTGAAATGACGACACAAATGCAAATTTAATTTATTTTTGTATCATCACTCTCAAGCAGCAGCAACGTCATAAAGTGTTTTGAGCACAAGGAGGGGAGTGGCATTCAAATTTACATGAATTTGAATTAAAATTAAAATTGACACAAAGGAGCATCGCGCATAGAAAAACATGCGGGATATAAATGATGTCGCATCATCAGCAGCAGCAGCAAAAACCGCGGCAGCTGGCAAACGCAAATTGCAGTAGGCGTTGGACATACCACACCCCTATATACAATAGAGCAAGTGTACTGAATGATGTTTAGGAAATCAAATTATGGTTTGACATGCGGTTGTTAAGCTGCCAACAAAAAGAAAAACAACAACAACAACAATAGTTATTTGTATTGCTGTCCATAGAACATGATTTTATGACCATAAAAATTGAATAAACAAAACATTCCCATTCCCAACGACATCGAAAAAACTCCCAACTCTACAGTTCGTACTTGAATTTGCAAATTACTTGTATAGTAAAATATGTTCGTCGCTCGCCCGGAAATCACTGCACTGAGTGACTACTTACAACAAAAACAACAATAACTTCAGAAGATAAACAAACAAAAATCAAACTGACAGTGAGTCGACTTGCAAACGAACATGGGAGGAGGACGGAAGAACGAACAGTTGGACAGACAACCAGACAGACGTAGGGCGAAAGCATCAAGCAGTGTCGTAAGAACGCCATGAACGACAAGTCAAGCACTTTTCAAGAGCAGGATAATTTTTAAGTCAAACACTTGGATATTTTCTGGAAGATTTTCTTTTTTATTTTGTTCTTTAAGTGAATGTCTGATGTTGCGTTGGTAGAGTTTTGACTGTGGAAGGAAAAATTTTTTTTTCTTATTACTGATAGCAGAAAGGAAAGAGGAAAAATCTGGACGAGATAAAAAGTAACTTTTTGTCGGTCATTCTGCATTGGACAGTAACCTACAATTAGAAATATTAAGAAACTTAACGTTTCGCAGCGTAGTGTAAGTTTTTGTAGGCACAAATTTTTTTGTCGAATATTCGATCAAAAATATTGTGGGAAAAAAATTTGTCAAACTTCAGTTTCTTATCAAGTTTTTTGTTCACATTTCATGCTGGCTGACGAAGGTTATTTTTGAGGATAAATTGCTGAATTAATTAAAAAAAGAAACACTTTGATTAAGGGAATATCAAATTTTAATTTATTTAAAAAGAAAGCCGTAATATATCATCTACGATTAAAATATTTTAAAAATATTTTTCCTAGTATTTTTGGAAAATTTAATTTTTTTCTGTTAAATGATTTGTAATTTTTCACTAAGATTCGTTTTTTTATTGTGACTGCAAATAAATTTTTAAGCTTTATACACTTAAGCATAATTATGCTTGTGGAACTGTAATATGAGTAACCACCGGTCACTGTCTTAAAGGTTATCGTGAGTGAGACGAATATTTGTTTTAAAAAGCATATAAATAAACGAATGAAAAATGAACAATGGGACCTTATTTGTCAGATTAAAAGGAGCTACACTTTGAGGTTTCTGATTTTGATTATTTTTTTGATGTGTAGTATTTGACTACTCGATGGCTTACAATACATTTCGGTATTTTGTTATGCTACCATTTTTTAAAATTTAATTAAAAAAAGTATTAATTTTTTAAATATTTTTAAACTCTCTTAATAAAAACTCTATGAAAATTATTGTTAAAACTACAAAAGATATCAAGCATTAGCTGATCTTTCGAAAAAAAAGTTTAATATTTCTTTATTTTCTGTATGGGCATTTCCATGGGTCCCGTTCGACCGTCGATCACATTTAAAAAAAAAAAGTCGAAATAAAACGGATTTTTATTTTGCCAAAGGCTTAACTTATAGCTTCTAATTAGCTTTTTAATTGATGTTAAGGTTGAATTTGGACAATTTTTGTTTTCAAGATAATTGCAAAAAACCAAGGTGTCGCACGGGGCAAAAATTTCCGTTTTCGTGGAAATGCCCATATGGTAAATGATTTATTGAGTAAAGCTTAAATATTAGCAAAAACTGAATTTTCAGTATTTTATTTTTAGTATTTTAAATTCTTATAAGAAAATAATAAAATTAAGAAAAATTTCGAGGTTTTGTGATTTAATTTTAATTTTCATAGATTTCTTACTGCTTTTAACTGTAAGTATTAAACATTTTAAAAAATTGAAAATAACGAAATTTGTTTGTTTTTCAATTTTCAAGCTAAGCTCAAGATGACATTTACCCTATAAAAAATTAAAATTAAAATTTGTTTTTTTTCCTAAAGACCAAATATGGAGTAATTTTTTTAGATTGTCGCACTTCACCACAGCGATTAAATGTCGATAAGTTAGGCAACGATAATACCATTTATACTTAGTGAGTTTTGAATGTTTATAAATTGAACAGGATTTTTAATGAATATTTTTATAAAAAATTATATAGAAGTTGATATTTGAAAATATTCCTCTATAAGAACAGTGGCGTATTATATACCATGCATATTTGGCGTTTGGGGCGAAAAGTTCACCCTATATTCAATTTTTTTTTTTATTTCAAGAAATATTTTTTTGTTGTGTGAAAAAAAACAAAAAGTTCTCACTTTTAGCTTAACACAAATCCTACCAAAATAGGATTTTTCCGCGGATAACTTTGCCGCCCCCAAGTGGTTGCGCCTGGGACGGCTGCTTTCCACCTAGGTACGCTATTGTATAAGAATAACATGCAATAAAGATGATCAATCTAAAAACCGGCTCCGCTGACGCATCATATTGTGATATACCGTGGGATAGTTTATTAATTCCCTCTCGTACAACAAGCCAGATGTGCCAACGCAAGAAGGTAACTCTCTGCTGTGCTTGTGTAGCTACGCCATAAAAATAATCTAAGGAAGAACCAAGTATTTTGAGTCATCTCCAAGGAAGTGAAGAGTACGAGCAAATAAAATCTCCGACACTTTCTTGCTCCATGACCTCTCTACAACTTTAACAGAATTCAAAACTTAATAAACCCTCATATATTATTGCAGCAAAAATTGACAAAAATCTGTTTCTTGTGAGGGATATTAGTGTCCAAGAGGGCTTAATCCAATTTTCTGGTTCGAGTGAGAGTAACTGAGCTTGTTAGCCTTTCTTAATATCGTGCACATGAAAGAAGCTTTGCTAATACCTTCTTCTTAGTCTATAGACTTCATAATAAAGTCGCACATCTGATAAATTCATTAGCTTTATAATTACCATCAATATTCCTATGCCCATGCACCTCACTCAGGTTTACATTAAAACGCTGTGCAATTACATTAAAAGATGTACAATATTTCACTAACGAGCAAAATAGGAATGATTTTAGAGTATCTACATTTTGAAATTTTATTTTTTCTTGAAAATAATTTTCCAAAGTTTTTTTACATTTGCAAGGAAATCTGAATGTCCTGCCAATAAAAGTATAGGGTACAAAAAAACAAACCCTGAAAGCAACACAAACTAAAGAATTACTTAAGTAGTCGTTTCTTCATTTTCCTGTCGGTAATTTTGTTGTAGCTGTTGTTGCTGTTGTTGTTGCTCTTGTTGATATTTTATGCTACTCCACACTCAGTCAATAGTTGCTTCAGTTTGTTCTATGCTGTTTCGGTTTGTTTTGTTGTCTTGTTGAATTGTTGTTGTTAGTAGTAAGCATTTTAGTGCTTAGTATTCGTTTTGCTATCATTTTGCTTGAATGAATTCGATTTGTTGTACAACAAAGTGTTTTGCTTTTACTTATGTTGTACATACGAAGAAGAGCAATAGAGGAAGCAGGAGAGACACAAGTAGTACCATGACCAGTTGCAGTGTTGTTATTTTTGTAGAATGCATCATAAAAAAGGAGTTTGGTTATTCCTTCTGCAACAGGGTGTGTCCTGGTTGTGAGTGCACATTTAAAGTTTAAGTTTATTAAAAATTTATTATTGATATCATCAGATCTTAAAATATGTTGTTAAAAATGTATGCAAGTAACATATTTGATATGCAGATTCAATTGATTTTGCTAACCTTAAGGCATTGATATGAAAATATTAATAATTTAAAGATAAATATGAGAGGATAAAGTAAAATTTAGCATATAAACTTTTATACTTTTGCACCTTTTTTGAATTTCAATTAAATAACAAATGCTCATAACTTTAGAAATACTTGTGGACCGATGTGACTTAGGATGAAATTATGAAACAGCTTTGCTAAACTTTTGTTACTTATGCGTCATGTATAACCATAATAAGCAAATATGAATTCAGCAAAAAAACATGACAATCTTTTAACTGTTTTAGTTCAGCTCCGATGCTATAAGGGTTCAATTTATACACAATGTTGCGTGTTTTTTTTCTTTCAAATTCAAAATATATGGGTTTAAGCAATGGCCGCCTAAAAACATTGCAATAATCGTCATTTACCAACCAACTTGTTCTTAACATGCAAGTTTCTCTAATATTTCATTTAATGTCATAATATATTTCACTGGCACACCCTATAATATTTCACTGTGAATTGGTTTCTTAAATTTGTGCTAAAATAGTAAATACATGTAAGAGCATGTCAACACATTATCACAACATGTCAGAGTACATCATTAGAATATATTGCTCCATTCGCAGCATCAATGATTTCTTGTACGAATACTCTCTACATTCTATGCACAGTGTCAAATTGTTTGCATTGTTAACTTCATTCATGCCATGCACTTTGGATGCATTGAATACGGAAATATAGCTATTAAATACAAACTACAATAATTGCACTTTAATGCACTGGAAGAATATATCTTTGAAATTTTGATAAAGAAGTTTGAAGAAATTTATGCGGCACATTGTGGCGTATGAGTAAGATTAGATCATCATTTGATTCCTTATAAGGAATAATTATGAATTTGCCATAAATACGATACGACATAGAAAACAAATGAAAAAGCATAAGAATAAAGACATTATGTTGTGGGTGCTGGGAAGCAAGTAGCATTTTGATTTAGTCTTGCAAAATATGGCTTCATTCATGTTAATTGAAATTCGCTTGAAGAAAATTTGAAAATCTATCAATTTCAAGCACTTTATTCTATCTACTGTGACGTATGTGTAACTTTCAATTATTAAATAAAATTAAGATTTTAATCAGAAATTACAACTTCAAACTTTGATACCTAAGACACGATATGCCTAGAATAGCTAATGTCAATGCAGTTTTGTACATTTTCTTGCACTTTACTAAAATATAAAAATTGATTTCTGGCCGCTGAAAAATAATGCTACTTTGTTGCAAAATTTAGTATAGCTCAATAGGAACAATGACTTATATAAGAAATTCTTTCAGTGTAAAAACTCAAACACTTGCATTTGAATTGCACATCTCATACAGTTGACCAGACAATGGCTTGTTTTCTTGCTCGTTATCCATGCTCCACTATTGTTACGTAAAATAATAAAAAGACTTCGACTAACAAGATGTTAAAGAATTAAATATTTGCAGTTTACTTTATTTCTTGCTCAATTCTAAAATGCAAGGATAACGTATAATAAGAGAGTGCCATTTCAGCCATGACATAAATTAAGCTAACAATAAAATACACCCAAGTAATGTGAGAAGAATAAAATAAAAATTTTACGCCCAAATGATTTTCATTGCACAGATTTAAGTCAACAATGATTTTAAACAAGTGTCCTGCTGCGTGTCCTTGTTGCTGCTGTGCTGCTCCGCTGCTGCTGTTGACAATAGCAATTGACACTGATGAGTGTCACAGTTGGAGTGGAATTCACTTTATTTGGGTGCCATTTCGTTGGTGGCACTTAGTGGATGCCATTGTGTGAATTAGCAGCAAATTCAGGCGAAAAGGAGCTGCTATTCTGTTGTTATTTTTATTTCTTCTCGCTTTTTTGTTCGAAATCTTTTTTGTTATTTCAAGTAATTTGCTGCAAAAAGTTTAATGAAGCTGAAACTGAAGTGGCGCATCAGCAGTTAATAAGGATGTAAATAAAACAAGCTATGAAGGCGCAAATAATAAAGGGAAAAAAGAGATTGAAAGGATTGAATTAAGTTTGTCTCTGTGTGGATGATGCTTTTGTGCTATTGATTGGCGCTAATTGACTGATTAAGGTAAGCAGGATATTTGCGTTTACTTAAGATTTTTTTTTGTATTGCGCTGTTTATTTTGAAAAGTTCAAGGATGTTCGGACTGTAACGCAAAAAAAATGCTAACGGAGGAAACAAATTCTTTTACACAGGGTATATGTTCATAGCTACTAAAATTTTCAAATGCCAACTATATGCGAAAAATACAAAAATACACCATAAGCCATTGCTGTGGAGTAACTAACGAGAAGGGAAGCGCAAAGCTGGACTTTGTGTAAAGACGACAGATGTTGTACGATTTGTTGCAACAAATGGAAAAACAACAAATCAGTATTCCACAAGCAACATGAACTAACATAAACATAGACAAAACTACAAGCGACATCTGTACGCAGAGAAGTATACATTCCTAAAAACAAAAAAAGGACGTACCAGTCCCAAAAGCATAAGAAAAATTTGTAAAAAGTCAAAAAAAAAAAAGGAAAAACCTTTTAAAATTTTTTGCTTAAAGTAAAAGTAGCTACTACGTTACATTGCAGCAAAAAACAAAATAAAAATATTTAAAAAATGTGCACGATCCTTGCGACGACAAAGAAGGACATGCAAGCTGTGACTGTTGCTTGCATGTAAGGAATTCACATTATCAGTGAATAATAAACATAAATAAATTGACGAAAGAAAGGAAAAACAACAGCAACAGCAACAGACAGCGGGTCCGTCTGTAACTTGACGAATGTCCTTTTATTGTACTGTTTGACAGTATGCAGTGCTGTGTTCGTGTGTGTGTGTGCTGAATATTTTTGTTAATAACTTAACAAACGAAAAACGAGCGTAACATATGTTGAACTGCTGCTATTGTTCCTTCTGTGTTGTCTCGCAAAGCGCAACAGCTACATGTGATGTGACGTCTTTTGCCAGTAGCGACAATTCTGCTGATGGGTGGACTGGGTGAAGTTAAAATGGCATTGTCAAAGAGCATAGAGATGTTCGATAAAATATCGATACGCAAAAAAATTTAAATTAAAATGGTAATATGCACATGGGATTTATCAAAACTTCTAGACTAAACTGTAGTTTAATCTATTTAAATAAAATGATCGCTGTTTTCAATGTTCGCATATCACGCAAAAACTGCTTGATCAATTTCAATCAAATTTATTTAGGATTATTTCCTAGACGCTTGGTCTCAATCTCCAATTAAAGTTGTTACGATATTTTTGTTTGATATCAAAATATTTAAGTTTTAAAATTGATAAAAAAATTTATTTCACACATAGAAACAAGCATGTAAACAAAACAAATTGTTAACTTCGATTATAACTTAATTAAAAACAGGATGCGTACAAAGTCGCGGGGATTAGATGGTGTGAAATAAAAATTATTACTGAGTGATATATAAAAATGCCTGATTTCAAGCTGTATATTTTCCATATAGTTTCACCGAAAATATGCAATGATATTCCAGGTGCTAATACTGATATCATTTTTTCAAATATCGTATCATTTTTCTATAAAATTTCATCATTTTTATCAAAACAGGAGGCCGAATGAAATGCAGTTTCTTTTTGCAATTTCTGCTGCTCAAAATTTACAGGGCTTTACGACAGCAGCTGTCAGATATGACATATGATTTTTGCAAAAAAAAACAGCTCTGAAGATACGTATTTTGAATATTTTTTTCAATGCAGAATTTCTGACAATTTGCAAGTTGCTTTTAGCTTTGAAGTCATACCGCATACATATGGAGAAAATTGCTCCCTATATAACTTGCAACTGAAGCCTGAGCTAAAAAATTCTTAATTTAGAAAAGTTGGCTTTAACAATCAAACGCCGCTAGGCATTTCTAACTCTAAAAATGGAAACTTAGATCAAAGCCATAATTTTGAACGCATGAATGCATTAGCTGGTTTTTCCATACTTTTTTGAGCTTTTCATATTTCATGTTGCTTGTTTTTGAAGCTGTCTCTTACCGCAGGACATTCAATGTGAACATCGCAAATATTGTTGGCTAGTATAGGAAAAAAAAAGGATCCAATGCAATGTATTTCGTGTGAATTTATTTGCAACGTCATCAGTGTTATAGTCTGTGCCGTGCGGTTGTGATGAACGACTTTACACTAGACTGATTCACATGGCGCCGCGTTATTGTCCTTTTAATCCTTTTTTATGCTGATTGTGTTTAATGCACGCTTCGTCTCCTTTTGTTGCTTCAAGTGTTGTTCTGATAATTTTTTATTTTATTATTTTTTTTTCAAATGAAG
The DNA here is from genome assembly GCA_949775025.1 of Tricholauxania praeusta. Classification (NCBI taxonomy): domain Eukaryota; kingdom Metazoa; phylum Arthropoda; class Insecta; order Diptera; family Lauxaniidae; genus Tricholauxania; species Tricholauxania praeusta. The sequence goes on along the minus strand of OX459030.1, from coordinate 128,484,947 downwards.
TTGCTTTGGGCTATCAATTTTTGTTAAAATTACTCTTTATAGCTACTTTACAAGAGCAAGTTTTTTCGACAAAGTGCCTACGATCACACATTTTGAGGTTGATTAAAAACGAATAAGGTATTGCAATTCAAAGATAAATAAAAGTAAAAATGAACTTATAACATATAAAGACGTGTTTTTTGGAAGCATTTTGAGACATTTTATTTTTAAATTACATAAAAATTTTTGCATTTAAATTTTAAATTGATAAAAGTCATTCAACTTCAAAAAAAAAAGCGACATAAAACTAATGACGTCACGCTCGACTTTGCGGACATTTATGATGACAACTACTATACCAGACACACTCAATCATGTCGAGTCCACTGACATACGCCTCAGGCGCAACCTCAACCTCAAAAACCAACCCTATCATCATCAGACCAAACCATGTGCTGTCGTCATTGTAGCAAGCGTCAGCGTAGTTGACACGGGCTCATTTTAAAATCAAAGTAAAAGAAATGAAAAAATACAAAAAATCCCTGAAAAGTATGCAGCATAAAAAATGACACGTAAAATTATCCTGTACGTTGCAGTAAACATTTTAGAAACCGACTTTTTTCACCCGTAGTTCCCATTTGGTTTGTTAAACATTCACCCGCATGTCTCTACTTACAGTCAACACTAACTTTGATTCGCTTTGACACCGTCGGTGGTACACCATTTGATGCGATGCAGAGGTAGGCGCCCATATCAAGGCGTGATATACGTGTTATCTCCAGTGTGTCGCCTTCCCATTCATTAACTGCAAGTTGGATATCATAAAGAGTTAAGAAAAAATGTTGCAGATAGTGTAAATTTTTGTTTTTAGTAAAAAGGACGATGGTCAATTTCATAGCTTTTTCGCTTCTCGCAATAGTAACGCACGAATTACATAACCTTATTGTAAGGTAAGGTAAGGTAAGGTAAGGTAAGGTAAGGTAAGGTAAGGTAAGGTAAGGTAAGGTAAGGTAAGGTAAGGTAAGGTAAGGTAAGGTAAGGTAAGGTAAGGTAAGGTAAGGTCTTTGACATTTTGCATAGTGCAATTCTAATAAATGTGAATCGATTTGAATAAATCTGACATACTTTATTCCATGAAATGGAAAAGTATTAACATTGACTCATGTCCTTTATTAGTTGTATGTACTGTTGGCTTACCAATGTGGTGGTACGGTAAGGTAAGGTAAGGTAAGGTAAGGTAAGGTAAGGTAAGGTAAGGTAAGGTAAGGTAAGGTAAGGTAAGGTAAGGTAAGGTAAGGTAAGGAAAGGTAAGGTAAGGTAAAGTAAGGTAAGGTAAGGTAAGGTAAGGTAAGGTAAGGTAAGGTAAGGTAAGGTAAGGCAAGGCAAGGTAAGGAAAGGTAAGGTAAGGTAAGGTAAGGTCTTTGACATTTTGCATAGTGCAATTCTAATAAATGTGAATCGATTTGAATAAATCTGACATACTTTATTCCATGAAATGGAAAAGTATTAACATTGACTCATGTCCTTTATTAGTTGTATGTACTGTTGACTTACCAATGTGATTTTTGTTAATTGTTATACGTGAATTGTCATCACGTTTCCATTTGATGACTGGACGCGGACTACCAGATGCACGACAACGTAGCGATATATTCGAGCCTTCACGCACGATAACATCGCTGGAACTGAGAGAATCATCAATGTTGGGTGGCACTGCAAAAATATGAATAACAAGAGAAAGTTTTTTATATTTAAAAAATAGTTATTGTATAAAAAGGAACTATTTGCGAAAAAAACGTTCTATAATATTGTCCAAACTTTCCAAGTAATAAATTTCTGTTCCATTCAAACGACTATGTGAGATTTCTTAAATTAAATGTAAAGTATTTTTTAAAGCCAACAACAAATTATTCTCGCAAATGCAGCCGGCTTTAATTCTACTTAGAAATAAATACGTAATTGAAATATTGCAAGTCTATAAAATTTACTTATAATACAATTCTTGTTGTTGTTATTTTTATGCTGCTCCTGATGAGTTGACACAAACGTAAAAACTTGTAGTAGCACTACACGTATACAAATACACAACAAAAACAAACACTTGTTTATTTATTTGGCCAAGAAGCTAAATGAGTTCTTGACTTTTTCTGCTACTTCAAGAGTAGCTTTCTATTTTGCTGTGGATATGCCGCAGCGACACGCTATCTTAATTCCCATGGAGAGTCAGCGAATCAAAAAACATCTTGTAAAGAAGTTGGTGATGAAGAAAAGTAAAGCTTGGGAGTTGACAGAAAAAGTTGTTGAGAAGGACAAAGACGACACTTTTAAATTGAATAAACACAATTTCACTACTGTTACACAGAGAGAATTTTCTTCTTAAATCACAGTTTAATGCCTCAGCACTTAATATGTTGGAGTGTATCAAATGAAGCACTAGTTCATGAAAGAGTATATACGCTTACAATATGCCTCAAAAACACTGCAAATTCCAAAACTAAAGCGTCTGTAGTATAAATAAATACGAGCACATGTTGTCAGTGAAGACTTAGATTTTTGGATGTTCTAAGTCATAGACGGAGGTGCTGTATTCAATTAACATCAAAATTTGATTGACATAGCTTTGTTACCTTAGAATGTTAGGCACACATTTTTCCCATGCAACCAGCAAGTATTTCTTGCCGTGTACGGCTGCCGGTAGATGTTGTTTCTCACGGACTACTTTGAATTTGTCTTAAGTCACCGAGGCATGAACTGAGTGGTTGAAATGAATAACGAAGTTGTGGTAATGGCGTAGCATTCAACTTCTTAACAACACGCCCTTAAAGCTTCTTTAGTTGCCAGACGCTCCCTTGTCCGCTCCAACATCTTTTAAAGTGGTTTTTTTAGTTGAAAACTTTTACAATTCTCATTTGCTTGGTGTTATTACTTGTCTTGTTTTCATTTTAATGACAAAATAATTGCAATCATAATTTGTGCTCTAATGTATACAAGAATTTTGTGAATTTACACTTCACGCCTTGTATGACAAGAGAGCGGGGGGAGTGAAGTTATTCCCTATTATACTATTTCGTTTGTGGGATTATTTTCAATTTATTATGAAATGAGAATGCAACAAAACAGTGGAGGGCGGCGGTTTGTTGTTGAGGTATTTTGTTGAACAAAAAAACTTTTGAAAGTAGTGACCTAGAAACGTTGATTATTGTTGTTGTAATCATTGTTGTTGTTGTTGTTATTATTGTGCAAGCAGGAAATTTTCAATTATGCCGCAGGTCTGAATTTAAAAATTGATGGCGAGTTAATTTTGTTGTTGCGGTCTGGTATCAGCGGAACAAATTTGTGCTCGCGGCTGTTTTAAAGCAAATAATTTCAATAAAATGCATTTATTTTGCTAGAAAGAAATATAAGCTTTTGTGAAACATAAATGACTAGCGTTTTTAAAGCATGAAAGTCTTTCATTTATGACCTTAAAATCATATAATCTAGATTCACTCCGACATTTAATCAAATTACCAAGAAGGTCATATGAATCCAGCGAAAAACCTTGAACGAGTTTGAAATTCTATTGCCAGCTTTTTATTGTTTTTGTTTACTTTCGCTGCACACACTAAGAAATCTAATTTTCAACAACGTTACCGCAGAGAGATGACAAATAAAACAAAGCAAAATAATAAAATCAAATAAAAAGAGAGCAGAGGCAAAAAGCAATCCTGTACAAATAAATAAATTAAAAAATACAATAATTTATTCTTGCCAGCGCGCGTACAGCAGCAAAAATCGCGCGGATCACTGAACAGCGTCAAACAAACGTGAGTAAACAGCGCAGCACAGCACAGCAAAAGCTACGCAGCATTCAGTGGCAGTTGGAAGTATCGCAGCAGTAGCAATAAGTTGAATGCAAACATAAATTCCTCTTAAAAGTCTCGTTTCTATAGGCAAGGACAATAAGGACGACAACGATGATGATGATGCTGAAAATAACAAATTTGATAAAATAATGCTAACGTACGCAGCAGTCGAACAGTCAGTCGTGCGATTTGGCCATGTCCTTGGCAGCGGTGCTCTAGTAAAGGATAATCAACTTCAATTTTTTTTTTTCGCTTTAAAATATGCGATGATGAATTATTGTGTGTGACGACGATTGTGACTGTAATGCACTATGTGGTATTTGTATTAAAAAATTACGGGCTAAGTTGAGTGAAAAATTTGCGTGGTTTTTGATTTTTAACTCGATTTTTAACTTGCTTTTTGACTGATTTTTGACATGAATATGAACTTAGTTACGACTTGATTTTTGACTTGATTTTCCACCTGACATTTGACTTAACTTTTGACATGGTTTTACTATTTATTGTGATATAACCCCTTAATTTATCTTTTATTTGAATAAAATCGCCTTATGACTTCAATTAAACAAACTTGAATTGATCATAATAATCGCCCGAAACATATTCGCCCAAAAATAAAAATATTGCGGAAAAAATCCAGGATCTTTTAGAGTGGCACCAAAAACATAAGCGGGCACTTAATGCGCGAATCGAATTTGCAAGTTTTTTTTTGTGTAATATTTTCCACTATTTTTGGATTAATTTTTTTCGGTGGTTTGTTTTGCAGCTTAAATTTTGGAAAGCCTGTACTTTGAAGACCAATTTTCCTGAGACCAATTAAAATTTTTAACTTTATCTCGACTTGATTTTTTAATTTATCACAAGTTGATTGAACTTTTTTTAGCCTTTTTTATAAATCTAACAACGCATAGTGCAGCGGCATCAAAACGATTTTTTATCAACTCAAAATAAACACAAATCCCAGGCAGCTGTGAAAAATGTAACCGAGCGACCAAAAAACGATACAGCATAACCCTAGGCCAGACAAACACTAAAACCAACAACAACATTAACAAGAGTGACAAGAACAACAAAATTGGAAAAACACAGTCAGACAGTAATCAAGATAGACAAACAGCTACAAAGCAGACCAAGATATAAAATTGATGGCGATACAAAATGCTTTGATTTTACCAAAAAGTCCAAATACCCATGGCGTGGCTACTAAGCTGCGTATAAATTTAATTCACCCATTGGGTGGATTTATATAGCAAAAAACAACAACAGTCTATACTAATAATGCGTATTATATTGAAAAGGGGATTTGAATTCTTTAAAAGTATCAAAGCAATAAATAAAATAATAAATACAGCGCCAGGTCAAACAAAATGCATGTTTGTTAATTAAGCATTAGCCTTAAAAGCTTATATGCCAGACCCTGTATTTTAAAATGGAAAATATGCACCTTTGTTCAGCTATAATTATGCGGTGGTATTTGCTCTCATACCATTGTGTGTGTATTAAAATCAAATTATATATTGTACAATAGATTTTTGTGTTGCACAAAGAAAGTTTTTGTATTCATTTTGCGTATTATTCGTTGCATAGCAACAGGCGTTGATTGTGTCAGCAATGAATGCAAATGGAATTAAGTTTTTATGTTATTTTCAAAATTAATTTATAATCTCTGAAATAATTTTTATTAATTAATTGATATTCGTATTTAATTTTGATGTTTGCGGTATCATATCATTGTTCATTGGAGTAATACTTATCATTCTGAAGCAGATGGTTATATAAATTATGTCTAATGTAAGGAGGATGACCTTGGAGTCTCCGATTTTTTGATTTTTTGTGAGTCAAATACTTTCCTTAATAAAAAAAAAAATCGGGAAAGTCAAAGACCTCCAGTTCCATTTCTGTCGTTTTAGCAAAGAACTCTACATTTGTTCGTATACGCCATGGCTTCTGCTTATAATGGGTGATTTTTTAACAGTGTCTAAAATTCCGTTAAGAATACGAACGAACTTTCTATTCACATGCGCCTAGTGTCACATTTATTCAGTATAGTCTGACAATTCATCATGGACCGTTTATGGGCAGGGTAACGTATTAAACTTCTTTATTTTTCTTTTTTTTTAACTCGATTTTCTGAATGAAAAATCTTTCAATAATATTGTGTGAAAATTTGAGACGGAACGGAGCAAAACTAACGAAGTTGTTTAAGCAGTTTAAGCAACCCTGCCTCAGTGTTTGTGCCTTTAGTGTTTCAGGGCGTCCGGTAGTTTTTCGAAAAATAAAAAGACATTTTTTTAAATTTTTTTTTGAAGCTACACTTTATCTTAGGCCAACATTTTTCAAACGCCCCCTTACTATTGCTTAACCGAAAAAAAATTTAATTTTTTTTTTTCGGATGAGCCAGTCTCCAGATATCTTGCTCACCGCAAATTTTAAGGTCGTTCACGGCATTGCACTTTTCTAACTTATTGACGAATATTTTTAGACCAAAGTGTTTTTATTTTTCGAAAAACTCCCGGACGCGCTTAAAACTTTAAATCCTTTTTTTCCACAACTCATGTTTTCAAAGTTGGTGCACACCATAATTTCAGAACTACTGCGTCGATTGTTTTGAAATTTTGAACACTATTTCTGTACATAATTTACGAGGTAACGCGGTAGAGTTTTTTCAAATTTGTCAATATTTATTATTTGATAAAAACAAATTATCCGATTTTTTTTTATAAAAATCGCATTTTTAACTTCAAAGTGTTCTCAAAAATTGCAAAAATTTAAATTTCAAAAAAGTCTCCCAGCGTTACCTTGTAAATTATGTACAAAAATAATGTTCAAAGTTTCAAAAGAATCGATGCAGTAGTTTTGAAATTATGGTGTGCACCGCAATACTCCATTTTTCTGAGACGCTTCCAAATAACTGCCGTATTTTTCAACATTTCTACCTGAAAGTTTTACAAAATATTCTTCAAATCTTCAAAACTGTGATCTACCATTGGTTTTAATAAATAGATTTTAACTGTGTTGTCGAAAAAAATTCATTAAATTGTGCCTTTTTTGTACGAATTAACGTTACCCTCCCCTTAACATCAGAACAATGCCTAGAAATTGTAGTATTTTACTGAATTCCCAAAAATGTCAACTTAAAATTTATCTAAAATGCACATGATTTCTTGAAGTAGTGACATGAATTCTGAGCTACTAAGCGAAAAGAGCGTGTCTCTAAAAAATGTGTTTCGAGATAATTAATGTTTTGTTTCCAAATGTGAGAATGTTTTATTTGTTGAAATACCTTTAAAATTGAGATAGACAAAATTTTCTTAGGAGATTTTTTATATGTTTGAACTAAGACACCGGCACTTGGAGTAGTTCAATAGACGCGTGATTTCTTAAGATATCCGATGATATAAGAATCACAAATTTGAATTTTTTTTGAGATACGCCCTTTTCGCTTAGTAGGGCAGAATTGTCCTCCAAAATTCTGCAATTTGACGCATTTTGACAAATTTCTTTGAGACTATGCTAAACCTTTGGTCTATGTTGATAAACCAGCAGGTTTATCAACATGGTTTAGAAGCCAATACAACCCAGGCAATTGCGGACATAAGTCCCCAATTGCTTGAAAAGTGGTCGAAAATCGAACTGACCATAGGTAGCCGCGGTGAAAATATACCCTTACTTATATTCAAACATTGATGCTTTTGCAACTCCTTTCGTATGAGTCTTAAAATATCTCAATATGTTCTTGTTCAGTTTGAATTTAAAGCTTGTACACTTTAAAAAATCTGAAAAATCACCCGTAACTGCACTCAAAGAAAAATTGATGGTGAACAAAATTCTCCCTTTTTCGATTTTTTATGGGAGAAATGTACGATTTTTTTTTCAATTCTTTTCCAGAATTTATCGATTTTTTATTTTATTTCTGTTCCAAAGAAATATAGAAGAAAACCAAAACTGTCTCGTAGATTCCACTCACTTATCCATTTATTTTTCTTGAATCGTCGACAATCTTTTTACTCACCTACAACATTTAAGTAGCCAAACTGTGTCTTCGCCGTAACTGTGTTAATCTGGCACATGTAGCGTCCCTTGTCCTCTTCGTGCACGTTGTTGATGTGCAAATACCAGGTGCGATGACGGTCGTGTTTATCGTGCGTCACGCTGATGCGTGGATTACGTGTTATCACATGATTGTGCACCGTCAATATTGCTGATTGTTCGAAATGCATCCAGGCGACCTGCAAGCAACAAGAAACAAAAAGCACAATCAGAGCATTAAATGTTGACAGTATTAAGAGCATAAAACAGTTGATGAGTTTATTTTCACATTAAAATTGCACAGTTGCGGAATTATTGAAGGATAATGTGAAATCGTAAAGGATTTTAATGCTGGAAAGGAAATTCTTTTCTTAGCAGCAGCTACAAATATGCTACTTTCTTCTTGAAATGCAACATTTAATTTTGCAAAACAATACAAAGCATTCAGTCTCATTAGCAGCTCATCGAAAATTACCCCCCCCCCCCTATCGTATGTTCAATTATTGCCCTCATCAAGAATCATCAGAAACTATTTCCTCAACCGCAACCCACAGGACACTGACAAAGCAACACTGCGTCATAATAAAGCAAACAAAGTGACTAACAAATAGACAGACAAAGTGAAAGACAGACAGACAAAAAGGAAGCTGTTGACGGACATTCAACCGAAAACGGAAGAACGTGACTTTGCGATTTTATTATTGCTTAACTGTTTCACGTACGAGGATTTTGCAGCATTAACACCCAACAAAAGCAACAACTATTGCAGGCAGTCAGCAACAATAACAAAAACGACCAGTCAAACAATAAAATGTGGGCAACCCTAAAGTTAACACTTTAGACGTATGAAAGTGGAATTGAAAGAGAGAGAGAGAAAAAAAAATACCACGATTACGTTGCCTTAGGAAAGGCACTAGGGAGTTGGTAGCTTGGGAGTTTGTTGAATGTCAGAGGTGGAGTGGAAAACTACGAGACTAATGAAAACTTATGTTAGACATTGATTAACTAATTTAGGGCAAACAGGCGATCAGGGGGAATACAGGCAGGCAGTTTAAGCGCCTTTGTTGAACGAATGGAGGAATAAAAAAGGTTAAGGGTTAAGTGGGGACACAAATGCTAAGGATATGTTTGCTGTGCGCTTTATTTTCAGCGGCTGTCAGGTTAAAATTTGTGGAATTAAAAACATGGGCTTGTGTGCATCCTTTTCTAATTTTTTGCTTAGAAACTTTACGAGTTTATAACAAACTAAAAACTTCGATTCTAGACCTAAAATATAGATTTATACGCAAATATTGAAATCATTGATACCTCCCCGTTCCGACTTTGCTTGGGTGGTATAAACTTTTTCCACTTTAAATTTTTGTTCAATATTTTCCTAATACTTTTTTGAATAGTTTCCCCAGTTTAAAAAGACAAGCGCTTCTTTCAAATGATTAGCATCGGTAATTAAAGTTTTGTTGCAATTGATAAGAAATATTTGAAGACAAATTCTGGACACAGGCAGAAATGGCCATTGATCTCCTTAGGGCGTGTTAAGGGTCCCTACGAAGATATATTGCTTTTTTTTTTTGTTTTATCGAATTTTTACCAATTTTGAATAATTATTTACCATTTTTGGATATTTTAGTTTTTATAAAAATTTTTTGACTTCTTAATTTTTTATCAGTATATATTTAAGATTTTTTGACTTATTCAATATTTCTGAACGCTTTAAACATTTTTCAAATTTCTTAAAACTTTTCATGAGTTATTTTGCTTTTTTTGACGTTTTCAGCTTAGTCAAGATTTTTCACCCCATTAAAATTTTTGGATTTGACAAAATTTTTTAAGTTTCTCGCCTTTCCAACATTTTTCAACACTCAACTTTTCCAAAATTTTTCAAAATTTTTGTGCTTTTTTAGCATTTTTCCAACTATTTAGCACCAATCGGTAAAGTTAAAAAACAACAAAAAGTCCATAAATTATGATGAGCTCTCAAAAAGTTAACAGCTTCAAAAAACTTTGAAAAAGTCGAAAAAATTTGAGAAAGTCGAAAAATAACAGAGAAATCGAAAAAGGCACTAGGAATGACTTTGCACACTTCACCCCTGAAATAATAGTTTAAACTCGATGACTAAAAAAACAATGCAAGAATACTTCGCCTGCAGCTTCAAAATTTACTGTAACGTTTCAAAAACGTTTCAAATTGAATCTAAATACAGACATTGATAAATTGTGAAGTTATAGAAAGCTTTCTGAAATTAAAATGAAAGATTTTTGAAACGTTATTAAGACTTTGTAAGACTTCTTGTGAAAGATTTCTGAAAAGTTAACAGAACGTTACATGATGAGTGAATAATAAAAGAAAAATAGTTTTATTAAATGCAGTTGGATTTTGCACAAATAGGAACAATGTTGGAAAGTCAAGAAGAAGGAATTCCCGGCCTTCCCAAATTAAAAGAATTTTTCCTTGCAACGATAATTTTTTTTGAAAAAAAAAAAGTTGAGAATTGTTTTTTGTCAGGAATTTAAAAAAAAATAATTAATATAATCGTTCAAAATTTACTTGTTTGGGAAAAACTTGATGACCTGCTATTTTTTTAGTTGGCAGTATACAAAAATTACGTATTTTTGTGAGAGAAAATCTTAATGACCTTTCTTTTTTGCTAGTTAAAAACAAAAATAATCTAATTCCCAGTTTATTTCAGAAATTTTACAAATCCTACAAAACCCCAATCCTTGAGCTGCAATTCCGGGCTTGGCGGGTCAAACCCAGTCACTTGGCAACTCTGTGTGGGAACCAGAACGACATAAAAGTGCAAAAATCGCGGGTTATTTGAGGCAAAGTTAAATCGGTATTGTTATTTGTAACAGCTACCCTTTTTCTTCAAAACACTCTTTGAAATATATCGATACATTTTTTTTTCTCCAAAATTCTCGTACCGAAAATTTAAATTTACTATGCAGTTCTTCATACAAATTTACATAAGTTTCAGTAAGGCAGAATAACTGGAAAATTTGCAATAGATTTCAATTTGTGATATGTCGGAGAAAATAAAAAGATATCGATGGTATTGTGGCAAGATTTGAATAGTAGGAGTAGTTTTTTCGGAACTGGTTTCATAAAAAAATATCTTTTGGTGTAATCATCAATACGTAAACATCAAATATCTCAAAAAACCAACATATTCGCACTTTTAGAATATCTCGGAAACTAGAACTATCAGAGAAATTCTGACTCAAAAATCTTCACCAAAGTACATTCGGGCTTCAGATCCAGAGGTTTGATCAAATTTTGTCGACTTTTTCACTTTTTTTGAATAACTCTTTGGTTTGACCATTTCCTTTTTTGGCATTATTCACTATATTGGCATAATAATTGTAATGCATCTTCGTTGTTTTTTTTTACAACTCTGGCTAATACACATAAAATAAATACAGCAACTGCGTGGTCTGCCACTGGCACGTTTCAGATATTTTAAATATTTTTGCACATCAGTCAAGACATTTCAGCACTGAATAAAACTAAAACTAAAAAAAACGAATAACAAATTTCTCATGGGAAATAATTTTGTGCAATTGGAATTATTCCAAAAACACACTTACATGCCACCAACACAAAGAACTGCATCAAATCTACTCAAAATAATATACTCAATACATTGAAAGTGTAAAAAAGAATTCCAGGCAAAAAGTTAAAAAACCTAAAAGTATGCAAATAAATATGAAACTAGATATCATACAAAAAATAAGAAATTGCCAGTGAAGGATATGTAATACGCCTGAAAGTATGCTGAGCAAACAGACACACATGGTTGGCTGGCTGACTGGTAGTGAGTACAGTAGCAGCGCACGTTTTGCCCAAAAGTCAACAAGGGAAATTCACGTACAACGTCTATTCGCATGTTGATCTTTAAAAGATATTTCAAATATTTCGACATTTTAAGTTTTTCTTGACAAAAATAAAATATTTTGCGTTTGTATTTTAGTTTTTATTAAGTTTTTTATGCAGAAATTGCTGTATTTTTTGTTGCTTTTTTAGTTTTTTATTTTTACTTCGCTGCTCATGCACTTCACTATTTGAGTTTCTATAATTTGAATTTGTGCAATGATATGCAGCGCAATAGAGACGTGAGTGTGTGTGTGTGCTGCAAAAGTGTGTCTAAGGAAGCGTAACTGTGTGAGCCGCATATGTATAGAAAAAAAAACAGGACACCCTTGGGACATCCGGCGTCAGTCGATAAGAAATTGCATTTCATTGGAGCAGCAGTTGAAAGAACTTTTGAACTTCATGATGTCGGTTGCATGGCAAAGGATCATCACTGCCAAATGTAAACGGAAGTGCTTGCTGCACACACACACACACACAATTTTGATATTACTGCGTGTGTGCACCTTAGAGAGAAATTTTTCAAAATTTTTCTGAAATTTATTTTGGCGCACCGTGGAATAGAAGCGTAAAATTGCAAAGCAAATATTCCTCATCAACTATGATTTTCTTTTGCACAATCACTTGATGGATTTCGCGCGCACTCATAACCTGTGGCTGGGCGCTTTTAAGTTAAAGCCAAAAAATACTTTAAGATGAAATCACGAACTGCGAAATTTTTCGCAGTGACAGCAGCATAGTAGTTTTTATGCTTTGAAATGTTTTTCATCTTTTTCCCCGCTCGGTATTGAATCACCCTTTTTCATATGATTTTTTTTTGTGTCGCTTCCACTTTTTGATGCTTTGATACTGCCACAACACGTGACATATGAAGATTTGAAAATTCTCTCTCTCGAGTAGGTAAAAAACTTGATGTCTATTGCTGCCGCCAGCAGTTGTCCTTATTATTTTGCATACTTTGTGGCAGCTGCAGCTGCTGATATCCTTGTTTTAGTTTTTTGCAATTTATTTTTTGTGGCATCACTTTTTTTTTTTTTGGGTTCATACTATGAGGTGAATATGTGTACATGTAGTGACTTCACTTTTTTGGTATGCAACATACATTGCTGTGTATGAAAGCATGTCACTGTTTTTGTATCTACATATATGTGTGTGTGCATGTGTTTGTTTGCTGGAATATTCACAGTGGTTCCCTGCGGCTTTGTAAGGAATTTTCGGGCGTACATGTTTTGAATGCGAAAATATCATGAAAATGATTCACTGTCAGTTAATCAGCTTCACAGGAGAATTGTGCTTCCTATCACAGGTGTAAGATTTTTGAATGCCAAATTTTCAGAAATCAAAAATTTTAAAGTTGCTAAATTAAAAAAAGACTGTAGAATTTATGAATGATTTTGCTGATTAAAATTTTAATCAAACTCATAAATAACTTATCTTTACAATAGGCGATATTGTTTCTATGTTCCCCTTAGTTAAGTCACTTAGTGGTATGAAAAAAGCAGTGTTAATATTTTATAAATGTTAATTATTTCTGATGACGAATTCTTCAATAGTTTTGATCAGGGAAGGTAAATAATCTTTATTTTCTATAACTAAAGTATTAAAAATCACAAAGAAGGAAAACACGAAATGCCAGTTTGAGTATATAGATGTGTTTGTTTTGACAAAAAGCGTCGATAAATGGTATGATTTTTAATTTTGTGATTTTTATTTTAAAAATCAAAAATAGTCGTAATTTTAGATTTTTATTTTTTCCGATCAAAAGTAATCGTTATATTGTATTTATATTGTTTCCGATCAAAAATATTCGTTATATTGGATTTATATTTTTTTCGATCAAAAATAATCGCTATATTCGATTTATATTTTTTTCGACCAAAAATAATCGTTATTCTGGATTTATGTTTTTTTGATCAAAAGTAATCTTTATTTTGGATTTATATTTTTTTTGATCAAAAATAATCCTTAAATTGGATTTCTATTTTTTTCCATCAAATATAATAGTTATTTTGGATTTCTATTTTTTTCGATCAATAATAATCGTTACTTTGGATTTTTAATTCTTTCAATCAAAAATAATCGTCACATTGGATTAATATTTTTTCCGATCGAAAATAATCGTTATTTTGGATTTCTGTTCGTTCTTTAATTCATAATCGTTACGGTCAATAGTTTTGATAAAATTTTTTTTCGAATTTCTTTAAAATTCACCTAAAATGTGAGACCCAAACAAAATCAGTTATGAAAATGCTAGACAAATTTTCGAACAGTCATAAACTATCGGGCAAAATAACATATTGGAATATGAATTTTTTTCACTTCTTTCATATGTAGATCTCGTTTCTGTATATCAAATCCTGTCATATGATTTTGATCATTGAAACTTTTGCTTAGGATGGCAAAAACTTGTTCTCTACAAAAATGAGCATTTGATTGAAACCACTTTTGTTCTTAAAAAGTGCGAAGTCCTTTTCGAATCATGGCATTTCTTGCTTCTTTAGTTTCTTTATTTTGTGAATTATCTTGGATTAGCTTGGTCGAAAACTCTTGCAGGCCAGTCGTCAAATCGTAAAAGATTATGCAAAAGGGAATAAGTCTCAGCAATAAGAAAATCAACAGCTTTTTTATGTGAAATTTTTTATTTTACAAGAAGTACCTGCGAAAATTTTCCGAAAAGTGAATGGTTCAGGAAGTATTGACATTAACGTGATCTTAAGCCAATTTCTTCGATCATTTTGGGGTAACTTTAGCTTTCATCGATTTGGATAACTTAAAGGCTTTTTATCGAGTATAAGTTAACTCTTTCCCAAAAAAACTTTTTCCCTATAAAAAGATGATACTTTTTTTTTTGGTATTACCGTTAGGTGTTTTACAATTTTGAACTACTTGGATGAATATGGAAAGAGAACTTGAGTAAAAAAAAATATTTTTGGAATAAAAATAATTTATAGTTATTTTACTGAGCTTACTGCATAGTACAGTGTGTGATAAAAATAAAAAAATGCACAAACAAAAATCAAAATAATAACTTGGCTGAAGCTACGTACTCCAGTTTCATCCATTGCGAAATGGAATCATCAGCGACCTTTGAGTCGATAAGAGAGAACTTATATGCCTTATATGTTATGTTTTTGGATAGATTTGTTGGATACCAAAGCATTTTCTTTGATTTTTGTTTTTGATAAATAATAGTTAAAAAAAATTTACAACAAATATTATAATATGCTTTTCTTGACTAATAATGCGGAGGTTGTTTAATGTCAAAAAAATGTTTTGACATTATCAATCCAATTAAAAGTTTGCGAAACATGAATTCAGGAACATTTCCTAAAATTTCATTTTCAAATTATAATAAAATTAATTAATTTTTTATAAATTCAGCTATCAGCTGTTTTAAATGATTTATCAATACTAAGCATAAGAATAAACTTTGACCTGTTATAACCGTTTAAAGTTCAAAACGGCCTACGAACTTCAAAATCTTAAAGTCGAGATGAAAAATTTTGGACGAATTTTGTTTTATATTAATTGGCCCAAGGCAATGTTTGATGTTATTGATTGAGAAAATTGAGCTTAACAAATCGTTTCGTTTCGGCCACATTTGACAGACAAAATTGTGATGAATACAGATTAATTTGATAAAGGTAAATTATAAAAGTTCTTTGTTGCCTTCAGATATTATTTGATTTCCAAAAGGAACCCACTTTTTCTTTTAAGCTTAGCACTCAGGAAAGAATTTTAAAAAATTCTACAAAAAGTATACATGTGCGCGAACTCTTAAACGGATTGATTCAGCTTTTAAACAAAATATGCTGAGATCATTAATTTCAGATAATGTGGTCACCTTTCATTGATAATTATATATGTTTATATTCGCGCAAGTTCTACAAATTTATGAAATATTTTGTAAAGAAAGGACAGCAATTATGAAAAAATTTTGTAAAATTTATTTTGATTGAAAATAAATTTAATCGAATATACAGTCATTTGCAGAAACCGATACTCATGTGAAATTTCACAAGTTGGTTAATGCTTTATAAACAAACATGACACAGATAAGAAATGGAACAATTTAACCTGGTAATTGGCGACATTAGTTTCGGCTATTACCACATATATACACCGGAATATCGGTTTCTGCAAATGACTGTAATTTCGATTAAATAATTATCAATTAATTAATAATAATCAATCGACTAAAAACAAATTAAGTTTCTACAATCGGAAAAATACAAAAGTTATTTTGTTTAAAATTTCATTGGCTACAAAACTTTTCTGAAAAATCGAAGATTCAATCAGAAAAATCGACAAAAATTCGCTTTTGACTAAATTCTTCGCCATTTCGGTGATGATGTTGAAACAAGCACGTAATCATAACAAATCGTTGAATGGGAATTGAATGTGTTACCGAAAAAACTTCGATTATAACTTAATTAAAAACAGGCTACGCGTACAAAGTCGCAAGCATTAGCTAGCTATTTAATAATTTTGGGCGTGAACTTTATTTCCTTTATGAAAATTTTATTTTTAAAATGTAAATTTTTATTTTATTTTGGTGAGCATGTTAAAAAATTTTAATTACACTGCATACTACTAGGCGTCCGTTGCATAGTATTAGGCCACTCGGCTTGCCAAAATTATATCGTAGAATGGTGCTTGTTACAAAAAACAATTAAATATTGACCGCAACATTAGTCCAATTTCATTGAATAGAATGAGCAATAAATTTAGTGCACCTGCAACAACACTAATAATAACAACAATAACAAAAAACCACAAAAAAGAAAATGATGAAAAACCTGGTCATATATCAGCAATGTTTATTGAAGCACGTTCACATAGCTGGCTCACATGTCCAATGTTCGAATGTCAAATTTCATGAAAGTCAACATTAGTTGTTCTTGCTACCTTAGTTTTACCAGACGAACCATATGGCATGCGCAGCCAATGAGTGCGCGAGCTGAACTTTTTTTGTTTTTTTCAGTCAGCTCGTTTATTTATGGCCATTAAGAAGGGGGTATAAATGAGAACATTTACTCAAAGAATTTATTTATACAGCAACAAAAAATGACAAGTGCCTTGTTATAATAAGTTGCAGCTAATTTAAAATAAGCGTTTATTTATTGCCATTTCAAAGGCTACATAATTATGGTCACTTGCAACAGTAGCAGCAAATGGAAATTAGTTTCAACAAATTGCCATACAGCTTTAGCTGCAAGCACAAAATGCCGCATATCCTGCTGCCAAGCTTGCAACAATGACAACAATGAAGCGACAGGCAACATGCTATCAGTGCAATAGAGACACAGTGTGTCTAAGTAGTCAGTGTCAGCAACATCAAGTGAATGTGCTGGAGCTGCTGCTCAAGTTTCTACTGTTGCCTCCGCTAACATTAATTGTTCGATAAATGTTTTGCCTCGAAGGCAAAAACGGCTTGTTGTTACATGGCATATGACACAATTACACACCACTTGAATGCTGCATTCAACAACAAGAAGAGTAGACAATAAAGTACCCATCATCATCATCATCATCATGTTGAAGCGGCCACTAAATGAATCATCTTTGGAGTTACAGTGAAGTGAATGGAGTTTGTTACATTACAAACGAGCAGAGGACAAACAAAAAGGATAATTCAAGCGCAATATGCTTGTGGAACAACAGCAACAGCAACAGCACTTATGTAGTACAGCATCAGCTACGTACAACTACTGCCACTATTGCCATTACAATAGCAGTAATACTAAAATACCCTAAAAACATGCTGTGTAACAAATGGTTTAGCGCTCTGAACCTGCTTGTCATTAATCTTGGCTGTAAAAGCCAAAATGTTCTGGTGCTTTTTTTTTTGTTACTCTGATCAACATCCGTGACTTTTCGTGCTGCAACCGCAAAGATATCAAAAAATAATTCGAAAAAAAAATTGTGTTAAAGGGATATTTCACGAAATAACTGGAAAAGCCAAAATATTTCTCATAACAAACAATTTTTGCATGAAGGTCTGGAGTTCAACAATATTTTCTTTAATTAAGTTCTCCACTTTAAGGATTTTAGAGCTATAGGGACTTATGAAGATAAATTTGCAAGGCAACTTTCTTTTCAAAGCGTCTCCCACTTGCAAAAAGCAGTCTCAAAGTGCTGAGCCAGTACATTCTATATTTTTCCAATTAGTTCAGATAATTGTTCAAATGTTTTATCCTTTTAGATCAGTTATTTTTTGAAATGCCGGATTGCACTTATTTATTTAGTTTTCATTATATTTTATGTTAGAAAATCTTATTTTTTGCGTGTTTGTTTCACCACAAACATTTTTCGTTTGTCCAGTGATTCTTTTGTCTATCATCGCATTCTTTAAAAAGCAATTCCGCTATTTCTCAACAAAGAACTTGATTGTATGTTTTCAACTTCGCGCAAAAGTCACATTATCATAATATATTTTGACAGCTGTAATAGCAAGGCTTGTTTGTGAAAAAGTTTGTTTGATTCTGCGCAGTTTTTGTTTGGTTCCCTATGGAATATAGACAGTCGAAAACAGCGACTCCGCCATTTCTTATTATTGAAAAGGTAAAATGCTGTTCAAGCAAGAAACAAATTTGATGTTGAAAATGCACCAAGTTCCAGAAGGCCAGTTGGAGCTGTTTAAGTCTAGGTTTGATTCCAAAACTCGGCAGCAAGTTCTGAAAGGCCAGCTGAAGCTGATTATGTCTAAGCTTGATATCAAAACTCGGCAGATAAGTTTCATATGCTTTTACAGAAAAACATTTGCTTCATCGCATTGACGTCTGTGATTTGCTTCTGAAACGTTAAGAAGCAAATTATCAGTTATGATCCTAAATGGGTTGTCTACAAAAATGTTAAACACAAGGGATCATGGAGTAAAAACCTCAATCTAAAAATCTCCCCAGTCGGCATGAAACATTTCTGAAAACTTTCAGAAATCTTTCACATGAAACCTTATTTCTTTCAGAAACGTTTCTGAAAGCTTTAATTTTCACTTCAGAAAGCTTTTTGCAACGTTTCAGAGTCCGCTTTTTTGCTTTCACTTGAAACTTTTCTGAAAAGTTGCAGAAACCTTCCAAGATGGAGTGAAAATGAAAAAAAAAAAAAAAAAATCGCTGAGGTTTAACCCGACTGCATGAAATCTTCTTTGAATTATTTTTTTTTTAAATTTGAGTTCGCATAATAATGTTAAAACACCATGTTTATAAGGATATCACGGTTAATATTCATAAAAAAATTTAATGAAATAATGAAAATCAAAGTCGAAAAAGTTCAGAAAACGTTTAAACTGAAAGCTTTCAGAAACACTTCAGGTGAAACATTACATTTGAAATATATCAGAAAGCTTTCTTTAACGTTCCATTTGCAACATTTCTGCAACGTTACGTAACGTTTCTTAAGCTTTCTGAAACGTCACATGCCGAGTGGTACTTTGAAAGCCCGATATTCATCAAAAAAAGATGATGCTATCTATTTGGTGGAATTCCAAGAGAATCAGTTTTTTTAGTTTCTATCGGAAAATATCACGTTCAATTTTGAATTATGTTGTCATTAACTGAACAAATTTAATGAGTTTGTATCAGTTTTTTGCCAACAAAGATCGGAGGTATTTTGAACGTGAAATCATGCTACTGCCAGAAATTTGGCAAAAGTTTTTGAAACAAAATATGTAATATAATATTATATATAATAAATATATAATTCAACAAAATATTTATACACTATAAAAAAAGCATCTTTGATTTGACAAAAAAACCAAATTTCTTTTCCCAGAACTCAATTGTTTGTCCAAATGATTTTATAATTCGTTTGGGTTTGGTTTGGTTTTCTTCGCTTTGTCTTATTTTTCTCTTTTTAACTTTGTTTTTTTGTTTACCAAGGTCACGATTTTTTGATGGGATGATCCTTTAACTGGAAAATTAAATTCTTATTGGGCAAATTTGTCAGTCCGATATTTTTTTTCATGAACTTATTCTGGAAGAAACAAAAGGAGTTCTTACTTTTAACTTTGAACATTTTCCGCACGTTAATGTCCTGTGTTGTTCAGCCAAAATGTTGGCAGCCTTTCTTGAAACTTCGAGACTGTCAAAATAATATTTTAATGCGTCTGTCAATTAAATTTTATGAACAGTTTACTATTTGCTTTGTTTCAGTATTAGCAGAAGTTTTTTTTTTGAAAACTCCATCAAAGATTTTCTGCTTAACCGAATCCACCCTCAGCAATGAAATAACCCCAAACTCAGAAAAGTCAAGGTGAGTTAAATTATATGCAAGAAAAATGGTGCCCGGTTCAATTTTTTTTTCTCACTCCACCCACCCACATTTTTCGCTAGTGCCATTTTTTATACGAAAGGTTTTATAGTTTGATAAATGATGCGCCGTTCAGCCTGATGTCTGACAGCAATGACGGAAAAACGTTTTAACATAAATGCAAATTACACCCACTTGATGTTGTTGTTGCTGTTTTTTTATTGTTGCTGTGGTTGCTGACATCTTGTCAGCATACATATAAGTATGCTTGTATAGGTGTAGCGCTGTAGGTGTGCTTATGTTTCTTAGGAAGCTTGTAATTTGCCAATTTGTCAAAGTGATGTACCCTTAAGTGTGAGAGTTGGCTGACTGCCTTGCCTGCGGGGCATCAACAAGAAGACACACAAGGACTTAACTTGGCAGGCAGCAGTAGATTGCTTTGTTTTTGTTATTGTATTTTTTAGCTCAATAAAGGTAAAATGTTCAAAGTAAAATTTATTGCTAGGCCAAAACATGGCAGTAAATTGAACTCAATTTTGCACATTTCTGGCCATAAAGATGATTTTGTTTTTATTGACAGATTAGGCATTAATAAATTAGCTGCTTAAGTGTGAGTTTGAGTAAATGTATAGGGTGCTTTTTTGAAGAGTGTGCTGGAGTTAGACTTTCATTTAAATATAAATGACACCAAGCGTTGTTAAATTTGTTGGGTTTTTTCAACATTAATACGCAAAAGACACTCTCAAAAAACATCCTTTATATGCATACATTTTTTATTTGAATTTATTTACTGTCATAGGTTTGCCATTGTCATATTTCAACAGCACATAACAACAAAAAAAAACTTTCGTATCAAATGTATCCTTGCAATTTTTGACTGCTATCACGTTCTTTTGTGCCACACGCTATTTTCATATTCGCCATCTCCAAAAAAAAAAAAATTAAAAAATTTTAACAACAGCGACAACTATATTATTGCTTTTGCGAATCATATGCTTATCATGCGTCCCCCTAGCACAGCGCGTAAAAGTGACCACTAACGAGTGACAAAAATAAAACAAAAGGATAAGACTGCACAGGATAACTAGAAAACACAGTGAAAGAAGCGGCACGTGCAGCAGCACCAGCACAATGACGACGTGTTTCTTTTGCTGCTGCTGTGTTTTTTGGTGTTCAAATTGTGCTGCACAAATTTACTTGCTAACCATCATGAAAGCACAAAAAAGTGCTGCACAAATAGCAACAAAAATAATCACAACAAGCGTAGGCAAAATGCACTACACAATAAAATAGTGGAGCAACAGACTACGCATACAAAACAGCCAGAGAAGTTGCTTGGTGTTTTTCTTATGCAAGATGCTACAGGACATCTTTTGCTCTTTGTTATCCATTTTTGGCTTGAAGTCATACTCATAGAGCTGCATGGCGTGGTTCAATTTATTTTTTGTTTTTTCCTGGTTGTCATCATTCTTTGTTGTTCTTTGCTGTTTCAATTTATTCTTGAAGCGTGTATGTGTCCGTGGCTAATTATTATCCTGGAGCGTTGAATGCTGTTGGATATTTCTATTTGTGCCTTACTTTTTTGTATCAGATTGAAATTGGTTGAACTTATTTTTAAAGCAATAATCATTTAAAAAATAAAAGCATTTTGCGTATTAAAGTCATATTTTTTTGATATCTCATTCCAACTGTACATGAGGAGTGTTTAAGATTAAGTTGGTATACAGCAAAAACACTATTCTAATTTTTGGACAGTGCTCATTTCCTAGAAATAATATTTTCTTTAAGAATTCTACTTTCTTGAAACGAGACAAAAATTTGTCTTTGCATAATTTTTATTATATTTTTTAAGATGTTAATAGGAGGGCTAGTAAATCAGTGAAAAATGGAGCTATAAACGAACTTCGTAAACCTTCCTTGGGATGCCTAAAATGAATTCGCACATGCTTACTTTTGTCTATCTTTATATTTTGGAAGCGGCATATGAGCGAGGACCCTACCTTAACCCATATATTACCAAAATATTTTGCATAATTTTTTTTAAAAAAGTTGCGAAAAATGGCGGGAAATAAGTTTAAGGTCGATCGGAAAGTGCACTTAGCCAAAATTTTTCAGCGCTTGACATAATCGAAAAATGTTATTTCTTTAAGATTTTGAATTTCTTAGCGCTTGGCCTACTTAAAAAATTTGACATTTTCAAAAATAAAAATTGCCAAATAGTTACCTTGGGAAGTGGCCATTGATTCGTATACGCATCACCATCATTGAGTGCTATATATAGCTCACCTCAACAATCTGAATATATAATTTTTATTATGGAAAATAACTTAAGTCCTTTTGAATCTATTCTTTGTAGGTTTTGTCTATATTTGATCAATTTTAATATTTTTGGTTCATTTTCAAAAAAGTATCCAAAAACATTGCTTTTTTTTAACTCAAACTTAGTCCTTAAAAGTGGGCGTGGCACGGTAAAGGAAGTTTTTAAAGCAAAACCAATGGATTGAACATTAATATAAAAATTATAAGTAAGCCTTCGAATTTTTTCTTATACATATTATAATGAAAAAATATCCAAATATGAGCAATTTTCCTGATTCGTTAACGAATCAAAGGTACGATATGGGTTAAAGAAACTTTATCATACCACAGGTACTCACACCAAAGCACGTGCCTTTTATTGAGCCGTTGTTGCGTAATATGAGTAAAAAATTAGTAAAAGGATGAATTCGTTATAGGTGTCCTGACTCGGTAGTTTTTCAAGTAATAATTTTTTTTGCAAAAATGGTATTTTCATATTCAATTTTACATTTTTACATATAATTCATCAAGTAACAAAAAAAAAAAATTAATCATCTGCAGCGATTTCTTATAAAAAACTGACGTTATATTCATTAAAAAGTTTATTGGCGAAAAATAATGAAATTCTATTGCAAATTTCACATACGAAAACTCCTTCTTTTCGGATTGCAAAATAAATAGGAAATGTAGGTAGAAGATGTAACCTTCATTCGAAAAAAAACCAAAAATTTCTTAAGTTCTAAAAATAAACATTTTAAAAATAATTTTCTTAGTTTTGAAGAGAATTGTTTCCACTTAGCCGTTTCTAAATTATTTCAAAGAAAAAACGGTTACCAGCAGTCACATCTACAGAATGTGGTGCAGGAGATACCAAAGTGTGCTAAAATTTAGTTGATATTGAAACGGTTAATATTGTGCTTTATCAAAGTCTTTACATGGAAACAAAATTTAGATCAAATGACCAAAATAAAATATTCCATAAGTAGGTAGAGAGTGTCCTCGGAGATGCTCAAAAACACTTTTGATAATTATCAAACCTCTTTAAATAAACAGATGCAATAAAATTTTGTGCTGGAAATGAAAACTCTTTTTTCTGGAGTCCGTAGTGATTTTAGTGACAGTGGTATTTTCTTTCTTAATTTAGCTTGAACACAGAACTCAAAATTTTAGTTATTTCAATCACACGTCTATACTCTCAATGTTTTACCAGCAATTTTTTTACAACGACTTTATTATTTCTTAATTTTATACATAATAAAATAATCAAAAACTGAGTTTATAAAAATTGTTAAAACTTCAGGACATGAGGACAAACAAAAGCCTCAGGTCTAAAAGAAAAGGGAAAAATAACGTTGATGATGATAAAGTTGAAAAGTTTCTGCAGACTTTTAGTTTTAGTTTAGTGCACATCGAGCTCGTGACGGCTCGGATTGACTCTTTTGGACAACAGATATATTTTAAGAAAGCCTCTTGGTGCACTTGTGGTACAGAAATAGTGAGGAAACGATGCTCTTTAGTGAATGTGCCAGTTAAAAATGACTTCACTCTTCACTTCAAATTGACATTAGAGTCTTTAGATCTCGTCTTGACATAAATTGATACGTGAAGAATTCTAAAAAATTAATGTTACTAGAGACTGTTATGGTCATATTTCCTATCTTTGTAGCTCGGAAACTAATGTGCCAGTCGAACGACTTTATTGTCCCATTTAGCTTTTGATCCAGTAGTTCATCTGTGCGTAACTTGACCGAGTACTGAGTACAAAAATAGTGAAGGGAACAGCAGCAGTCGGCTCTGTCTTGAAGCTCGCATTTTAACGAATTATTGTTGTTTTTCGATAATTTTCAAAACATACATAAATTCTTAAACGTTTTACGAAACTTTCCGATTTGTCCACTATTTTCCAACTTATGTCGACATTTTCGAGGCACTTCGATATCTTTCGACTTTTACCGAATTGTTGTTTATTCTGAAGTATCGCCAATGCTAAATATTTTTTGCATTATTTTATGAAAAGAATCCTTTGCATATTTTAAAGCAATTTAATTTCATGTGATCGTTGTTTTCTTTTCTGAAATTTTACATATTGTGTGCTAAGTTACAAAAAGCAGTTCTATAGATTCAATTATGTTTATGTCCCTATTTTAAGTTTTAAACAAAAAACTCTTGCATTTAAGGTTCATACTTCGAAAGTTTTCCACCTTACTAAGTAGCCTTGAGGCATTGCTTAAAAAGTGCTATGTAAAAAGTTCATAAGTGGCACAACGAAAAAAAAAGAAGAAATATTCCGCATACCGAACATTGCATTTCTACCAATATTTCTCCCCACTGTACGAATAGAAACAATGGCAAATATTTCATGCTCATACCACGCATTTTTATGCGCTCAACCAGCGTTGCCAAACACCACAACAGCAGCGCCAACAACAAAGAAAAATTTATAATCCTTTATGCGATACAAAAATAGAAAACAACCGCGCCGCAGGCAATACTCAAATTCCACTTTCAGCACCCAGACTGCGCTCATAATGCAAATTCTCGCTACATTGTTTTTTTTTTCGAACTTTATGTTGTTGTTGTTGTAGTATAGTTCCATTTCCTATTTTACTCTTTGTGGTCCTTTTTTTAATTTCTTACCACAGCATTCACAATTGGCATCTTTAGCGGCGCAGCTGCTACGTATCAAATTATTCCTTGTTGCATAGTTACAGGCGCAAAGGATGCGCTTTCATTTCTGCTTTCTTGCTGTTGTAATAGTTTTTTCTTGTGAAACAAAAAAATTCAAACCAAAAAGAAAAACAAAAAAATACGTGAGTTAAAATTTCCTTTGAGGTCTGTTGCACAAAGTAGCGAAAGAGTCAGCGACAGCTAGAGCGAGCCAGCGAGAAATGGCAAAAAATGAAATTATTTTTCCGGCAAATATTTTGTAGTCATAAACGCTTTGAATTCTCTGAGGATTTGGGATTTGATGCTGGCTTCAAAGGCCTAATTGAAAAACGTTTGCGTGTGCTGTCAGTGCACCTAAGTGTAGGCAGAGAAAATATTTTTTTTTGTAACAGCGCATGGCTGGAAGAAAACAGAGAAAATATCAACTTTGAAATTTAGAATGCCAGTCAGAAATTTTTAATAATATTTTAAGAAAGTTCTTCTTTAATTACCTTATGTACACGAATCGCTAGCAATCTTTTTCTTTCAATAAATTCATAATAAAATGCAACGCTTGCCACATACCTCACGAAACTTTAATATCATTAAAGTCAACACACCAATGTAATGCATCACATCACTGCGGAAGGAAGTGCTAAATTGACTTCAGCAGCGTTAGCACCCAGCGATGTCAGCATGCGACGCCACATGTTGTTAAACCGAAAGAAGAAAAAAAAAACCCAATTTTATCGAGAACTGGGAAGGGCACATCATACAAAATGGAAGGATGCATAAAAAAGTGATAAAATAAAAATAAAAGAAACCCAAGCAAAATACTCAAATGATGAGAAATAGCACCGTAAATGGTAATGAATATAAAAGTGTGCAAATGTATAGGTATCTCCTTATATGGAAATGTGTGTGTGTCTGCTGGCATTGATTGAAAAATAGCATAAAATTAAGGTGTAAATAGTTCGCAGGTTTTGCACATTACGTTTATGTTGAAAGTGATTTCAACGACACCCTGTAAAGTTGGTAACATAACACTTAACTTGAGATTCGTTTTAAAGCGAGCTTATAAATGAGATTGGGGTCAGTTTCAATACTACAATAGTTAATTGTTGCTTAAGTCAAATAAATCTGATATTGTAAATATTTTGCGTTTTAATATTAGAAATTTTCAGTTCAAACTATAGTTACATTCTGTAGAAATTTCTGTATCAAGCACTCAGTTTAAGATTAAATTCATTTGATGTAAAAAATGTTATTTATATTTTGCATTTAAAAATAAAATTTCAAAAGCATACTAAAGGCAATAGAAGTATAACTGAAACATATGTTTATAAAATCCTGTTAAAACTAAAAATTTATTGTTGATCAAATATGAGCTAGACACAAAAGCAGACGCTTTCTCGGAATTTTCAGCCGCTGCAGCAATCGAACACCTTCTTAAAAGAAGCAGCAATTATTATGCCTTGTTTTGTTTCCAACACTTCAATTGTAAAGGAAACGTATAAATAACCCCCAAAGAGTCAACGATATGAGAAGAAAAGGCAATCAACGCATAGCTAACGGAGTTGATGCGAAGTTAAAGCTTTCTTTTCAGATTTCAGAAATGCGAGCGCTCTTTTTTGACTCGCGGTTGGCAAAAGTATGAACGACTGTGAAGTTAGGCAACAAATAAGTTGAGTTTCGAAGAAGTTGAATGACTGTGAAGTTGGGCAACAAATAAGTTGAACTTCGAAAAAGTTGGATGACGAAAAAGTTGAATGACAAAAAAATTGGGCGACAAAATGGACTTTTTCACTTAGTTGTCAAACTTTATTCTTATCCAAATTTTTTACCATATTGTCGTTGAACTTTGTTTTTTGCAAAGTTTTTGTCGTCCAACTTTTTTACCAACACTTTTTTCGTCAAACTATAAAGCTTTCATCCAAATTTTTTTACTGGCGTTCTACTTTTTCGTGTGAATTTTTTTCGTCCAACTTTTCTGTCGTTCAACTTTTCCGTCGTACAACTTTGGTGTCAGGCAACTAATTTTTCGTTCATTTCTCAAATATTGGTGCAAAAAAAAAATTGTTGACCCAATAAAAAATGCCATGCAGTTTTGTCAAACTAAATTGCTTTCATACAACTTTCTTTACTAACGTTCAACTTTTTAGCGTGAAATTTTAAGTCGTTCAACTTTTTTGTCGTTGAAGTTTCTCGTCGTGCAACTTCGCTAAGCTTTTTTGCCATCCAATTTTTTTGTCGTCAAACTATATAGTTTTCATCCAATTTTTTTACTGTGCGTTTTATTTTATTTTAAATGAATTTTTTTGTCGTCCAACTTTTCTGTCGTTCAACTTTCCCGTCATACAACTTTGGTGTCGTCCAACTTATCAGTCGTTTTGCTTTCTTGTCATCAATTGTTTTTGTGGCCCAACTAATTTTTCCTTCATTTCTCAACTAATGTAGCAATAATCACCTTAAAACGAATATATGTATATAAAATTTTGACAAAGAACATACTCAGCGTCGTATATCGTAAAAATAAGAACTAAGTAGTTAAGCCTTGACCATACATTATCATTCGTGTCATTCGATACCTACCGGATTGCTTTCAAAACCGTAAGGACTTTATTTTTTTTAAAAGTTACACTTAAATTTTGGGTGATTTCAAGGTATTAAGTTTCGTTTCTCAGGTGACTTTTTTGAACGCGAATGAGCAAAAATCTGATATAAATCTTTACAGCAGACTGTATTTTTTAATTGGTGGAAACTTAAGAAATCCTAAGCTATCGCCTTTTATTATACGATGAAAAAGTTTAAAATTTTAGTAAAAGTCTTTCAGCTGTTTTCAGTAAATCGTTAGAGATTTTGCTTAGGTTCTTAAGGACGTGGATGCTGCTCGATTATGTCTTCAATTTTTTGTGCCATTATATATTTGCAATTTTTTTTGCCTACACTCATTCAAAGCCCTAACATACAAATAAACAATGGCAATATTTTGAAAATTTAAAACCATTCCAAACAACTGTCACCATAATAACAACAGCAACAAGAAATGATGACAATTTCCCAGATTAGATGAGTTGAGTTTATGACAACTAAACTAATGACAGAAAAAAATAAACCCAGAATGGCATCAAGTAACAAAATGAGAGAAAAGCGCGCCAAAAATGATTTGGCAGCTGTTGTCAGAAAAAAAAAAGAAAAGTCGAAAAGCAAATTCACATGCAGCATTTCCACATAATAGGTAATGCAGCAGCTGTTACCCCAAAAAATTCTATTGTGGTTTAAATGAAACATTTACCAACATATGAAGCAACCAAAGCGAGTTTATTGTCTGTCATAAAACAAAAGCGACCTTGATATTTTTCACATTTTTTTTTTGATTAAATATTTTATAGCATTTTGGTCTTAAAAGGTTCTTTTTCAATCTATTTGCACGTCTCGCATCATTTTCGCGTAAAAATCTAGTGAGACTAAAAACGTTGGTACATAACTTCAATCAAGAAAAAAGTTTCGCTAGAAATTTTTATTAACAGGAAATGCATGCAACGTCAACAGTTGCGACACAACGTGGTCGTTCATAGACAGCAACAGGAGCAACAACATAACGCTTTCAATGTAGTTTATTGTAAGTTTTAAGTTTGGCGACTAAAGCGGAAGGATTTGCGGAAAGAAACGGGGCGAGTAGCGTATACGGAAGGAAGGAAGGAAGGACATCGCAACGGATGTATTATTATGGGTGTACTTGATACGCGGGTACACACCAAGGGAAATTTATATTCATAACGTTTCTTCATATACATATAGACAAACATATACAGTTATTGCCACATGCTTATCTATGCAAAGGTGGTTCAAAAAGTTATATTCCCGAAAATATTATTGTGTCGAAACATTGATCTTAGTACACTTGTTTGGATTAAAAAAAGTTTTCCTCTCATATTAAAATTTGATTTACATATGTTGGTAAATGACTTTATGTAAATTTCTACAGACAATACAACGAAATTTCAAAAAGTTGTATGCTTAAACATAAATTATTCCAAGCAAAAAATTTAAATTTTCAGCAACACCTTAGTGCATTTATGCGCGTGTTGACAGCATAAAGTGGCAACGTTTGCATGCGAATGAATTTTGGTGAATTTGTTGGGCGAAGGTTGGAGTCGGTGAGTGCCAACGTGTATTTATAGTTTTTAAGATAGTGAGCAATAAAGTGCATATTTTATTATTGTTCCTGTTGCTTGGTATTAAATTTTCGAAAAATTCGTGCACATTTTTTGTAAGAAAATCTAAATAGCAACAAGGTTCATGAGAAAAATAAAAAAAATCTCTTCAAAGTTTTTATTTTTTGATAAAATCAATTATGTGTAAATATATTTCTCATTTATGTAAAACGAAATGTATGGAAATCTTAAAATTTATGTATATAATATCACAACTATTTTTCAACAACATAAAAGTTTCAAGTCGCCAAATAACCCGAATAATAAATCAAAAATTTTGAATCAATCTTATTTTTTATTTAATTTTGGAAAACTGTATTTATATGTATGTTAAGATCTATAAGTCATACAACAAGAGGTATTATATTGAATGAATAGAAAAACAAAATGTTTTTGTCAAGAGTAATGATATACTTATTTAAGACTAAAGTACAATTTTTGTGGATTGCAATGGAATACAATATCCGCCAAATGTCCGCCTCTTCTATGCCGTCAAATGCATTGATGATATTTTTGAAAATAATAAGACTTAAATTTTACTTAAGACAATCGTCAGGTAATCCTTGGGGAAGGATATATAATATTAGACTGAGCCAAAAAAAATGAATATTTTATTTTTTTGAAACGATATATCGAAAATATCATTCAGAGTGACAAAAATATCTGGTGAAAATTTCAGGTCTATCATCGCTATTTTGGATTTTTATTCATGATTTGATGATTTACGTCAAAACTGCTGGGAGATTGGAGTAAAAAAATTTTGCTTCTATATATTCTTACGTAAAATTTAATTCCCTACAAAAATATGAAAATTTTCATCAGACGAGCTCTTTCCGAGCTAATGAGGTTTTTAAATCGATATGTTTCTTTGATTTTACTTTGGAATTTTGAAGTTAATAAATCAATGATATCTAAAAAAAAACCATGACATATACTTGAAGGCAATTTAAAGCTCTACAAAAAAGCTCTCAAAAAAAAAAATTTTTTTTTGAAGTTATACACGATTGAAATCGGAGAAAAGCTTGACTTTTTTGTCACTCTGAATGATATTTTCGATATATCGTTCCAAAAAAAAAAATATTAATTTTTTTTTGGCCCAGTCTAATATAATATATATAAGAATTCTAATTTTTTTTCAGTTTAGTGACACAGTGGGTTCAAAGTTGAGCTTTGAACACAAAAATGTTTCTTTTTATGAAGAGTGATTTTTAATCGTTTTGTTTTTGAAAATTAAAAATAGAACAAAAAATTTACGAAAGTGAATAAAATACATCAACTGCTGCCATTTACTTTTTAAAGATGATTTTATTTAAATAATACGTCGGCTACGTCTAAAGTGGTCCATCCGTAAGCTCCGATTTTGGCATACTTTTTACAGCGGTTTTCATATATTTTTGAAAAAAAAGGTTCAATGATGCTTCCGGCTCAGAAACAGCACCAAACAGTTCATTTCTCAGGGTGCAGTGGCAGCTCTGGAACTGCTTTTGACTGCTTTTCAGAACAAATTCGGCAATTCTGTTTGTTGACGTACCCATTGAACCAAAAATGAGCTTCGTCGCTGAAGAAAATTTTTCGATAAGAAATTGGATTTGGAAAATTGGAACAGAGCACAAATTTTGATAAGAAAATTCCATGATTTTCAATCGCTGTTCGTTTGTAAGTCTATTCCTAATGAAATGCAAAACCTTACTGAGCATTTTTGGATTTTCAAAAAGCATTCAAAACGGTTCTTCTCTAATAACTTGAAAATTATAAAAGATAATTTTCATCAGTTTCAAAATCAGCATTGCCATGCTAATAGAAATTGTTACCCATTTTGAAGAAAAAGCCTTACCCACATCCCTCCTTCATATGGGATGTAGGCGTGTCTGTGGGCCGATTTTTTTCATGTTCCAATATATTTGTTGCTTGAAGCTAAAAAAACATCTGTACTAAATTTCAAGGATCCAATGCTATTATTACTATTTATTGCCACCGTTTTTGGTGTTTATCAATAATATGAAAACTGTGCAAGATATCGCATAACTTCTGACATAGTCAAAAAATTTGATATTCTGAGTAGGCTGGATTAATCGAATTGCAGTTTAATCATTCAAACATAAATTGAACTTTTTGAGCATCAATTTAAACACTTGAGCAGCTCTTTAGTCCTTTAAGCCTAAATTTAATTAATTGAGAAGTTATTAAAAATAAGCTAGGCAGTTTTTGGTGACAGCTAAACTTCGTTGGAGTAATTAGAAGCTGGCCACAGCTTACTGAGCTGCGACCACATTTCAATAATTTTGCTAACTTTTTTTAAGCCACTGAGATAATGAGTTATGTTGGGAAACGTAACATATAGGAGAAAAGTTCGTAGTGATCAAAAATCACAATAAATTATCAATTTATCTTAATAAATCTGTAATTTTACAAGTTTTTTGTAATGACTTTTAAAGCAAAACTTTAGTTAAATTCTATGCAATATACTACATTATCATATAAGTAAAAAATTCATACTTTTAACGCAACATCAACTAAATTAAGCGCGCTGCTCTATGCACTACACATAACTGATTTGCTATGATAATGAAAAAGTTGAATACTCCGTCTTACTTTATAATGATAATTATGTCCTGCAGCATTTAATAACTCACTCACCTACAACTAATTTGACCCCAACAGAATAAGTTACCTTTTTGACCAGAAAAACAACCTTCAACGCACAACTGCACTAAATAGGCATTTCTTTTTTTTGCTAACTTTTTCTTTTTTTAACTTTTTAAGACTTAAGTTCTTTTTGCTTATTTATTAAAAAAGATAAGATTTTTTCTGCAGATTTTTTTTGAAGTATCCTACCATGTAATTTCATTGTTGCCACGCTGTGTTGATGGCTCATCTCGTCATCAGCAGCATCAACGTCGTCAGCTTTTTTTTTTGAGTCGGGTCTTAATTGTTGATCCTTTTTTTTCTTCTTTTACTACACTTTACTAACGAAGTGCGCATTTTTTGCTCATTTTTATAATTTGTTCCAGTTTTTGTTTTGTTTTGTGAAAAATGAAACGGAAAATAAGCACTCAAGTGGGGCTGCCAATATTGAGTATCGTGGTGAAGTTAAGACCTCCTTTACATTCCCTTTTTTTTGGTTAGCTGTTGATTTCTACTTGATTGGATAATTTGTGTTAAGAAGTGGATAAATAAACGAAAAATTTATGTTGCTTAGCCATGAATTATGATGATAATAGTGATGAAGATGAAGATAAGCTTTTCAAGATTTATTTTTGTATTTTCTTTTTTTTTTTTTGTGGAATTACGAAATGAGTATTGAAAAAGAATGCCAGTTAATTGCCAACATCATTTGTACAAAGAATAATTTTGCTTTAATTTTAAATTCACTGTAGGCGAGTGATGAAAACTTGATTTTCTTGGGTTAAGTTTCTGCCTGCGATATTGCACTGTTTATAGCAGGAAATGTTATTTGCTGCTTACAGTTGGAAATAATTTATTTTTTTCTTAGGAATTTGCTGAAATTGCTATGCAGCTAAGTAATAGAGTCCTACACAAAACAAATTATATTGACTAAATCCGGATGAGTTAAAAGTGGTGGTGATATTACCTCATATAGAACACAAGTATCCACAGAGATATCGTAGTACTCCGTCTAAAGAAGATTGCAAAATCGTAGTAGAATATCAATTTCTTTGATAAGGATGCTTGAGAGTTACATCAAATAGGCGAATAAGTTTTGACTGAGGGTTTATCATATTTTTTTGCAGACATGGGCAAAAACAGAAAAAATATATTCTTCTTCGTCTTGCTTATGAATGTTCCTGCAACAGTCATTGTTGGTATTTCAAAGAAAAGTCGTGAAGAGGTGGTAAAAGTTACTAAAGTACACCATTGTATAGTCTATTTGATAAAGTGCGGCCACGCCCATATTTTTTTTCAATACCGTAGAGATGATGTCATTAAGCTGATAGCTGATGACTTCTCTAGAATAATATTAATATTATTAATTATTATAATTTTCTTAAAATAAATAAATACAACCCTTGCAGAAGCCTGAATTCCACTGGCAAAACGTTGGGTAAAAAATTTTTGTTTTTTAATTTACCATCACAAAGACCAAAAAGCTCGAGAAAAAAGTTTTTCACAAATTATCAAAATACATCAAAAATTCAAAATAAATCATAAAATAACTGCTTTGTCTCACTGTTCGCACCTATTCTATGCTCAAATTTAAAATCAAACGAAAAATAATTGCACTGTCTCACTGTTCGCACTTTCCTCTATTCCAAATTCTTTAATGTAAAATTAATTTTACACGAGAAAAAAGTTTTTCACAAATTATCATAAACAAATAAATATATTGGTCAAAATAAAATCCGAATATATATTTTGATAGAATTTGCTGTAATTTGATAGATTGTGAATGCTTGCTGAATTTTAGATAGTTTCAAAAATAAAAATAATACGCAAAATCTCACTCAAGCAGTGAAAGTTTATGAAATTTATGAATCCTGAAATTCATATGATTTTTAATATAATGACATGAATTGGCTATTCAGATCATGTGATTTGATAGCACTTAATTATTTCTCGTGAGAATATATGAAGACAGTGGTTTTTGTTGATAAGCCTAAACAATTGATGCTCTGGAAATCAATATAAACAGTGATTTATTTATTAATACAAAAACCACAATTGTTTGTAATTATTTTTTTAAGTTAGTCAAATGCAATTTATTACTAACTAGCCATAGCAGACATAAACTAGAAATTATTTGGAAACAGTAAATATTACAATAAGTATATCATTTCTAATAACAATTTTGGAAACAAACTTAACTTATATGATATTTTGGTTAATTTATTACCCCTTTTAATTTCAGATCTTGATTGAAATGACCCTGCGCAAGATGGATTTCGACAATATTTTCTCGTGTTGCTGCACTACAACGTCTTCAGTTTGTGCTGTAAGTCAGTTATTTTATAGAAAATGTCATTAACATTCAGTTTCATACAAAAAACAAGGCAATTATATCATTTACGATAACCATCGCAAATTAATATCCATTCAGTTAGATCTAGTTTCCCATATTTATGATAGGTCTTTTTCTTATCATCAGTATCAGCTACTGCATATTTCTTATAAGCGATAAGAGCATGCATTATAGGTGCAATATCTGCCTCAGCTTTTGATCGAACTTAAAAAGTGTTGAAGCTGAATCTGTATTCAAACGAGTTGTATCATTTTCCTATTATTTCGATTATGCTTGCTCTCTGAGCCCGAAGACAAAGTGCCACACTTTTCAGGAAATTCTTCATCTTAAATTGCTTGTTATCTCTTTGTTTTGAAAAGAAATTAATTACATTTTGTATAAAAAAAAATTTAAATTTTTTAAGTCAGAAATCGGCCAAAAACTAATTTGACTCTCACAAAATATTCCTATTTTTGACATATTTTTTTTTTGAAAATTTATTGTTTGAATTTCGGTCAAAATTTCTGCTCATTTACAATTCTGCTTAGCGATATTAATTAAGAAGATTTTATTTACACCCACTATATTTTTGTTATCAAAAAGAAACATAGAACTTAAAAACAAATTAATTTCTTTTAATCTTCATTCCAAACAATTTAAAAATATTGACGTCACTTTTATTCAACATGTCATGCGTTAAATTTTTATTTTCGACGAAGAATAAAAATTAAAATTCTCGCAACTCACGCAGAAAAAGCATAAAATTTATTTTGATAAATTATGCGTCAACGCTAAAGAAAAACAAAGGCGGAAGAAGAAAAAATAATATGAAATGCTTTAAGGAACATTTGCGACACTGTTCTTCTACAACTTTTTCTTTTTTTTTTTTGCTGTCGCATAAGTGTTGCCATTTATACGCACACATTATGCAAGCGTGGGAAGCGCTAAAAAGACAGAAAAAATAAAATTGCGGAAATTTAATATCAGTGAAAAACGCTAGAGTTTATTTACATTAACAGACTCCTAGAGCCATTTCGCTTATAATCCTAATGTCGAAAGCTTGACGCTATCCCAATGTTTCTTTCTTGCTACTCATCTTAGTGATCAGCCAGTGCAGTAACGTCGGTATCGACTTCATCATCAGTATTATCGTTATTGCTGTCACCATCATCATCATCATCATCATCAACATGAGCAGCAACATTATTGTCAGTAGCTCATGTATCGTATGCATGATGTTTTTTGCTATTTTTAACGCCACTTCATAAGCTTTGCATATGTTGACTACTCTTATAAATATTCCCACAACGAGTGCTTCAGTTTTGTCTAAGACACTGAGAAATATTTTTAGCGAATTTGGTTTTTTTTTTGAAAAGTGGGAAGTTACAAAGTAATAGAAACGATTTCAAAAAGAAAAAATATTTTGCTTCTTTCATTAAGTATATTAGTTAGATAATTAATAAATACATATTTCTTATTTCGTGCTATTATCTTTGCCAGAAAAATTAGTCCAACTTTGAGGAAAGCTTTAAAATGACTATCATAAAATGGGCAGTGGTAGGAGTTGTGGAGTTCCTTCATGCCAATTGGAGGTAAACTCATACATACGCACTTTTATGAACTGCATTGCTACATAGACAAAATCTAGCTCATTGCTGTTCTTTTCTCAATAAAAAATATGTTATTTTTTCTTCTTACTCAATTTTCAAATAAAATAATTGCACTGTCTCACTGTTTACACCTATGCTCACTCAAATTTTGAATTGATCTATAAAAAAACTGCACTGTCTCACTGTTCGCACCTATCCTTTACTTAAACTTAAAAATTCAAAATAAATCAAAAAAAAAAAAAAAAAAAATTGGGCTGTCTCACTGTTCGCACCTAGCCTTTACTCAAATTTAAAATGAATCGAAAAATAATTGCTTTGCCTCAATGCACCTATGCTATACTCAAATTAAAAATCAATCGAATGATAGTTGCACCGTCTCACTGTTTGCACCTATCCTCTACTCAAATTTAAAATCATTCGAAAAACAATTGCATTATCTTACTGTTCGTACCTATCCTCTACTCAAATTTAAAAATTCAAAATCAATCGATAAATAACTGCCTTGTCACTGTTCGCACCTCTACTTAATCTTAAAATCAAACGAAAAATAATGGCAATGTCTCACTGTTTGCACCTATCCTATACTAAAATTAAAAAATTCAAACTAAATCAAAAAATAACTGCTTTGTCTCACTGTTTGCACCTATCCTTTACTCAAATTTAAAATCAATTGAAAGATAATTGCAATGTCTCACTGTTCACACCTTTTCTCTACACAAATTCAAAATCAAACAATAAATTATTGCACTGTCTTACTGTTCGCACCTATCCTCAATTCGAATTTCTTTCAGGCAAAATTTATTTAATTTTTGGAAGTTATTTTATCTTAATACCGATGGAAACTTTTAAAAAGGCTATTCATTTGATTTTTGGTTCACTGCACCTTCTGCGACTTTAGCAGCTCTCATTTCTCTTCAGTGTATTAACTTCCAAGTTTATTCCTCTCTCACTCCACCTGTAGTCTGGCTTACATTGTGGTTACAAATTTTTTCTTGCATGTCATAATGTATGAAAACATGAATATGTAAATTTATTTCTTTCTTTAACTTTTCATTTTCATTTTGTTTTTATTTTTGTCGTTTTACACGTTTGTCACACAAGGGATCAGTGTGCGGTGTTTACCAGTGTGGGTGTGTATGAATTGATGACAAAAGTGCGCATCTTTGTTTGTTACTCATATTTGATTTGTCATTTGTCATTGAAGCTGTTCTTGCTGTTGTTGAAATTTGTTACATGAAATATGCAAAAAATGTTGACAGCATCTTAAGTTACACACAGAGTACAGCGATAACGCACAGCAAGGAGAACAAGAATAAATAAAAATTGAGTGACAGCGTAAAACAAATCACATGAGTCTGTTAAAAATTTATATTATAAATAGTGTGTCAAAAATATTTCCATACATGGGACTTTTAATATAAACGATTTTCTTGAAAAAAAATTGTGCCGAAAATAAATTTGTCAGTCAGCTTAGTTACTTCTACCCCAGTACTCCATCGTCAAAATTATTGCACAAATCTTGCAGCTGTATTTCGCGTTGAAAATCAATGATTTTCTTTCCCCCATTACTGCTGCACTTTGTGCCGAAACAAATGCGTTCAAATTGCGCAAACAAAAGTTTTTGCAAAAATAGTTTTCCACGCTATTTGTTGTTTACGAAAAAGGTTTGTTTTTTTTTTTGGGCCGCCAAAATATTGAAATCGCGTCAGTCAACGTTGCACTCAGTTTGAAATTTTAATCAGTAAAGTTTTTGTTGTCAATTGAAAGTGGAAGAAAAGATTTTCGGCAAGAATATCTGCAGCAGTGGGCGGGGTGTGTGCAAGCATTGAACAATGAAAAACAACGTAATGGAAAATTTTGCTTCAAAGAAAAATTGTTTAATGCATAATTTATGAGAAGCGAAATTTCATTTTATTTCAATTTACTTTTTAAATTTAGAATTTTAGAAATAAAGGACATTGTTTAAGATCTTTCAGTTTTGCAGACTTTTTTTAATCGCTGATATATTGCATTAATCAATAGCACAGATTTTCATTTCATGTAAGCAGATAAATCCGTTTTTTCTGTTTGACTTTTTTCTTAAACAAAACCATTAAACTGACGTTAAACAGCATCCCAAGAGCATTTCAACAACATTGAAAACTGCAACGAAACAAATAAATTTCAATGCATCCGTCATTGGAGCCGCAATTGTGCTTGAGCAGTAGCTTAGCGCGCAAATCAGTGAAGTCTGCAAGTGCAACCGGTGAAATCCTTTATGGTGAAATTCAGTGCTGCAGCTGTGCATTCACGCGTATAATTTCGACATACAATGCGGAGACGTATCCAGCAAAAATATCACTCACTCACTATGTCAGTTGGATGATAGCAAGGCTTGACATTGTCTGTCTGTCATTTTTGGCTTTTTGTCATTTTTATGTTTAAGCTGCGTTAAAAGTTTTTTTTTTCGCAACAAAAGATTTTTTCAAAATGTTCTGAATGGCATGCAAAAGATAAAAGTCACAAATTTAAAGCGCTGGAAAAATGATAGCAGTTAGATTTTCTGATTTTGTGAGAATTTAAGATTTTAAAAAATTTTTTTTGGATAAGTTATTTTCTTTTAATTTTGCAGTTTTTCTTACTGCCATTTACAAAAATTTAATTTATGTTAAATGCCAAAAAAATATTTAAATAATAATAGAAATTTAAAAATAAAATTTTGCATTGAATTGGAAATATCGGAGAGCAATCAAACACTCGATATGTGATGTGTGAACTTATGTTTAGAGTACTTATTTCCTATTTCCGGTCACTGTTTATTTGATCCACTAGAGACCTTGTAATTTTTGCTTAGAACTTTTGTTGCTATCTTAAATAGTTCTTGAGATAATGGCCTGGGAGAATTAAAATGGATCACATTATAAAAATAAACAAATAGTTTCAAAAATACGAATATGTCGACAGGCTTCGAAGAGTCCTTAGGAAAACGAAAAATCTCAGTGCAACAATAACTATGACGATTAGTACGGAATACAATTCACTTCAGTATAGATTTCCTTGCATGACGACTTTTTCATATCAGGCAGTGTATATTCCGCCTATTGTATAAATTGTAAAAATACTCTATTTGTACCAGCATAACTTCGTACTTCCGTATCAACAGTAGTTCCACTTTTTGTTCTCCATGTCGTATGAGTAACTTAATAAAATATGAAGGCACTTTAACTATGTATAGGTGCAGATCGCGAAATCTTTGTTAAGTTCTCTGTAAGATTGTGATCTAATACTTAAAGATCAAAAATTTTTAAAACTTTTATTTAAAAAAAAAATTATTTTTAAAGAAATAAGATCATAGCTGCACTTTTATTTATGGCATTTCATTTGTCCCTGATTTTTGTTGCGAACATTTAATTTTTCAAAAAATATGCTCCATTTTTACTAAATTCACTTTTCTGTTTTTTTTTTCACAGTACATACTTTTTTTATTAAAATTCTTAAAATGTTTAACATTATTAAACATCATTTGAAGAATATTCTGCTAAATTTTCATAAAAAATATTAAAAAATAAGCCAGTGGTAGTGGGGAGAACTAAGTAACCTTAAAAAGAAGTCAACATGCGGTAGGCAGGATAAATCATGACTGCTTCATCTGAAATCAAAATACCAAGATTTCTTTAGCATATAACTTCATCTTGGATTTGGAGGAAAGAATAAACAAAATATTCATTTTTGAATTTTTGGTATAGGTTTAATAAAAAAATTCTGATTTTTAAAAAAAATTGCTCTTTTTGTTTAGTTAAAAAATAAGTAGTAATTGAAAGAAAAAAAAATCCTTTGTTCAGATCCGAGTATTTAGTATCGAAAAGAAGTGTGAACCGTTTTGGCGAAATCGGTTCACAAGTTTTCGAGAATTTTCGACTACGAACTTAAAAAAAAGTTTTGAGAAAAATGCAATTGAAGTTTATATACATATGATTACTTCTTCATATGA
Source organism: Tricholauxania praeusta (assembly GCA_949775025.1). Lineage (NCBI taxonomy): Eukaryota > Metazoa > Arthropoda > Insecta > Diptera > Lauxaniidae > Tricholauxania > Tricholauxania praeusta. The sequence goes on along the minus strand of OX459030.1, from coordinate 128,445,278 downwards.
CCGCTCGGACTCTATTGTCTGGAACTCGAAAAGTTTTGTTCGTAGCGACTTTTCCCCCTTTAACAACTCAACAATTAAAGATATTTGTCCTTCGTAATCCTTTAAAGACCTGGAGGCGAAAAATTTGAAAAATTAAATCTTTTAGTTCAATTAATAATGGGGAATCTGCTGGTGCTGCCTTTAATGCAGCTCTATCGATAGATTCTTCTCTTGGACCTTGTACAACTTATTACTATTCATTGCCCTTAGCGTTATTGTGTGCAATTTAACTATGCCATTCTATATCCAATCTTAATTGTCTTTCTTCAGTTATTAAGGCTTTTTATCGCTTTGAGCCCTTCGTTTGACTTTTTTAATTTAGTTTGCGTAGTGGCCACTTTAAATTTCGAAAAAAAACCCAAAAACATTTTCTCATAGCTTACCGCTTTGACATAGAAGTTGAAAGGCCATATTTTCTAGTTGTCATCTGACTAAGTTGTTGTTGTGCTGCCAAAGCTGTAGCCAGTAACTGCAATTTCATTACTAAGCCAACAAAAGCGCCAATAAAAACCCAACAATAGTTGCAACAACAAAAGCAAATAAAGTGCTCAACAATAATAAAAACAATAAAAAACACAAAGTGATTAATATCGCAATTGAAGTAGCAAACGTTTGAGCGGAAACGCGACTGTCGCCATATTGCAGTGATTTTGAAATACAAACGGAAGTATTGCCAACAACAACAACAACAAAAACCATTTATAAATGTTGCCAACATTTGATTTCGCCGTCATGTATTCCCGTAAGTGACAGACCGTATGTTTGACAGAAAAAAAAATTCAGATTTTTTTGAAGTTTAGTTGAGAATTAAGAATTACAATTGAATGAAAAAATAATAAAACGTTGTAAGCGTAGGTTTCAAATTGAAAATTGATGAAAAGAATTTACTTTTTTTTCGGTGCAAGATATTGATCAAAGAGTTGCATTTTACTCTGTGAATGGTTAATTCTTAGTAATAGCAATTTTAATTTAAGTTTTGAAAGAAAAATGGTTCCATAGTTCCAAGGTTTCTCATATATAAAGACTGTCCCAAAAACACAGAATACTTGAATTTCACGCCATTTGTGCGGTTGTTGTTGAAAAAAGAAAGACAGCATGACTTAGAGAAAGGTCTTCTAATAGAGAAGTGAAGACTCCGAAATTAATCACTTTCTTGCTTTATTTGGGCTATAATTGATGGAATTACTCCAAAGCTCTAGCCACCCGAACAAACATTTTGCAGTGAACCGCTTTGAAAACAAGAAATCCAATTTTATTTTTACTGAGTTTTAACCATAATTTTAGGTCTGCGTGAAGTGCTCTCCCGCTATACTTTATATGATTTAGATTTTTAATGTTTTAATTTAAAAAATATGAAAAAACTTTAATAGTAAAAAAAAATGAAGATATGAAAATTCTCAAAAACTTTAAAAAAAGGAAAACTAAATCTTTAAAAATAAAATGGTAGCATCGATGTTCGCGCATCGCGCAAAAACTGTAGCAACGACTTTTATCAGATTTGTTCAAATTTATTCCTGAAACGCTTTGGGTCAATCTCCAATAAAAATTATCACGATATTTTTTTATTAAATATCAAGTAGTTAAAGTTTTAAAATTATTTAAAATAAATATTTTCGCAAATAGATACAAGCATGCAAACACAATAAGCAATGGTAAGTTAATGTGTTTGCATGTGTGCGTTTTGTGGAGAGCCATGTTCGCTCAAAGTGAAGCTATCTTGAGAGCGTGAGAGTAAATTGATTATCAGAACAAAACTCAATAACATAAATAGAATTGTCGATGTCAGAGCAGTTGGCAACACGCACAAAATCACGGGAATAGCTAGTTTTAAATAAAGTTATATGAGACAAATTTAAAAATATCGTAAAAATTAAAGCTTTTAAGCTGCACAAGTAGTTAAGATCAATCATATATGGACATGTCTGAATAACTTTCTCCACGATGCTTGCGGTATCGTTGCCGGATTTCGGCGTAAAAGATAATCTGATATATCTGCAATAAAAATCTAATCGATGAGACGATGTCCTAAAGCAATAGCTCTACAGCACTAAATCTTAGGAACATTCTTCTCTAACCTCATTTACATCGAAACACCAAAGTGAATATAATCATTTTAAGCTTCTTTCAGATAGAAACATTTCTTTTAGAACATAGACCTTAGTTTCAAAAATACTGTAAGCTCAATCCACCGATTTTAGAACTTAAGTCAATATTATTTGCAACAAATAGAACGAACTCAACAGAGATTAAATCGTCTACTAGATGTCAGACAACTGTCTGACAAATCAATTGAAAAATCCTTTGTCTTTTTAAAAACCCATACTAAAGAGCTTGCTTTGAAGGACGAATCGTCTTCAATTATTTACGAAAGAGCAGCTTCATATTCACTGCTTAGCAATTCACCAAGTTTTTTTAAAATTTTCCCAAAAATCCCAGCCAATCTCTATTTTCCAACAGTTATGTAGCAGCTTACTTCTGCCATATTCTTTTTTCTCTTTAGTTCCGCTTCATTCTCTACTGCTGCTAATGTTCATTTAATGCTGATGATGACACACTGATGTTGATGATTATGGTTGCATTGTTGGCTACTCATTTGGCAAGCAATTAAAAGCGCCACAATCTTTTGTTTAATTGTAACCAAAGCGTTATGTTTCAACATGTGTACATTCCCTTTACCTTTTCCAAAGTTAACCCTCTGTGCCAGAACAATTTAGCAACCAGCAGTTAATTGTTTCAATGGGTAGCCTAATGAACAAATTTATGCAAAGTGTTTTGTGTTAAAGTGTTGTTATTACTCCTGTTGTTAAGGATACTTTACTCATTGTTGTAGCAGCAGCACGTCGCTCAAGTGTCATTGTAGCATTAAATGACATTGCTGTTGCTTTTATTGTTGTAATGATAATTGTAGTTATTATTATCGAGATCATATTTAATTTGCTTAATTTAGTGTTGATTTAGTGTGGTGAGTGCTGTTCTATTTGAGAATAAGAGAAATTTGGATTTCATTTTGCTTACCTTATAGGATCCTAGATTTTTCACCGAGCAACCTAATTTGACATTTCGTCCTGCAGGTACTGTAACATTTTCGATGTATTCGGTAAATTCGGGTTCTTCGACAATAGCTGAAAAATAAATGTGGGAAAATGTGAGGTTTTATTTTTTGAAAAAATAAATGTTAGATAGTCTAATTTATTTAGAGAAAAACGAAATTTTTGAAAATTTTTGAATAATATTTTTTTGTATTAAAATTGAAATTTTTACTTAATTTCTGATCCAACATCCTTATGTGTCTTAAGTTCTTAAAGTCTCTTACGTTTGAATTTATATGGCTTTATTTTGCTTCATCTTTTCACTTAAGTGTCAATTTATTTATTAGGCTTTTTTTCTTACTTTGCTCACGCAAACTTTATTGACCACGTTAACGTGCTAATTCAAAAAAATACACACATAAGTGTTTGTACAAAGTTCTTACTGCAGCAATCATATGAATTCTATAACCACAAGGCTCAATGTAGCATTTGCGCCGACAAGTGTGCTACAATTTTTATAAATAAAAATGAGGGAGTGTGTAAAAGCGTTGGCTGAATTGAATGAAATAAATGTCGAAATTACATATGTTTCATCCATTGTAACTATAAATATTATAACGAACAACAACACGACAAAAAAAATGCCATGAACTTGATTTTTATCAATTCAAAGCACGTGCTTCAACAAAATATTCGACATTTGAGTTAACAGCGAAATTCGAAAAAAAAAACAAAAAAATCCAAAAAGAATACGAAATGTGCAAAGTACAGCATCAGGTTCATAAAAAATATACATTGGGATGTTTCTATGAAAAGCTCAAAATATGAAGTGAAAAAAACAGAATTCGAAAATATTTATGTATGAGGACTCTAAATGTCGCATTCATGATTTTATTCATGCATGAATTTACTTAAAATTTTTTTCATTCGCCCATGAGCATGAATGAAAGATTGAAACTCTTTCTTTATTGCACCGCAATCCTTTGTGACTATCGGCTATTTTTCAACAACGAGTAGCATTCCTAAAAGATAGAATGCAAGCCAACAATTTTTCAATCTGTCATAAATGAATATGAACGATGTGAGAAAGTTCGATAAGCGATCGTTCATGTACAAATTTTCTGTATCAGAAAAGTTTGTGAAACTCGCGTGGAACATTTTGGGAAGTTTTTAAAACATGGGGAAAGGTCCAAAATTGTTTTTAGACGTAATTTAGAGTAGCTCCGTATCCTGGAAAGGACCGTTTTTGATCCATTTGCGGACATTTTCTTTTGGTTAAATCGATAGGAAATGGTCGAAAATGGATCTTAGACATCATTCAGGGTGGTTCGGGACCCCGAAAAGAACCCAATTCTTGGGATAGGTTGAAAATTGATTTCGGGATTCACTCAGGGTGGCTCCGGACCTTGGAAAGGACCGTTTTTAACCAATTTTCAGGAAATTTTTTTTTTTTGCAATCAATGGGGTAAGGTCGAAACTGGATTTTGGACATCATTTAGGTTGGATCCGGATCGAGAAAGGACCGTTTTTGTCCTATTTTCTTAAAAATTTTTGTTTTCTGTAATTAATGGGGAAAGGTCGAAAATTAATTTTGGACATCATTTACGGTGGCTCCAGGCCCTGGAAAGGACCGTTTTCGAACATTTCGGTCCTTTTCAAATTCCGGAGCCACTCTAAGTGATATCCAAAAGTCATTTTCGACCTATCATAATCGATTGGAGCAAAAAAAAATTTTAGGGTGGATCAAAGTGAATTTTTTTTTTGTTCCAATCGATAGGAAAATATCGAAAATAGCCATCTGTCGTATACAATAGTTGACAAAAATAATTTCCAACAGTTCATGTGTGCGATCGAATGCAAGTGTTTGCATCTTATCATACATGAATGTGATAGATTTAGCAAAAATTAAAATGTACACGTTTATATTTGCGAGCGATCATGAATGAATGTGTATATCTGAACTCTGGAAAAAAATGAGAAGAAAAATTATGTTCTCTTTGTTAATAGGCATCACAACCCATATCACTTTGCATTGAAGACGTCGTTGGTGCCAAAACTTGGTATCTTTTAAAGAGAGATATGCTTAAGGCTATAATGGTTTCTAGTACTTATTTTCCTTCAACTCCATTACATCTATGCTCCAGAGGTAATGGTCAACTGTGATACAAATTCGCAGTTCACATCACGAAGAAAGACCAAGTATAACCTCTAAAGTGACAGGTTTTTCGACTTCATTCAACCCTTTGGTTGAATATTTTGGACTTTTGCTTGACTTCTGTAAGAAGCGAAAGACAGAAGCTGATTAACCTCACATTGCTCAAATTACATTGGCAGCCTTCAGAATGGCATAACTACTTTAAAGAGTTGTAACCTTTAGAGAAGTACTCTTGTGAAACATAGAACCCTTGCAACATCTTACCAGTTCCTGCAAACTTCTGGTTAGGCTTTCGAAAGCCGGAAGTTAGGCACTCCAAATTAATTTGAGTTCTTATAGTGAAATAAAAGGAGTGAGGAAGTCAGCAAGGAACATGTAGGAAGACGAAACTGATCATGCAGCTTAGATCCTCAAAGCATATAATCATCAAGGTAAGGTTTAGAAAAACAGAATAAAAAAAATATTTTTTTTGTGACCTCCGATATATACCTATGCATACAAAATTATAAAAATCTCGTAAGTCTTACATCTCAAAGAATATATCATTCCTCCAAACCTAAGCTCGCTTTTTCATTTAACGATCAGGTCATCATCGCAGTCTGTATTTATTGAATTTTTATGAAATTTCTGATTTTTTTTACGATATAATGAAATACTTAGTTTCATTTGACAAAAATTACCAAGTTTGACGGACTGCTCCGACAAAATATTTTAGCTTATGTGCAGTTGGCGGAGTTTTCTGAGCCTTTGTATATTTCTTAAAGCCGGTTTTTTAAATATCTCAATAGTCGAATAGGATTGGAAAAATTTGGAAACCATGGGCGTAAATCACTTAATAAACTAAACTAAGAATACTATGGCTTTTTTTTTAAAGTACAGTGTTTTCGACAGTGGCAATTTTGTCTAAAATATGTTGGCGACCTCTTTTGAAAACAACCATTTAAAGTGTAAGTTAATAGATGATTTTGAGCATTATTTTTGTAACAAATGCCACATGGAATTGTCCATACATATTTTAGGTACTTAAGCATTTTTTTCTAATACCAATATATATGTTTCACTTCTGTATTCATTTAAATCTCAATCCACTAGTACAGGAAATTCGCAGCTCATGACAAAATCAATGATTTCGTAAAAAAAAGACCAAATAGAAAAATCTTCCACCAGGAAAGAACAAAATTGACAGAGAAGAAAATCCAATGAATAGTGAAACAGCAAAAAAAGATGAAACAAAAATTCATGTAGCACAAGAAATTCCAACATTTTCGAAATGAAAAAAATTGTTAACAAACATAGAGACACAAATACTCATGTACAGAGATGCAAACACACATGAGGGAACACAATTCATAATTGAGGTGTGACTATAAAGCAGCTGAGGGTGCGGGCGGCAATAAAGGAATAAAATCCAAAGCAGCACTGGTTTTTTGGTCAGCAAATATGATTTTGAAAACAAATGCGGATGGGAAAAAACTGAAAATAATAATTGCGCGCAGACAGCTGAAAGTGGAGATGGTAGTCATGCACTCAAGCATAATTCAATTCAGTGCCTGTGAAGACGTCTGTTTTGTTTTTTTTGGAAATCTGTTTTTTTTTTGTGGTTTGATTGGTTTTTGTTCATGCCATGTATGTGTGCACACATCATCAGCTTATAAGAGCAAGATTAATAAAAAAAATTAAATTGCTGTAGACTTTCAGGAGCAATAGCTTGTACACGATTTCATTGTGTTTTGGCTTAAATTTATTTACGTTTAAGCTGATCTAGTGAATTCTAGTGAGCAAAGGATTTGTAAAAATCGCATTTTTGTTCATTAAAAAAATTAAATTACCTTAAATGCCTACACTAAAGCCATAATATTATGTAAGAATAATAACAATATCTGCTTGAACGGACATTACTCCACCTCACTGTTACATCATTTATGCGTGCAAATCATTCATGCATCATATTTGCCGTGACTCAAGGCAACCAAAATTTACATTGCCTCGCTGCATACTTTTACCCGGAGTTTTCTATGGATGCAGGCATTTTGCTCCTCTTGTCCATCCCACTGCTAAACGCACAGTGCAACCTGCAAGAGGTGTAGATTTGTTGGTTGTTGTGGCTGATTGCGTAAAAGTGCAGCCGCTTAAAATCCCACGATTAAATGCAAAATGCCAAAATCGTTGCAGGCAATTGTTATGTTTCTGATATTGTTGTTGTTTCGCTGCGTAATTTAATTTTAGTTTCCTTTTTCAAAAAAAATTTCACAAAATTTGCATTATATCTAAAAAGATATACAATTAAAAACTACAACGTGATTCAATGGAGAAAATGGATGCCCATTTCTGAGAGTGTTGTCTTTCGAAATGCTTAAAACTATGAATTGAGAATGAAGATCGATAAAAATAGTAAACGGGCAGCACTAGAATTACACTATGCCAATCCTCTGCTTTCATTTATTGCTAAGCGGAATCATCAGTGACCTTTTAGCTGATTGGTAAAACTTCCTTGCTTGATATGTTTCCTTTTATGTTTGCATTCTCAACAGATCTGTGCAAAAAGCTAAATATATCACGCTTAGAAATTATTACTGATCGGCTAAAAGTTCGCTGATGATTCCGCTTAGCAATGGATGAAACTATTATTACTACCCTTAGCCCCTTTTTTGTTAACCTAACCTTTGTTTTGTTTCATTTTTATGGTTGTGACACACACTATACTGAACAGTAAGCTTAGTAAAATAATTATAAAATATTCCGATATACCACAATAGAAAAAATTATTTTTTCGTTGCACGCGTTACTTTCTCGTTAACACTAAGTTATAAAAAACATTTGTAGAAAGTTTTGAGGTCGTTCATGGCATTGGACTTTCTAACTTATTGACAAATATTTTTTGACTAAAATTTCAGGGATAAATCTTGAATAGTTATACTTTAATAATGAAAAAAAAAAAAAAAAATTTGGTCTAAGATAAAATGCAGCTTCAAAAAAAAAAAAAAAGAAATGTCTTTATTTTTCAAAAAACTCCCGGTGGCCCTTAATCCGATTAAAATGTTAAACTTTTTTTTTTTGCGGCAAATCAAGAATGAGCATGTTGTATCAAACTTTTGTATAATTTAGAAATAAACAAACATTGTTTTTGTTGCATTTGTTGTTGTTGCTTCCAATATTTTGTCTATCAGTGCATTGAAGCATACATAGTGTATTTTGAAATAGAAAAAAAAACTTTTTTTGCCAAGTTTTCAAGTTATTAAAGCCCAAACCTCTTAGATTACTAGTTTACTGGAGAACAAAGAATAAAGTGATTATGTTTTGAAGTCAATAAATTGGACTATATAGGTCGTTTTTCGGATTTAACGGTTATGTATCAAAAATGCAGCTTTTCTCCATTATCTGTAAAATATAATATAAAAAATTTAACTGAGTGATATTGACCTCTAAGTCTTGATCATTAATTATAATCATTTTTATTTTGTAATTACACTGTTTGCAGTGAAATTGGCGCAACATCGACTGCTGTCCACCTAGGGTAATTTGGGATCACTTTTCTACGACTGTTATTGCAAATACTTGCCTAAAACTTTATGAAAGAGCCATTTGTTTCGCATGTAAATTTTTTTCTGAAAATTTTACTAAGATGCTTCGTATGATGGGTTAAGGAGTAGTGCTGGAGTAATAGAGTAAATGAAAATTGTTTTTGTACATAAGTTTGCCTCAGACAACCCAGCATTTACGTCTCATTTTGTGCACAACGTGTTATCATTTTTTAAAGAGCAAATCGACAAAGGAGATGGTCTTTGGCCAAAAAATTTTGCAGCATTCAGTGAATACAATTCTTAGGGAACACTTGTAAATTCTGTAGTTAATAAGTCAAGTTTTACAGCCATACAAAAAGTTTCAACGAATTAATTGACGAAAATTATTTTTTTTTTATCTTTGACAAAAAGTGCAGAAATTTAACTTATTCAATTCTGCTTCGTGAAAACAAAAGTTAATTTTGTGCTATAAATCCAAAATTATGAAGTAGAAGAATTACTCTAATGATTAACAATTTCAGAGTGATTATTTTTATTGTTTCACAGTGTGATTCATGCTTTTTTGATGTCTATTTCTGGTAAATTGTTTTGATGAGTAGCATGTTATTAATGTAACACAATACCATCATTTATTGGAATAGAGCATGACAAAATGCTCATACTATAAAGATAAATAAAGCAACAATAAAAAAAAAGAATTACCACACAAGCGCAATATTACACAATACTATCGTATTACATAAAATCATTATAATTAAATTTTTCTATTATATGGCCTACACAGAGAGAATGAACTAATTAAATTTACATTCCTATGAAAATTAAAATATCCCATACTGCATAACATAGAATTCAATTGGATTATGCTGAAGTTTTTGCTGAAATTTAATGATTATATTTAAACCTAATTAAGAGGCTTAAGCATAATGAAATTCAAATATTTTATTCACTTTGATTATAGGGTAAAATTGACTTGCATACGTGTGAAATATTTTGAAAATTTGTGTGACTCTTTGATGGAATTTCCTTGAAATATGTTATATGTATAAATTTTTTGTATATTTCCAAAAGCAAAAAATCCCATGCCTACAAATAAACATAAAATATTTTTAAGCCCAGCAAACATTTTTCCTGTGATAATTTACAATCAAAAACGATGTACACGAAAACGAAGGGATCAGCCTTGCAATTTTGATATAAGTAATATAACATAGAGTGTGCCCACACATGCCAATGTCTGGAGAATAAAGTTAGGTACCGATTTATATTTTAGACACAAGTTACAAGGTGTCATATAGTGTCACATAGAGTCATATATACGTGACTTTGGTTTTGACCTTGAGACCAATTTGCAAAGTCTAAACGATGTCAACTACGGTGTTTTAAATACGAACCTGTTGACAACTAATTGGAAACGAAATCATTCGATGTGTTATTGGTAGTTTTTCTTATTTATTTTTCTATGTGTACCAGAAAACTTATACATAATATAAATGTAAAACATATAAGCTTAATAAAAAGAACATAATTGAATTCAAATTCATGGCATAAAAAAGTTTTATGAGAGATTTTCTGCTCAAACCTCAAATTTGACTGAGTCAACTAATTGGAAACAAAATAAAATAATTTGCAAAAAATAAAAGAAAAACTTGATAAAAGATTCCAGAAACGATATTTTGATATTGTCATTGCTTGTAGTGGCCAAACTTATATTTTATATTTGTATTTCATGGAAAATGTTTTTTTCTTTTTCTTGAGGATTTTTAGTTTTTGCGTTATTGATAAAAAACAATTTTGGTCAAAATTTCACCTTCTATCATTTTTCTCTCAAACTATCAATTTTCAGTAAAAACCGCACTGAGTAAAAAGTTCATAAAATTGGTCAAAATATTCAGTAAAATATTTTTTTTTTTGTTAATATAACTATTTTTTCCTCCATGACGTCATATAATATGTAAAAAAAATTATTTAAATTAAAAAAAAAAATCTCTTCTGGATATTTTGACCAATTTGAAGCACATTTTACGTAGTGGGATTTTTACTGAAAATTGATAGTTTGGAAGAAAAAATTATAAGAATTGAAATTTTGATCAAAACTATTTTTATTTTTCTTCTTGAGAAATGAACCCTGAGTAAATTAAAATGGGGTTTCGTAAATGTTCTATATTTCATCAACAAAAAAATCAGCTTGACATTGCGCCTTTGATTAGCGTCATATTTTCTATATGCGCTCTTTTGTATCAAAAAAACAATATTCTGAGCAGTTTCTTGTGGGATGAAAAAAAAGAGCAAAATAAGGCCTGATTTCCGTAATTCCAAAAACTTATAGCGTTTCAATTTTTTTGAATCGATTGCTGGGCTTGGAGGCTTACTTGTCTACAATTATAGACAAATTTAAACCAACTTAGCTTAAGAATGATCCACAATATCAGAACCCTTGGAATGAAACGCTTGCTGTTTGTAGACATATTGTTAGCCTCGTAAAAATGAATGATCGTACCATAGATGTCAAAGAACTTTGAAGTAAAATTCGACCTCTAAAGTGCAAAAACTTCTGGAGGTCAAATATCACGTAACTTTTGTATAGCGGATAATGTATATCGTCAAGAGTGAAAATATTGTAAAAGATTATATGCGAAAGATTATAAAGCCAGACTGGCTTTCATTTGACTGATGCAAGAATAAAGTAACATCAAATCATCGAAAATATATGAAATTTAAAAAATACCTCAAATGCAAAGTAAACTCTAATAGAAATGTTATAAATTCATCGCCTGGAAGATGAAAATTCAATAGTCTCACAAATGTTGGCTGGGCTTATTCAGTGTACATAATACTCGTAAGTAAAACATTACAAACTTGTTGATGTACACTAAAGACTGCACCCTTCCAACTTTCAATTTGGTCTTTTCATCGAATATTCTTTTGAGTATGGGGCGTTATCCACTTGTGGGCAGTAAATTGAAAAATGAACATTTACAGGCTTAATTGGTGTGCCATTGTGTAAATATTTATGTGCATGTGTGTGTGTGTGTATGTGTGTATTTGTATGTTTTCATGTTTGTAGTAAACTTAATTTATTACTTCAATAATTGAAATTTGATTGAAATGATTTTCAACAACATTGTTGTCAAGGATTATAGAATTATGTGACATAATACAGTTGTATACATTTTATTATGTGAGATATTAAATTTAATTTCATTTAAATGATTTACTTTTACAATTGCATCGAACTGATGCTTTGTTTGTGTGCGTTAATCAGCTTTGTAATTGTGCTATTTTCTTATTCAACTTTTTCTTTGTTACATTTTGCCTTTGATAATTTGATGACTTGAAACTTGAAAGACTGTGTCTTTGGTTGAATGTTTCTCGAAAAATATTGCACTAAAATCTAAATTAATTTTTAAAATCAGCCTCAAATTATCTTGGATACAGAACTTCATCAAGATTGGATGCCTTCTTATATTAATTTCCAAAAATTGTATGTGCTCTTAATAAAACAAAAATAAAAAAAAAATTTTATATGTTGCTGATAATTAATTTTTGCCATTTATAAAAACGTCTGTCTGCTTTTGCCAAATTGTCCTTTTTTCCTACTTATTTTTCTTATCCGCAAAAGCCACTTTCTTTTTTTTCTCTACCACTGTCTAAGCGACCATTCACCTTCGCGTATTTGTTGCGCCTCATAAATCATTGTGTCCTCCGTACGTTCTAACATTGCATGCAATACATCATTGGTAAACAACGACAAACAAACTTACATATATGTAAGTACATAATATATATGTATGTATTAGAAAGGACGCACACTTTATAGCAGCAAGCAATAAAAGGACATTCGATACCAACTTGAATGCCATTGCATATGGCCTCAGCCAAGACCCTTATTATACGCTTGTCACGTGCTGCTCAAAAGCTCGTTTAACGTTTGGTCGCCCACATCAGTTATCAAGACTGTACGGAACACACACAAACACTAAAAATCATACATACATATTTACTGGTCATCATAGCTTAAGCATGACGTCTTTAGATTTCAAATCAAAAAAGTTGAAAAAGCATCACACAGCAGGTGCTTTATCCTTAAAGTCAGTGGTTTATTTTTGAGCTGATGTGATGTACATTGAAATAAAAAATTTCACTCACATAATATTTTTTTTTGAAGCAGCGTGGCTCACAAAATTACGTCTTAGTTGCTGCTTTTGCTATAGCAAAACATTAGTCATAACTATGAAAAGCAGTGAAGAATGAAGCAAATTTTGATAGTTCGCTGCGCATAAAATTTGTGAGAATTTTTTTTCACTGTACGTTTGATTTACGTAAAGCTATGTCCACTGGCAGTTGGTTTTTTTGCTTCTTTTTTTTTGCTCGCAATAATTTCTGTTTATCCTTTGAAAATCAGTCTCTTGGTACTAAGCAGCAACTAAGAATCAATAGATTCTTTTCCTTAGAGTTTTGAATGGATAAGGTGAATTTGTATGAATTGGATTTTATTCACTTTTGATTTTATGATGCTCTATTCATGAGCAAAGATTTATTAATGGAATTTTTTTCAATCATATCATTAAAAAGCTCTATATCTCTATTCCTTTGAGAAAATTGAAGCTGTTTAATATAAATTGGTCTTCATGACAGCGCTTATGTTGCTTTTTAAATGCAACAAATCTGATTTGCATAAGATGTCCCATGTCAAAGATATCAAAGCATCTTCTAAACAATTATATACTTGGAGCTTCCTTAAATGACCAATAAATTGAGAACAGTCAATAGAACAGTAGCTGTTAAGAAATTAGACATGCTAGAAGGATTTGAAACTTTTTAAAGCTGAAAGTGATGATTAAGTAAGGACATCAAATACTCACTCAAATCTGAAATGGCACTGACTGAAATATCAGTGCTGTATGCCCCAATTTTTAAAAATGTTAGCTTTATGTGCTCCAAGAACTGTAAAGGAATATTTCGATAATATAAGCTTTTCTACGAGGTAGTTTGATAATTTCGTTAAAAATTAAACAAAAAATGATTTTTTTCGGCAAAAAAAAGGTTTCTTTCTCAATATATGTAGTCTCCTTTTAGGTTGATACACTTCGTCCAAAGATCCTCCAATTTTTTGATCCCATCCGAAAATGCGTTTTCAGAAGGTCCTTAAAATAGGCGTCTGTTTCGCTGATGAGCTTCTTTCTGGTGGTGAACCTCTTTCCGCCGAGACATTTATTCAGGTTTGGAAACAGAAAACAGTCGCTGGGGGCCAAATCTGGAGAATATGTTAGATGAGAAAGCAATTTGTACTTCAATTCATGGAATTTTGCCACGCCTTCGAATCAGTCACACGATCGCGTTTATGGTCGAGACTGAGCAGGCGCAGCACCCATCTTGCGGATAATTTTTTCGTATTGATATGATTTCGTAAAATGTTCTGAGATTCCTACGGCCTCAACAATCTCGCGCATTTTAGCTCTGCGATCGGCCAACATGATATCGTGAATTTTAGTGACCATTGGTGGTAACCTCATTTGAGCATCCAGAACGTTCGGCGTCACGACAGCATCGGCATTCAGTAAGCCTTTTGTGAATCATTTCAATCGATGGTGCAAGTCCCCATAATATTTATCAAGCCTTTCCTTGGTTTGGCTGATGGTTTTTTGAGCAAAAAATAATGCTTGATGAGCACACGAAATCAACTTCTTTCCATTTACGCAAAAATTCTAAAGATCGTCTGCTGTCAATGACTGCCAAACACAAACTAAGCGTCGCAGCGAGCTGAAACTTTGACAGTAGTCTATTAGCAGATGGTAGTTGACAGAATCAGTGTTGCATTTAAAGATACTATGCAGAAAATCACTAACTTCTGAAATCGCCCTCGTATAGTTTGTACTTTAATAATTCAGCAACAGATCCAATAAAGTGAATACTATGCAAGTCCTGAAAAAAAAACAATGAGCTTCAACTTAGCAACTATGTACCATATTTTTATCATTTTAACGAACGGCTATGATGGAGTTAAGAATCAGGACAAAACAAATCCAATTTTGGCTTAGAAAATTAAATTTTTGGATGAAGTTCCTCTATCCTAATCCTATTTTACGATATTAATGTTTCTGCCGATAATTTATTTGATGTTACATTCATTTCATTCAATTACATTGTTTTCATTCGAAATGTTATCGACAAAATCTCACTTAACAAAATAATTTGTTCTCAATTAAATTTCGCTTTTTCAGTTCATTTGAATGTCATCAATGCCACTGTGTACTTTTAAGTCAATTTTAAATGTCCCCAAAAGGCCTGCTGCACGATATTGCGCAAAGCTTAAAACTAAATATTTGATAAACAAAAATAAATTTAGCAATTATCAGCAACAACAAAAGTTTTAAAACATTAGATTACAAGCACTTACTTACGTGTGTGTGAGTGCAACTGTGCGTTGTATGCCTGAAAGTATGCAATGCTAAATTATTTATGAAGCTCTACTCAACTGACCGTATAACTGACAGAAGATGAACTTTCAAGCTGCAAGCGAAAGCGAGTACATTTGAAGTCTCCCTGCAGCCAAAATCCCACAGCTGCACATTTGTGCACACACACTTGCATTTATACACACAAACACATACAAAACAACTCCTTAAAGTATCCTTCGGTATGTCCTTGAGCTGCTCAAGTCCAAAGTAATTAGACTAATTTGTGCAGCAAACCTAAGTGTGTGGCCGTCATTACACAGAGAAGTGCTGTTGCTGAGTTCTTTTTGAAATTTTGTAACCAATGCTGGGTGATTTATGAATGATTTAGTTCCAGCAAGGACTAATGTAGATCTGTTTGTTTAGACTTGCATTTTTACTTGTAGTTTCTGCTTATGAAAATCGTTACTTTAAGAAGTGTCATATGATATTAACTTTATTCATATGTATATTTGTAAGATAATTCTTTCAGTGTATTGGTGCTGCATAGCGTGTGTATGTGCTTCCGTCATTCCTATTGCAAATTTTCAGCCAAAGAAAAACAGCACCACCAGCAGCAACAGCATCATGGATTATAGTTTTGGCAATTAAACTGATGAAAATGTCACAGTAATCACTTGAAAATGCAGGCAAGCGCCTAATACGGTCAAACAAACACATGTGCATACGCACAAATTCAAATACGAAGTCCTTACTACGAACACACATGCACACACACATACACAAAGTTTGTACAACCAGTGCCGCAGTTGTCCCTTTTTGTTGCTGTATTGTGCATTTGTGTGAATGCGTAAATGTAACAGCAACAACAGTTGTTATTATTGGTTCGTTGTTGTTGCTTCTGTTATTGTGCTGCACACAAATATTATGCATGTTGTTGTTGTTTTAGTTGCTTACGCTGAATGCGCATTTCGCCTAAACGTATGCAACAATAATATTTTCATTAATATTACAATTTCAATTGATATTCGCAACGTACCCTAAGGAACTCACAGATGGATGCGCAGCTAAATTTGACGCAATAACAGCTGACAGTTTGCAATAGAGGATGCGAGTAGAAATAGAGGGTTCTTTTGGTTGTATGTATTTTGAGACGAGGTCTATTTAATAGTTTTATTTTTACTGCAGCGCTAGTAATAATTCAGGGAAACTAAATAAATTAGTGATCTCAGGCACTTTGGCTGTCCTTCAGCACAAAATATCGAAACAGTTCGTGAAAGTGTTGCTGAGAGTCCCCGAATATTAATCAATTCGGCACCGTGGTTAAAAATTGGACATTTCGAGTAGTTTCCTTAAACAAAAAACCTTCATCATCATGCTTATAAAATTCAATTGACTCAAGAACTGAAGTCTACTGCCAAGAGACAGTAAGGAGAGTTGCTGCATGGATTATGAAACAACTACAAAAGGATGCTGATTTTTTCGAAAAAAATCATCTCTGCGATGAGAGCCAATTACAACTTGATCGTCAAAGTTTTCGGATTTGGATCGAATGATTGAGAAACAAATGCATTCACAAAGTGTCACTGTTTGATGCGGGCCTTGGGCTGGAGCATTAATCGGACTACTGTCCATCGAAAATAAGGCTGATCAAGCAATAACAATCAATGTTGCTCGCTATCTTATAAAGATAACACTGGGACGTAAAAAAGACACACAAAAACGCCGAGACACCCAAACTTATTTTTTGGTCGTAGAACACGGTGGCATACTCAGTTTTTTTCGATTAGATCAAATTCTCGAGATATTCGCGATTGATATTTCGTCACTTCTAAGCCCTTGTTTTCGCAATATTTTTCTTATATATTTAGAAAAAGACATCGAAAACGATTGAAATTCGGTACGTAGGTTCATATGAACCTAAGCATAAGACCTATTGAATTTTTTTGATACACGCCCACCTCCCATATCACCCACAATTGTGAAATCTCAATAACGCTAGCTTACAAGAAAAAAGATCTGGTTTCTCATAGGCTTTTTTCCATATATTTTGGGGTGTAGATTCCAAAAATCGTAACCATTTTTTTTTCTTGAGAATCTTTTTCAAAATATCCCCGAAAAATCCCTTTTTCGGCACTTTTTTCATTTACTTGGCTATATCTATATGAATTTTTTTTTCGACTCAAAAACGCTTTTCAGTACTCGAAAGATATTTTTATTGCCCTTCTAACGATATGCTGTTTGCTTGAATCGAATAAGACTTGATGGTGTTACAAGCGCTCAAAGTCCAAAAAAACTGACTTTTTTGGTCTTTTTTAAAAATCACATTGCTCCATTTGAATAAAAAATTTTTTTTTTCATATTTTTAGAATTAAAAATGAAAGACTATTCTTTTGCAAAAATTTTAAGTATAATTTTGCGGAAACAAAAAATGTAGAAGTTATTCGAGAAAACAGTAAAAAACTTGCAATAAAATTTAACGAAAACTTTAACGACTAATTTTGTATTATTTTTCTTCAAAAAAGAATAAAATTATCATTAAATTTCACATGAAAAATATTTGGTATACCAAATTCTTTCTTAAAAATTAAGAAAATAAAGAAACTAAGAAATAAAGAAATTGCTATATTCGAGGAGTGATAGCTACATTTTCATATTGCAAAAAGATCATTGTGGTATTATTGTCTTCAAGTAAATATACCTTCGTTTCATAATGGCTGACAATTGAAAATTCCATACAATATTTTCAGCCTCTATTTTGGAAACCACCATAAAGGACCATCACAAGTAAATCTCGCTACTTCAAAAAAGTTAATTAATTTGGCTGCTCTTTAAAATTACTTTTATGCATGAAAAATTAAAAAAGAATATCCATGTGTATTTTTGTGAAATCTGACACTGTTTGCAACTCTGCTGCATGCAGTATGGCTGGTCATGTCCTTTGATCCTTTTTTAAAGCATTTTTCAGTGTTTGTCAGTGTAAGGCAGTAGCAATATGCTTTACTTTGTTTCACAGTTTGCTTATAAGACTTTTTTTATTGCATACTTTTATGCGTCGATTTTTCGCTCGTTTTGCGCGCTTAATGCGAAAATGATATGCAATGCAAAAATAAACCAAAATAGCAAAAAAATAATGCAAAAAATATGCGAAAAAAGCAACACATAACAGACAAGGGTCAACATAGCGGAAAAAATTAATATGCAAGAAATAAAAAAAAAATAGATCTTTATAGTACTTTAACACAAAAACCAGTAAATGCGAACAAAATGTCAGGATAAAAGTGAAAAAGTGCAGCAAAAAACTTCGCACAGCATAAAGAGCGAAAATTTGAATTTGAGCAGCTGTTATCCCTTGATTTAAATAAATATGTTTACGTGCATGAAAAAATGTCTGCTATGTTTATAGAGGAGGAAAAAATTTAATCTATTTAAAAACATATGCATTACAACAAAAAGAAACTTACTGTTCAACGCCGATGATGGTACACCGCCACCGCTAACACCTCCAGCTACGACCACAGCATTGCCGCTTACTACTGTGGTGCCGTCAATGCCACCAATGTTGCCGTTCAGCGTGTTGCCATCGCTGATGCTATTGTGGCCACCTATTTGTGGTATTATGATTTTATTTGTGGAGTCCCCCGCTGTTGCTGAGAGCACTAGGAGGACCCCAATTAGGCACCAAGCGCCCATCAACTTAACACTTTGCGTCGAAGAGGCGCGTCACAAACCCAACAACAACAACAAGTGATTGTTTGATGATAACAACGAAGTAATTTTTGTGTGCAACACTCGCGCATTATATTTTTTCAGCGAAAATTCAATATTGTCAATTTTAAATGTATTTCATGTAGTATACAACTTTTAGTTCTTCTTATGCAACTTTTAGTGTGCTATTTGACTGAGTTTGTTGTTAAGAAAGTATTGGTTTTATTTCAAAAAAATAATTTAAATTTTA
Organism: Tricholauxania praeusta; assembly: GCA_949775025.1. Lineage (NCBI taxonomy): Eukaryota > Metazoa > Arthropoda > Insecta > Diptera > Lauxaniidae > Tricholauxania > Tricholauxania praeusta. Next base: position 128,426,178 of record OX459030.1, on the reverse strand, counting down.
AAGATTTTGGCACTCCTTGGACAGGACATGTCTTATTTTACATTGAAAATGGAGTAATTTGCAGCAGCTAGTTTTCAAAGTGAACATTTTTGTAGATCATCCTTTTGTTTATAAATAAGTGGAAGCTACCTTAGTTCTATATATTATCGGAGCTAAGTTATGAGTAGCTGATTTCTTATTAGAAAAGTTTCTTAATTTATAGCAATTACGAATTTACCCCCGATCAAAAATTTCCCAAAAGATATAAAAGAACTAATTACAGTTGAAAAGTTTTCAATCAAAATCGTCTGAAAAATAGCAGTTATATTTATACCTTCACAGACATCACAAAAATTTCGCCAGCAAAAGTTGTATCTATTCTACAATACATTTTCTAAAAAAAAAAAATTGAATGAATAGAGCAGATGATAATCCAACAAATACAATCTACAACAATTCAAAAAAAAAAAAACATTTCAAAAATACCTTCAATTGCATTACATACTAAATAAATTCACCAAGGAGTGTTTTCTGTCAACAGGACTTCGTAAAACTTTATATTCACCACACAGAAAAACATCCATGCAGTCAAATGTAAAGACACACTAGGGCACAAATGCCTAGAAGAAAACACAAAAATTCTCACACAAACTAATGCATACAAATGCAAAGTCAATGCACAAGTTTTGACAAAAACAATGTACCAGTGGGACTGTTTGAGATTCAATAAAGTTTCTGTTAAAACTTACAAGATTCCATAAGAAAATTTTGCAGACAAATAAATTTTTGCATACTTTTAGGTGCAAAATGTTTGCATGTAAGTTAAGAAAAATATGAAAAATTGAAATAGTCTGCATAACGAAACTGAAATACCATTTAGAGAAATTTAAATCTTACGTAGCAAAAATTAAAATTTTATACGAAAAACAAATTCTCTCATACACACAGTAAAAAGTATGGAAAACTTAGCTAAGTGCAGCTAAGAAAATTCAAAGATAGCAAGCAGCAGGAAGTACAAACTACACAAATGCATTTAAATATGAATTAACTTAAAGTCGTTCGTTGCTTACATCAGTAAATATGATTATAGGTATGCAAATAAAATTTAAGTTTCAAGTAAGAAAATTAAGTTCTGTATTTAAGCTATAGCGCTAGGTAGTCAGTACCGAAATACAAAAATCTAGGAACTTAAATAAATTCATTTGAAAATCTTTGCCTCTCGTGGAAACCATAAAAGAGGTTGTCATTTTGTATATTTTATAAAAAATTGAGTTACATTTTTCAGTCATTCAAGTATGAAAAAAATTATTCAATAATCTGTCATTAAACTATAGAATATAGAAAAAGCGTTCAAATAAATCTTACTCACAAGGTATGGTTTGATTTCAACTGTATCTCAACGCAAATCATGCTGCGATATAGAATAAACAAAGCTTTGGGCATTTTTGAAAAGTTTTTGTAAAAACTTAAATAATGTATTGAAATAAGGTCACTCATACGACATGGTTTACTTGGAAGATTGCATTTTGAATCTCTATAATTTTTCACAGTTCCGATAAGGTTCAGTGAGCTTTTTTCTTAGCAGTTCTTGGGATCATAAAGAGCTCCCCAAGAATTACATATCAAAAGTGATGGCTGTGCTCTCAGACATTGAAAGTTTTAATTTAAATAATTATTTTTCAAATGTAGTATTAAGTTTTAAATTAAAGCTAACGTAACTTAACGTGGTAACTTCATAAAAAATTTTTTTATATTCGAATACCTTAGGTTAAATGAAACAATAGGTCAAAAAAGCTTAATAAAATGATAAGGAAATAACGAAATAAATCAGCAAAATGAAAAAAATCGATTTTCATGTAGATGTACTCGTACTTTCGTGTTTATACAGTTGATCTGTAATGATTCAGTACGTTATCACAAAACCAAGCTGAATTAAATGTTACTCATACGACGTGTAGTGGGTACTTTAGGTTTTGTTATTTAAGCTCTCATACAACTTCTAGCGCTTTCGTAGTACTTATTTTTATGAGCAATTTTTATAAAAAGACATCAGAAATTTTTCTTAGGTCTATCTTAATGGTCACCAATATCCTGCTTTCTGACAAATCATGTGTACGAGTTCTTAAGTTTGCTTAAAACTTGCAATACTTTAACATTTTATTTTTGTTTATTTGCTTTAAAAAACACACACACCCCAACTTCATATGCTTAATTCAAATTTTGCTTCAATTTTTATGATAGTAATAAAGTGTTACCGCAAAGCGGTTGTGAAATTCAAGTTCTACGACAGTAATGTTGCAAAGAGAGTTAAAAACAAAACCAAATGTACTAAGCAACTCAAATATGCAACGCACGTGCTGCGCAGCATTAGCTAGCGCCGCAAAAAAATCAGCAGCAGGAGCCGAACACAACAGTGACAACGTGATTAAAACATAAAAAATAATTCAAATTAATACGAAGTTGAGTTAAGAAAATTTTTATGAATTGCTTTGGCACGAGCTATGCGGCTGCTTTCTACCGGCTGAGCTTAAAGCTGAAGTTTAAATCTCAAACGATAAATGGTGACAACATATGTTGCACATTGCTTGTTTTTATTGTATGCTGCGTCGAAAAGGGCGGGCTTTTTGCTATTGCTTGTGTTGGTATGCGCATTTCGTTTAATGCGATCATTTCACTTAGTACGTGCTCATATGTACTATGTACTTTAACGGAAGTATCATAAATTACCCTGAAAATAAAAGTTACGTTACGTTCTGTTGCTGGAATTGATTGCTGTTTTAATTGATTTTTTGCTTAAATTTGTCTTAAAATTATGTATGTTGAGCTAAGGCATATACTGTTTTATGAGTTCTAAATGAAACTATATTTGCCAAGCGTTTTTGAAAGAAACAAAAAAGATGAAAACAACAGAGCCCAATGAAATTTTTGTGATATTTCAATGTAGTTTTGAACTTAAAAACAAAATCGATGTTCATGTCTGGAGCAAAAAACTGAAAAATATTCAATGAAATAAGAAATCGATTTTTCCAAATTTGTGAGATATCTAATGATTTTTTTTGCAGCCATTGATCAAATTCTAAAGTAAGCAGATGTAAGCGGTATTTAATTGGCTAAAAACAGGAAGTGCTTAGATGCATCGCAGAAAAAATGTTTCTTACCAAAGTTTATAATAAATTTAATTATTTATTTTGAAGACATTGAAACTGCTTGCTTTTTGCAATCACGTCTCTTTACATAAATGGAGGTTTCAATAAAGGCACGCAAACTGATGGTGTTTTTTCTCTGTGTATTTCATATCACAAAGTACATATCTTGAATGTAAAATCCATCTGCGATATTATTGCACATCGTGACGTATGAGCAAATTTATATTAGTTGGTACGCAAAACAAAAGTTAATCATGTGACGTGTTGTTCAAAACGAATGAAAATTTTATTAGTTTAAGCGTGAGTTTTTATAATTAACATAGGAAAACTTCCAAGCTTCTTTTTTTCTGCAAACTGTAGCTAGTATTTTAAGAATCCCAAGCAAAAATATTTGAAAGCAAAGAGCATGAGCCAACACATGAGAAAGCAACACTATAATTTGACCATTAATAAAAACTTGTTAAGTCACGATAAATACATCTGACAATAACGCACAATAATACTGATCTGCGTACATTGTGAAACTAAAGGATCAACATCTTCTTTAGCCAACACGTTCTCAAATTTTCATAGACTACCAGCAAGCATAATTAACCGACGCAAGAAGTTCGCAGCTCTTAAACAAATATTTCATTTCAGCAAAAACTCAACTGGAGTAAATCACAGAGGCGTGTCTAATGATATCAAAGTAAGCGCAACTAACTAAAACAATACGCCCCTTATGGTCATGAATACGAAAACCATACGCCCAACAAATCTGACAACAAGCAGTCAAAACAATTCTTGTACTTAGTTCATAAGAATACAAACGTAGCCATAACATTTAATTTCATGCAACACACACAAATCCTTTTAATTAGAACTTTGAGGCACGTGGTCTGCCAATGCTGCTAACCATAGAACAGATAATTGTGGCCAACCTACATACCACAGTGGTCGCAATTTAGTCTTTCCCTCTTTGTTGTGCTCCTAACCTCTGAACGAGTATTTCAATGGTAAAATAGAAATGAATAAATGAATGTCTTAATGCATGAATTTCTATGTGCATGGAATATTTAATGTGGAAAATTCTAAACTTTTAAAAACAGAATATTTTCTATCTTTTTCAGTTTGTTTTTAGTTCTTGAAGTGAGTGGCACTGACAAATAAATTAGTTCAGCATGTTCAATTAGAGACGAAGTCTCTACAATTTAAATCGATGTTTCAATTAAATTTCTGAGTTAAAAAAATTGTTTCAATGCACAATAAAAACATCTTGCAAGCATTGGCTTTCATTTACATGCATTTTGTAAAGTTAAATATATGTGAATGTTCGTATTTTACAGAAACATAAGATGTCTACACTTTTATATGGCAAAAGCTTAAGTGAACTTGATTCAATTTAGTTAAGTCTGCTTTGTCTTATTTATCTTATTACTTAAGACCATGAAAACTAAACTTTCTTTTGAAAAAACTTCAATGACATCTTGAAAACAAAATACAAATTTTTCAACTTCTTTAGGCTTTTTTTTATTCGTTTCTAGATACGGTAGTTACTCTCTCTTCCTATAAAAATTCACAATTCTATTTTATTTACAAAATTTTAATATTTTTGCATTTAATTACATTATTTAAATACATGTCGTATGAGTAACATTTTATTAAGAAGAAGTAACATTTTAAAGAAATTGGCGATAATTTTGAATCACATTATTTTTATAAATGTATTAGTTAAATCTAATCAAAATATATGTTAAGTTTCGAAAAAACTCAGCCTTCAGAAATGACAGTCCAAAAAATAAATAAATTGAGAGAAGTAAAAAAAAGAACTGAGTTATTTTACTAAGGATTTTCCACAAACTTATTGAAAGCATTATCCATAACGTCCTAAATATGTCTCTATGGATATTTTTTTTCACATTTTTTTAGTCGATAAATTTTTAAGAAAAAGAAAAATTATGAAATTAATGGGTTTTGATAAATTTCTTATTTGCCTTCAAACACTTGTACTAAAACAAAACAAAAAAATTAAGAGAAAGTTAGTGGAAAAGGTTAAATGTCGGTGGGCAAGTTGGAAAAACCTGCAGGCGCAATCGCCTCACATACTTTTTGTTTTCATTATTGAATGAAACTGACTCTCTTCCAAATTAAGGTTTTATGTCACTTATCACCGAAAAACTTGAAAATTGATCTTCACATCACTAAAGCCTTTTTTGATTTTAATTATTTATCTATTTAAAAAAAAACATTTCAATGTGACTTTTTTTAAAATTATTTCAATAATGGTTTCAAGTATGTATTTTGGAATTTTACAGAAGTATGTATACTCTATCTATTACTGAAGTGCCTTGGGGCTTACTTTAGAAGTATTTTAGCTTATGGAAAATGAAAAGGGCGAGAAAATATTTATTTGAATTCTAGACCAGTGTCTTTTCAACACTCAAATGAGGTGCTTCTGATCATGGCCAATATTTTACCAACCTTTTCAATTGTTTGATTAAAATCAGTTTCGAATGAAAAATATTCCAATAAATAGAAAATAAAGCACACTATATTTTTAAAATTTTATTATTTAGCTTAAGCTTTATCAAGAATACTTGAATACTTACACGTAAAGATATTTCCATTAATGGGAATAGGCTGTTAGTTAAATATAGTGTAGGATCTATTTAGAGCAATTCCATTAGGTTAACACTATCAAAGTAAATTTTTTGATTTTTTTTGTAGGCATGTAGGCACATACATTATTGCATAACAGAGGAAAATTATTAACATATTGAAAATAAAATTCCATTATTTATCGAATTTTAATAAATTTCATGGCAAGCAATTTTTAAGTAACTAGTTCATTTGTAAAAATAATGAAAGTTAATAATTCAAATAAATTTTTGAAGAATTTGCAAATCAAAATAATATATTAGAGCGGTAGTAGTCTATGTAAAAATAAATCATAAGTAACTGATCAGAACCCAAAATCTTTTCCGATCGCTTGTCTCAAATAGAAATGAAAATATAAAATACACGAAAAAACTCTAAAAAAAAAAAAAATTACATTTTTTATGAGACCAAATCAGTATTCAACAAAAAAAAAAAATTATTTTAACCAAAAGTGTTGAAAAAAAACTTTTTTTTTTGCCTATTAAGGGGCTATATATCCCTAATTTTTTTTATTTTTCCATTTTTTTATTGGAGAGAGTCAAAATCTACAACGTCCAATTACCGATTTAAACCAAAAAAATTTTTCCAAAAACCTTTGATGAAAATGTATAGCATTTTGAAACTTCAAAAACGTTTTTCTCGATACCATGTTTTCAAAATCGGCAAGCAGTAGAACTCAAAAAATTTACATCCAATTGACTTGAAATTTTAACAGTAGCTTAACTGTTTGATTATCTGTGAAATTCACAATTTTAGCGATTGATTAACAAGAAAAAAAGTTATAAAGAATTTAATTTGACTTTTTTTCGTCGAAAGCATGTGCACTTCAATAGCAAAACTCATGTAGGTAATGAAAAATTTTTTTTTGTGATAGGTGGAGTTGGACGAGACTTCTACTGCTCGCCGCGAAAGACCTTTTGAAAAAAACGGTTCACGGTAATCACTGCACAGCCGCCATTTCGTAAAAAAAATATCAATAAAAATTTTTATCTCTATTCTTCAAGAGTTGCTTAGTGCAATGTTATATTATTTGTATACCTTTAATCTCAAATGCCTTTTAAAAAAACAATTCAAACAGCCTTGTTTTTAGAGCATAAGGGAGATATAACCCCTTAAATAAAAATTTTGAGTTCATTTCACTAAAATCGTCACATTCTCGGCTACTTCAGAAATGTTTTGATTCCTACCAGGCGCCACGCTTCGACATAAAATTCACGACCAGGGTCAATCCCTGGAAAATCATTCGCGGAACACTTACTTATCTTTTAAATTCTGTTTTCATCATTTCTACGTAGCTTCCTTCAAATGTTATGCTATTTGACGAAACAAATGTTGAAAAAGTTCAAAGTAATTTTAATAAATATTCAAAAAAAAAAAAAACCTTATTTTATTCTACATATTTTCAAAAGCAGATAAGACTCTTCTTAAAATTACAATCATCTGTAATCGTTTCGAGCTCATAACTAAACTGGCAAAGATAAAAAGTTTAAGACTGCGTTAAATGCTTAGACTTGCGATATAATGCAGTATTAATTCGAACCATACTTTAGTTCAATGAAGTTTTATTTTTTTAAACCGAACATAGTGAAATTTATGGTTAAAATTTTATCAAAGCATTTGGTGTATACGAGTATTTCGAAAAGACACATGCTAAACGCAAAAGATTGTGGTACATATGTGCCTTATATGGAATAAAGGATCAATAATTTTTTTGTACAAATGTCAGTCGAAGTCAATGCACGTTTAATGCGTTTTATTTTAATTTTAATAGAACCTATCGTTTTTAAAAAAAGATGATGCATGTTGTTCAAACGAAGAAAAAGTTATTGGCTCAAAAAATTTTGACAGGAAATATTTTACAGAATTTTAGACCATAATATCATTCTTTAAAATTTACTTTTATGAAAAATCTCCTCCACAACATTTATAAGAAATCACAAGCAAATTTTTTTTGACTAAAGTAAAAATGACAGAGAGTTGCTAAAGCATATTATAATAATTAATCAGATAGAATGATTCTCTCTCCAAAATTAAAATTCCTTTTGGTATATTCTCCCCAAAGAAACCAGGATTTCAATGGATTGAGTTCACTCTTTTACCGTGTCGTGAGAGTGAGCCACATAAAGATTCAGCTGAAAATATTTTTTTTCCCCAAAATAAAAATATTTCGGGCAATAGCATGTTTCTTAGGAGATATTGTTGACGAATACAGTGCCAGACATACTGATAAGAAAGCGCTGAAGAATAGAAGGTGAAAGAAATAAAAGTATCCTATGAAGATGCTCCAGAAGTTTTTTGTTGTCTTCAAAGAAAGTTGCTTGCTTTATAGAAATCTTTTTTAATTATTTTTGGATCATAGCCAAAAAATGTAAAGCTGCGATTGTACACACACTGACAAGAGACACACCTATTTATATAAATAACAACCTAATTTGGCTCAAATTTGAAATTATAGACCATGAGTACAAATAAGTAAATAAATAATTGGTTAATGCACAACATTAGCGCACACACCTGCACGTGACACAGACACACAACATAGGCTGACACAAATGCACAAGTACCCCAACTATGGGGAGAAAACTATGACGGAAATGGATTAACAATCAAACAAGCCAACTGACGCTCTTGTGTTTGTTTGCAACAAATACAAACAAAAGAACGCAGCATGCATACAAACACAAGAATAAGCATATACAAAAGTGCAAACAAATACTTCAATACATACGTATTTACATACACTCACGCAGCACACATACAAAAGTAATGCCAGTGTCAAAGTTGTCGAAGTGCAGATCGATGTAAGTGCATTTTTACCAATCGTACACACACAGACAAGCTTATAGATGCACCTACACAGACAAATACGTGAATGTTTTCACATTTACATGTAGGGCAATGTTACGAAAAAAATGCAAAACATTCGCATGAACTTAAAATGTTTTATTTTTCCGTTTTATTTTTTAACTTAGCATTGACATACATACGCAGGAAAATAAATGGCACCTAAAAGCATGCAGCCATTTATTTAATTTATTTATTTTCTTTGTTTTTTTAATAAATATATGCCATTTGTATGCATTTAGTGCGTTGAAATGTTTACTTAAGTCGATATCGTCTGTATAAAAGGTTTAAAATTTGTTTTAAGTTAATAAAATAACTGAATTGAAATTGATATTAAAAATAGTTAAGAGGACGTGTGAGTAACATTTAATATGTAATGATACTTTGAATTGGTTTTATTAAAATTTCAATCGTTATATATTTTCAATAACTACGCAAAAGCTTTTGCAAGACAATTCTTCAAACAATATGGAAAGCAAATTAAAATTAGTTCATTGGTTTTTTGATTATATGTAAATAAATTTGACAAATATACAGACTTCCGTTGAATTTTGAGTTTTTCTCGATAGTTATATGTTTCAAACATTTTTATAAAATAGTATGTCTTATTTTAATTAATTTCTTTTTCACGTTAGCCGCACTATTTCACATAAATATATCGTCATTTTTTCACAAAACTTTATCAACAATTTGTTTATTTTTCCATTCTTCAAAGCACTAATTCAGTTCTAATACATTCCTTACGTTATTCAACACACAAATAATTTAACCACGCGACATGCTACCCGTATCGTATGACCAAACCGTGCAGAATCCTTAGCGCAACTGAATCCTTGCCCACACGACATAACGCTAATAAACGCAAACGAATCACACAAGCCACACGAAATAACGAGCAAAAACGACGAAGCATCACACAGCATCTTTATCAGCAATACAACGAGTGAAAACAACGAGCTCATAGTCAACAGCCGAGTACCATGCGATGTACACTGCTCAATTCGTACGGTGTTGGTATGAAATTTTTGTTGACAACATCTCATGTTGTTATTGGAACCGCAACGACATGCCGCAAACACGCGTCAAAAATGTTTACCTCCCTTCACTCTGCACTCTGCCACATAACGGTGTGTAAGCTCATACTCAAGTTATGTGGTTTTTATTGGGTGGCGTTAGCAAAAATGTTGCAATGCTTATCATATGGTATGAAACAGCTGTTTGCAACATGTTGCGTGCTGCTAGTTGTGAAAGAGAGCTTTTTACATTTGTAACTGTTTGTTGTTGTTATTTAAGTTGGTTATTGCGGCATTTTTGGTGGTTGCTTTCGTTGGTTTTTCTTAGTTTGTGCGAGTGTTGCTAATTAACAAATTGTTTTATGACTGTGTGGACATTTATTTTTAATTGAGAGCAAATGTCTTTGTAGCATACATCTTTTAAGCAAAAATAAAATATCATAAAATGAAAAAGTATGGGCTTATCGCACCAATTTGATTGTTTAATTTTAATTAACTTAGGTAATTTTTTTTTTAATTGTTTTTGCTATCGAAAACTTAGTTTTGGGATGATAATTTAATTTTACGCCAAAAATCGTTATATTCAGATTGCGTTTCTTCTGACTGTTTGTGGGATAAAGATAAGAGCATAATGCTTCCGTAAAATGTTTTACTAGGCGACTTACATATGTATTTTTATGTGCTGAAGAAAAAAATTTATTTCTAAAACTTTAATTTCAATAGTGTCAACTGACTGTTGCGGAAATTGTCATGAGGTCCAGTAGAGAAAAAAAAAACTGCGGTACGCAATTCTCCAATAGAAAAAAAACTGAGGTACACAATTCTCTCTTTCCTTGTTTTGCCAAAAAATAGATTAAAGTATTTTGATCAGCTGTTTCTCATATGCTTTAAGCTTTTAAAAAAAAAAGAAATGTAACAAAAATTTACCTGATATTGAAAGATTAGATGTAACCAACAGGTAGTTTTATATTGAACTGAAGTAAAGAGCTTGTGGTTTGATTATAGATCACTGTGATCTATGTGAATTTTATATCTGATCTCTGCTTATCGTCCCACAACATTTTATTCTATTCTAAATGCAAATTGAAAGGTTTGGCCATTGTCACATCTCCACTTAAACATTTATATTGTATTACATTTTTATTTCATTACAATGTCTGGATCTTGTCATGAATGAAATACACCATTATTCAGTGTCTACCATGAGACTTTACTTTGATACTTCTGCATTATTCGGGGTGAAACTAACCCTTTATCTAAAGAATGTTAGGTTAAATGTTAGTAAGAGCTATGTGCATTATGTATAGCTTCATTAAAAAAATTATGGTGTCTAAATGCACGATCTTGAAGGCCAATCGAAATTACATGTCCAGGGAATTTTTCGCGCAACAAGCAAAAACTTGGTCATGTTGTATGGCTAGTGGTGTCGTCTCACTAAAACCACATTTCCATTAACGTTCAGCACTGACGCTAGCGGTCGCTCTATCATCATTCCTTAAAAAATATGAGCTAATTACACCACCAAAGCATAATGCACACTAGGAAGCTACTTTTTGTTTTTTTAAGTCACTTGCGGATTTTCAGTATCCCATATACAGTCATGTGAAAAATAATAGGGACACTTACATGAAAAAAGTTCAAACACTCCTCTGCTTCTGTTTGAAAAAATTGAGACAAAGTTTTACATTACAATACGTGCTGGGATATCAATGCAGTAAAGAACCGTTATCAGAGTAAAAGTATTTTTCGTCGTTTCGAAGTTGTTGATTGTATTGTGAAGTGGGCTCAATTTAGCCTGTGCGAAATAATAGGAACACGAATATAAAGTAAGTTATATTTTTGAAGCTTTGTGGTTTTTAAAGATTTATGAGTTAGAAATGCATTTCATATGAGATGATCTAAAATTAAAAATAACCAAATAATGTAATTTAGTGATTCAGAATGGGAAGATGACGTCATTGCAGCGTCCAGCTTCGTAGAGACATAAAAGACCTTCACGATAACGAATTTTCATAGCGAGAAATACTGTGGTCGGATGATACCAAATTTTACTCTGACTGTGGTACTCATCGTGAGCGGGTAAAAAAGATTATATTTAGTCTCATCCGACCACAGGATATTGCACCATTTCTGCACTGGCCAAATAACATGATCCTCAGCGAAAAGAAAGCTTTTACTGACGTCCTGATTGGACAGGAAAGGTACTTTTCAGGATCTTTTTGCTTTAAATTTATTATAAATAAGCCTTTTCCGAATAGTCGAAGTGCTTACATCTATGGAAAGCTCTTTTTTTACTTCATTAGAACATGCAAAGGGGTTCTGTCTCACAAATCTCAACAGAGTCCTCTCAAGAATAGGCGATATTTTTGACTTTTGTCCAGGCGTTTCCTTCTGTGGTGTATATTTTATTGCATTTTCTACCATTCTCTTGGATCAATTCAACGTTCTGGCTATTTCTCGCTATGAAAATTCGTTATCGTGAAGGTCTTTTATGTCTCTACGAAGCTGGACGCTGCAATGCTATAAATGTGGTAGAAAATACCCAAAAATAAAGCGCACCATGAAATCGATAAATTTGAGTCTTTGGCTAACAGCATCGATGATAAAACGTACGTTATGACGTTACACACGCCTCAATACATTCATGGTGTTTTCAGTTTCTTAAAGCCTTTGATATAGTTGGATGATTGCGAGGACCAAAATTTGTTCTTAAACCGTGAGAAATGGTCATGACAGATTCTGAATTTTTGTAGAAGATTTTAACAATTTTTTTCTTTACTAAGCAATCTATAATTATCCATCTTTAGCTTAAAAATTATCATTCGAATGGCATATACCTTTGACAGCTGCAAGTGATAAGGCTGCATTTTCAAACTACAAATTGAATAATCTGTTATACCTCGCTGAAAAAAACTTTTTAATTGCTGAGTGGAAAACATTTATATTGACGTTCTATTTAAATAACGTGTAGCAAAATAAGTTTTCAGAAATGACAATGTTTATAAGAAAAACACACACTATAATGCATTTTTCAAGTCTTACAGGAATTTTAATCATTGTTTAATTTGCTGTGATTATCTTCACATCAGTTAATTTGTAAAACTCAAAACTGCAGCAAGAAATAAACACCTAAAATTTTACAAAATTACAGAAACTATGATTAAAAAATTAACAAATTACAAGGAAGCTTTTGGAGCACAAAATGAATCCCAAAAAACCTATAACCTCAAAAAGCTCTTCTTCATCGCTCGTTACTCATGCGAATGCTAGAGAAAGAGCAGCATCAAAACATAAGGAAGGACATATACCACTAAGTAAGCAACATGCAAATAAAAAACTTTCGTTTTATGTTTTTCGTTGTTTGCAGCCAATCATTTTAGGCGAAGCTGTAGTTCAGAAGAAAGAAAAAAAAAATATTAAAGATCAGAAACAAAAGGAAAATACAAATATGAAACATATCATGGTATGAGAAAGTCAACTGATAGAATAAAAGGAATCATAAGGCAAATACAAAATGGTAATAACATAACTTGGAAATGCTTCATTTTTTTGTGTTGTTTTATACAAAATATAAAATATGAATTACAATTTTCCTTAAAATAACGAAACGCGAAATTTGATATTTTGTTTTTGTAGTGTGTTGCGTGTATGTTGTACGTGTGAATTTTATGCTTGTATTCTGATGTTGATGACATACCCTGTTTTTCTATTAATATGTAAATAATAAGCTGCTACTTTGTCTCCTACGTTGAAAATAATTTTTTTTGAGCCAGTTTTTTAAGGAACGTCATGTTTATTTGGAAGTCAGTATAATTTTTTGTATTTTTAATGCATAATTTGTTTTTTCCCACAGATTTTTTTTATGTTGTATGTCATCAAATGCTCTATTTTAAAATTTTATTTGAGCTTGTTGTATTTATTTTAATTTAGAGTTCAGTTTTGTTTGTCTTAAAGTTTTCTAGGATTATTTTTTGTGATTTTTAACGTACTTTTTGAGTACGTTACATATATTCTTCTTTACTTGGAATAACGCTTGTCTATAAAAAAATAAAATTTGGCATTATTTCACAAACACAATACCAAAATAACCAAAAATTTTTTTGCAAAAAGCTTAAAATTTACTAGTTTTTAAATTCATTTAAATTTGGGTTCATAAAAAATTTCCAACGGACGCAATTTTTCTATATCAAAATAAAAGTTCTCACATATTTATTTACGATATCAAATGTGTAATATTCACAGAAATAAATGGCGTTGTGTTTCAAATACACAAAATGCAAACAAAAGCAATGAATATGTCCCTGCATATTGAGTGCTTACATGAGTTTCCAAAATATTGACTTCGATGTCCAAGCTGCATTGCACAATATGCTTCACATGCTTATATTGCTATTTTTGTGTGTCTTACTAGTAGGAAAAATAAAATAAATGTCTTAGTTATCATTGTTGTTAATGGCACAGCAGTTTTCAAAATTATCCCAACAACAAGAAATGAATTAAAGTTAATTGAAATCCTTAGAATATTCACAATTTTTTCAGTATAAGTTCGCATGTTCCATGCAAATGAAGCAATTGCAGTCAGCGCAAGTATATTATGTTTTCTTGACTTTGTCCCACTCATTAAATATTCTGCTGTATTCCGACTGCTTTATTTTGTAGTTCTTCAATTCAAACGTTTTTTCAGAGCTTTTTTAATTTTTTTGCAAAGTTTTCTAATAAAACGGCCAATGAAATGGGGTGTAGTACTCCCCATTTATATTTGACTGTCTGCTTCTTCTTCTGCTTCGAATAACAGAGCTAGCTGTGCCAGTTATAGGACGTTATATCTTCAGCTACTGAGAGCGCCGTGGCAAATATTTTTGTGAGGAAAAAGTTGTTTCTTTTTGTAATCGCGTATAGTTTGTCACACCCCACCTCAATAATGACGGTTAAGAAAAAGAAAATGTGTGTTTTTTTGTGCTTATGTCTCTATTATCATCAATATGTATAAATCGTCTTATGCTCTTGATATCACCCTTTGATTTTTTCTATTCGGGTTATGTACGTAGTATCTGTAATGCTTATAGTAATGCCAATGAAATGGGGTATAGCACTCCCCAGTTATATTTGACTGCTTCTTCTTCTGCATCAAATAACAGAGCTACTGAGAGCGCACTGGCAGATATTTTTGTGAGGAAAAAGTTGTTTCTATTTGTAATTACGTATGGATTATCACATCCCACTTTAACGACCACGGGTTAAGAAAAAGAAAATGTGTTGACTTATGTCTCAATTATCATCAATAAGCACAAATAGTCTAATACTCTTGATGTCACCCTTTGACTTTTTCCAATCGGGTTGCGTACGTAGCAACTGTATATGAAAACAGAGTTTTGCATTTTAGAAATCTGTCGAAAAAGAAGCAACTCTTTGTTATTTTTTGTAGTTTTTGTTTAAGTTTTACAGGACTTTTAACAGCAATTCCTTTGTTGATTTTATTGTTGTCGTTCTATTAAGTTCTATTGCCAATACATTGATCAAAAATCTGTTGATTGTGTGATATGTGAAGTTTTAGGTAAATTTGTGGCAGATAAAAGAAATACAAATTGTTCAGAACCATGAAAAGTACAGCTATATCTAAGGATCTTTTTAGGCTATGATTTGAAATTCTACACCATTTGCTATAAATGGAATATAGGCTAGAAGTTTTTGCAGTTTCAGTCTTGTGCTGCCTCTGCTTATTTATACTTGTATATTAAAGAATTTGAAGTACAAATTTTATGAAAATAGGAATCTATATTTTAGGTAATTTACCACTTAAAGTATTTTCGTTAATTTTTCATTTGTTTTTCGAATTACGATTTGTATTTTTTACAATTTAGCGAATTATGTTAATAGAATTTTCATATATTTCTAAGTAAATTTTGATTAAAAGAACTAAAAACTTAAAATGAGTTTTCACAATTAGTTGATTTTTTAAATTCCTTATGTCAATTCTTAATTATATACATCCTTAGTACAAAAAAACTTTCTCAACTTTAGCCTTACATCCTTCCTTGTAGCTCATACCAGTGAAATAATAATTCAAAAAATAGCCAAAGGGTTTTTTCCAACTTCTATGTAAAAACTCACAATTTTTGAACTTTCTTCATTTCTCTTCTTTTTCTATGCTAATCTTAATTACTTTTGTTTAATTACTTCGACGCATTTTGCGTCCTTGAGTTGTTTTGTCTTTTATGCTACAGCATACCGGTAGTCTTGCTTGTAGTTGTGTGTTGTTAACGTGTTGTTGTGGCATAGGAACTGTTTTTTACTGCATATTTTTTAGCGATGTTAGCAGGTTTTACCTGGTTGTTGCTAAATTACCAATTTAATGTTACCCTGCTTTAACTGGAGGCTAAATTATTACCAGCAAGTAGAGGAAAAATTTTTAAAACTTTTCAACGCAAAACAGATTCATCTACGAAAATTATGCAAATAAAGTTGCTTTGCTCTTAGGTGCGTAAGAAGTCAAAAGCTAAAAAAAGAAGCAGAGTATTAAGAGTTGCGGAAAATAACATATTTTCTTACACAAATAGCACCCTTAGTTTAACTTAAAATTGGGATTTTATTGTTTCTTGGGCTGTTTGCATTTTTTTGTGTTTTCTCTTGTTAACGAGCAAGTGATTAAAATCTCGCTGCCAGCTTTGATTTTTTTTTCGTGTGAGTTTTGAATTTTTTCCGTGGGTCTTCACGCCATTTAAATGGCATCTGAAAAATAACAGCTCAAGTCAAGCGTAACTAACAAAAAACACGTCAGTTAAGTGTTGCTATAATATCATTGTGGTATTACACTGAAAAAATTTAACTGTTATTTCTCTTATTAATATAGGTTAATGGATATTTGGGGACTTTAAAATTAAAAATAAAATAAATTCTATTCTAATAGTATTAAATATAAGAAATATTTAAATGTTATGGTGCAGTTAAGACCGCTTAAAAAATTTAAAAAATAATTCCAACAATATTTTGGTTAAAGTTTCCTAAAAACCTAGGCCCTTATACAAATGTAAATTGGGTCAACATTGCATTTAAAATTTCGCCAAAAATGAAATAAGAACTTCAGCCTGAAAGCATTGAATCAAAATGCAAGAAAACGTTCAGGTTTTTTCGGTCTAAAAAGAGAAAAATCATACAAGAAATGCTTTAAATGAAAAAATTTCACAAAAAAATTTTCTGAAAAAAAATCATGTTTGAATATTAAAACAGAATGTAATGCCCAAAAATTGGTATTCCGTTTTCAAGGGGCTATAGCCCCTCATTGGTATACTAGTGTAATCCATGAAAAATTAGGCGATTTTCGCAAATTTTTTTAGAAGAAAGTACTCGATAGAATGTTTTGAAGTTTTTTAAACATAATAAGGTATATTTTCAGCTATATTTTAAGATTTTTTTTTTACAAAAATATTGAAAAATAACGGATTTATGTGCTGTGTTCGGAGGTGCCAAAAAAAAGTTACCCAACTGCTGATATGATTCCAGCCGAATGAGTTGTTGAAACAAAAAAATTCAAAAAGGTTATTAAAGTTGAAGGTATTTCCTATACGATTTTTGAATAATATCAAAAATTAACGAAATGGCGTAGTTTTGGAAAAAAGTGTCGTTTTTTGGGGTAAAAAAAAGGGTCGTTTTTTAATGCCAAGTTGACAATTTTCAATCAATCAAAAAGATCGTAGGTCATTATATAGTAAATATATTCAAAAATACTCAGTTTCAATTTGAAGTCGATCGGTCAATTTCTCTTTGAGTTATGATGTCAGCAATTTTGAAAAATGTTGTTTCGAGAAAAACGCGTTTAAAACTTTAACTATCGCGGTTTATACCTGCGAGCGGTTGCTCTTTAGAACGCTGCCATTCAAAAACTATTCAAGATACGACCATGCCGCATTCACAGGATATTTCTGAAAGTACATATAAACTATCGAATAAGCTTTGTAAAAAAAAATCAATTTTTTGAAAGTGTCACTCTGGTTTAGCCCCTTAAAAAAGATAAATAAAATAAACAAATAAAAGACAAATATCACCCGACGTATTATTATTCGAAAAAAAAAATAATAAAAATTCATTTAAAATTTGCGACTAACAGACCTCTGTGTACGATTTCATTAAAGTTTGATATTTTTCTATGAAAAATAATTTGAGTCGGATATTTCAAAGTCCAAATTCTTTTGATTTTTCAAAGCATTCCTAATATATATTTAATATCTATTAAGCGAAAGAAAAATTGCAATTATCATGAATTATATTTTGAATCAAAAAGCTACAGTCAATATTTAACGAAACGAATTTCATATCGATGCCATTAATTTACCAATTTACAATGATAACGACCCGTGAAAAATAAGGTCAAATATCAGTTTGGGTCATTTATAGCTTCGACCATGTGAAAAGTCTACTTAATGCAATTATACAATTTTTACAGAAATGCATCGCTTTAATTAAATATTTAACACATATTGATATATAAAAAGTATGTACTAAATACTTATATATTAAATATTAATTTGGTGATTGCGAACTTGGTATAAATACGACAAGATGGCGTTCTGAAGCTCAGAGTTTATTGTGAAAATGAAAGCTGCGGTTGCGGTGTGCATTCTCTTGGGAAGCGCATTTATAAATTGTGGCAAGTGAAAGAATAATTAGTTAATATTTCAGAAACTGATTTATAGTGGCACTGACTTTTGAATTATTCCCATCAGATACTGAGGCGAAAGGATCCAATGATCGTGATATCAAAAATAAAACGCGAAGCAATGGCGGACTACAGAATATTTCAAATTTATTTTTTAGCAGAGGTGGTGCTGGAGGTAAAGGTGGCAAAGGTAAAGGAGGTCCAGGAGGTAAAGGTGGCGACGGTATAGGAGGTAATGGCGGTTACGGAGGTAATGGTGGCGACGGTATCGGAGGTAATGGCGGCAACGGTGGTTCAGGTGGACATGGTCAAGGAGGCAAAGGCGGTGCAGGAGGTAGGGGTGGCGACGGTAGCGGAGGTAATGGAGGAAACGGTGTCAATGAATGGCCGAATGATAACAATAATGGCTGGCCAAATGATTATAACGGTCTAAGCAATGGCTGGCCGAATGGTTACAACAACGGTCCAAACAATGGCTGGCCAAATGATTATAACGATCCATACAATGGCTGGCCAGGAGGTAATTTTGGCCCAGGCGGAAATGGTCAAGGAGGCAACGGTGTCAATGGATGGCCAAATGATAACAATGATTATAACGGTCTAAGCAATGGCTGGTCGAATGGTTACAACAACGGTCAAAATAATGGCTGGCAGAATGGTTATAACGGTCCATACAATGGCTGGCCAGGAGGTAATTTAGGCCCAGGCGGAAATGGTCAAAATGGATGGCCGAGTAGTAACAACAATGGCTGGCCAAATGGTAACATCGGTCCAAACAATGGAAATAGTCTTAAAAATGAAAAAAATATTGAAGAAATTTCAAAGATCTTGAAAAAGATGAACAAATATATATTGGATATATTGGCTAGAGTTAAGAAGTTGGAGAAAAAAAGGGCATGAAAAGTGTTAAAAAAAACGAATAAAAATTAAATATGCCACGCCCACTTTTCCCATTCTTTCTGCTTTTGGTTCAAAAAATTACATTCGTGATCGACATTCAAATTTTAGCACAATAACTTGTATAGTTTGAGATATGTGCCGTAATAAGTCTTAACATTTAGGCCAGTGACACAACCACTGCTACATTCCAGTCCGATTATAATCCAGAAATAGCTTTCCATAAAAAACATCACTTTTAAACCAAATTTTAGTATGATTGTTCACGTATTTCGATAGATATGCCACTTAAGGTGTTTTAGTTGTATGGGAAGTGTGTCACCCACTGGTGGTACTTCGTACTTCAGATATACCTTATAGCAAGTAATTGCCCTTAAATATATATCAGTCCAATTGCTGCAATAATTCGTTTAAAATAGCGCTTACAACTTTATGTTAATATGGGAGGTGCAACGCCCACTGATGCAATCCTGTCGAATTCCATTTAGTTAGTTTCAAAGCTTACAGTAACCGACACAAATACACCAAATTTTGTAAAGATTACTCTTACAGCACACTATCTATAGCATTAAACGTCTTTTGCTTGTATGGGAGGTACCACGCCCACATAAACTTTTGCACCCACTTTCTGTTATAAGATACCTTATAGCAAGTATATCTGTCATATTTAGTTTTATAATGAGTTCTCTACATTAATAAATACTTTGAGCTGTGCCACGCCCTTCAACGAAATTTTGCAGTATATTGACTCAACTTGTATTGATGAAGTTTTTAGAAAAATCTTTTTTGCTAATTTTGAAAAACGCCGCGCTCACTTTTTCATATTCGCTTAATTTTGGAAGAGTTTATATCTGATCTGAATCCGTTTATCGTTGTTTAGCGCTGTGCTACGCATTTGTTAGAGCCTTTGAAAACTTGATTCCTGACCCAGTCTTAATTTTGTTCACCTGCGCAGCAAATTACCAAGTTTCATCTCAAGTGGCACACGTTGCACATTTTTGGCTAATAAAGCGCATTTCTAGCAAAAATCATTGCTACATTACATTTCTTGCTACTAAGAATTGATCAGGAATGCATTGTTATATAGTTTATAAAGCTCCTTTGGGATTCAGAATTTAGCTTTTCACACATCTTTACAGACCAAAAAATGCAAAAAAATAGCCCCATTGCTATGTCTCGGTTTTACAATAAGTGCTATAATATAGTTATTAAAATGTTTTAAAAGTATAAATAATGCGCTATTTTTTGCCATTTCAAACAATAAAGACGCTTTAAGAAATTGCATTGGTATTATTATGATTGTGTTTGTTTACTAAATAAATATGTATAACAAGTATTTACGGTTGTGATATTTATTGGCATTTTATTTTTATTATTAACGAATTCACTGATTCTCTATTATTTTCTTAAAAAATGTTTTAATATAATATCAATTAAATAAATTTCAATCAAAGATATTCTTCCTGAATTACAAACTGTGTGCGAATAACAATTTTTTGACTAGTTTTTTCTGAAACTCTTCGATAAATAATGCGCCCCAAAGTTTCTTTATATTTATAAATTTTTAAGCAATAAAAAAAAAATTATATCAAAACAATTTATTAGAATACATATTTTCCCTCTCGCAATAATCCAGCACTTTCTAAACTGATAAAATAAATGGTAATTTAGCTTTAATTTTGCAAAATTGAAATATAATCAGTGTTAACCGTTTTTGAGTGTTTGAATAAATTTCCTTATTCGAATAATTTTCGCACAACACTCATCTAATGGCGTCTTCAGAGTTCGATAAGTAAATTGCATGGAAGCATCAATAGCTAAAACTTAACCGAAATATATGAATTTAACAGCAAAAGCGCTGCAGCTGTTTTTGGAGTTCAATTGGACTAAATATTTCAAAAAAAGCTAATAAATTGCAGAAAATAAGTTTTACTGCATCGGTATTTTTCAGCTGAATTTTTGGTTTTAAAAGCTGATTTATAGCCAAAAACTAGCATAACGAGCTGGTGCTCTCTTGAGCAGTGCGCATCAGTATAGAGAAAAGAAATGTGTGTGGATTTTTTAGCAATAATTTGAAGTATGCATGCAAAATAAAAGCTATAAAGTATAGCCATTGCTTTAACTGTAAATTAACTTTAAATGCGCTTTAATAAGAGCCATGAATCTATACCATGCTCTGTGATTTCTTTGAGCTATAAATGCCAAATCAAAACAATAATTATAGTTGCTTTTGTTTTGCTGTAATCTTTTCGTTAAAGTATAGTTCATAGCTATAGAAAATAACAACGAAGTTGTGCTAGTTCTTAACATCTATTTTGGCTGTATAAACGCTTCTAAAGCAGGTTAAGAAAATATTTTGAAGTAATGCTAATATTAAGCTTATCACAAGCTGTAAAAGCGTTTTTAAAGAATAAAATTTTTTTTTTAAATAAAACTTCAAAAAAAGCTAATAAATGACTTGTCAATTGCATTAAAATTGTTTTTAGAGCTTACTCCTAGCAATTATTGCACATTAGTATTTTAATGCTACTAAGGGTATTTGAATATTAAAACAGAATGTAATGCCCAAAAATTGATATTCTGTTTTTAAAGAAGTTAAATAAAATAAACAAATAAAAGTAAAAAACTACCCTAAGTGTTATTACTCAAAAAAAAAGAAAAATACATTGAAAAATCATTTAAAATTGGCGACTAACTTACCTCTGTGTACGGTTCGTGCAGACTTCATTAAAGTAAGAATTTTTCAATGAAAAATAATTTGAGGCGGATACTTCAAAGTTCAATTTCTTTTGATTTTTCAAAGCATTCCTAATATATATTTAATAGCTACCAACCCAAAGAAAAATAGCAATTATCATGAATTACATTTTGAATCAAAAAGCTACAGTCAATATTTACCGGAACAAATTTCTTATCGATGCCAATAATTTACCAATTTACAATTCCAACGATCTTTGAAAATAATGCGCAAATATACAGCTTAGGTAGGTTATAGCTTCGACCATTTTAAAAAAAAATCTACTTAATGTAATTACAAAGTTTTTACAGAAATGCTACGCTTTGATTAAATATTTAAGAAATTTTTTTATATTAAATATTAATTTGGTA
Source organism: Tricholauxania praeusta (assembly GCA_949775025.1). Lineage (NCBI taxonomy): Eukaryota > Metazoa > Arthropoda > Insecta > Diptera > Lauxaniidae > Tricholauxania > Tricholauxania praeusta. Next base: position 128,403,901 of record OX459030.1, on the reverse strand, counting down.
ATAGCGAATTTGTTATAAATGCGACAAGACGGCATTCTGAAGCTCAGAGTTTATTGTGAAAATGAAAGCTGCGGTCGCGGTGTGCATTCTCTTGGGAAGCGCTTTTATAAATTTTGGTAAATGAAGAAATAAATATTTAATATTTCTGAAACTGATTTAGAGTGGCACTGACTTTTGAATTATTCCCATTAGATACTGAGGCGAAAGGATACAATGATCGCGATATCAAAAATAAAAAACGAAGCAATGGCGGACTACAGGATATTTCAAATTTATTTTTTAGCAGAGGTGGTCCAGGAGGTAAAGGTGGCGATGGTATAGGAGGTAATGGCGGCCATGGTGGTCCAGGTGGGAATGGTCAAGGAGGTAATGGTGGTTACGGAGGTAATGGTGGCGACGGTCAAGGAGGTAATGGTGGTTCAGGAGGTAATGGCGGTCAAGGAGGATATGGTCAAGGAGGCAGCAGTGACAATGGATGGCCACATGGTAACAACAATGGCTGGCAAAATGGTAACAACGGTCCAAGCAATGGCTGGCCTAATGGTAATAACGGTCCAAGCAATGGCTGGCCGAATGGTTACAACAACGGTCCAAACAATGGCTGGCCAGGAGGTAATGTTGGCCCAGGCGGAAATGTTCAAGAAAGCAACGGTGTCAATGGATGGCCAAATGGTAACAACAATGGCTGGCCAAATGATTATAACGGTCCAAACAATGGCTGGCAAAATGGTAACAACGGTCCAAGCAATGGCTGGCCGAATGGTAACAACAACGGTCCAAATAATGGCTGGCCAAATGGTAATAACGGTCCATACAATGGCTGGCCAGGAGGTAATGTTGGCCCAGGCGGAAATGGTCAAGGAGGCAACGGTGTCAATGGATGGCCAAATGGTAACAACAATGGCTGGCCAAATGGTAACAACAACGGTCCAAGCAATGGCTGGCCAAATGGTAACAACAACGGTCCAAACAATGGCTGGCCAAATGGTAATAACGGTCCATACAATGGCTGGCCAGGAGGTAATGGCGGCAACGGTGGTTCAGGTGGCAATGGTCAAGGAGGTAATGGCGGCAACGGTGGTTCAGGTGGTAATGGTCAAGGAGGTAATGGTGGCGATGGTCAAGGAGGTAATGGTGGTTCAGGAGGTAATGGCGGTCAAGGAGGAGCTTAAAAAAAATTTGAAATGATGGAGTAAAATGCAACGTAGGATCCACTGTAGATGACATCATCTGTTTTGAGTGAACAAAAACAATTTTATTTAAAATTAACCTCATACTCACATGTTAACTGAAAATGAAAGTGACAACTTTTCAAGCATGTCTGTGTGAAGCTAAAATTTATTCCATGGGTTTTGAAATAAAAATTTAAAATTTTTTTATCATTTTTTTGAACATTCCTTTTATCTTCTAAGAGTATTTTTTTATTTAAAATTTTGTCAATAGTCGAGTTAAAAAATTGTTATATCCTCCAACCTTGAATTTATTTATTTGGAAAAGCATATCCTTCGATTATTTCTGTTTAAATACAATTTCTTGTCTTCAGTTCCTCGCAGTGTACCATTGATTCCAACTTAACACAAAAGCTAAAAGTCAAAAGGCAGTCAAAAATATAAAAACAGCCACAGGCGAGATTTTCCTCTTGTTTTTTTGACCACCACATACCCGCCTCCCTGTTTACACTCGAAGGCCAAAATAAAGCTTACACTTACACTGGGGCTACACAAATTAACATAAAAATAATAAAATAATTTTTATTGTTAGGGGAAACTTTTGTCATTTCAATTTGTTTGAAGGCATTATTATGGCCTACGCGCTGTTGTTGCTATTGTCCACGTTGTTGATACTCTTGTTAATGTGTAATAGAGCTTCGTTAAGGGCGTCCACGCTTCGCTACCTTGGCAGCATCGTCTACAAAGCCAAAAATACTTAATTAGCATATCATTGCTAGACTGCGCAGCTTACTAAATTATTAGCAATCCTTATTAATCGGTGTATAAAACAATTAACATAATTAATAAAATTTATAACTTAGTTCGCTGAGCGACAGCATCCTTCGAGCAACATTGTCCTTTGAGTGCTTATTTCCATATTTTGGGTTAAGCTGTTTGTCGTTTTCCGAGTAGCGCAATTAGCAAATTTCGAATAAGTTTTCATGCTGAATAAATTATAAAAGGTTGCGTCTTTAAGGATATTGAGTAAGTAAGTAAGCGTCAAGAGATAGGCATTTGGCTGATGAATTTAATGAAGTGATTAAGAGATTTTTGGACTTTTTTTTAAATCCTTTTTTAGAAATGAGCTCTATTTGCAAATATGAAGTTGCCCGTTAGGAACTTATCAGCCATATATTCACGCTGATTAGAAGTTAGAAAGAGATAAAAGTCCCTTCTGAAGGCGATCAACAAATGGTGCAAAAAAATTCGTTAGTAACTAATTCATTGCCCCAAAAGGGTTGGAATATTAAAGAGTGAGGATATCACTACTTTTGTAAAGAAACTTCGCTCTAATGCCGATTATCTTATCGCACAAAAATGGTCTCCAAAAGGAACAATTTGCTGTGGTTTTTATCATAATATTAAAGTGAATATTTTTGAAACAAGTTACCATCAACTAAAAATAGTTAGTTCAAATAAATTGAAGGAATTTCGGAAAAAAATCATTGAAATTCAAAGCTCAATTTTTTAAGGTAAAAGGTGCAAAAAAATCCTTTATCAAGTCAAGTCTTGAGTACGTCCTCAAGCGGTAGCTATAAAAGTGATACTAATGGCAAATGAATGTGCAACATTCTGATTTTTAAAATACTAAGAGAATATTAAGCAAATCTATTCCATAACTTAAGACATTGATATGCAAAGGGCAACGGTCCTGTTTCCAAGAAAATCTCATATCATTTCTCAATAAATCCCTACAAAAGTAAAAGGATAATAACTTGTAGCAAGATTTTGCTCACAATAACTTTTCAACACATTTATAAGAATTCTAAATAACTTTTATGTTTGAAGTTCATTGTGTTATCGATAAAAGCAACAACAAACTTATCTGCAATTCAAAGTTTTTTGGCGTAACGCAAATCCCTTAAAAGTATGCTGCAATATCTAATCTTTTGCAGCTTATAGCAGCTTAACTCACGCATAACAAGTTAAATCGTACGTATTGCGAGAACAACAAAAACAACAGCAATTATAAAAGCTACAAAAAATACAACAAGATATATCGGCATTTATTAATCAGCACTAAATTATAGCATGAAAGGTCAAAATGTTCGATAAAGAAAAAAAAACAACACAAATGAATGCTGCACAGGTGCAAAAGTTGCCAGAGATTTATTAGAAAATCTTTGACCAGCAGCAAGAAACAAGAAAGAACGTGCCACAAGCTTTTGCATTGACCTTGCTTTGTTTTTGATTATATGTGTCTTTGGTGGAAGGATACAAAGATTTAACTTGCAAAGGCTCATTGGCAAATGAATGGCCAGCAAGTTAATGAGTTGATTTGTATTTTGAGCGTGTAAGGAGTAAAATGTGCTTGTGGGGCGTGTTCAGACGTTGACATTGTGGCTGTAGTGATAAATGTTCGGTGCTAAATTCATGGTTAACAAGCTGCTGATATAAAAAGTGGTATTCAAATCTGTAGAAAAATTTTGAATAACTTTTGTTATGGGTGAAATCGCACAACGGCTAATCGAGAAAGGAAAGAAAATTGCTGAAAAACTTACATATTTTCTGAATTATTTAATATTCATAATTTATTTTAAATTAACGTTCGAAAACTTTATCTTTAAAAAAAAAGTACGATGTTGGCCTAAGATTTAGTGAACTTTTTAGGCTTTTTTTTTAAAAGAAAAACGATTATAAATATGAAAGAAAATATTTATCAGAAAACTCTTCAGTCAAAACAAAATATTGGCTTAAAACCTTAAATCCTGTTTTCAAAAAATTGTTTGTGTCATTTATAATTTCTTTTCTTTTATAAATTTTTTCTTACAACTTATTTTTTGAATGATTTTTTTCTGAGTCAACATTTTACAAAGCTATTTTTTTTATTAAAATATAATACTTGCTCAAATACATTTTCTTTGAAAGAGGCATCAGACTTTAGACTTTTCCCAAGTCACTAAAGTTTGATGCATATGGCATTCCATGGCAGGATTATACAATTGTTTTTAGGAGAAAAATCACTTATGTATATTATTTTTAACAAAGCTTAAATTCTTCTTAAGCTTAAATATATTCAATATTGTTACTCTACTATTTAAGTTTCCTTGGCTAATTCTTCCATTGAGATTTTATGTTATATATGTAGGAAATGTGTCCAAAGTTGATAAGAAAAAAAGCATAGAAAGTATTTTCTAAAATGGGCATACAGTTTCGGACGATTTATTCTTCAAGTTTTGGCCTTATGTTAGCAGAAAAATTAAAATCTGATAAAGACGTTCCGTTTTTAGTACTAAATTTGAACCAATATATCATTAATTTAAAGAAGAAATCTTATTGCTAAGGATATATTTAAGTCAATCAAAAGTTATTCATACGCACTGTTGGCATTATTACTGGTGTGAAATATGAATTTTATTTTAATGTGGCACAAAAGACCTAATCGATAGAATGGCTCATAACAACTTTCCCTAAAGTGAATATCATATATTGGGACTTATTTTCAAAATCACCCAGATTCAGAAAATCCATATGTACTTAGGTTGTTTTTCATGCTCTATTAGCTATGAGTTGAGGTAACATATTTGTAAGTGTTAAATTGATATTTAAATGTTTAATATAAATTCTGCTGTGGCAAGGATATCAAGCCAAAATTGTTGTTTTTTTTATATATTACTACTTTAATTTATAATTGCCAGAGGATATTCGTCCACGAATTTTCGGGAAGTTTATTTTCATTCTGGGGCAATTTTTAATCAATTTTAATCTGTAATATCTCTAAAACTCACTAAAAGAATTTATTTTAAACTTATCTAGACAGTTTTTAGCATTTTATTACTGCCTCAAACTATGCTCTTCTAAGGCATGCGAAAACATTTCTTACTTTTTTCAACTCATTAAGTAACAAATCTTAGTAAACTCAATAAATTCTGATTACATCGGCAGCCAGCATCTTCTTTGAGTGCTACTTATAGCACAAGTAACGAAAAAAAAAAAACAAAAAATTAACAGATGAAGTGAAAGAAGAATTATGTCAATTCATCAGCGCCTAAAAGTAGGCAGGCATTAACTGCTTTATTGACAAAACGTTGGCAGGATGTAATCCCTAATTATGTCGCTGCAAAAGCCGGATTACGCAATTACTTATAGAAAGTAAAACGCAATAAAGAGAGCAAAAAGCAGAATGGAAACAGGAAGCAGCAGAAACAAATTAGGGTTGCCACAGGCAAGTTGGTAATATGGCACAAGAGATAAAGTAAAAAAGAGATAGAAATATTGAGTGTAAGCGTGACTGTGTGATAATAAATCATTTTTTGACATCTTTACCTGCTGCTGCTAAATGGTGACAAATTATGCACTAAGAGAAATTTAGATTTTGTGTAGTAGCACAAGACATTTTTGGATGTGTCTGCCATATAAGCATTTTAACTGGTTTTAACAGTGTTAGCAGCCCTCAATAACGAAATGACCATGAACATGACTAAAAATTAAAATTTTTCTATACTTTTTTGTTGAAAAAAATCATGTTTTTCTTCGTAAAAAGACCTTATATTAAAAATTTTAATATGAAAAAATAATATAAAAAATATTGCATATTTTTTGGCTGACATTCAAGTGTGCAAGCATACACCCACCACAAAAGTGTGCTGTCAGCGAGTTTTTTCTACTGCTTTCACTAAGTCAATTTTTTGGCAGCTCACAGACAGAGAACGGCTACAAACTTTGTTAGACATATAGACGCTGACGACTCGACGCTGACGACGCGACGCTATTTTTTTATTGTTGTTGGTTTAGTAATCCGCCACATAACAAGCGTATAAAAGTATAATTTTCCACTTGCCTAGACATGAAATAAATTTTTCGCGCTTGCTGATTTCACCAGCGTAAGAAGAAAAAAAGAAGCGCAAAAAAATTTAAAGAAATCATTGATGTAGGTGCACCGAAAATTACAAGCAATTCTGTATGTTCAGTGTCTGGTAAAAATGGTTTTTTGTACAACGAGCACTATGCGAATAAACTCTTTGTCATTTCTTTTTCAAGTACTGTCAGACAGTCTGTTTGAGTTAGTGTGTGTGTATTCGGCTGTGTGTGAAAGTAAGTATGTTAAAATGGGCACAATCAACTTTTACGCACACTTTGATGTGGTCCTGGGGAATCGGAACTAAAGGACTGAAGTTCTTGTAAGGCTTCAATTCGAAGTATACCTTACTTGCCAATTTCATTAATTCTCCACTTTCCACTTTCGTATTATTTTAGGAAAAAGTATTCTTATTTAGAGAATTAATGAAATTGGCAAGTTAGGTATATATCAAAGGGAAGTAGCCATTTAAATTAATTTTTCTTGATTTTATATATATTGAATTGTCCCTTAAACCTAAACAAGTTTTTCTTTCAACTGAATTTATTAATTTTTTTTATAATTTTTAGTCATAATGAGTTAGAAGATGTGACTCATTTTGCACAGTCGCAAAAGCATAAGTTTTTACATAAAAAGAAAGGTTGGTCGATAAATTTTATTTTGTTTTTTTTTTGCTCAAAGAAGGCTATTGAGTAAAACATTTACCCAAGTCGAGATATGGCTGTGGTATGGTGTGCCGATGGGAAAAAAATGTATATTTTTCACCATCAACTTCTATTGACCTCTTGCCCTCCTACACCAAATTTTATCAAAATTGTACGGGCCCTTCTAGCACCAATCTTAACCCTAGAACGTTATACTTATTTTACATACTTTAACGTTATACTTCGTCGTATCGACGAACAAAAAATTATTACGGGTAAAATTTTCAAATTCAAAATTCACAAAAATCATTTTCACTTACCTCATTTATTTAGAAACAAACAAAAAAATATAACTTCAAAATACATTTTTTTTGAATACGTATTATATTGTACGGATACGTATTAGGAAATCTTGTTGGAAAGTTTACTTTGTTTTATTTATAGAAAGTAAAATCTGAACTACAGTTCCAGTCAGTATGTTTATAACTTACTATGATTGTTTTCTCCCAAACAGGAATATTTACATACATGTATTGCACAATGCTGCAGATGTCCCCAGAAACTGTGCTTGTTTCAGAAAACTTATTCGAAACGCAGAATCAAAAACGCTTTTATCAAAAAAAAAAGGACACAATTATTATATGTGGATTTGAAAATATCTGTGGTAAGTGAAAATTTAGCTTTTCTTTTCAATAATCTTGAGTAAAAGACATAAGATATTTATGAGGATTTAAGTAATTTTTGTTTTATACAAATTAAAAATTCATGAATTGATTTGTGTTAAATAAATTTAACACGGTAAGAAAAATTGATATCGTTATAAATTTGCTTTTGTTCGTGAACAAATGATATTTAATTAAGTCAAATACATTTTTTTTTCCCAAAAAAATACTTGCAAATATAATTGTGAAAATTGTGATGCCTTCTTCTGTTGCTTTCATATACTTTAACTTTCCCGCCTTAATGATGAAAAAAATGTAATTGATTAAGAAAAATTACTATTAGTACAATCATTTGGTAGTTTTACCTGGAAAGTTTTCCGGTAGTTTTGAAAATGAGTAATTTTATAGATTTCGATGTGCTCTTTTCGAATTTCAACTTTGCCACCTCAAATTGTTGCCGTTCGCTCCGCTATGTTGAAAAAATGGCGTCTAAAAGCAGTTTTTTGACAATATCTCCTCTCTGACTCATTTGACGATAAAAATATTAATATACAAAATGAATTAAAAAAAAATTGCCCACAATTTATGTTGTATCCTTTTTTTTCGTAAAGTCAATAGTTTTGGCGTACGAGCGTCGCAAATTGTACTTTCGTCAAATACGATAATGCCATTAGATATTTTTTTCTTGTTAAAAAAATAATAAAAGATTGAAAAATTAGTGATACAAATTATATTATAGAAGCATTCATACGTAAAAGCTATTGATTTTACGAAAAAAAAGTTAGAACATAAATTGAAGGCAATTTATAAGCAATGCTTAAATTTGCCAAGAAACTTTTTTTTTAGATAATCGGGAGGTCCTTGAATAGCCATACAAGTTTATTTTTGCTTTCTTGCGTTAGACTTTGATGCTCTTGGGGATTTGTGATTGCTTCATTGCGCATGATTTCATTTATTTATTTATTTATTTCGAAAACCTTAATAACATTAAGAACCATTGCTGACTAATCACCGATTTATACTAAACTTTTGAGATAATTTGTCTCATTGCGCAGGTTATGTTGCTCTGCACTTGCTAAATGATATATTTTATTAAACTCTAACTCATTTCTTAAAAACAAGCGCAACTGCCTGTCTGCAGTTATTTTTGCAGATATAATTTTAGCATTTTCATATATTCATATCCTTTTCAATACTGCTAAAGATAATCAAATTCAAATCTTAATTCAAACAATAAAATAATATCATAAGACGGGTACGCTGTTGCTGCTGTAACTATCACACGAAATACAACATATTGCGCTTGTTAGCAGGATGCTTTCAGAAAATATCCTTCTAGGAAATGGAAACATTCCCAGATATAAACAGGAAATATTCCATAGAATGTAGGAAGCATTCCCTTCCGTTAGACACTCCATTTCTTTTTTACACACAATGTCATTAGAAGGAATTTTTTCTTGCCGCTGTCTTAAAAATGAATGTGGAAACATACCTCTCCGCTGTCTCAAAAATGAATGTGGAAACATTCCACACAACTGTCTTGAAAAGGAATATGGAAGCATTCCTCACCACTGTCTTAAAATTGGTTGTGGAAACATTCCTCTCCACTGTCCTAAAAATGAATGTGGAAACAATAGCGTGATCAAACTTGGTACAAAATTACAAAGTAACGAAAGTGGTGAATAGAATTGGACAGGTGGGCCTGGCACATCCCATTGAGCCACAAATTCTAGCATATCTAGAGAGTTTTCTATTTTTTTTAAGTGAATTTTTGTTTATGCTCAGAATGTGGCGGGGAAACCATTGGCACGAACAATAAAAGGGATCGGGAAGGTAATCGTGGCACTTTCTAATAACAAGAAGCTTTAAATTATCATACTTGCATAGCCTTCCAACGGAATATTAATTTAAATTAATTTTATTATCTTTATTTTACTCAATGACAATGAGAAAAAAAGTTGAAAACTTGGAAAAAATTAATTTTTATAAAAATTTAACAAGCTAAGTGTAATTCATTGCCTCACAAGCAAACGTTTCCACATGCATTTTTAAGATAGCGGTTTGGAAACAACATCAATTCAAATCTTCCCATAAGCTTCCGAAAGATACGGTAAGGAAAGTTTCCCCATCACTTCCATATGGAAGCCTTCCAATTTTTCCTTGAGGGATAACAACAACAACAACTTCAAGATGTGTAACAATATTTGTAAGAAACTGACGCCTGCTTGTGACTTTAACTGAAGCGCGTTGACAAATTGGATCACATGCCAGAACATTATTACATTTCAGAAGACGGCAAGTGCATGTGCTTGTGTATGTGTGTATTTGTATGGAAATATGTATTTCCTACACATTAAAGCAATTCAAATTTATGTCAATCATTTTAGCTCATGTTGAATTTTATTTGCAACTCATTTCGCAAGGCTTTGGCTTTTGTGTTATTGGCACAGTGCTACAATTTCACATTTTTTTTCAGACGCCTGTATTTTTTTTATGAGAATGCAATACTTAGGAAGGAAGATTATCTTACTAAGATAATAGTTAGTGGCACTAAAAAAATGCCAGTGTATGTAAAATTGCAAAAAAATATCTAAAATAACTCCAAACAAAATTTCGTCTACAGATTAAAATAAACAAAAAATGACCCAAAAGTAAAAGAAAAAATCATACAAATTTATTGTCACCCTAAAAAGACTTTCAGAAATTTTTTTTTTTTAAATTCTTTTTAGTAGAAATTGACCAAAATTCAGCATTAAATATAAATTCAAAAACTAAAAGAGAACATTGCATATTAAGTAACATTTACAATCTCTTTTGTGTAATATTTTTTTCGGCTATTTATGTCTTTTACTTAGAAGGACCTTACCCACTCCCGGCATAATACGTATTTGCTTTTTTGTTGTTGCTTTTGTTTTCCATTCATTTTGCTTAAAATTCAAAACATATAATAAGCCCTGTCAATCGTTTCCTATTTAATTGAAAAACACAATCAAAGGATAATAAACTGAAATGTGATGCTTGCTATGTTTATCCTTTTATACAAAAAGATAATAAGGCTGTCAATAGTTTACGTATTATTTTCCACTTAATTTGTGCTGCAAATCAGTTGAAATAAAATTCCAGCTAAATATCCAATTGTTTTTCTTCCAACTCTAAAACTAGAAAATTCAATACAAAACAGGATCAAAGGTAAAAATTGAAAATTAAACCAACACATTGAATGGAGAGAAAAAGCAAATATTTCGCAGAAAACAAAACAAGCTACAAAAACAAAGCATCAGCATGAAAATGCTAAATATCAAGAATTGTAATACAAAAGAATACAAAAAATAACACAACAAAAACAACAATAGCGACATTAACAACGACAGCTGTCGGAAACGCTGCGAATAAATTACGTATTTTCTGAATTTTTCATTTAATGCAACCACAAAAGTAGCAGCAGTAGCAGAATTTTTTAATTTAAAAACCTCTAATACTGGTAATACTGGACCAGCACACAAGCACAGAAGCACGCATGCACTAAGCAGTGAGATAAGAATCGTTTGTAGTTAAAAAAAAGTGTCCAATTCCTGGCGAAAAGTGATAAAAAGTCTTACTGTGGTTCCATACCAAAATATTGCAGCGTCTCAAACGAAATTTTATTTAAATTGAGCATAACAAAAATAAATAAAAATCTTTTTGAAGTAACTGTAGCTTAAAGATCAGCAAATGTGGTTTGTGTCTGTTGCTATTACTGCAGTAAGGATGTTTAAGCATACTTTATACCAGCAATGCCACTGCAAAGACCTTATATATAGACTTTTTCTATGGAATTAAAAAAAATTGTTTTCGCTTTAAAAATGCACATGAAGAAGTGTTAACATTCAGTCAGTTGCACACAGAGAGAATATTTTTTGTTACTAAAATAATGTTTTTTTGAAAAAATATTTTGCAAAATATATTTCAAGCCGTACAAAAAAATTGGATTATGGGGATATCAGATTGCTTAGTTGAAAAGACACCAAAGTGCACGGAAGAATTTGATAGTCCACAGTACGATTTTAAGCTAGAATGTTTTGATAATTTTTATTATGCTACTAGCCAATTTCCACGGCTTTGTAAGCGTAGACTGTCTTTAGCTTGTTGAAATTTTTTTCTAAGACCTACTGTCATTTTTGATCATTCCTTACAAACCCTGCGTTGTTGTTGCTTGTAGTATAAATTGACAAATTGAGAATGAGAGCGAAAGTTAAATTTGAATATTAGTGTTCGTCTTCCGTAAATATTCCATTGTATTATCATGGGTAAGAAAAAAGCAACCCACACACAAACACATTAAAATCTCATTAAACAATTAGTTATGCTTGAATGCTTGTTTCTTTGTTTGTTTAGCAAATTTAAAAACTTCTATATTTTGATATTTAACAGAAATATTGTGATAATTTAAATTTGAGATTGAGACCAAGCGTCTAAGGAAAAAAACTAAACAAATTTAATCAAAATTGGTCCCATAACTTTTGTGTGATGCGCGAACATCGAAAACGGCTATCTTTTTTATTTATATATATTAATGCTATATTTAGTGTGATATGAACGTAATCTTCATAAAGCTTGGTATAGAGGTGTAGTTTACTATAAACTTTGATATTCAATGGAATTCGACGGGATTGCATCAGTGGGAATGGTGCTTCCCATGTTAACAAAAAGTTGTAGCGTAGCATTTTCTAACTTTTGTTTTTAATTATAGTGACTTTTAAAACGTTTTTTACAAATAAATTGAATTTACAAAGAATTTTCAACATTTCAACACGACTTTTTCAACCTGCTTCAATTTTGAATGAGATTTTCAAAATCTTACTACTTTTTTCAAAATTTTTCATATTTTGTCGACGTTATCAGCTATTTTTAACTGCTTCCTCTTTCAAATTTTTGCATCCTCTTTATTTTTTTTCGGCTTTTCAACGTTACTCTACTTTTTTCGTCATTTTTCATATTTTATTAAATTTTTAGTCTTTTTAACCGTTCAACTTTTTTCAAGATTTCCCATATTTTTTTTGTCATTTTCAAGCTTTTTCATTTTTCAATCTCATTCAACTGTTTCAACATTTTCAACCTCTTTCAACCCTTTACAACATTTTCCATGTATCTTGGATTCATAAAGCTTTTCGACCTATCTCAAAGTTTTTTCAACCACGTTTGATTTTTTCAAAATTTTTTAATTTATTTGTTTGCATGGTGACCTTTTTATCAATAACTAGGCAAAATTTTGAGGGCTGAAGGTCAATAAATTAAAAAACGTTTATTATTTTTAATTTTTATTTTTATTTATTTTTCAATTTATTCCATATTGTATTCAACCTCCATCAAATTTTTTCAATATTTTCTATATATATATTTTTTTCTACTTCTCAACATTCTCAATGTTTCATCAATCTTACAACCTCTTTCAACTGTTTCAACATTTTCAACTTCTACACCTTTCAACTTCTTACAACTTTTCAACTTCTTACAACTCTTCCAAAATTTTCAATGTTGTTGACTTTTTCACCATTTTTCGGTTTTTTCAATCCTTTTCAACATTTTCCATATTATTTTTACTTTTTTAACCTCTTCCGACTTTTTGCAACATTTTCCGAATTTTTTATTTATTTTCCAGCCTTTCTCATACTTTCCAAGAGCTTACAACTATTTCGATTTTTTCAGCCTTTTTAAATTTTTTAAATATTTTTCATATTCTTTTCGATCTTCCAACTTCAAAACTGAACTATGGGCGCTCTCCTGGTATTTATACTTTGGGCTGTTCTTGCACCAGAAATTTTGTTTCTAGTACCAAGTCAGTTTTCCGAATAATTTTAATATCCTGCCGGCCCGAAAAACTTAACATAATAAGCTCAAGTAGTTTCTTTAGTTATTGGCTTCCAGCGATGCTGCCAATTATTGTAATAACAATAACATTAACAAGAAAAATCTTAATTTATATCCTAACTGCATTGGTATACGTGTTGATTTGTGAATTTGGAAGAAACTTCACTGCTGCTTAATCTATTGCGAAACTTTTCGACAGTGCATCGACACAAGCATCCAGCATAGTATGATGCAGCACACAAGTACTGCCTAATGGAAAAAATGGATTTAATTTTTCACAGTTTCCTTTTTTTTTTTTGCTTTTACCCCAAAAGCATAGTGAATTTTTCTGCAGATAAAATTTGACTTTATCAACACGCATTATCCTTTGGTAGCTATTTGAGTATACAGCAGCAGAGTCCTTGCCATTGCAGACGTAAATGTCAGGAGCTGTCTAACGTGCTGCCACGTGGTTGTATTTTACATAGCCCAGTGTGCAGTTTCAAGCCCTTATAGCATACACACACATACATATATGCATGAGTATATCTCTTACTGTCTATTTGATTTTTTTGCAACATACAACTGTCTGTCTATCCATTTGTCGACAGTGTTTTAAAGAAAAGTTGTAAAGGCAGGGGAGTAGTATCAAAAAAAAAAGAAGAAGAAAAGAATTGTAAAGTGTGAAAATTGTGTTAATGTTATTTTCATCATCAGCATCAGTGTGAACACTAGCTGCTGCAGCATACAAAAAGGATATCTTTGTGTTTTTCTTTCTCTTTTTTTTTTTAGTTTCACACTTGGCAGCATTCACAAATAAGCGAGTAAAGTGTAAATAAGCAACAACAAAAAACAACAATAATAGCAACAGTAGTATTAGTAGCAGATACAACAAATCTAATCAGTGCGGATATCCTTTGATGTTTTCCTTTCATATACATACATACATATACAAGTTTATTGTTGTTAGTAGCTACATTGGATTTGTGTGTCATTTATGCTTAAATTTTATGCAGAACTTAAAGCAATATTGCACAAAATTATGCCTAATAAACATATATTGAATGTTATGAGTAGTCTTCAACAATAAAGCTGTTGCTTTAGGCCAAAAAGAAATAGAAATTCATTTACATTTTTATATCAAATAGTAAATTTCGTACAACTTGGACACCTTGTAATAAAAGCAACCATATGAATGCAACAAAATTGAAATAAAAAACAAATAACAACTAAAATATCCTAAAAAATATCCCTACGTACTGCAATTGCAAAAACTTTTGCTTTTTATTTTTTTTTATGATACGACAGGAAAATTTTGCTGTTGTCGCGCTGCCATAAGAGAATTTTATTTTTATTGACGCACAAGTTTGTTTATGGTTAGTTAAATTTTTATAGCATAATTTGTGGCGTTTTTGAATGGTGCTAAAATTGAAATCTTTTGGCTTTTCTTAAGTATAAGATTTTATATGTATTTGTACACATTTATGAAGACATCAAGTAGTTTGTGTGGCTTTTATGCGACTTTCGTAGGATTTTCTAGTTGTAGTAAATATATGAGCTCATGTTCGACTTACTTTTAAGCTAGAGTGTTATAAAGAAATAGTGTTCGTATAATTTGTGAGTATTTAATATTTTTGGTGCTAAAGTCAACAAATATACTTATATTTCATTAGTTAAACTCAAAATGTCCGCCACTTTAATATCAATCGTAATTTCAAAGTTTTTAAAGTAACTTACCTGGCTGCCAATATAAGTCTGATAATCAGCAGTCTATGTCTACATTCAATGAAGCAAACATTAACTAAAAGTTGAAACACGTCAGCTAAATAGAAGAAGAAACTCAAAATTCCAAAGTCGGCAAAAAGAGAGTCAACGAAATGAACTGAGTACAAAAATAAAAGAAAAGAAAGTTTCAAAAACTTGCACGTAACAACGTCGCAAATGATAAAAGTTGAAAGTTCGATCCGCTATATTGATAGATATGAATTTTTTATATAAAAGTTAAGAAATCATTTTTTTTTTGTCAGCTTTTAAAAAATAATGAAAATCTCAAAAAAACGAATTATTTGTGAAAACATATCGCTCACTTACTTCAAGACTGGCATAACTCAAAAAACGTGATTTCTGAGTTAATGATGCAGAAATATCCGCCATTTCATATTTTATTTTGTGTGAAAAAATCAGAAAAGTATCTCAAAAATTTACTTTGTGAGAAGAGTTTATGCAGACATACTTTTCATCATTTTCATATAAAAAGTAAGTTATTGAAAACTTTAAATGCGTTTTTCTCCCACTTTATGCTTTTTGAGTTATGCCACTTTGATATTATCTACTTTTTTGTCGAACACCAGCGGCCTTTCAGAAAAAGTTTTAACTTTATTACTAGAAAAAAAGATCAGCTTAACTTTACTCCAGGCATATTCCGAGGTAAACTTACTAAGAAACTGGTAATTTTTAGAAATAATTGAAATGTATCGAAAGAGTACTGAAAATGATCCAAATATACCGAATGTACTAAAAACTTGTCGAGTTGTTGACGATGATATTTCACGCAGAAAAATTATTGAAAGTAGTACAAATATACCGAAAATGCCATCACTGATTTGTATATACTATATGTCGAAATTATTTCGAAAGTGACCGTATCGATTCTGATGAAAATTAGGGATTTGGTGTATGTGTAAGCAAAGTTTCAAGTTTTTGAAAACTCTAAGAAGGGCCAGAAACCGTCTTAAAGTTTATTTCTATAAGAAGGCGGAGTTTCATAAGTGTGCGATGCTCTTTTTGACAAATAAAAATTTTGATTCAAGATTACTCAAAAATGGCACCTAGGATTTTCATGAACATTTTGAAGACGATATGAGGCGTTCAGTTGCAAAACCGGCCAAGTCCAAAAAAATCAAATTTTGAGATATCCTCATAAATCAAAATCTAGACCATGCTTTTTTTTCTACTATGGTTTTAGATTAAAAAAAATGTTTTGACAGAAATATTACATTTTTTAATTTATTTTTGATTGAATTTGCTTTCAAAACCAATCCAACGCATTGGAATCAAAACCGGCCAAGTCCAGTACATTGGTATCAAAACCGGCCATGTCCAAAATTGTTTTCTAAAAAACATACGCAAATATAACTTGAAAAGTCTGATCTGGCGTGCTAAGAAATTTTATAAGCTATTATGTGGGAAATACTTTTTATTTTTTCAATGAACATAGATGCAGATAAACGTTTTTCGTTGTTTGTCCAAAAGTATGGAAAAGGGACTTGGCCGGTTTTGCAACTGGGCGCCTCATATATTTACAAGAGCTATAACTTTAATAGAAATTTGGTGTAGAATTGTCGGTTACTATAAGCTTTGAAATTGAGTGTAGTTTAGCGGGATTGCATCAGTGGGCGTGTCATCTCCCATGTATTTTTTTTTTAAATATAATCTGAATATTTCAACTTTTTTTTTAACACTTTCCCTTTTTTCTTTCGACTTTTTCAACATCTTTCAGTTCATTAATAAGGATTTTTCAACATTTCAACACGACTTTATCAATCTATTTTATTGTTTTTTGAGTTTTTCAACATTTTTTTTAATGTATCCATATCTTATGAACGTTTTTAGATATTTTCAACTTCTTTCAAATTTTCAACTCTTTCAATTTTTTCGACTTTTCAACCTTATACAACTTTTTCAATTTTTTCATAATTTTTCGACTTATTCAACCTGCTTAAACTTTTCAAAAATTTTCCAAAAAATTTCCGTTTTCTTTGACTTTTTCAACATTTTTCGGCTTTTTAATCTTTTTCAATAGTTTCCAACTTTTTCAGTAATTGTCAACTGTATATTTGAATATTTTTTTGACTTATTTAATCCATTCAACTTTTTTCGAAATTTTCAACATGTTCGAGATTTTCAACTGCTTTCAGCTTTTTCCACCATATTCCATATCATATCAGTCAGACTTTATCAGCCATTTTCAACATCTCTAAGCTTTTTTCAACATTTTCATAATTTTTTTTTTGACTTTGTCAACCTTTTTTAATTTATTTTGACTTTTTCAACCTTAATCAATTTTTTTTGTTGATTTTTTCAACCTCTCAGCAATTTTCAATGTTTTTCATGTCTTTTCGATTCTTTCAGCATTTTTCATTTGCTTAAAAGTTTTTGTAATATAAATGTATATTTGGTATTTTTTTCAAGAAAAGTCTAATCGCATAAGATGCGCGCTTTTTTAACATTACGCTGAAGAATATCACAAGAGCAACTAAAGTATTGGTCATACCAAATTTGGAAATTATTTATTAAAAGTCCCACAATTTTGAGCAAAAAGTTTGTAAGACGTTTTGAGTTTTTTTAAAATATATTTCTTGTAATTTTTCCTTAATTAGACACCCCAAAAACAAATTTAATACGATAACTTTGTCGCGACAGAAGTCATTTTAAAACCACAGTGTTAGACATTGAGCAGTGATCTCCACCTTTCCTAAGTTTTATATTTTGAAGAAATAAATAACAAGTATTCTCTTACTCTATTGACTCTCCGAAAATATGTTTTTTGTAAAAAATTGCATATACTTTTCTTCAACTCTTTTTCTTTTACAACGGATTTTTTTTTGAAACGGATTTTCGTTGATATCTCTAACAACTTTGAAAACAACCATTTAAACTCAAAACTGCTACTACTCATCAAGCCATGCCCTTGTTCACATACTTATACAAAACTACACGCACACAAACAAACAAAGTTATAAAATCGAACAGTAAAAGGATAACAAAACCACTTAAGAATAGTAGCGTTGTCGTTTGTGCAACATGTTTCACATTTAACAAAGTATTGACCACACATACACATACACCCACATACATGCAAGCAGTCCCAGGCCATGGCCATTGTGACCATTTGTTGTTGTCGTTTTAGAATTTCTTATTTTTTTTTTTTTTTTTGTACGAACACCCACTAACATCTGGTCACTCGATTTGTTATTCAATTCACAAAAGAGATCCTTACGATTGTTGTTTGGCCCAGTCGATAGCTGTTTTTATACGAATGTATTTGCTCATTGTTATTGTTGTGATTGTTGTCACAACACACACACAAAAATGCCTTTATTTGTATGCGTGTATTTGTAAAGAACTTACGTGGAAACCATTCATTTCTCTTTTTATTTTTGGCAAGATGTTGCGATACATAAATTAGATAAAAAAAGGACATTCGTCAAATGTTGCTTTTAGTTGAATACCAGCGTTGAGTTGTGTTTTTTTTTCTAGTGAAATATTTTAATTTTTAGTGGAAATGACAAAAAATTACTTTGTAAAAAAAACACAGTTGAGTTTCAATTTTCGTTAGCGCTACAAATGTTGAATATCATAAATTTTTTACAACGCTCGTATGTAAATTTTTAATTCTTCCATCACTTGGTGACCAATTTAAGTTGATGTTTAACAAAGCACAGCGCTAAGTTGCTTCTTAATTCAAGTCCCCACAGGCGCTGCCTGCATACTTACTTGTCATGCTAAATTGAAACGCTGCTAGTGGCACATCAAAGATCGCCAATGCAGATTGCACTGCAACTTACATTAGCTGACTGGTGAGTGCTGCTTGGAGTCCAATTGAATTATTGCTATGCGCCAACTATAACAACAACAAAACATGCAACGTGATATTTGTGAAAAGTTGTACACTTCCTGAAGCCTGAAAGCTTGCAGTTTCTTTTGGGTTCCTTATTGGATGCATTACTTCGCTGCTGTTGTCGAAAGTCAAGTAAAACTCTGTACACTTTTCAAATGGTATACAATCAGATAAGCAAAACTACAGCTCAAGTATATCCTTTATTTTGTGTCATCAACAAAAAAGAAGAAATAGAAAGGAGTTAAGCATTTGCTAATAAAAGCCATGTGCACTCAAAAAACCGAGGAATGGAAAATACATTTTTATTTCAACTCTTTTTTCAATGTTTTTGTGTATGTTTGTTTTCTCTGCAGTAAGTAGTCCTTTTTCTTTTTTCCCTATTTCTATTTCTATTTGTTTTTACTGCTTCCAGTATTTTATTGCAAATTCTCGAGTTTTGATGTAAATCGACAATAAAATAAATGCTATTTACTGTATTCCTATTACAGCAAGGATAACAACAGAAAAAAAAAAACATAAAAGCGGATTTGTGGTTAAATAAGTGGCTTACAATGAAATGCTTCGGCGCGTGCCATTGTTTTGCTTGTTTAAAGTTGAAAGCAAAAAGTTAAGAATGTAAATGAAAAATTTAGAAGAAATGAGCTAGGAATTTGCACTTGTGTTGAAATTATATATGACTGATAATTGCCCGTATATCCTTATAGCGTGGAAATATTTACAGTTTAACACTTTCCCGTAACGATGCTTCCACAGTCATCAGTGAACAAACTTGGCCACTCAAGCATTAATAAGGCCTAATGTTGCGATATGGTGGGAATTACCTCAAGACTTTACTATATCAAGTAGATCTGTGGACATCAAATTTTGATTATGATGGTATGGTAACAGTGGCAAGACATAAACTCTATATTTTTGGGTACTTAACCTCAAATATTTCAGAATTATGATGTGATGGGTCGATTTTGAGGCCAAATTCGGATTAAGCGCAAAAAATTACTTCGGCAAACGATATTTAAAAAATAAATTACCCAAATTTACCTCATTTAAGCTTGAGTTTTGGCCTGTTTTCGAGGCATTTTCTTTTTTCTATTATTCTGGTCTTCTGATAAAAAATACTGGAACATCAGAGCTAGCCAGAATCTCTTCGTGTGTTTTCGGACTACAATGTTGAAGAATATTAGACTAAGAAAGAAAAAAATGTATTCCTCGAGCTTACCTCACTTAAACCCAACTTTGCGCTTTTTTTTTTTTGCTTTTTTCTGGAAGTTTTTCGATGGTACCAAGATACTCAGCCACTATATAGCAAAACACCTATCACCATCGTGTTCAGCAGACCCAAAAATAAAATAATCAATGCCAATAACCCGTATATCATGTGGAATTGTCTTTTGGGAAGAGAGTTATAATCACTCGCAAATAAATAGAATGAATTTAATTCATAAATCGTACACTAGCGACATCTAAATATCAATATTTTTTAATGAAATTTTCTGGGCTTTCTTTTTTTTTACATAAAACTAACTACTTTTCATATAAGCAACATAGAAATCGAAAACTCGATTTTTTTTTTGCTCACTCTAACATCACATTTGTGAGCATAACGTTGGAATTTGCAGGGTGCCAGGACATTATGTTACCAAGGGCGGTAAACAAGCTTATGAATTTGCTAAGAGTGGAGAGATCAGCGATGGCAGTTGATAATGAATATAAATACATCAATAGAGAAATTCTTTACAGAGCTATTCTAATTATTCTATTCTAACTGTGCAGCATAAAGAAATTTATTAAAAGCCGAGCTATACATAAACAGATTCGTTGAGTACCTCGGCACTGAAGTTACCAAGAAAAGAGACAGGATACAGCTCAATATTGTTGTCAGAAACAAAAAACTGAAAAAAATTTTAGTGTTCATATAATTTTTTTCTGGGTAAAATCTGAGAAAACTTGAGAAAACAAATGAAAAAAATCGAATTTTTGGAAGTTATAAAACAAAGTGTTTTTAAAGGCACAAATTACTTTGGATTAGTCTCTGTAACTTTGTGTACATATTCTTGTATGTCTTAGTCATTTATATATGCAATAAAAAAATCTATTTTTCGGACCTTATAAAATCAGATACCCCCTTAACCGTTCTGTATGTGACGGGGTACCCGGGTACCCATTTCATTTTCAAAACAACATTTTTTACGTTTGAACATGCTCTACAATTCTGAAACTTCACGAGAACTCCTGACATTATATCAATATATTTTCATATATGTAAGTGGTTTCACCTGATCAATTCGAGATATGTCATTATTTTGTACAGTTTGAGACAACAAATTTGAAACTGCATGCAATTTGGGAAGGGGTACGCAGGTACCCTTTCACCTGGGGAAAGGTGTATTTTTTGTCACGCACAGAAGGGTTGGATTATTTTCGAAAATTGATTTAGTCATATAAAAACTTATTTTATCTATGGCATCTATTCATATTTTTAAAACTGGGAATAATGGTGACATAGGGAAGTAGAAATCGGTTTCTTAATAGAATTCAGCTATTTAAATGGCTTTGTTTTTTGATGGATTCAATTGCTTGAAAAGACTTAATTGGTGCAATTGATAGTACAGAAATGCTGGTTTCAATGATCGGTTAAATTAAAAGTGTAGATTTAAAAAAGTATTGAAATAAAAACCATTTTTGGTAACGATTTGCAACATAAGACACTTGCTGACAACTCCAGCAAATAATCAAAATGATTAATTATTTTTAAAAAACTCTTATTAATTTTGTAAGTTTTCACTTAAATAACAACAAAACGTCAGCAAACTACAAACAAACAATGAAAATTCAAACTCAAAGTAAAATTTTTCCAATTTTCAATTTATGTTTCATTGTTTTGTTGTTATTTTTTTTCCAAGAAAACAAGCCCGCGGCTATTTAAATTTAAAAGTACAACAACGCTTGACAACGTTCACTTTTTCAGTCAAAAAAGTAACGTCGTTTTACGCGCCGGCAAAGTCAACAAATAATAAATTGATTTTTTTCTCCCATTATTCGTTTTAGTAAAAAAATAATAATTCAATAGCAGCATACAAGTGCTCCCGACAATTGCCATGTTGAAGCAATTTCCGCTTACACCGCTAAGCATTTCCGGTCTGCTAATTTTTGTCCCCCAACGCGTTATACCTTGTGTTGCTTTGCGGCGCGACAATTGCTTATTAATAAATAATTTGTTAACGTAACTTTGTTTTTTTTTTATTTGAGAAAAACTTTTGCGAGATTTATTGAATTTTGTGGCAGCGAACAAACTTTTAAAGAAGCATAAAAATTGACAAACTTTTTTAAAAATTACAAAAAAAAATATATAAAATCAACGACATCTGTTATAACATTGATGGCAACTTTTTATTGATGATTTCGTTTGGCATTTTAAGCTTAGAAAAAAGAAATCAGCCAAAGCCAAAGAGCAATAAAATGGTTTAGAAATTTTGAAAAATGTTGATGTGTTATAGCTGGATGACGGAGGCGATAAAGACAATTTGACGCTAGCATTTGCTTGACTTAAATCACATGCCGCTTCCTTGCTGCTTTCTTCTATGGCATATAAAATTTTTGTATGTGCACGCTTTATGAATTTCAGATTTATTGCTGCAATAAAATAATAGCAGCAATGGAATTGCTGGTGACTTTGCGAATGCAATGAAAGCGATCAAATAAGAATTCATTTTGGTGGAAAATTTACAATGCTAAAATTTTCCATAAATTTTTAAAAAAAAGCAAATATTAAAAATATAAAATAAATTTCGAAAAAAATGTTGCTTTGAACAAAAGCGTAGCATTTACAAAATTACCATTCAGCCTTGTTGTTTTCAAGACAAATGCAACAAACTTGGCACTCATTTAAGACGGTCACAGTTAATGGAACCACGAAAAAACCACAGCAACAAGAAATTATGCTATCAGGAGTTGATATTGAAATTGCATCAACACGTCCCGAAGATGCTGCTCAAAAATCATAAAGACAACAGCTAAAAGCAAATAGCTAGCGCAACTGAAGAGTCCTGTGAGAAATTTTATGTTGTGCCAACATGCTACAATGCTGCAGATAAAGCAATTTGCAGCATACACAAAAACGACACACACACAAAGGAGCTGAAAAAACCGGATGCTTAAAAGCGATAGCTAAAGTAATATCCTAGCCACAAGATATGCGACTACGGTGATGACTTCTAACGAAACCCGAAATAGTCAGGGATTAGCAATATAAACGGACGTGAGCAATTTCTGGTATGAAATTGTTGCTAATGCTGCCAGTTTTTTGTGTTGCTGCAAGCTTGGGTGAAGGGGCAACAAACATTGTGTGAGAATGTGCATTCGAGTTTCGATTATGTGGCAGCAGGCAAACATCAAAGGAATGCAAAGAAAGAAGCAGTAAAAAATAGTGCAAAATCGAACAAAACTAAAGTGATAGCAAAAGGAGACTACGTTTTTGATAGGCAGTACATGTTGGTCATGTTTAATTTGAGTTGAAATTGACATAGCTCTGGAAAAAAAAAAACAGCAGGAAAATGCAGCAGCAGCTGCATACAAATACGTCAGTCAGAAAGTTCGTAAGTAAGCAAAAATTGCTAAAATTTCTTAAAATAACTATGGTTAATTTAAAATATGAAATATGTGCCATGTTAGGGTGGCTTTTGAAATACTTTTCGAAAATATTCCAATATTAAAATATTTGAATTTATTTTTAAATTTCACTGAAGAACTTTTGAGTGGCACCATTGGTATAGTCAAAAAGAAATTTGGTGGATTGGACTCAAAAAGATTAGAAAGTCACACGTTATGAAAGTACTGAGCCTTGATGTGGTCAATAACACTGCTATACAAAGGTTGTGCTAATGGATAGCGACAAAGAATTTTCGATAACTTTTGCGCGCCGCTCACGAATCTGTACTCATTATGTGTCTATCACATATAGCTTTTGCGCTTTTGAGCAAATGGGGGTGAGCTTTTTCTTTGTATAACCGGGGGTACGAAACACGGAACCGTAGAGTCTTCCAAAATGTCTTTAATTCGAGAATAAATTTTTTTTAATTGTGTTTGACCTTGAAGCCCTGTGAAACACTGAATTGTCAGCTCTGTGGCTAAATTATTTTTCGCTTAAAAATTTTAACGATCACAATTTTAGAGTTGTTTTTATAGGGTGCAATATTTGTCAATTGATCCAAGGTATGTTCGTTGATGGCCATATAAACTATTTTCGATTCTGCTTCCGTCTACGAAATCTTAAAAGATTGTAGCCATCACAAAACTAGTAAATGTAGATCTATACACATTAGGGCTGTTTTTAGAGGTTGCGATGTTCGCATATTTCATCACGGAATGTTCAAGATGTTTTTAGATCCGACTAAAATGAAATTCTTGACAACATACCCGCGTATGCTCACCTACGGTTATCCCAGAAAGCTCTAAAAGCACTTTTTTGGGGGTGACGACCCCAATTTCCTCAAAAATTATGTGTAAATTTTGAGCCCAGATTCATATCTAGCGTACAAAAATCGATCGATAAGACTTAGTCACTACTTATTAGCAGACCACAAGTTGTAATTTGCAAATCGTAGGTCGTGAAGCCTACGATAACGCAAAGGGAATTACTTTAATCAATACGCAATCGGTTTGGGCAAAAACTTGCCGGTTGTTTTTCGATAAGTGGCTTTGGATTTTTTCCTGACTTTGGTAAAGAGGATTAATATTAGTACTTTGATGATTGAGAATATCATTGAGAATATCATATCTTTGTGGTCTTGGATATTTAACTTTAAAAATAAAAAAATAAAAATAGGTATGCTGTTACTTTCTTTTACACCAATTTGTTGTTTTAAAAAAAAAATTATTAAAATCTGTTCAGTATTCTTTGTGGCAAAGCGTTACAAACCAATTTCATGTAAGAAATTATAGCTTAGATATCATTGATATTTTCTTTTTTCTTTTGCATTAGACTTTCGTTTTGTATGAATTTTAAGTTTTCATAATGCTAACTTTCACTTAAGTAATGCTGTCTACAGTCGCAATAGCTTTGTATCAATTAAGTTCATTGAAGTAAAGTAAATATCTGAGGGAGTGTCAGTAACATATTTTGATATTTGTACAAATTTGTTGAATAACCAATACCAGCTGTGCACTACTGTGGTCAAATCTATTCAAAGTGTCCCTTTATATGTCAAAATGTGTATACGGGGAGTGGGTGCAATGTTAATGTGAATTAACTTAAGAATTTCGGAAATGAAAATTTGTATCTAAATTACTATTTGTATTAGCATATCGATTTCATGCTCTTAAGGATGTAATCGTCTCAACTTAAATTTAATTAAAGTGACTCAAATACAAATTGAATGAGTGATCATATGAATGCACTCAATTATGTTATTCGATTTCACTTTGCGTACATCATAATCATTTTGCTGTAGTCGAAAAAACTTAACAAATTGAATTCCTTTTAAATCCAATACATTAGATGTTTCAATTTGCTTTTTGTACACCATTTTGACTAAAATTAAGTGCTCAATGCTGACTTCGACATCATGTTGCCACATAATTTTTTTTCATAGCATTACCGCAGCTCCAATACAATTACATGGCATTTTTTCTAATTACAAGTAATTACCGCAGCGTAATTACAACGTAATAAAATACGCAACCAGAGAATTACGTTGAGCGGATGCCACAGCGTACAGCAGTGGCAAATTGCTGCAACTGCTACTCCCTCCTAGTGTGTGTGAAAAGTCGCAGTAAATAAATGTTGCCCCGATTGACCTAAATTTTAATGAAAACTAAATCAATGCGCCGGAAGGCAATTAGCGCTTAATGCAATGCAATGCAATGAAAAAAAAAAAAAAAAAAATTGCTGCAAGAAAATCGCATGGCTAAAGAACACGTTAAACACCAATTGCTGAAAATATTTTATAGAAAAAATTTCTCTTTTCCATTTGATTTTCAGGGTGAAGATAAATTTGTCCATGACTAAGCTAAGTAAGCAAGTGTACGAAAGTGATCAAAATTTGTGAAACAGTATCCAATTTTATAAATCTGATCTTAAGGATAAGAGAACAAAAAAAAAATTTAAAGAAATAAGGAGAAGTCAGGCATACAAATTTTGCCTCTAAATGGAAAGAAAAAAGTACACAACAACAGGAAGGAAATTTAGTTTTAGGAAGGTTTGGAAAATGTTCGAAAATTGGACGCGTGGTGTTGATATGACAAAAAAGTTGGCATTATTGCACGTAATTTACAGTACATCTTAAAGTTTGGTGATGGCTCCTTTATGAAATGGGGCTGTCGTCATCGTAATAAACGAAGAGTTCTTCGTAAAATCAATGGGATAATAAAAGCACATGATTATTTTGATATTTTAGAGAACTTATACCCACACAGTCTGGAAAAACTCGGCTGTCAACCAGATTTCGGTTTGCGGGATAATAACCCAAAGTATATGGCTAAAATTACAACGACATGGTTTCGAAACTGAAATTTTACCTGCTTGGATTGGCCAGCACAGTCCCTAGATACCAAGCTCATTGAAAATTTGTGAAATATTTTTTTAAAAAAAAAATACTTATGCGTCAAACAAATGCAAGTTAAGATTTTAAGAGAGAGACCACCGAGTTGAATGTCATATAAGAGATCTTCACAGTTATTATACTTTTCACTAAACATCCATATCGGAAAATATTATTATATTATAACTTTATGAAGGTTTGAAATAGCCTATGACAGAATCGACCTGTGAGTAATAAATATATTGCTATAAAAAATTACGTTCAAATGATAAGCAACACTTGGGATACATTTTGTCTTTCGGGCCATCTTGCTTAGAACAGAATTTATTTGTTTTTGAAGTATTTGTTAATAATAATAATAATTTTTTGATAAATACATTCGTTATTGATAAATGACTGAAAAAACTGTCCAAGGAATGAATTACACCTAATGCAAGAACACGTACACAATCACCCCTATCATGAATGAAAATTTCTTCGGATTTTTTCTCCAATCCTCTGTTTTGCGATCGTGGAATATTTTGGGGAATGGGAACAAATTCCCTGGAAAATGAGGTTATCGGCAATACTTTTTTGGGGAACATTTAGACGTTTCATGCAAATTTTGTTCCCTAACTTTTTGGCGAGGAACTTAATGAGGAATGAGTCAATGCTAGCAATATTTTGTATGTTTATTTGATAAAAATATTTTTTTAACATATTTACAAGATCTAGCAACACAAACAAAGAGCAATTACTGATATTGGTCCAGTACATGGAATCCGTTTCGGATATAGTAAAAGTCTTCATGAAAAGGAGTAGATGGCAAACTATCAAACTATGCTATACTATATTTTAGGTGATTTTTTTTTTGTGATATAGATAAATGCACTCAATTTTTATATATAAAATTGTTCAGCTGACAGATAAGCTAATGTCAAATATGATAAATTACTGATAAGCTAATGTCAAATATGAAAAATGCAACTGTGATTTTGGACTGAATGGAAGTAATTTGAAATATTTTGGCAGCACTGACTGGATATGAAGTTTTCCAATCCTCAATTGTTTATGATCGCAAAATACTCCTCTCGAGAAACAAAAAAATCCGAGAGAATCGTTTTCCTCCGGATTTTCACGATAGGGGTGAATACTTTTTGTCCGCTTAATGGGTCCCGGAAAAATATTTTTACTGCAGAGAAATTACCCTTTTTCACAATAAACTGAGTTTTTTTTTTCTCGTGTGAACATCTTTATAGTAAAAATGCTTAATTGTACCAACAAGTAGATGGGGAAACGTCAAAAAAGCTTAAGACATTAACCAAGGTAATGACGGTATTTGGAAAATTTGTGCATGTATCCGAATGTACTTTTTCAAGGTTGAGCGTACTTTTTAGATACTTGAATATCTTTATTTGAAAGAATATTTACATGTGAAATAAAATTTGAACTGGAGTAAATTGCTTGTGAAGAACTATGATACGACGCTTGTGTTAAATTTTGGTTTTTATATACTTTTTTCAATATATCTCAATGTTTTCCGACTTTTCAATCTTTTCTATTTAAATACAACGAAATATGATGATGTTCACAAATCACACTGAGGTTGCATACACATGGTTTTGTTTTTTTTTTTAGTGAAACTTCTTTATCACGAATGTGATTTGAAATTAGATGTGTATATTGAAACCCAAAAAGCGACGCTTTTTTTTTGTATTCGTACTTTCATTTAGCTTTTTCCTCGAAGGAAAGACTTGGTTGACGGGATCTGGCAAAGCTATGTTCGCGCATCACGCAAAAATTACTAAAATCATTTTCAAAGTTGTCATACATTATTAAGGTCTACCTCGCTTAATCAGGCTAACTTACATCCAAAATATTCCCCAATTCAAGTTTTTGTTTTAATTCGATCATTTATTTAAACTTGGTTAAAACCCACCGCAACAGGCTGAGCGTACAAAGTCGCGGGCATCAGCGACTTAACTGACCAACTTGAGCGCTTGCTTCAAAAATGAGGCACCAGTGTGAGCAGTGACTATTGCTGCTTTAGTTTTTATTAAGTACAATGCCTTGCATTCGCACACCTCTAGAAACGTTGAAACAATCGAAAAGCCGTTTTGATTCGGCTCACTCATCCCAAACATCGGATATTTTAAGTTGAATGGTGCGCGAGCGAAAGTTACTTAAACATTCGATCGTTTTTCTGCTTCGTGTTCACTGACTAAATAAACAATTTATTATTAAAACATCTTAATAATTGCAAGTGAATATTAAATGCAATAAGAAATATTAAAATATCAAAATATAAAAATATTTATAAATGCGGAAATTGAAAAAGAAAAATTAATTTCAAAAATTGTACTGAAAAATAGAGACGGTGATATAAATGCACTGACACAGTTACAGTTGCTTTTTATGTTGTTGTTGTTATAATTGTGCAAGGAAAACAGCAATATCAAATATAAATGCAAAGAAAAAAATGCTGTATCATTGTCGGCTGCGCAGATTTTTTCTTTTTGTGTTGTGCGGGCTCGCTTTCTTTCGTGTGATGTTCGGTTATTAGAACTTAAAATCTCGCGTTTTTCGTGTTTCGTATAAACCAAAAACAATTTCTATTGTGCAATTCTTTTGTGTGAAAAAATATTAAGAGTTAAATGTGTGCGGGTTTTAAAAAATGCATAGGCTAAAAAATTTGTAAAAAATAAACTTTTGAAAGTAATACAAATAATATTTGTCAAATAATAATACTGTGATCGTGTGTAGTGATGCTGTCTTTTGTGAAACGTCAACTTTGTCGACAGAGCAATAGTGTTGTATGGCAGCTGCGAAAAATTTACCAATTACTACAGGTAAGGGAAATGCTACTGCGTTATGGTTGCAACCGGTTATTCGTTTTTTTTGTGCAATTTGTTTTTGTTTTGAAATTTGTTTTCCAAAGATAAAAAGCCCGAGAGATTATAGTTTCTCATGGCGTAAGATTACTTTATGAGCTCCTTTACTTATTTTACTAACTTTTCTTGCGGAATATGTTAAAATTTTTTTAATTGTTGTTAAATACTTATATATATGTATGTATATTTAAATGAATTTTTGTTAGACAAACTGTATTTTTTTTTTTGATTTTGCTCAAAATACGCAGGATCTCCCATTAAGGAATTAGGCCAAATTTTTTCTCGAATCATTTTTGGAAACCATTTGGAAGCTACTATTTCAAAAACCGTTTTTGTTGGATTTTTCAATCAAAAAATGTCCAAAATAGGTATATTCCCGTACAATAATCTTATTTATAGAACTTAGTCAGATTATGTACGCAATTTTTTTTTTGTATAGGTTTTTCGGCACGATTATGATTTCTGTGGCGCCACAATTTTACGATGTTTTTTGATAAAAAACCTTAAAAAAAGTCGAATATATTAATTGAAAAAAAAAACGATATCTCGTTTGGTTTTTGAAATATCGATACTTAAAAATTTAATTTATTTTGACGTGTCTTATCGAAAACCGTTGCCAGATCACGGATATCGTAATCTCACCGATTTTCCGAGTACAGAAACGCTTTTCGAACTTGATCTTTCTATATCCTGTAAATCTGACTAGTTTCTACTATAACAAGAATGGACCCAAGATTACCTATCAAATACCACATTCTTTTTTTTTTTTTTAAGCACCTCAGAAAATTTATTTATAAGGCCACAACCCATTTTTTGGCATGTGTGTGCATATAGTGACTCATGAAAAGAGTCGGTAGCAGCGAGATTACCCAGCCAGCATTTTATGAAATTTCCGATCACATTTGAGTCTTTTTCGAGTCCTCTTTCTGATTAATATGGTCATAAATGCACTAATTTTCTGATCATACATGATACTTTTGAGGGGAGAAAATGGTACCCTACCCGCAACTCTTCTTGAAGAGTCGTTTGTGACCCGTTTTTCTGATAAGTTTCAACTCATTTTCGAGTCATATTTCTTATCATTTGCGAGTATTTTTCAAGACATATTTTAGTCGGATATCTTATCACTTGCGATTCTTTTTCGAGTCAGATTGTAGTCCTATTGTAGTCATGTTTCTAACCATTTGCGAGTCATATTTAAGTCTTATATCTAATTATTCCTCTCAATACTTGGCTATTTTTTTATTTGGCAAGAATATCCATGGCGAACCTTTAACGTTATTAAATAATTAACCATAAATTTTTTCACATTCACCTTCCTTCGCGTGTCCTTGCCGTTCTTTTCATCATCATCAGTCCTGTATCTATAATTTTACTTATTGTAAAAATATTTATATATTATCTTCTTGTTGTAAAGTTATTGTGAACTACAAAACAGAACGCAATTTAAAATACATATTTTCAAGAATATGTTCTAAATCACATTCGAATCATTACGTAGATGAAAAAGTGATAATATTGTTACTCTTTTCATGTGTAATCAGTTTTTGATCATTGGGTGTATCGAAATGTGATTTTTTGAATTTTTTTTTTATTTTTTTTCTCAGTTATTATTTATAATCACTTTTTGGTCATAAATAGCAGTCAAAACTGACTCGTACAGGTGATTTAAAAAAAGATCATCTAAATGCTAGATGGGTATTTCGGATATATGACCTTCTGCAAATAAGAATACTATAATAAATCTATGATATATTCAAAATTTCGCCAGATATTCTCAATAAATTCTCAAGGAGTTGTTAATTTTTTTAGTTTTCTTTTTACGCGAGAAATACGACTACCTACGACTGAGATGTTTTTTTTTTTTAATGAATCAACACACACATGGCACATCACTTCTTTTTGAAATGGGAAGAGGTTTATTTTCATATGAATTTTTTACCCGAGGCCTTGAGAGACTACTACCGTTCGAAAGTTCTTCTATAGGAAACTATACATATAACTCCTTTTAAAATGAACACTTCAATTTTATTTTTTGGTATATTCCGATTTTGAATGTTTGACTGTTTTCGATACAATCAAGTGCTTTTCGAATTTTTCGATACAAATCGAAAATTTTTGAATTTTTTTCGGAGGATCTGCTTTTTGCTTTGATTTACAGAATATAATTTTGTTGAAAAACCTCAGCAAAAAAAACCAAACCTTTTCGCACCACAAGGACAATGTTAAGGGCTTTATTATTATGATATAGTAATATCAGGTATATATTCAGCTGTGATTAGATGTAAGAGAAATCGATTAACATCTGTTTTAAATTTCAGAACCGAAGAACTTTGCATAAAAATTGAAACACTTGCTTTTATTTCTTAATGTTTTGAGATAAACAACTCCATATTCTAAAATATACCCTTGATATTAAGTTTGTCCTATTAATTGACACTTCACAGCTTCACCTCAACAATTTGTTGCAATTTAATATCAAATTACAAACGAGTTGCTTCCATTTCCATCTATCGACCACAAGTTTCATAACCACAGCTTGCGGTCGGTTGTGGGACGAGCATTTAAGTGTTTCGGAATGCATCCATTGAAACTTGTGAACCCAAAATTTCATACACAAACAAAACATTTAGCATGAAAACTTTCACTTGCAACTTGTAGAATGAGGTTTAGTTTGTGCTGAATTGCAACAGAGGATAAACGTGCTATATGTTCAACAATCAAATCTCCCATAAAATGAACAAAGCTAAAGTTAATATTTGAAATGCAAAAAGAATGACGTTGCAAAGCTATTATTTTATGAATTTATAATAAAACATTCAAGAAAAGTATAACAGAAAAATGTCAGTGCGTAGAAACCTGCAATATCTGCATAAAATTCTTTATAGAATGTTTTATATATGAAAATATTTCTGTAATTTATGCGACTGAGTAAAACAATTGAAACAACAACATTTTTTTTCTTTATTAAGCTTAATTCACTATATTAAAATACAAAAAAAGAAAATAAAAAATATTTTCCAGAACTTGAAGCAACACTTAAATATATCCTTTTACGTATATCCTTCTGCCTAGCACTGCGCACTCCAACTGTTTAGCACACACTGTCGTCTTATTGGTAAATGTTGTACCTTTTATAAAGCTAACGAGGCATACTAAAAAGCTAAGCAGCCAATAAGCAAATACATAAAAGCTTTTCAAGTGCTTTTAACATCAGCTACAAGAACTTTTATTGGTCAACAGGTATAAGATTTCAGAAGCATATGACTGATTGGTGAGAGTTAAAGTGGAAGAAAAAGCTTTAAAGCTGTCTTTTTGTTAACATTGAAAAATTTTTTTTTATTTTCCTCTGCCAAAAATATACCACTATTTCCCCTTCAGCCGAGGTAAAAAGGAGAAATATGTGGAAAATTATTTTTTAAGAGAATAATGTTACTAAAAGCTTATGCACTGTGTGTTAAAAAAGTGTTATGTTTGAATTCAGACTTTTGCATGCAAAAATATTAATGCTCTGTGGAACATACTCTTTTTATATCTTTTAAAAGCACGAGCTCAATAAGGACATGTCTATATGTATATGAGTATGTATTTAACAGCCGAAACATATGTCACCAATTCCCAGCTTAAATTGATCCATCTGTTGCCTTGTCATGTTTGTTTGGAAAAAAGTATTAACCGATTTGTAAATTTACATGAATATCGCTATATGCTAATGATTGTACTTAAGTTCGATGAAATAATAAATAATTTTAAATTATCAGTCGATAAAACAATCAAAAATTTATAAAAACTTTTTGTGACTTAGCAATCAATCAAAACAAGCCCATAAAAAAAATAAATTATAAAAAATCTTATAAAATACTATTCCAATCAATATTAAATATGAATTTATAAATAAATTTTTTACGAACTATTTCCACAGCACATACATTTTTGATTAAATATCCTTTATATATCAATATTGGATATTTTTAAAGATCATCAGAATCTTAGCTCTTTAAGAAAAACTGTTGGCAAAGCTTAATATTTATAACCAATGACTGCTTTCAATTAATCAAACTCAAAGAGCTATTGAAATTTGTGATCCACATAATCGGCCAAACTGTGTGTTTGTTCCCGTGGAACCGAAGAAATTTCATCACTTTCACATTACTAGATGTTAGCGCATTAATTAACACTCCAATGACTAACTAAATGTCTAGAAACTTATGACGTTTTTAACGACGCGGGATTTCAAAACTATACAACCGAATAGCTCAATCCTCCGTGACATCAACAAATACGATATGTAATGCCGATTATAATCGGTTAGGATATAATTCCGTGAAATTTTTCATCATATTCATAAGTTCGAAGACAATTATGACGTCCATAACCAAACCATCAAAAATTGCTTTGAAAGGAAATATAACTCGTGTTATTGATGAGATACGAACATTATTGCTCAAAAAAGTAGTCTGAAATTAAGCTACTAAAACTAGGCCGTTAGAGGTAGCCCTTTTTACGTAAAATAAATGCAACTAAAATTCAAAAATTTTTTTTTTTTTTTTTTATATTACAATATGGGCATTTCCGCCAAAAGGAAAACCGTGACAGAAAAATTAAAAGTTATTATCTAGTTATTATCCGTTACTATCTAATATTATCTAAGGAATATATTCAAATTTTAATAATTTAAAGAATTCATACCAGAATTCATTTACTACGGTGAGCAAACCACCTGCAAACTTGCATTAATGCAATTTATCTTTTCTTGTAATATTTAGTAGTATTTTACATTATATATTTAAGTGTGTTAGAGAAGTGATACATGATGATAGCCAATCCGCAAAGTCTCTCTTCCAACATCCATTAACTGAAAAAATGCAAAAACATCAAACCAATCTCTATTAACTGTACATATTTAATTTGCTTAAGTTCAAATTTTAATGTCACAAATAACAAAGAAAAACATCATTTGTTCTCAGTACGAAATTGATGCAGCAGCAAGTGTGTCAAAATTTTTGTTCGAACAGAGTTTCATGTACACAATTGAAAAAAAAACTAGTGCAAAAAAAAAATAAAATTTTAAGTTTTTGGAGCTTTTTGAAGTTGGTCATGTTCGCAAACAGAACGGTTAGACCACTTTTTAACTGCTATAACACAACATAATCGCATAATTTTTTGTTGGCATAGTTAGGAAAAAGGGCAGTGCACAACATCTTCTTTCGAATAGTAAGCAGTGCAACGCCCCTAACAGGATAATACCTTTCCACGTCTAATCTTATAAACTGATTTTAATGAAATTTGGTTAGGAGATAGATTGTTCCATAAAAAAGGTTAGTAGGGACTCTAAGTCCTTTAAGTGGGCATGGCACCGCTTCTAATAAGAAAAAATTTATCCACGACTGAGTCGCGACACCTATTTTGATCAAATTTGCTATGGGGACAAACTGATTCCTGAGAAGAAAAACTTGTTTTAGTAGTCACGCCCCTTACACGAAAAACGTTTAAACAGCAAAAGGAAAAGTTTTATATTCTTTTAAGAAAAATATCTACTCTTTTCTCTTTTCTTTGTTAAATTTCTTCTTCTAAATTTTTGTACAAAAAAATACATACATAATAATTCTTTCCTATAAGATTAGGACTATAATTTTTATTTTACTTTTGTTCGCAATTGTTCCTCCTAAGCCCACATAAATATAATACTCATAGTTGCATTGTATATCGTATAACTAACGCATTAATTAAATTAGAAAATCAAACTGAATAGTAGAGCAAAGCAACAACTTGAGAAAAAGTCACAGACACAAATAAAAAATTGCAAGTCTACTTAAATAAAAACAACAGCAACTTTTACAAAAAAGAAACAAAAAAGGAAAGCAAAACTTCTGCGAAACAAAATAAACACACATGCAGCAACAACAACTGCAGCAGCAGCAACAACAACAACAACAACAACAGCAACAACATTAACAACAACAACAAAAACAACAACAACAACAACAACAGCAGCAGCAGCTACAGCAAAATACTTGATGTTAATCCAACAGGATTTCAGTTGCAGTGCAAAGAATAAATTTCGTAAAAACATTGCATATTTGTGGGAGTAGTGCTATCTGTGAAAGCATGCTTGTTATGTTTCAATCATTCTTATAATTTCTGTTAACAATTAAGAACATTTCTGTCTACAATAATTTGATTTCCAATTCAAGAACTATAGAAATATTCCATTGAAATATCGAAAAAAAAAAACCCTAATTCAAGTTAAATTAAGCATAGAATGTTAAAACAATGAATTCGAATTAAAACAATAAACTATGATGACTTCAAACTCGGATACCTCCTTTTGTGCGCAAAATGATGAAAGATCCTTAATAGACAACAAAAAATAAAGTTTTGAAAACTGAAGAAATAAAGAACTAATAAAACACACAAAAAAAAAATAACATACCAAGATGGAAGAATTTTAAGTAAAAAAAAAAAATCAGCAAAGAAAATGAAACGTGCAACCAAGAATAAAAGGAAAATCCTTGTTTAGCAAACTTTGTAACAACAGTGCAAGAAGAATGCAAAAGTAACTTGATGTTTTTCTTAGTTATGCAGCTCATCCTTAGCGCTTGATCCTTTTTCGCATTTACTACTTACTTGATCCTTTATATTTCTGCTTTTTTATGCGGTTTCTTACTTTTATCACATGTGAGTCGCCTGTTCACTTGCAGCCAAGTATGCATTGAGTAGTGGTATATTAAAATCGTCACAGTTTCACTGAATAAAGCGTAAGTTGTTGAAGAGCGTTCGGTTCAACCAACTTGAATATAGGAAACTTTTTTTTTGCTGCTAACGGCTTTCAAAAGCGTCTTCTGTATTTTATAGGATTTCATATTGACAGCATGTTAGGAGATAGTCTCTTTTGCATGTGTTATAGTTTTCATAATCTTTTGAAAGCTGGCTTTGTTACGAAATTATTTTATTAAAATACATTTGCTTTATGATTTTGTATGATACTCAAGAGTTGAAAGTAAAAAATGTTTGTTAGTATTGTAACAAAAAGAAAAATTTTTACTTAAAGAATTAAGGGTGCGAAAATTCGCTTTGAGATTTATGTCAGAAAAAAAAAAATCAGCCACAAAAATTGCTTTTAAATTAAAATGAAAAACTGTCCAAAAATGAAATAAAAATTTTTAGCCAATACCAAAATGAGAAGACCAAAAGAGAAAATATTAAAATATTGTGAAAGAGCTACAAATCTTGGACGTATCTTTTACAGTAAGTTTTTGAAAGAATTTTTAAAATTCCTAAGGAAAAATGCTGATATTTTTATGATCAAAAAACGTATTAAAATCACGTACAGAAATTGCTTCATCACAACACTTCAATATAAATTAAATTAAAAAAAAATAATGAATAAACTTTATTTCATGTGAAGAGTGTAACATTCGTCTTTTGTGCAAAACCTGCAAAATTTTCAATATATAAAAAAAAAATCAAAACATCAAAACTACAACTTAAAACTTTTTAATTACAGAAAGGATTTAATATATGAAACTTTATGATTTTGGTGTTTTAGTTGTTACAACATGACAACGAAAAACTCATTGGCTACCAACTGTAAGTACAAATACAACAACAATAACAGCAGCAAGTCATAATCATCAATAATGATCGCAAAACAGAGTTGCGCGTCAGCTGTGTGCAAAATGTTGCTGACAACATGACACAAGTATATGGCAGCCATGGCACCAACAACAGCAACAACAATATTGTCAAAAAGGCAATTTCCTGCTTCAGTAACATTTGGTTTGTTGTTGCACTGTTTGTTTTTGTTGTTGCTGCTGCTGCTGTATTGTATCCTTAAGTTTTAAACATGTGAAGCAAAAAAAAAAAAAAAAAGTTTTTCTTTATCGAAAAGTCCTTGGAACGGTTACTAATGATACTTTTTCGATGCCTAGAATTTTTATATCATCGTTTTAACATTTTTAATAAAATTAATTTAAAAAAAAAAACCATTATAAATTTTGCTTGCATTTCTTTCTGAAATTCAAAGCGCAAAAATGTCGTTTGTGGCTAAAATATAGCTTAAAAAAAAAAAAAAAAAATCGCATGCGACTACAAAATTCTGTTCGACAAAAAGTAGTTTGCTATTGTAAGGTCATATGCATGTAAGCGGTCGTTTACAACTGTGAATAAACTGCATTAAAATAAAAAGTCGCATGAGATAAAAAAAGCTTACGATTTAGATTCTTTAACGCGAATTTGGAGAGAAACTAAAGAGTCGGATCACCTCATTTAAAAAAAAAAAATAGTTGGATTAGAAAAAAAATTCGTTTGCGACTAAAATCTTGCAGGCATTCAAGATGACTAAAAATTCACAAAAATATCAAAAGTCGTATGCAAAAAAAAAATATAAAACAAAAACTCGTTCAGAAGCCGCAGTGGACGACAAAAGTTTTATGCAAATTCGTGTCAGACTAAAAGTCGCATGCATCTCAAAAAAACTTTTTGGCTTAAGTCCGTTGGGACTATAAAAGCCAATCAAAAGAAGCGTCTATACAATTACATTGGTTGCATTTTTTTTCTCCAAATAAATACTACAGATATCTAAATTATAGAAAATAGCATGTGAATAGAAAATCGCAATCGAGTGAAAAACTGCGTAGAACGAAAGTTAAGAAGCAATTTAAAAGGCGCATGGGACTAAAATATCATATGAACTTAAAAAATCGCATGCGATAAAAACAACATATGGCCAAAACAACCTATCTAAACGATTGAAAAAATAGTAGTATGCGACAAGCGTATATCAGTGAAAAATCGCATGTAACTAAAAAGTTGTCTGCATTTAAAATGTGATATTAAATGATAGATCTGCAAAAATCATTGATATCTTAATCTAGTTTCATTGTATGTATGCTATTCATTTTACTCGTTTATGATAATATTTTGATTATTCTACTAAGCTCAGGTCAGTATCGAAATATTAAATAAATAAATTGCTATCAATATACAATCACTGTTACAAGAAATAATTTTTTTCTTTGTTCTATCTCGCTTCTGCTACTGCTACATTTGGTGTCCTCTTTTTCAGGTTCTTATGTCAAGCAAAATTAAACGAGAAACTTTTTCTATGAAACGGTAACTTTTGGCCAAGAAACTTCCGACGTTGCCATTTGACGCAATCGATTTCATTTCCGTTGCTCATACGCTCCGTTGTCCAGCGCATGTTATAGTAGCTGTGTTGTAAACTGATGATATTGGCACAGGTGGCGGCGGTCTTAGCGTTACCATGTTGAGTGTTTTGCTAAAGTTCAAATTCAATTACGCTGCCTATGACCGACAATGCCACATGTTGCCGTCATTGACGCGCGAAACAAACGTTAAAAAGTTTTTTTTTTCTTTTTGGGTTTGACATTTTATGCAACTTCTTGGGGGCGCGGGTGGATTGCAGTACTCTCAGTTGAAAGTTTGTTCATGATATGACAAGCTGTCATCTGATGCTGTCGAAGCGTTT
The DNA here is from genome assembly GCA_949775025.1 of Tricholauxania praeusta. NCBI lineage: Eukaryota > Metazoa > Arthropoda > Insecta > Diptera > Lauxaniidae > Tricholauxania > Tricholauxania praeusta. Next base: position 128,365,245 of record OX459030.1, on the reverse strand, counting down.
ATTAGACGTTTGATGTGTTGACCTTGCTAGCGAGTTGATGCTGCTGCATGTTGCTACAGATGATAAGTTATGTTTATTTTCGTTTGTTCAGTGGTTCAGCGGTAATATTGCTGACGCTGTAAAAGTTTTTCCAATTCGTTACGTATGGTTTTGAGATTGATGAGCTTAAGTTTTGCTGGCAGCGTTCCTTCTTAACACATGGAGAATTTTGCTATGACACTTGTGCCTAGCTGTTGTAATAATTTTTTTTTGATTTTTTGTTTTTTCATAATCTGTGTATTTTAAATTTTAAAGTGAAAAGAAGATGACACTTGCTACTATTTCTTGATTTGTTTCTTTATTTTATCTTATTTGCTTTGCTTAAATTTTATCATATTATATTAAACTATATTATATAAACACTTCAGAATCCGGTGAAAAAATGTTAGGGGTTTTCTTCTTTATAATCTTACGATGTTTCTGTAGTGTTTCAGAAACGTTTCAAATAAAGTCAAACATTGGACAAAAAGATTTCTGAAATCAAAGTCAAAGATTTTTAAACACAACTGAAACTTAGCATAATTTCATGTGAAAGATTCCTGAAAGATTTACGAAACGTTACATCCCAAGTGAAAATCGGGAATGGAACCCACCAGAGCAATGGAAAAACGTTATAAGTCAGTCATAGTCAAAAGTTCATATTTATTAGATTTAGATTTTACAACAATACATGTAAGTCTTAAAGTGTAATGTGTTCAGAGCTTGGCTTTTCTAAACATTATTGCATATTTTTTCATAAAACCCTTATAACTTATAAGCTATAAGTTTTTCTTATACGGATTATGAGAAATCTGCTTTAAAATTTTTAATTTACTTGACTTTATCATAAGCCGAACATTGACACATTAGAAAGAAAGGTTTCTCAAATGAAAGTCAAAGATTTTGTGCATGAAAGATTTCTGAAAGATTTACGAAACGTTACATCTCAATTGAATATCGGGAATGAAACTCACCAAAGCAATTGGAAAACGTTAAAAGTTAGTTGCAGTCAAAAGTTCATATTTATTAGATTTTACAACAATACATGTAACCCTTAAAGTATAATGTTTCCATAGTTTGGCTTTTCATAACTTTATAGCATATTTGTTCATAAAGCGAGTTTTTTTTTTATACCGGATTATGAAAAATTTGCTTTAAAGTTATCAATTAAATGAAACTTGAGTGTCATTGTCCTTTCAAATTGAAGCTGGCGCATACTTGAATGCACATTTTGAGCCAAAATAGATTGGCTTAGTGAGTCTTGCTACTTTTAAATTCGGAAAATATAGCCCACATTTCTTTGTGTGTCCTTGGATTGCCTTTAAAAGCTTTAAAGTTAGCCTCAAATTCATTACAGTCCAAGTCAGTTTTTTTGGACTTCCTATTAGCTATGCTCCCGTTTCTAACTAAAAATATTAAAGTCTTGTATCCACAAGATGTCTTTTGATGCTAATTTTTAGCACATTAGTTTATAGAAAATAAGAAAATATGTGCATTTTCGAGATATTAAACGTTTCTATCTAATGAAAAAAGAATCTTCAATTGTATATTTATATGCATAGGTATCAAATACATTTGAACTCTTTTGATATATGATAACATGTGAAATCATATCGTGAAACATATAATTTGCATTTTTTCTCAAGTTATGTCCATAGATGTATTTCCTTTTGGCGTTGTGGTTGCGATTGTCTTTGCTTTGATGTCCTCTTCTTCTTCTTCTTTTTGATTTTTTGTTTTACTTTTTCTCTGAGATCGTACTCAAAGAATGGCGTCAGCAAAATGAATAATATGAACAAAATATACCATAAAGAAAGAATTACCATTGCCGTTGGCATAAGATCGTCACAAAGCATTCCAAGAATAAAGAAATGATTGAATATTAGAAGGAAATATACCATGAATCCTAAAAATGCATGGCATCCAGAGCGTCTTATTTTCTCCTTACGCGTTAATCCCGGACGGAAGACAACGCAGTGAAATGCCAATATACACTGAAAAAAAAAAACAAATCATAAGTAAGTGAAAAAAAGCAAATGCATTTAGGCTTACATGCAAAATAAAAACGGCCAATACGAAATATATTACATATGGATATTTAATATATAATCCACGTCGATCGGTGTCCAAAAGGAATATGAATAATAGAATACCGACTGGTATAATCAGATGTAGTATGCCATGAATAAATCCGGTAAAAATATTGATGCCAAACAGGCGAAAAACCACCATTCCTAAAAAAGAAAGAAGATCAATTGATTTATAAAGACAAATTACGTGAACCGGCAAACCATTAGAACTCGCAAAAATACAACCATATGATATCATCACTTCAAACAAAAGTTTCGTATGTAAATCTCTTAGTTCACCGAAAAAAAATACGACGACAACGTTTGCAATAATCAGCAACAAAGACAAAATGTAGACCAAAAAGAGTATGACGGAACTGTGCCGCTGAAATGAATTGACGGGTGGATTGCTGCTCCTTCGTTGTTGTTGCATTTTATTTGTTGGAAATTTGGCCTCTTTTTGTTTTTTTGTTTTTTTTTTATGCTGGAGGCTGCTTCGTGCCGTGCTGACGTTTGTCAGCCGACTTTAAAAACAACAACAAACTTTTTAAGAAATTGAACATCAAAAAAATTAATTGCTTTTTTCAAATTTTTTGAAAATAAAAGAAAAATATATTGTGAAATGAATTGTCAATTGAAGTTTTTGGGTAATGATATAGTCCGTTCGATTTGGCTTAGAAAAAAAAAATAACAAGCTTGTAAATAATTCCATTGTAAAGATTGATATTATCGTTGTCATTGATTATGGGCCAAAAGGTCACAAGTTATGGTTGCATCAATGAGTTCAGACCTATGAATTCAGACCATTAATTTCTACTTGAAAAATCTATATAAAACTCTTTGAGCAGAGTGATTCAGATCAACAACCAGCCCAAACCGTTCATTCGCAAATATCCCAGTGGCAATTCGATGAAGTACTCTGATTTTTTATGTAAGAAAAGCTATACCCTTTGTGTTGTAGGTTTCACAAATTAAATTGTTACTGTGATATTTTGTTTATTTTCTGGCTGACTGCCTGCTTTGTATATGGAGCTGTGGGCAGTCTGCTTGCTAGCTGCTTGCTTTGTATATAAAGATGTAAGGAGTCTTGCATGTGGACTTCATGCTCTGTATGTGGAGATGCATGCAACTCGCTAAACTATACAGGCACTTAGTAAGCGATGTTTTAAGGCAATCTCCCTTCCGTTTGCTACATTTTGTATATGGAAATGTAGGCAAGTTGCCTACAATGCGGCCATCCCTTTGTAAAAAAAAAGTTTACAGCTGAGGCTGGAGTTGTGAACATAACTGCCTACAATGAGTATTACTATTCACACTATGTTGTGTATAACATATTTGCCGCTGGGATTAGTTAGAAGCAAATGATTTTTTTTGTAATGTAAGTAAAAAATCGGTAGAATCTCTTGCAACTTTACTCCAAAAGTATGTGACATGTTCTCGAAAATCAAAGTTTCACCTTTAACTTTTACTGTTTGCCCACAATCACAAAACTTGAAGTATTATGTTCACATATTAAAGCATTTTTTTGATATATTTACATATCTTAATGGAGTATAACATCTTTCAGATTAGAAAAACAAAAGTTAAAGCTGTTTTCTGTTTTCTTCTAATGCGCACGATCAGTAGTGAGAGCCTTTAATTTTCCCCAACACTTTACCTTTACACTCCTTCTCAAGCAAACGCTCTCAGAATGATCTATAAAGACCGCGTTTTTCACTTCCTGGAGAATCTCACTCCAAAGTTTGCCAGCAACGTGTGTCCACTTTGGGTAGTTTTTCTTGCATGTCGGACTGCTTGGTGACGAGGTGGCAAATTTTATCGGTCTTCAGATCTTTGCTGAATGTTTATTGAATGCCACGATTTGTAGAGTCAAGAGCTGTGTTGAAAACATCATCTATTACTGTCGAAAACAAGACTGGTGACAGCAATTACAAAACGGAGGAGGAGACGAACTTAAAAAGATGATATAATACTCTACATTTGAAACTTCGTCTCGATAAGATTAATAATCTTGGGTGCTATACCTAGTTTGTTCATTGAGTCCCAAAAAGTGGAATTGTAGTCAAATGCAATCGCCAATATCTAGGTGCAAGATATGGGCACCTCTTGCTGAGATAAAACTGATCAACATTAAAAAAGACGCAGATCAACAACTAAACTTTTCATGTGAAAACTCATGTACCAATTTGAGTTAAAACTTAAAGCGCTGCCCTGCGTTAAAGTTCAAAACAGCTTACAATTTTTCTCTATTATTCGTAATCTTAAGCAAATACTTACTTCGAATGGTCAGGAACAATTGTTTTTCATTAATTTTGTTGAACAGTGTTATCATACTGGCCCTAAGCAAGCTATGAATTATAAGTTTATTAAAATTATCGACTTATTTATGAAAGTGAAATGTCATTCATTGCATTAACTTCATCTTTTTACAAAATATATTTTTGATCGCTGTGACACTTGGAAATATTTTATATAAAATGATTTAATAACATGTTTGTATTGTTTTAAAAATATATATCTCTTAGAAACCACTAATCCTGTATTAATGTCCTTGGACCAAAGCTTAGCCTTTTTCTTCCTTCTTTTTGATCTTCAATTCTATTTCTTGTCTTATAATCAAAGCTCGGATTCAGTAGAATGAACAAAATGAAGAAATTGAATACAGCAGAAAACCAACCGATAATTATTGGTTCATATATTGTATCGTTCAAATTGATATCGTCAGTAATATTGGTACCGGTTAAGATATGCCTGTTAATACACATCATGGAAGTATGAAACGTAAAGTTCCATGTTATAATGCAAAATGTTAATATGCCACCGTAAGCATGAAACAGAGCACGATTTGTGAGATCAATGTTTGGATTTCCTGGTATAAAAGTGACCAAGAGAAACGACGAACAGCACTGAAATGAAAAACTATTAAGCGTTAGAAAATTTAATTGTAAACGAAATACTTGGCAAAATTGTTATTTTTACCTGTAAAATATAGACTGCAAACATAAAATATGTTGGGAAGAGCCAATTGTCATAAAAGTCAGGCAAAATACTTTCATCATGTGCAGTAAAAAATGTTGCTGCTATTAAACAAGCCACTATAATCAAATGCATGACGCCATGTAAAATTTGAGTCAGAAATTTTACGCCAAATAACCGATAAACCAACAAAGCTTGAAAAAAGTTCAATTTAGTGAAAGAATTGAAAAAATTTGAACGCATTTCGATACAAACCATTGCCACAGCCGAACAAAATAGCAAATGAAAAAGATATTTCCCATGCATATTCCGAATGTCCTTTCACTAAAATTAATACACGTAGAAAACAGATAATACACACCATCATCACCAGAACTATAATGCCGTAGGAGGTATAAAAGAACAATGTGCTATGAAGCTGAAATAAGTTATGGTATGATAGCGACAATTGAGTAAAGCTATGTTGCTGAACAAGATTGCCTTGCTTTGAAGTGCTTCCAGGACTTTCGTTTTCAGATTTCTTTGACATTTTTGTCCCAATTGAATTTATGTGAAATTTCCTTATTTTGGTTTGTTCGCCTTCAAATTCTGTCGATTTTAGACAGATTGATTACAAAAACGTTCAATTTCAATATGTCAGTTCATATGTCAAAATTTCCTTAAATTTACTGGTTGTGTTTCATAAATTTCTGTTGTAAAATATTTAAAATGTTAAATCAGCATCAGCATGGGTAGAAAACTTGTACTGGAAAATTTTTGAAGTGAGATGATATCATATATAATATATCCCAGCGTCAAATCGATGAAGTACTCTGATTTTTCAAGCTATACCCTTTGGGTTGTATGTTTTACAAATGAAATTGTTAATGCGATATTTTGTTTATTTGCTTGCTGGCTGCCTGCTTTGTATATGGAGCTGTAGGCAGTCTGCTTACTGGCGGCCTGCATTGTATATGGAGCTGTAAGCAGTCTGCTTGCTGGTTGCATGCTTTATATATGGAGATATAAGGGGTATTGCCTGTTGGCTGCATACTTTGTATGTGGAGATGTAGGCAACTCGCTAAACTATACAGACACTAAGGAAGCGATGTTTTAAGGCAAGCTGCCTTTCGTTTGTTACACCTTGTATGTAGAGAGCATTACTGCCTACAATGTGAGCATTACTGCCTACAATGAGTATAACTATTCATCGATGTTGTTTATATCATATTTGCCGCTGGGCGGGCATGAGAATGTGAAGCTGTAAGGAGTGATGCTGTCAAATGAATTTCTGTAAAACGTAACACTGTAAAGGGCAATACTGTTAAGAGCAACGTTTTAGCATTTAACGTTTTTTTGAACTTCTTTAACTTTTTTTCCAATTTATTAAGTCTAACTTTAACTTTATGAACTATTTTCGAATTTCAACTTTTTCTACTATAACTTTTGTCGAACTTTTTTTTGACTTTTTCAACATCTTTCAACTTTGTTCGATTTGCAGATTTTATTTTTCGATTTGTTCAAACTTATTCAACCTATTTTCAATTTTATTTTTTTTTTTGCTTATTCAACTTGTTTGGACGTCTTATAACTTCTCTTAATTTGTTCCTTTTTTCGAAAAATTTCTGGTACTCTAGACTTGTTCAATCTTCCTCAACTTTTCTACTTATTTAACCTTCACAATTTTTTTTTTTTTTTATTTATTTAATCTTTTAAACTTTTGGAATTTTTTTTTTCTCTTTCAACAGCTCTGTCTTACTTAATCTATTCCAAATTTTTTCGGTTTGTTCAACTTTTTTATCTTTTTTCGACTTATTCAAATTTTGAGGCTTAGCGACACTTTACCATCTTCTCTTTCCCCATTTCAGAAGATTTTTTGCACATTCTCAAAACGAACTTTCATATAGCGTAAAGTGTTGGAAACAATTTTATGATGTCTTCGGGAAGTATAATCATCATCGATTTCTTGAATCTCCTAACAAAACTACCTCAGAAGCAACACAATTATTGTTTAGATGTTGTATTTGGCACATAATCAATCATTTTATAGACATAAGCAATATACATTTCTTTGGAAGCATATATACGAACTTGTTCTTGGAACTATAGTTTTATATAGAAAGCCTTGGACCTAAGGTTACTTTTTTTCTTCCTAGCATCTTATCACGAATTCTTTTTCTTACTTTGTAATCAAAGCTTGGATTTAACATAATGAAAAAGATGAAAAAAGCAAATATGACTGACGATATAACAATGATTGAGGGCACGCGCATTGCATGATCCATTGCTTGCAAGTATTCGGTGCTGTTTCTGATGATGTCTCCCTTATGGTGTGTTCTGGAACATATCATACTTATATGTGTCATATAGTTCCATGTTATTACGGCAAATGTTAATAGACCTCCACATGCATGGTGCTGTTTACCTTTATTCAGATTCAGGTTTATACTACCAGGAAGAAAAGCAGCCAAAGGAACTGACAAAACGCACTATAAATAAGAACGGTATATCTGAATGTGGCCGATTTCACTTTCTTACGGAAAACTCATCCAACGAAAATATCTGACCAACCTTTTCTTTATAAGCTGGTAATCAGTTATTTAAGAGGAAGTGATAGCGATATTTTCAGCACAAGATTTCCGCACTTATTTACATTCATTACCTGTAATATGTAGATAGCGAGCACGATATATGATGGAAATAAAAAAATTTCATAGAAATCTAGAATTTCGCCTAATTGACGAGTATGAGTATGAAAAAATGTAGACTGCACCAGGATAGCAAATATAATCACGTGCAAAATACAGTGTAATACTTCCGTCAGAAATTTTATGCCAAGTAAACGAAAAACCAACATTGCTGAAAAAGACGAACAGAAAATGTTGAGTAATTCAGGACTATTGTTGTTCGATACAAACCATTGCCACAGCCAAAGAATGTAGCAAATGAAAGAGATATGTCCATTTCATAATCATCATGGCCTTCCGCTGAATGTAGATAGTATAAAAAACTGCCGGTGCAGACCAATATCACCACGAACAAAATGCTGTAGGAGATATAGAAGAACAGCGAGCTCTGACGCTGAAAAGCATTGAAATTTGATACTGAGATCTGACTTAGGCTTTGTTTACGTTGTAGTTCGTCGCTTGATTTTAAAGAGGCTTTTATTGGCATCATAGCCAGATTTTTAATGAAAATTTCTGTGATTTTTATTAACGTTTAGAAATTGACTAAATAAAATGAAAAGAAAAAAAAAAAACGCAAAAAAAATTAAGTCAAATTTCAATGTGACAAATAAAATTTTAAACATCAAACTGCCAATTGTAACTGACAGTATTTCGGGTGAGCTGTTTAATATAAATTATGGAGAGATGGCGAGTTGAAATTTTTAATGGATTCAGATTTATATTCGGTTTTTTTATAACAACCCTTTTATACATTGCCAGCCCCTTACATATCCATATAAAAAGCAAGTAGCCAACAAGCAAACTGCCTAAAGCTCTACATACAAAGCAGGCAACCAGCAAGCAAATAAACAAAATATCACAGAAACAATTTCATTTGTGAAACATACAACACAAAGGGTATAGCTTTTTATACATGAAATATCAGAGTACTTCATCGATTTACCGCTAGGTTGTTTGATCTTTCCGGCAAAGTATTTTCGAGAATCGATTGCCTCTAGAGAGTGATACGAAAAAAAACCAAGCACACTTTGCCACCCTCGATTTTTAGAATGAATTGTATTCGCAACTTCATAGAACTGCTGAATATCAAGGAATACATATTAATATAAATTGAATAATTTGTTCACAAATAAATATTTGACATGTTAATGCATTAAAATTATCTTGGAAATAACAGTAGTTGATTGACTTCAGGCATAGTCTCGGATCCCGAAAGTGTCAAGTTTGAAGCAGTTTTGTTAAATTATTTTCTCCATCAATCTATGGTTTGAGAGAGGTCATTAACATAATAAAAAATCGGATCTTCAAAGTGCCCAACTTCGGCTCATTTTTGCTAAAATCGTTTATGTACCAAACGATGTAGATGCCGAAAATGGTTTTCGGGTGGTACAAATATCGGTTTCAGTTCCCTAAAAAGCCCGATTTCGGCACATTCGACAACAAAATTTTTCATTCCAATCTCTGGATCAACTTCAAAAATAAATTTTGAAAGCCATCAGGGGCTGTTACCCAGTTTCCCAAATAATCCAAAATAACTATTATTTTCTTTTTAAAAAAATAACGATTATTTTTGATCGAAACAAACTATAAATCCATTTTAACGATTATTTTTGATCTAAAATAAAAAAAATTTAAAATGCCAAGTATTTTAGTCGAATATGTAGAAATCCGAAATCACAATTATTTTTGTCGAAAACAATAAAAATCGCGCAATAAATATGGATAATCGCAATGGACCGAAATAAATATAAATCCAAAACAATAAATATTTTTGATGAAAAGAAATACCAATCCAATAAAACGATTATTTTTGATCAAACTTTTTAAAAATCCATATTAACGATTATCTTATTATCTTAGATCTGAATGAAAAGAGATCTTATATAACGATTACATTGAATCAAACGAAATAGAATTCCAAAAAATAAACGATTATTTTTGATCGAAAAAAATAGAAATCCAAAATAACGCTTATTTTTGATCGAAAAAAAGATAAATTCAAAATAACGATTACTTTCGAATAAAATATAAATCAATTTATAACGATTATGTAGTGATTTCTATCATAAGATTCACAAGCGTTACGGGCGCTGCTCAAGGGCACTATGGGTTGGCATATATCGCAACAAATTCTTTTTACGTTATTAGTTATTAATCTTTGATCTTTATCTTGGAACTTAATTTATTCCATATCGTAATCGATGCTTCAATGACTACCATCTCGCTCAACTTACCCGTAGACAAGCTATAAATTACTTTTCGGGTTGCTTCAACAGCAACAACATAATCAAAAAAACTATTTTATCTTGTACATCCGTATATATATTGAATGAATCTTAAAACATCTATAATGGCTCACCCAACTTATGCCGCGAACTGTGAGCACTTATTCTGTTATTCCTTGCAGAATTATCTAATGTGCTCCTTACGGTGAAGTTGAAAGTCGGCATAAGTAGCACAAATAAAATACATAGCATATACAAAGTAGCAGCCACCATTATAACGCATGGAATACTGGTGTATTCCGGCGATGAGCTCTCGTGGTGTAGACGAACGCACAGCATACTCATTTGCAACATAAAGTTCCATGATACAATAAAAAATGTTAGTACTCCAGTATGGACATGCAGCCAGATATTAGTTGGGTTATAGAACTGTATAGTTGTTGGCATAAAAGCAACAAGTGGAAATGCAAAAATGAACTGCAACAATTAAAAGTATTAGTATAACCTTCAAAGCTCATTAAATACATTAACTTACCTGTAAACTATAGGTAACTATAATTATATATTGTGAAAAGTGAAATTCCAAGGCAAAATCTATATCTTCGCCATAGACGTGGTCATCGAAATATCGTAAAACCAACAAATAAATTACAAGCGCATGCATGAGTGCATGAACAACCTGCGTTAAGAACATTACGCCCAATAACCGAAAGATCACCATGGCTTAAAAAAGAAATTAATATTTGAAATATTTAATGAATACAGTGAGCGAATAGAATAACTTGGTACATACAGTTTCCGGTGACATAAAAAATTGCAAATGTTAGAGAATAGTCTCTGGTATAATGTGGATGTGAGTCGATCAAGAAGCGATAGTAGATAAAGCACCCCAATGACATCATCATAAGAATCAAAGAGCAGCCATAGATCATGTAAAGTGTCAGAGTGTTGTAATCATTCAAAATATTCACTTTTAATATTTCAGGTAAAGATTTCGATTTACCCTTTACTTCTTTTATTTTGTGGATATGCTGTTTTGACTTGCGACCAATACTTTGCTGGGAGGATCGAATACTTCGTTTGCTTTGCTGAATTCGTATACTCTGATTGCTTCGGCGTTGCGGCATTTCGATTTCATTAAGTCCTTTGATTTCATCTAAAATGTATTCTCTTTTATTAGTCAAAAAATGATTGTCGATTGTTTTGATTTCGAAGAATTGAAAGATTGAAAAAAGAAATAAAAAAAAAATAAAAGTAAATAAATCAAACAATGACAGTTTGTGTATGAAATTTTAAATTTCAGTAAAAACAAGTGAAGATAAAGTTTACTTAATTTGATGACATGAATAACTCACAACACGGTTGCTATGAGAATTTTTCGGAATTGTATTAATGCTGTCAGCTTAGTTACTTTAGGTTCGTTCCTGAACTTTTTGTGTAAAATCCTGTAAAACTGTCAAAAACGAGAGAATAAGAAAATTGCGCTCTGTGAAAGAGAAATAGCACTAGAATAAACGTCAAAAATTTTTGAATGGAGTTGTTGCAAAAAGTTCATTTTCTAAACCCAGACAACAAACAATCATCTTAAATTGAATGTAGTTGAACAATAAATTGAATTCTATAAACGCAAAGAATAAAATGGAAAATAAAAAAATAGTCAAAATAAACTCAATTTTTAAAATTCTGCTTTCACAACATAGAACAGCTGATAGTTTGACACTTTTAATGAAAATGAAAAATTCTTCGGTTAAAAAACTGTAACTTCTTAGAAAGAGAGAATATAAATTACTCTCTCATTTTCGTTCTCACTTACAGGTTTTTCGTGTACGGGAACGCTTTTTGGGTAAAATTGGGCAAATTGTACTAATGCATTATTGTACGGGAACGCAACTATTTAAAGAAACTTTTTTAAAAAAAGGGTTTAATATTATTAGGAAATATTTTGATGTTTGCATTTTTGTCTCAAAATTTTTTTTTTAAATATTTTTATTGAAACATTAAAAGCTACATTTTGTTTCAAGTTTTATGCTAAGCCCGTAGCTTTTTGTAATTTTGGTCACCTATTTCGTGTGAAACAAACGAACCGATAATCAATAATAAGTCCACGTGAATGCTGTTAAGGCAATTGCTTACTTTGGCAGTAAAAAAAAAATTCTTCGAGCTAATGTAGACGAGGAAAACAAAAATTGGCGAAAAGAAAAACTACGGGATCGCATTGAGATGCTCAGTGTTGCGAAATAAGTTTTGTTATAAAAAGGCGAAAAGCAATTACGCTAGGAAACATACCCAGCGATGAAGAATTTTTACCATAAATATAATGCAATACCTTCAAAATGAAACAGTTGAGCATTCACTTGACTCGATGTTCAGAAATTCATGAGAAAATCCCAAAAAAAAAAATCAGCTGTGCAGAAGTGAAGCCTTCAGAAAACTCAATTGCGATAGAGTCAGGCGCTATGGCAAGGCTTTGCTTGTTAATCATATATACCATTAACTCGATTTGGGACCACTGTGCAGCAGCGCGCTGTACTTTCAGAGGTGCGCACAAGAATTCATTTATTTGGGATATTCCGTATTTTGCTACCATTCGGAAAAAATTTTTTTTTAAAAGAAATATGACGAGGAATTCAGTGTTATTTGGTGCTCGCTTACTTTAAACAATTTATTTGTTATAAAAAATATTAGTTTTTTATCTAAAAAAATATTAATTTTTTATCAAATGCCATAGACAAAAAATAAATATGATAGCTGATCTTTTTAGTTTTAAAACGATATAAAAATCTATTTTTTTGCTTAAATTATCCGGAGATATGACAATTTGAATATAACCATAAGCACCATAAAGCGTTCGCACTTCACAACTCAATATCTTCGATGAAAATTAATTCCCGAAGCACGCGTTCGCTAATATAATGCATAGAATATAATAAAAAAAGTTTGGAGCAATTTAAAAAAGTGTCGGTCAGAAACTGTTCGGATTATAAAAGAACGTCTCATATGTATGGTATTTGTTCGACTTTTTCAATCAAATTCAACTTTTTTCATTATTTGCTTTATTTTTTCAACTTTTTCATCGATTTGGCATTCCTTTAATATTTTTCAACCTTTTACAGTTTTGTTTTTGAGTTTTTCAAGCTATGTCAACTTATTAAACACAAGCTTATCCCCGTGACTTTTTACGCATAGCCTGTTTCTAATTAAGCTATAATCGGAGTTATTTCGGTCACTTATGAATATAAAAGTACCGGGCAATAAGATTTAATGTGCCATTACCTTATTTACTTACAAAAGGACATTGATGCATCAGGTTATAATGATATGATGCATATTAGTACGAAATATATAAGCCTTTAGCTCTAAGTTCCTCTTAAATTTATTTGACAAATTTTTGAACACAACTTTAATAAATTTTCAAGTATTTTCTTCTAAAAACAAACAGCTTTTACTCTCAGACATTTCAAAATTTTATTCAAAATTTTTAGTAATCAATTTATTTTTTTTTTAAATTGCCATGGGAACGACAAAATTAAATTAAATTAAATGAATTACATATTACATTCCCATTCAAAGATTTGTTATGCTTACATGCTTGTTTCTATGTGTGAAATTAATTTTTTTAGCAATTTTAAAACTTAAATATTTTGATATTTAACAGGTACATCGTGACAATTTTAATTGGAGGTTGAGATCAAGCGTCTAAAAAATAACCCTAAATAAATTTTTTTGAAATTGATCAAACAGTTTTTGCGTGATATGCGAACATCGAAAACAGCTATCATTTTATTTATATAGATTTTCCATATTTTTTATACTTTTTCAGTTTTTTTCAACTGTTTCAACATATTTCAAGCTCTTTCAAAATTTTTCACATTTTTCACATTTTTCTTTGAATCATTAAACCTCTTCAAAGTTTTTTTTAACATTAACTTAAAAGGTACTTTCAATGCAGTATAGGTATGCGAGTTTCCAAAGATAACACCATAACTAGCTATAATTATTTTTAGCAAAATATTTTTAAATGAAATACTAGAAATATTTTTCAAATACATACTTTTTTTAAGACTGGTCTGATTATGGGTATTCGTTGCAATTTATTTTAGAATTAAGAATTCGAAAAATATTTTTTGCAAAATTTTTCCAAAAGTAAATCATCAGATATTCCTCGAGCATCTTGAGCTGAAAACTTGTTTTAGCAATTTTTTTTTGTGTATTTTCCTCACTGGGTATGCACATTGTCAATGTAGCTGTTGTTGCTGCCATTCGTTAGTGACCACTGAGTATGTGACTAGAATTTGCTACGCTTTTCGTAAAATAACATGCAGCGAAAACTTTACTAAAGCAAGAACTTAAAAATTCTAAAGCTTACATGATACTTATTTTGTGTCACATATAAAATAAGTTATTGAGAAATCATAACAAAAATACAACTTACTTAAATTAAAAAATATGTGAAACACAATTTAAGCCTCTTGTAGCGTTAATTTACTTCTCACTTTATAAAAAAAATTGAAATTAACACAAAAATGTCATACCAGCTTAGCTAAAAAACTGACCACACACTTGAAATTTGGCTGTGGTTGCCTTTTGATGTTAACTACGCCAAAGTTAAAAAAAAACCTAAATAGCAATAAATGAAATTGCAGACTAAACTCGCTGCAGGACACGATTTTCGCAATTTTCATTTAGATAAATATGAAAATAAATAAATAAAAATATTGCAAAAAATAAATAGAATTTTTCTCGTAAAAGTTGCTAAATAAACATTTCAGATAGTCAGAGTGCAACTTTTTTTTTTTTCATTTAATTTTGCAACATTGCGACAGGAAACGGAAATTACAAAAAAGCGGCCTTGTAGCAACGCAATTGGCTAAAAAGCAAAAGAATTCGTATTTAATACGAGCTGTCACAGTAAGAATAAACAAACACATTCTCGAAAAAATTACACACACGCACACTTATATGTTTAACGGACACACACACACACAAACGTATACTCCAAGTAAACACGCTCTTACTTTGCGGTTTCTGTTCAATAATTTTCATATAAAATTTTATTAGATTCTTGACTTTTATTTTTATTTGTGTTTGTGTGTGTATTTGGTTGTTTGAGAGCACATACATGCATACATATGTTTGCATGTGTGTTTCATTTGAATGGCAGAGGTGATGGCGTATGCTGTTCAAAAGTTTGGTGCTTAACATTAAGCAACAGTGACAGAATTTACTATGGCATTGAAAAGGCATCAGAATGAATCAAAAAAACTAAAAGTGAATAGAATGCGAAAAAAGGTGAAGAAAAATCAAATTTAAAATAAAAGTTGAATTGATCAATGACATGAAAATATGGAAAAAAAATTGGGAATATAATTTTAAGTTTTGCATTAAATAAATTTTCAATAATGTAACTATTTCGATATTTTTTTTTTTCTTAAAAATCGAAATGAATTGGAGATCTTTTGAAGAAATGGATATCAGTTTCATCAATATTTGGTTCACTTAAAAACTCAAATAGTAGACCAACCATGTTTGGCAGAGTTTTTGTAAATAAAATGGTTTTCAGTCATTACACTAGCGGCGATTCTCTTTGGTTTGAAACCAAAAAGCAATCAAATTGACCTGAAATAAATGCAAAAACTTTGACTTGAAATTCAGCTAGCTAATATTCGCTAAAACTTAACGTTTGAGTGTACAGTTCTGAAAACTTTCGGTTTTCTATTTTTGATCGATCTATAGAATTAACTTTGAAATTATTTAAAAATTCTCCAAAAAAACCAATTCGATTTAGTCCTAAGCCATTTTTGTGCAGTACAAATATTTCTGTAACAATGCAATTACTATGTGATACGAAGCGACAAAACGAAGATCAACCGCCTTGGCCTAGAAGATATGCAAAACGTCCAAAAGGGGTGTTTTTCATTTAATGAGCGGAAAACCGACATGCGTCTTAGTGAATTGTATGTGGATTTTCTTCTGCTGAACTGTTACCAATGGGTTCTTGCGTGAAATTCGTTCATGGATTCCAGCCTCAACGAATCGACAAGCGACTGTTGGTTTGGATTGGCATCGTATTGATCAATTACTTCGCATTGGATGTCTGCAGCAGTCTTACGATGATCCAATTTTGCCTTGCGCACAATCAGGCGATCCTTGTACTCAGAAGTCTTACGAGGTCCTTTTTTGCGACAAAAATTTTTTACTGTGTCATACTCATCGAAATGATTATATGAATTGAATACCATCTTTTTGGAACAATTTAGCTTTATTGACATCGCCTGATATCTCATGGCCGTCTTTCGAAACTCAACAATTGGCTTACGCATGGCCTGTGTACAACTTTTGACCACTACCCATGATTAAGGAAGAATTCGGTCAAAAAGTGTTTTTACATGAAATGAAAATATCACAATATCGTTTATGGAATCTTTTACCTAGTTTTTCTTTAATTTTTTGGAATTTTTTTTTTTGTTTCCAATTAGTTGACTCAGTCAAATCTAGGGTTTGAGCAGAAAATCTCTCATAAAGCTTTTTTATGCTATGAATTTGAACCTAATTGTGTTCTTTTTTATAAGCTTATATGTCCCACATTTATAGTATGTATAAACTTTCTGATACATATAGAAAAATAAATGAGAAAAACTAATAATAATACAGCATAAGATTTTGTTTCCAATTAGTTGTCAACAGCTGTATGTCTATTTTGATATTTTGAAAAGAGCATTACATCTTCTGTACAGGCAGAAATCTGTAATAGCTATACTGAGAAAGATAATGATAATGCAGCTAAGTTTTACACAAAACACTAGACAAAAAAGTTCACTCAAAGTGGTCAAGTAAAAGTTGTAAAAGTCAATGCGGAAAGCTCCAATGGAATCGGAAAGCACTGAATTAAGTGCAAGTAAAAAATAACTAATACTTTGCTATATTAAAGAAGCTATTGTAGTGAATGTTGCAAAGCTTTGTATGACAAAGTATGAAAAGAAGTGGGCAATTTTGGACTTATAGGTGTTACATTACTTATACAAGTTTGTTTCTAAACTAAGCGTTTGGGAATCTTTTACGAGTATTACTGTTGTGAGTTGAAAAGTGCACAAAACTTCAAAAGCGCCGTTTTAATGAAAATTCATTTTTAATTCCTTCCTTTAGCTACAATCATTTTAATTTCCTTCACTGTACACAATTCCTTTGTCGACGAAACACGACACATTCCTCATCATGTAAAGAATGCAGCAGCGTAAGTTA
Source organism: Tricholauxania praeusta (assembly GCA_949775025.1). Taxonomy (NCBI): domain Eukaryota; kingdom Metazoa; phylum Arthropoda; class Insecta; order Diptera; family Lauxaniidae; genus Tricholauxania; species Tricholauxania praeusta. Next base: position 128,348,052 of record OX459030.1, on the reverse strand, counting down.
AAACTCAGTACATTTGGTCAAACATCAGCACCAACACTAACGCTAACTCAGTGGCACTGACTTACTTGTGGGCTAAAAGGCTATGCCATGTCCTTACCTGCTGACACACAAGTGCAATCTAGCCTTGAGGTGGTTAGGTTAGTTGTTCGGTCGAATACTCAAAGTTAACTACTTTCTTCATATCTCCTTTGTTGCTGTAGCTGCTGCACACAGTTATAATGTCAAAATAAAAAGGCAATATAAAAAATTCCACTTCTTCTTTTATCAGCATTTTTATGTCGTTGCCAAATGCCTGGACCTGGATGTTAGTAGAAGTTTTTTGTTTTCTTGCTTTTTTTTGTAATTTTGTTAATATTGGCTGACTACTGCAGGTTTTACACGCAGCACAGTGTGGTATTTTTATATAATTTTTTCTCAGTTATGTTATGCAAATAAATTATACAATAATGCAAAGTTTGTTGTATTATTTGAATATTCCTCACTATTTTTAAATAATTTTTTAGGCACTCCATTAAAGTTTTTTTTTGAGTATTTAATTATATAGTATAGTACACACTGAGTATCTAAGATGATATATGATGAAGTAGGATTTTAAAGCAACTTAACGGGGTATCACAGTAACCAGTCATCTGTTGTTGAGAAGTCAATTTATTTCAATTGATTTTTGCCTCCACAAATATTATTAGTTTGATTTTAAGACACCTAAACTCCCCACTGTGCATTGCAGAGCAAGTGCAAATGTAAATGTTTTATTCATTTTATTGAAGTAAAGTTTTTTGTAGAAAATTTTTGCAATTGATGTCGAATTTATTTGAGGGTTTTTTTCCCCCATTTTTTTTTTCTTCTTGCAAATACTTACAGTGTACATCGGCAAAGTAGTCGCAAGAGCAAAGCATCGTCGCTATTGCTGCATGACGTTGGCATCTGATTTTGAATGCGGCTACAGGAATGTGGCTAGTGATCGTTATAATGTGATTTTGTGTGAAATTATTTTTTATTTTTATTTTATTGCAAATGCTTTTGTAAGATGACGCCGTCGTTAAAAAGGGTTTTATTTAAGATGTGTTGAGAAAAAAAGAATCCAACAACAACAACGTGTCGTTCGTATTCAAAAGAACGTAGGTATGTCAGTAAGTAAAGTGTGATGTGAAACATATGTTGAAAATGTATTGAAAATTTGTTATCTTTTAAGTTGATGGAAATTCTTGCATGTGGCCTTTGTGCAATAAAAATGGTATATTAATAAATTTATTGAAAGTCCTTTTTTAGTGAATTAAGTGATTAATTTAAAATGTGATTTTTCTGGCTCATAAATATGGCGTTGAGCTGTCGCTAATAGCTATATTACTGAAGAATATATTTCAATTGAGGTGCGTAAGTCTTAAAAAGTAGCAAAACAAAAAAAAAAAGCTAGCCATAATAGTTTCACACATCACTTAATAGAATCATCAGTGACCTTCAAGCCAATGAGTGAGATTTTCTAAGCCTGATATGTTTTGATTTTCGCTTTGTTTGAGTTTGCAACAAATCTATGCAAAAAAGTCACTGATGATTCTATTAAACAAGGGATGAGACTAGTATGCTAGCTTTGGCCTTGTGCAAAAAGGTCACTGATGATTCCATTAAGCAAGATTTAGACCTGGTTCTGTGGTTTTTGTGATTTTTTTGGCATTACCACATACTGTACTGTACTGTACAATTATCTCAGTAAAATAGTAAAAACTATTTTCTGTTTAGATAGACAGAATACAACTTATTTTTTTTAATTAGTCTCCGATCAGATTCGAATCTAGGTCTCCTGCGTCATGCTGCTCGTAGTGTTCTAAAAGGCGCTCATCTTAACCAACTGAGTAACTCTTATTATTTATGTGAAGGAGACAAAAACTGCAAAAGTCTTCTGTCAAAATTAAATGATGAAATTTTGATTTTTATAGTTGCCACTTGATAATTCAAATAATATACTTTAAGAAACCTAATTATAACAAGAGTCTTGGCTGATGTTGTTAAACTGTACGTAACTGCATGTAACAGCACGTGATGCCTAGGTTCGAACCCCAGTGGATGTGGAATAAAAAAGTTTTTTTTTTTTAAGTTTAATTGAATTGCAAATTCAATGCATCCGAATAAGCACACCTGACTTGCTCCACTTGGAAGCTGCTTCCGAATTTCCCGTTGGGATTTTAAAACTTACTAACATTGTTTCTACCTACTGAGCTATGTGGGATCAAAACTTATAGCTGACCGATCATATGGCCATTTCCACCAAAAATGTCATTTTAGCTGGCCTTGTTTTTAGTTTTTTTTTTTTTTTTTTGGAGCACACTCTTCAACCAAGGTTTTTCTTGAAGCTAAGACTATCTTGAATTAATAATCAAGGAGGAACAATTAAACACCATACAGTAAAAAGTGTTGCACTGATATACTGCGTAGTAATGAATTCTGAAAAAGTTTAGTTTTCTAATCAAATTTAAATCGATTGATCTTTAATCGATGTGTTTTGTTTCAAAACTGAGTTAAGAAGTTTTTTTCCAGTTGTTTTCGCAAAACGATTTCCTTTTCTTTTTTTTGCGTATCAATTTTATGATGAGGAAAATTACAGCGCTAAGCACACTCCCCAAACACGAGGACATTACGTCGCTCTGGTATTAACCCTTTCGGAACTTCTTTTTTCCATTTGACTTTAAAAATCAGTATTTTCCGTTTTCTTATTCTTAAGGCCAATTTAAACAATAATTGAAACTAATTTATAAAAATTTTATTTTAGAAAGTGGTTTTTGGTAGCCAATGAAAGTTTGGTAATGAAAGTACCAAAATGCAAATTTAATTTTTTTTACACTTACTATCCCAACATTAAGCTTCAAAATGGCATTCACCAAATTATCAAATAAAGCTATTTGTTTAGTAAAAAAATTAAAGTATGAAGTGTTATTTTTTTGCAAAATATGGCAAAGAATATTGATATTGATATAGAGCAAACACTATTTAATCATACACCTTACTGCTTCCACCAAACAATCCAATTTTTTTTTTAATTTGTACACAAAGCTTTCGAAAAAAATTAGAAAATAAAAAAAAAAATTATTTTGAAGTTTTTTAGACTTCAAACTGACCTTAAAAAACGACTATGCCATATGGCATAGAATAACCGAAAGGGTTAATTAAATTCTGCAAGTGCAAACACAATCGCATAATACGTTGTCATTATGAATTAAAACAATAATAACAACAACAATTACTGCATTAATAACAGCAGCGGCAAAGTCAAAACCAAGACAGACAATAACGAAATCATTTAAGCCACAACAATGACAATAACAGACAGATATGTGTGTAAGACAGTGATGGGATTGGAACTTTTGTGAGTGTGCTGAATTTAAAGATGGAATGTACTTTTTGAAGGTCCCAGCTTTGAAAGCACAATTGCAAAAATGGGTTACTTTTATTACTCCAAATAAAAAAAAGCGCAAACTGCACGAATTTCAGCGAAAATAAATTGATCTTGATAAAAAATTTTTCTTTCTATTAACTTTCAACAAATTTTTATCGAAAATATCCACACATGAATTTCCGATAATTTACTGGATTTGTTTCAATCTTCTCACACTTGAAATCTATTGTCTCCAGTAATACCAATTAGACTGTTGTTAGGTTTCTAATTATTTAATACTTTGTTACATTACCTTTTGAATTGTATGAAAAAATTATATTGGTTTAAGAAAACATGTCCTTTTGTTTTCTTATCCATTTATCTACAAAAACAGTTTTTTGAAAAAGTACAGTCTCTATGAGATCGGTGGTTTCTTAAAAATAATAGCTACTTCCAAATTAACAGAATAAAATCTGGTATAAGATATAAGGATATAAGAAACTTTTTTTAATTTTCAGTTAGGACATAAGTATTAAGTATGACAAAAAACGAACAAAAGAAAAACCGCAAGTCATTCATGTAAAATTCAATGTTTTCCTAATAATTATTTCGTAATTTGCAACAAAAAATCCAAATTTGGTTAAAAAAAGTAAAAAAGAGTACATTTGCATGTCCTTCGAAAGTAAAATAAAAACAAATTTTTCAAAAAAAGAATATATTCGAAAAATTTTTAAATGCACTTAAAATCAGTATTTTATACATCTCTGGTTTTTTGGAGTTTGAATGTATTAAAAAAGTACAATTGTACCAAAAATGTCATCACTGATACCGACATAATTGCATGACGTTATAATAACATTAACATATTTGCATACTGACATATACATGCATACATATGCTGTTGTTTTGTTTCGAAAAAATAAAGCAACACAAACAAATTTACATACATGTAAGTATGCACACAAATGTAAAACAACAACAGTACACTATCAAGACATAACAGTGTAGAGAAAGAAAGCATAAAATGAAGCAACATTGGAAGGACGTCTGGCATATTGCAGCATCGAAGGCCGAAGTGCGGAAAAAATTGGTCTCCGGGGTAATGAAGAAATCATGTTTAATTCACAAGCATAAATAGACAGACTGTTACACACACAACCAACGCTACTCAGTTGGATTTTTGCATACGTTGTGTAATTTTTCTCACATAAATTAATTATTTGTGTAAATGACTGTATGCCAATTAACACATCATTATCGACAGTTTTTCATTGATGCGAGATATATTGAAGTTGCCTTCAAAACAACTTGAATAGCGGTTAATTAACTCAATACAAAGTGTGGGTAATGTTTAATTGATTAACTGGTAATATGTTGGCAGTTTAATAAAGAAAAAATTGTTATTGCTTTCATAGTTTAAATAGCATTAATAAACAGTAACTCATTTGCTTAGCTTAAAAAAAACAAAAGCTGTTGCAAATATCCTTGAAAGTGGAAAGTTAAGTCACTGTTAATACTCAGTTGCATGAACTAAAAGTAAAAATAAGTATTTTTGTTAAAAAAATTGCATTTAATATGTTTCTTTACTATATATTATTATATATTGGTGTAGCATTTTATTACATTTAACATACAAATTTTTTATGAAACAAAATTGTGATTTTTGAAAAATTTTTCACATGAAACCTTACATCGTTTCAGAAACGTTTCTGAAAGCTTTCATTTTCGTTTCTGAAAGCTTTCATTTTCGTTTCTGGAAGCTTTCTGTAAGGTTTCAATTCCCACTTTATTGCTTTATTTAAAACTTTTCAGAAACAAACTTTTCTTGAAGTGTGGGGGAAAATGCAAAAAAAAAAAAGAATCATTAAAAATCATGTAATCAAAAAATTGAAATTTTCTGCTTTTTTATCCACGTCTCAGATGGTAAGCCGCATACGCCATCTTGTGATACACGTTTTTCTATCATACAAATTTAGTTGTAAATGTTTTTTACTTTCGAAGTGTTCTTTCGCATATAAGATAATATTTCGCACAAACATTCTATGCATTACGTAGCATCAGCAACAGAAGTGCGCGAACAGGTCTTACAAATTCGTTCCAATTTTACCTACTGATTCAGTTGACGTAGAAATTCTCATATTTATATGAAAGCAGATTTGGACTTGAAGTTTCCTTTTCGGTTATATTTTGATACATTTTTATTAGCATGAAATTATACATGTACATTTATGCTGAAACATGTAGTTATGTGAGTCAGCTTCTTATATGTTTGGTACAGTATGCACAAGTTATATTTTCTGTGAATGCTGCTGAAAGTGTGATGAATATATTTTTTACAACACAACGTGCCCATAATGAGATACTTAAGATGTGAACAATATTATGCTGTCAAGCAAAAGAAAGTTCTCTACAACAGTAGAGCAAGTTCAAAATCATAAACTTTGAGATTATTACGAAAATATTATAGAATAGTGTGAATGAAAAATTATAAAGTTGGAAAGTTAATAATTATCATACACTGCATTAATAGTAGCGGTGCTCGAAAAAATCATAAGTTCTTTGAAAAAGGATGTTATTCCACATTTTGTAATGAGAACACGTTCTCTACTAGTTCTCATTTGGCTATCACCAACCTACTTTGAAAGAATTAACTTATAGGCCATACGCTTAGAAAAGATGCTAGGCAAATTGTTTTTGGTAGAAACCGCCAAGAGCAAGAGATGCGGACGAACGTACGCAATTTCGTGCGGACGAATTGTAGATAATAATTTTTTAAAATTTGCAATGAGCATAAAATAAAGAGCCAGTTATTGAAATACTCTTAAGCTCTTTGCTCTTAACGAAGTTTTAGAATATTGACATATATATCTACAATGTATCCAAAATTTATCAAAATCGACGTATGTTGTTTTTTTTTTTTGATTTTGCAAATTGATGCAAATAAGACAGGTTTTTCGCCAAAATCATTTTTTTTGCTACACTGTCTTGATATGGTTGGAAAAAAGAGTAAAGAAATTTCATTCACTGTTGTCAATTCAGCGTTGTTTTCCCCCATTTCTCTGAAAATTTATTTTTATGCTTGTTAAGCTGATGTATCCAGCAAACCAAAGTTTTTCTATTCATCGACGAAAAGTGCAATTCTTTAAAAAAAAAGAAATAACTGAAATAACTTCGAATTTTTATACACTTTTGCTTGTTATAAGATAAAATAAGCTTTGCAAAAAAAAAGGAGGGAAATTGTTTGTAGAGATACATTTCTATTTTTAACCAGTACTAACAATTTATGTTAGCCATTATAGCAACGACGTAGACAGCTCTCTTGAAAAAATATAGACAGACAGTGCAGTCAAAAGTAGTCAGCACACTATAGAATTGAGCAAGTCAGCGTCCCTTTAAGACCGGCTACTCAACACTCTAAATATTCAAACTGCTTTTTGTTGTATCTATACTTTTTTTTTTGTAAATTTTATTTGCTGTTCTTGTTGATGCATTTTTTTTTTTCTGAGCACATTAAGGGTTATACACCCACTTGAACCAACTTGGCTGTTTTTTCTTTCAAGTGGTCATTATAAAAGTTACTTGCATTGAACAATTTTATTATACCAATTTCAAAGTAAATAAAAGGGAAAGCTTTAATAAAGCCGTGAGTTTTTTAATTAATATTTTTACAGAGTATGTAATAATGTAGATATGCTCAATAGCTTAAGAATTAATTAAACTAATGATTTTAAGAATTTTTATATAGTACCAAAATTGCTTAGCAAAGATCATGAAGTACATTGACAAAAAGATTAATAACTATGCAAATTGCTTATTAAATATGTGCACAAAATAAAAACTATTGTTTTACACCTATAATTATATATAATTTTGTTGAATAATTTTTAGTTGAATATAAGAACCAAACAAAAAACTCTCAGCTATTCGTGTATTTTTTAAATCTTATAATCATGAAAAATACATCATATTTATTTTGCAAAACATTTTTAATCATTTTTATTATTTTTCCTTCAAATTTGGAAAATAATTTCATAACTTACAAAAATGGTTACAAGATTTTTTCTAGAGCCTGTCAAACTGTTAAGATGTTGCTCAAAAGCTTCGACACGCAGCTCCTCCATCAAATCGCAAACATTGTTTGAATAAATATTTTCCAAGCAGTTGCAAGATCTTAACAGTTTGAAAGTTTTTAATTTTTTATTAAAAAACATTATATATGAAAACAAAACATAAAAAAACCTTATGTACTTATGAAAAATAGTTTCAAAATCAAAATTATATAGCAAAAAATATGACTGTCATTATGAAAATTATGTAACAAAAGAAATTATTGTTAAGTGAACCTAAAAAGCATAAAAATAAAAACAAGTTTCCATTAAAAACAATGGACAAAATAAAGGACAATAAAATGTTTGTCAAAAGTAATATATCAATCATATTTTCAAACATTTTGCCTCACGTACACTATTTCTGAAGCTGATAGTTGGATCAGTTTCAGCGATGACTGGCTTTTGAAATAAAAATCGAATTAAAATAAAATGATATGTAGTTAATGAATAATTCCAAAATTTTCAAAAAAAAAAAAAATATATAAATTTTTCAGCTATGAACTCTTGTTTTGCTTTAAATTGCGCATAGTTGCAAGAAATTGGCGTGAAAAAGCAGACATTTTTTCACACAAAACTTTTTTTATTGATATCAAAAAAACTCGGAGAGTGAATATCTTTAATGGTGACTCTGGAAGAAAATCTATACTGAAGTGAATTAACAGAGAAGTAACGCTCATGCACTTACACTTTCGTGTTACATTTTAGACTTCTAACGACCTTTTTGGTATGTTCCGACTTTTTCATAATATTCCGAATTGTTCAACATTTTCGATTTTGATTACACCATTCGACATTTTTGACATATATTTGCAAACTTTTTTCGACGTATTCGACACATAACAATTGTCTCAACAATATTTTCTATATATCAAATAGTTTTCATGTTTTTGCGATTTTTTCAATATTTTTCGTCTTTTTCAATAAATTTTTCAACTTTCAAGTTCAGTCGGGAATTTCTGAACAGATGGTTCAGATATTTTATCGAAGATATTTTCGGAAACATTTTTAAAAATAAAAAAATTTAACATATTTATTCAAACAATTTTATTTTTAAGGTTGGGAGTTTTAGCGACCTTAATTTTTAATATAGGATTGTTTGGCTGTCTCCAGGTCACCAAAAATTGAAAAATAACAAGAATACATTTTTTTTAAATTTTGTTTTTGTGTTATATTATTTTTTTTTATTTTCTTCAATATTTCGAGTTAATCATGCAACTCATCATCAAGCAAATTTAAAAGAATTTTTATTGATGTTATTTTTCAATTTGACAATCGTTTTTGTGGTACTCAAAACCTCCATTCGGGTAGACTGAGGCCTAGTTCGTCTCAGCTACCAAGCCAAGACCGGGACCTCGGTCGTCTCGGGTGGCAAAGAATATGGGGAGAAGCGATCGTCAGCTGCATCCACACCTATGCTCCAATGAGTTATTCGATCTTGTGCACTCGCTGTGCTGAGCCATACACAAGCTGCACCTACTACACAAGAAGTATAAGTCCCTGCTAACTTTTGTTTCTGGAGACAAGTTCATTATTAAATTATATATTCATTATTCACAATAATAATGTATAATAATGTTTTCTAGTTTAAGATTTTAAAACTTATTGTTAGTCTCTTAAGAGAAGATACAATAAAAGAAAATGAAGTTTAAAAAAAAAAAAAAAAAAAAAAAAAATTTTTCAATTTCTGATGACCTGCTGCTCAGCCAAACAATCCTATATTTTATTTTTTTCATAAAACCAAAGCATTTTTAAAGCAAGCTTTATTTTCCTTCTTCCCCATAGTTTTTATGATATTTTGTTTCAAAAAATGTTCAAAAAGTGAAATGTATAATATTGTTGAAGCTTATATATTTATTCAATTATAAAAATAAAACAATCTTTTTGAATCAAATGTATTTGATAAAATGTATTATATTTATTTTAATTTCTTTACCACATATATTGATTATTTTCTAATTTTCATCATTTTTGAAAGAAACATCCAGAAAAATGTTCATAACTAACAAAAATAATTGTGAAATTTTCATTCAATTTGTCATTTTGCTACTGCAAGTGTCAATCAACTGGGAAAATTGATTTCATGCCTTAAGTCACAAATATTTTTTGAATGCATACTTCTCAGACAGTTGCAAGTTCTTTACAGATTGAAAAGTTCTAAGAATTTACAGTTTGTTTCAAAAATAGAAAACATTATTAATATTATTAAAATTACATGACAATAATAAATATTGAAAAGTGAACCCAAAATGCATAAAGATAAAAAAATGTTCCCTTTAAAATAAAAATATTGGGCTAAAATTAAGAACACTAAAATTTTGATTAGAACAATCATGGTAATCCTATTTCCAGCCAATGTGCCACACGTTAAATAGTGCTGAAACTGATATTTAAATAAATAAGATGTAAGTTAATAAATAATACCAAATTTTTTAGCAGTAATTCATATTTTTCAATTGTAATCTCTCTGCTTTGCTTTAAATAGTACATAAGTAGTTGCGTGATATTGTCATGCAAAAGCAGTAATTTTGAAAAATTCAGAATTTTTTATTGAAAACTCAACAAAATTTCGGAAAGAGTATATAATGCAACTTTTTTTACTGACGATTAAGGAAGAAAATCTGAAATAAATTGTATTAGAAGTAATGCTCACTCATGTTATATTTTAGACCTCTATCGGCTTTTTCAAAATCTCCCAAATTTTTCAAGATTTTACATGAGTTTTTTACTTTTATAATATGGGCGTTTTCGACAATTATCAATATTTGATATTTCCAATATATTTCAACATATTTTGACTTCTTCAGTAAAAATTTAACTTCTCCAACATTTTTCGACTTTATCAACATTTTTCAACTTTTCAATTTTACACAACTTTTTTAACATGTTTTGACTTTCAAATCAAATCTTGAACATTAAAACTCTTACCATTTTCGAACTTGCTCGAACACACTTTTCAAACTTTTCAAAATTATTGTAGCAACTTTTTGTCTACTTTAGAAATTTAATTGGTTGTTGAAACATATGTCACCAATTACCAGACTTAATTGTTCCATTTGTTATCTTTGTCATGTTTGTTTATGAAGCATTAACCGATTTGTCAAATTTCACATGAATATCGGTTTCTGCAAGTGACTGTAAATTCGATTAAATGATTTTCAATTACTTTACTACTTTATCCGAACTAAGGTTTTCTAAGATTTTTTTGATTTTATCAACATTGTTATAACTAATTAACGTTGATCAATTTCTTCAATATTTTTCGACTTAAATATGCACATAGCAATTTTTGACTGAATATTTCAAATTTTCCAACATTTATTAATTTTTCAACATTTTTCGATATTTTTAATGTTATTTCATGCACATTTTTAAACAATATTTAAATTTATTAACATTTTTAAGTTTTTTTCAAAAATTTTCGACTTCTTAATATTCGCCGCGAGTCCACTCACCAGCTAGTTTTTAATATGATAACATTAATTTTTTTTGTATAATTTTTTTTTTTTTTCAAATTCTCTTGCTGATTTTTGGCAATTTCATAATGAGCGCTTATTTCAATTTTCATATATCAATATATGCGGAACTTAGACCTTTAGAAAAAAAGTGCACTACTATCTGCTTTATCTTCTACTAAAATATGGCCACGCAAAATTTAAAACAAATCGGAAGTAGCTGTTTCCGAGTTAATGCTTGAAAAGTTTTGGAATTACCCTTTTATGTGCGTTATAACTTGAAAGCGTTAAAGTCTCAATTAGTGTACACTGTACCGTCGATAAAGAAGTAAAACTGATACGTTTTGTGGTTTTAAGAAGACTAATTTATTTCAATATAATTAAAAAGCTTTAAGGCTTTTGTATACATTAATTATTGCTAAATATTAGTGATGATAGAAGGCATTGTTTACATATGTATGTGCGCGATGTCTCAATATTAAGTGTCATATTATGGTAGCATGCAAAATCGCTAAGTCAGCATGAATCACGATACTGATAACAATAATAAAGCCAAACAAAAATCATCTTCTTTATATCGTAGGGTGTGCTGAACATGAATCACAAGTTCTGAGTCTTAAAAACTGAAAAAGTTCCTTTAAAATCTTAAATATATTAGAGATCGAGATCTTAATTTGACATTACGGCATATATTTTGGCATGTTTAACCTCTGTAACCTACCAGTTCACTTCTTGTCCTTCTGAAACTTTTAAGTAGAGTATTGAACGAATATTTATTTCAATATGTTCATATTATGTTCCAATAAATAGGTCTAATTACGTTTACATATTAAGTACTTGCTTTAGCAATAAAATCGACAAACTCATTCAACAAGAATGTTTAGATTCTTCTTAGCTGGAGTTGTGAGATTATATGCAAACAATACTGCCACAAATGTTAAAATTTAGATTTTGATGCCCAAGGTATCAGCTTGAATTATGCAGCATAATGTCAAATTCTTGCAGTTTTTGTGTAACACTTTTTAGAAAGCATTTCCACGAATCTTGTACCTACAGTCAATTTCTAAAAATGGATAATGCCCTCTTTCGCTTAGAACTAAAATCAACCTGAAAAAAAAACACAGCTTTGAAGGTCAAAAACAGACGCAATTGGCTACAAACATATACTCATCGGTACTGTGTTCATTACAATACAAACTGCATAAATCCTAAATTACTGAGAAAAGAGCTAGTACGAATATGCTGGAAATAATTTGAGATACTGCAATTGAAATTCATGTTGAACACCAAATTTAGTAGTATGCCTGCGTGAAAAATTTTTGAATGCCAGTTAACCTGCGTGTGCCAATTAGAGTGGGAACTAGTGCACTAAATTTCACACTCTCTTGCTTTGAAATTTAGTGAGAAAAAAAGTTTTTAATCACAAAACATTTGATGGTATATAGTCGAAACAAAGGCGACAAAATAACAAAATAAATTTTGATGAATAAGTTATTCCGTTTAGTTTTATTTAAGAACTAGCTAATCCCAGCGACTTTGTAGGCGTAGCCTATTTTTAATTAAGTTATAATCAAAGTTATTTCGGTCACATGATAATTTTCAGACATTTCAAAATTTTATTCAAGATTTTTAGTAAACAATTTATTTGATTTTTAAAATGCCATGGGAACGACAAAAAAACAAAGCACACACACTAACTAACGCATACAATTCCCGTTCAACGATTTGTTGTGTTAACATGCTTATTTCTATGAGTGAAATTAATTTTTTTGGCAATTTTAAAACTTAAATATTTTGATATTTGACAGGAATATCGTGACAATTTTAATTGGAGATTAAGAACAAGCGTCTAAGAAATAATCCTTAATAAATTTGGTTGAAATTGATCAAGCAGTTTTTGCGAGGTATGCGAACATCAAAAACAGCTATAATTTTATTTATATAGATTCTAACTACTTTCAGCACAAAAAAAGAAGTAGGCAGTATGGGCAATATAGACAACATGTAGCATAATCAGTATAAGTAGTAGTATACTCAGGGGTCTTATTGTGCTAGGATTTTTTTGAACTAAAAGTGAGGATTTTTTTTAAGTGGGTAAAAATTTTATCTAAAAAAAAAGTTCATATGTAGATCAGAGTGATCTTTCCAAAAAAACAAAAAAAGCAAAAAAAAAAAAAACTTAAAAAAACAAAAAAAAAAACAAAAAATAAATATCAAAAAATTAAAATTTCGTAACCTGGCAATTTGTAACAACTGTAGAATAACCACAAAGAGATGCAAACACTGCTAAAAATTTCAACAATTAATAAATTAAAAGAAAAAAAAAACCTCCAATTTTCGAAGTTCCACCCTAACATATGTTTGCTTTTGTAACAGTTAAATTTTCGTATATGCAAATTCCAAAAATAACAACAACAAACAAAAGGTAAACAACTAATTTTGTTTCACGCAGTTCAACTGCTATCCACTTCATTTGCTGCCCAACACACGCAAAGAGTACACAGCATAAACAATAACAACAACAATAAAGAAAAACAAAGCTCAAGCAAATAAACAGATAGACACACACACACACATACACATGCATACAACGCATGTTGCTGATGATCCATGGCAAAAACAACAACAACAATGAGGATATCAACCAGCAAAAATAACAATAAATACACGGGCTGCCAGTCGAATATACACGCACATACACACATCCACCCACACACATCAACAACAACAACAAGAGTAACTCATATGGAAATATGGAAATTTCATTTATGAAATTATTAATTCCAGCTGAAACAGCAGCAGCAACAGCAGTAGCAACAACAGAAACAGCAACAATTATGACAGCTGCAACTGCAGCATTAAGTAGTGAAAATGCTACAATTGAGATGCAATACACGGGACTCACATCAATGAGTTCAAAATTCAACTTAAGTGACAGCGAAATTTCGATTATGGCGTTTTGTAGGAAAATAAGTCGTATTTAGCTCAAAATATTTTTTTAACGAACTTTAACCAATTTTCAAGCACAATTTAATGCTTTTGTAACTACTTTTGTAATTAAATATACCTCTTTAGTATTAAGTTTATGCCAATGCACTAGCCGCAAATCGAGTCTCTTCAAAAGTGGCTAGAGATCGCAAATCTAATCGGTAGTGAACAATTTATACTTTCTTTTTTTAAATTAAATTTTACCGAAATTCCAACCAATACTCGGAGTTCAAATTTTTGAAGCAAAATCTTCTTTTCCTATTATTTTATGTGAAAGGCCAAAACAAATTATTTTTTTTCATTTTTCTTTAACAAACTTCGAAGAAAATATTTTTGTCCGGCTCTGACAGCTGTCAAATATTAAAAAAAAAATTTTTTTTTGCCTTTCAATTTAAAATAATTTAATAAAAAAATATTCTTCAGAAACGGGCTCCGAGGAGTTGTTAGAATTTCGATTCACAAAAAAAAAAAAAAAAAAAGATTTTGTTTATAGTCGACTGAAAATAATTTCCAACTTGTTTTCATTTCCTACAAGATATGCGGTCTCTTGTTATTTTCGAACCAAAAATATTAAATTGGGGCCACAGTGCAATTGAAATCGTTGATGGCAATTGTAGTGCGAAGAAATTACTTTCAAGTGAGATATATAAAACATCTAGACATTAAATAAAATATATTGGTTTGTGCGTTAAAACAATTTTCTTTAAAATTTTTTTCACCTACAGCCCAAAAGATACTGAAAGTTATAGTAACCTATGTTGAGCTAAAGCGGCTCCAATGCTTAGTCTAGCAAAAATTCAAGTGTGCACTGACATATAAAATACCTATTATTGATAAATAAATAATTTCAATTCTAATTTTCCATAATAATATCTTCAAAAATCGATCCTAATTTCGATCTGTGACAACATTTATAAAACAATTTCTGGCAAAAAAAGTATATAACTTTATAAAGGCTTCCTAATGATACTGTATATCGATTGCAATGAATTTTTAATCTTCTCTAATGGCAATGTATCTTAAGGAATATTGTATCAAACCTACTTGGACATAAGCTACCGAATGTATAAAATTTATGGAATAATCTTTTGATAGCAAAGCACGTAAAATTATTTCAAACTAAACATATTAAAACGGTGGTAGAAAATATTAATACATTTTGTTATAGGACCTGCTATAGCAGTAAAAAAGGCCATTTTTTTGGTATCCACACTAAATTTTTTGATATTTAATTATACTGACTACTATACCACAAAATTATATTACATATTGCCTTTAAATTTATACCACATAGTTTTAATTTGACTGAACTTTTCCACTAACTTTTTTCTAAAAATTAAAGAACTGGAATCTTACTATTATTTGATTCATATGCTTCAAGGTCTTGACAGCAAATTTGTTTTCTAAGGTTTTTCTACCTTTTAAGTCAAAACTTTGGCCTCATTAAAAAGTCTAATGTCAAAATGAAGTCACGAACAAATCAAACCTGAATTGCAGCAGATAAATGTAAGACCATCATATCGATATAAGCTATAGCTGACTTTATTATTAAGCGAAATGCCTTGAGTTATGTTGACCGCGCAGACATTTGTCGGGGCTCTAATTAATTGTAAAATTGACTCATTTGTTTGGTTGCAAATTTCTTGAGGGATAAAATTAAATAGAATTTATAATACATAAGTACTCATTATTATTAAAGCTATCAAGTTTGAGAAACAGTTTTGGATTTTTCAATCCTGAAATATTTTGAAACAGTAGTTTATCAAATATCAAACTGACAGTTTTCAAAACAAAAATTATGTCAATTCCATAAAACCTCTTGTTTATTCCACGCTGGATATCGTCATATGTATTATTAAATTGGTCTCTTTGTCAGCTGATTTTACTAAGAAAATTTTTATTTTGAATAAATAATTTTATGTTGTTTATTTTATTATCAATTTCAAATCGAACTTATAATAAACATTCTACAGCTATATTCATATTTTTCTTGTAATGCTACTCACATCTCATAAGCGTGATTTTGATTATTTATCTAAAACATAATGATTTCTGTGAAATCTCTGTAAGCAGCGGCGAGCGAGAGAAAAATATGCAACTTAAACAGAAATATGTTATGCTGACACATATACATAGGTATTTATTTCTATTAACAGAATGTTAGCATATTTCTATTTTAAATGTTAGCAGCATTACAGAGATTCTCTTACGCGCTAAGCTGCGAAACTGTGCAGATAAGAGGCAAATATCTTTCCTGCTCTTAATTCTCTAACAGAATTTATCAATTTGTTGAATGTTTGAATTTGATGTTGCATTTGCACAGCAATTTTAATCACATATAAAATGTTAAAACAGAAAATTACAGGGTTTCATTATACTTTTATTAAATAAAGTTTAATTCGCATGTTAAAAAACGATGTCGACTCGTATTAGAAATGATTTAGCAAAACTTTTTATAACAAAAACTATTTAGTGCTGATTGACGGTTAGTGAAAGTGATGATTTTATAGGAAAAAGATCACCAAAACTTAGATCGTATTATTAAAAAAAAAGATAAAAATAATTTCAGTTGGAATTCATATTTTTTTTTTGTTTTTAATAATTATAATTCACTCAAACTTAGCATACATCCGGAAGAGTTATCAAATTTTAAAAATAAATTTTCCCAAAAAAAGCTCAAAAATTGTACCCACTACATTTCAGCCATTATAAATGCCCAAATGAATAATTTTTTGGTGTGAGAAGTATCATCTAAAAGGACAACATTAAACTTAATTTTCAACCCATTTCAGATAACTTTTTTTTTTGGCCAGTGACGTTTGGTAAATTATGCCCATATGTGGAAAATTTTTATTATTTAAGAGCGACAAATAAAATTTTGTATCGTTTGTTCTGCAATCTAAGTAAAGCACAATTTTTATTACTTGTCTAGTAGGTTAAATGCCTAAGCATCAAGAAATTAAAGCTACAGTATGAGGTTTCAATGAATAAGAATAAACCATTACGGATGCGAAAGTTCAATTTCTGCTGCTAAACAGCAAAATACTTCTAAAAATTCAATGAGAAAGTTCTGCTAATACGGTAAGAACTTTGGGAGGGTAAGCCTCAGCAAACGGCTTCGTTTGGCAAAAGAAACGTATCGGTAATGACTACAATTGCAATATCATCCATTGATGATTCAGAGCGTTAACATCAGGAGCTTAAAATCTGCGCGTGCGCAGTATGGAATTTTGATAGACTTCTGAACATAAGACGCTGTCTTCGAAGCTGTGTCTGTTGAGACAGCTTTTGGTATTATTCGGGGTAAATTTACCAAAAAAAAAATGATAAATTTTTAAAAATAATTGATATGTATTGAAAATATATCAGATATACCGAATGTTTCACTAAAAACTTGTCGAATGTACTGACGACGCAAATGTACTGAAAAATGTGCATTTGTATCGAAAATGCTTACACTGTTTTATTTATATTTTTACTTAAGAACTAGAAGACTTGCGAAAAAATTATTGAATTTTTTTGTGCCTATTTTCTGAGCTTCTTCTTTAATTTATTTTTTTCTTTAAAGCGTATGAAATAACTAGTAAAATAGCTCATAACATTTTTTTTCCGTGGGTCTACTAAGTCTTGTAAAAAGAAAAATTTAAATAATTTTAAAAATGGTTAAAATAAAAACCTTAGCTAAGCATTAAAAAATTGATAATTTCAATTAAAGAAACATAGAAAATAACGACTCTATGCAAACTGCATAAGCATGGTGATTGTTTGACAAAAAAGTGACACTAACACTTATGTCTAGGTTGAGCACTAAGGACAAAGTATAGCCATATAACCCTAATAGCATATTTAAATAATATGCTATTAAATGGAATTCTTTGGAAGCACTCAAATTACAAAAAAGAAGAAATTTAAATCTATCTATATAAATAAAATGATAGCCGCTTTCGATGTTCGCGCATCACGCAAAAATTACTGCACCGATTTTGATTAAATTTGTTTAGTTTATTCCTAAGACGCTTGATCTCAATCTCCAATGATTAAAAATTAAAGTAGGTTTACTAAAAAAATTTTAATTTGTTTGCCATCGCAGAAAAAACTAAAAACAGACTGCGCGTACAAAGTCGCGGGCATCAGCTAGTTTTCTAGTTACAAGAGATATTACCAATTTTTCTTTAACAAAAATTGATCTAAGAATTTTTTCCAATTTTTTTATCATAAATTGAATAAAAAGTCTTCTTTAAAAAAAAAAAAAAAACTCGTCAAACAAAATCGCATCTTAGAGTAAAAAGAAAAGAATAAAAAGTGGAGAGATATTACAACACCCATGAAGCTTCAGTTACTCTTGCTTTTTTTCCAAAAAACTTAGGAAACTTTTGTCATTTCCTCATACATATTTTTTTCCAAAATATAGCACACTTACTACTTATATTACTTTGGATTTCGTTTTTTACCCATACTCAATGGCATACAAAAATTGCAAACAAAATTTGGCAATATCGTACATTTAATTGCTGTCTCAGTTACCTTGAGCTCTTTGTGGTTTTCTCTTAGCACCCTTGCATAAGGTGAGTTCGTTAATATCGAAGCCAATTGCAGCCACTTGAGCTAATGCGGTTTTGTTGTTGCCTGTGGCATTTGGCGTTTAAATAGTTCTTTCCTTAGCGCCACACATTACCACTTACCTGCAGAGTTAGAGTTAGCGTTAGCAGTAAACTGACGCCAATTTTTTTGGCGCCATATTGACACCCATACAAACAAAGCAAACACCGCGCTGCTGCACACACACACAAAAGTGACGAATGCAGCGTTTGAGAAAAAAATATGATTTATCTATGTGCTGTATGTGTGTGGGTTTTGATTTACGTGTGTACTTGTGTGTGTGTGTGCATGCGAATGTTTTGTAAAGATTGCATTGTGCATTTTTTCTGCTGCTGCTCTTTCACGTCTTTTACCTGTGCTAAAGTTGGCTGCATTGTTGTTGTTGTTTACATTTTCCAAACGTTTGCTGATTTTTGCAAAACTCTTCGGCTGAATAATAAAAGAATAAAATGCCAAATATTCAGCATTTTATGCGATAACAGTTGCTACAACAACAGAAATAAGTATGTAATATACAACAACAGCAACAACAACAGCAAGACTGGCAAGCACAAATATCCTTTATTTTTGTTGAAAATTTCATGACAGCTCGAGTGGAGCGGAGTTGAAAGAAATACAAAAAAACGCACCCAACGTTATCCTGCGAAAGCAAAAGTCTTGACTTTGTTGCTCGGTTAAATATTTTTTTTATTTTTTTTGGTTTTTTTGAAAGTTTTTTCATTTGTCATGTTGGCAACACTGCCGTTGTTACTGATGCTTTTGCTGTTGCTGTTCAAGTTTAAGTTTGAAACATTTTTTGTTTTTGCTTCAAACAACGTATAGTTGCTCATATATAAGCGAATATTTGCATATGTTGGGCGCGTACCCAGCAGGAAAATTGTGGTTGTCAAATTGGCGTATACACAACATTAGTTCAATGTAATTACATATAATTAAAATCGCATAAAATTAAAAAAGCAAACATGCCAAAAAAAAAAAAATATAATAAAAAAAATTTCCAACAATAAAAAGTATATTATTTTATGTTTCGGGGATTTTTTCCTTGTATCTCTGTGTGATGCTTAAATATTTTTCGGGATATTTTTGTACTCAGCGGCAAATCAGCAGAACACTCCGAAAATTCATCAATGAAAAGTAACTTATTTGTATGGTGCGTTTCATCGATGAAAAGTAAATTATTTGAATGGTGTGTTTCAACGATGAAAAGTAACTTGTTTGTGTGGTGCATTTCTTTGAAGCTATTTATTTTTATCTATTTTTCGATTTCATTTTAACTGTTCAATTTTTTCTAATTAAACATCAAAAATTCTGTAGCCGCGCTAACTAAAAAATGGGGTCGCACTCGAACCATTCTAGAAACGCAGCAGGTTCAAATCTCATTCGAATTAAATTGTGTTATTCAAATCATTTTATAAATAAAAATTGTAAGTAAAATTCAATTTAAAATAATTATCTGTTCCTGGATTTGAACCCACGCGTTCGGCGTCCCAAGCAAGTGTTCTAACAACCGACATAAATATAAATTTTTTCTCCCCTTCGTCAAAGTTAAATATAAATTCCATTTAAAATTTTTAATTTGTTAAAAAAATGTTTGTAAATGAATTTTTTGTTTGCTCAACATTTCACATACTTTTCATATAGAAATGTAGGTAGAGTGTCTGTCATCTGCTGACATTGTGTATGGAGATGTAAGGGGCCTTGCCTGTTGACTGCATGCTTTGTATATGGAGATGTAGGCACTCGACATACAATACAGGCACTTAGGTGGCGATGTTTTAGACAATTTCGTTTGTTACACATTGTATATAGAGATGTAGGCAGACTACCTACAAAGCGGTCATCACTTTCTAAAAAAAATTTACAGTTGTGGCTGGAGTTGTGAGCATTTCTATTCATCGGTGTTCTTTATAACATATTTGCCGATGGAAATTTTATTTTTTTGGCAATTTCTTTTAATTTTTTCAAATATTCTTCTCATTGGAAATATTTTAAAATTCTATTTTCGATAATGTGACGGATTCCTATATTTTTTTGTGCACTTTTGTCTTTTTTTTTATAACGAAAATTTTGTTTTTAGCTTTTAAGCAATGTGAGGGGTTCTTTAAATTATTTTTTGTGTGATGTTGTTTTCATTCTAAAGGCAATTTTTTGTATAATTTTTTGTATAATTTTTTATTTATAATTTGTGGTCGATTTTATTTTATTTAGGGTGGTTTTTACTTATTTCTTCAGCAATTTGACTGTTAAGTTTTGGTGAAACTGGAACTGCATGCGATTTTTTGTTTAGTTTGCGATAGAATTTAAATTTGGCGATTTTTTTTTTTCAATTTTATGGCGATTTCGATCATTTATAGAATTAAATTAAAGTAAAATATCTAAATTGTTTTTAATTAATTTTTTTATGTGAATTTAATTTTTTGACCTCTTTTGCTTATTAGTTTTAAATTGTTTATTTAATTTTTGTATGAACTTTTTTTTACTACTTTTTTTTTCATTTTTATGCGATTTTTCAAAAATGTTGGCAACGTTTTTTTTCTGTTCTTCCAGTATTGCTTTGAGGGACAACACCACGGGTGAGTTTTTTGGGCATTTTTTCATATCCCTTTTTTTTGCTAATATCCTTAGTGCCCTTATGTCAAACCTACTCCCACATAGCTTTCCAACTGAGTACCGCTGCTTTAAACTTTGTGCATTTTTTATGTAACTCAATGGCGCCTTTGTTTACAAATGCAACTGTATGTGTCTCCTTATTAATGTTTTCAGTGTGTGGGTGCCATCGCTTGGCTTTGCTACCGCACTTTGCAACACTTGACGCTTAACGCACTGCATTTTGCAAAACTTTACTTTTTTTTGTAGCAGCTACTCATATGCGTTCCTTAGTCTGTCTCAGTTTTTTGCACAATTTTTCCTCAGACGCACACATAGTAACATAGTTGCTGCTGCGGGTATGTGTTTGTCAGTGCTTCGACTGTTTGTCTGTGTGTTCGTTCCGTTGAGATTTATTTCCTAACTTTTGCATTTTTCAATTTTTTAACTGCCTTTTTTTTTGTTTTATTTTAACTCGTGCATCCTTTTAGCATGATGGTTGTTTTCCGCCGTTGTTGCAAATGTCGTCATCATCTTTCGCTTTGTCGGCTTTCACTTCAGAATATTTTCTGAAGAGGGCATGAGTGAGCACAGTGGTGGCAAATGTTTGTCAACAATATTTTTCATTTCTGATTGATGAGTTCAAGGATTTTTGCGGCTGCTTAAGTTTATCTCAGTTTTTTCTTAGATTTTGCTTTTGTTTTGCTTGTTAATATTGTTGCTTGGCATATTGCAGCTACTGCTGCATGTTGACAGTAAAATTTGCATAAATAGCAGGAAAAGTGAAAAAGTTCAAATGCATTTTTTTTTTCTTGCGCTGTTAGTTTTTAGTATTTTATTTTTATTTCCTCAAAAATGTGTGAAAACAACAATAACAAGTGTTAGAAAAATTTGCTGCTGCAAGCATCGAGAACTGGCAAATTTTATTTATGAAATTATTGAAAATATTTTTTGGAGCTAAAAATTTTTCTTCATGCATATTGCAATTGGAAAAATGTTTCAAGGACATGTTTTTGTGTTGCCTTCAAGAGCAGATTATATTAATTATTTATATGGAACTTGTTGTTTAATCAAATAAAAATAATAAATATTAATTAAGCAATGCATGTTATTAACACGTGTGAAAAAATTAGTAGTTTTTAGAGAATAACGAGCGCACTGTTTTACAAAAAAAAAAAAAAAAAACTATATAAAATTTTAGGCGGATTTTTTTTTAACTTCTGATTTCACTTCAAATTCAAATTCAAATTGACTTTCTTCAAAAGAATGTCAAGAAACTTTTTGATGAGTCTGTGCCACTAAAAGCTAAGAAGATAGTTAATCAAAAAAAACCTTGGTTCAATAATACCGTTAAAAACTTAATTGTGCAACGTAATGCTGCATACAGCCGTTGGAAACGTTACAAAACACCTCAATTGTACACGAAGTTTAAAGAATCTAGAAAAAGAGTGGTTTGTTTGATTAGGGCATTGAAAGCTAGGTTTTATGACGAAAAGTTTAAAAAAGCACTAGGTAGTAAAAAGACATGGAAGGAGATACGAAACATTGGAATTGGGAAAGTCATAAGTCAGCGAAATGATCTAATTGACGTTGACGACCTAAACAATAATTTTGTCAACTTACCATTTCCCCCGGTTTCTAAAAACTCTTACAATTCCATAAGTTACTCCAGGAATTTGTTTCAAAATACAAACTTCAGCTTTAAATGTGTTTATCAGGCCGACGTTTTAAAAAGTATATTAAAAATTAAATCCAATGCCACTGGATTCGACGAAATACACCCCATTTTCTTAAAAATTTTGCTTCCAATTCTTCTTCCTTTCATCACTTATATTTTTAACTCTATTATAACTACTTCTATATTTCCCAGCAATTGGAAAAAAGCTAAAATTATCCCCATCCCTAAGTCACATTCCGAATACCGTCCAATCGCCATATTATCTTTTCTGTCTAAGGCTTTTGAGCTAATATTATATTGGCAAATTAGTGAATTTCTTGATGAGAATGGACTAATAACCGATCGACAGTCTGGTTTTAGAAATGGTCGTAGTTGCGTCACAGCTTTAATAGATGTGACTGAGGATATACGAGTTGGTCTAGACAATAATGAAATTAATCTGTTGGTGCTCTTAGATCACTCCAAGGCATTTGATAGTGTTGACCACATCATTTTATGCACAAAACTGCTAAATATGTTTAATTTTTCGCCAACTGCTTCTAATTTAATATTGTCCTACCTGACAAGTAGATCGCAAGCTGTTTGTGGAAACAATTCTGTGTCTAAATTTTTAAGCACTATAAGAGGAGTTCCCCAAGGCTCTGTCTTGGGCCCACTACTATTTTCAATTTATATAAATGATTTACCTAAGTGTTTAAAATATTGTAATATTCATATGTATGCGGATGACGTGCAGTTGTATGTTAGTTGTAATCGTGATTCCATTGTTGACTGTGTAGCTAGTTTAAATGTGGATCTTAATAGTGTTTCAATTTGGGCTAGTAAAAATGGTTTATGTCTTAATCCAAAAAAATCTAAGTGCTTAGTCATAAGTAAAAGTATAATGAATGTTTCATGTTTTCCCAAAATATCGCTAGATAATAGTAACATAGACTTTGTAGATTCATGTAAAAACCTTGAAATACACTTTGACAGAAGCTTATCATGGAATAACCATATTAATTGCACAATTGGAAAAGTTTATGGGATGCTACGTGAGCTATGGATTAGTCAATTTTTTACTCCTCCAAGGGTAAGGCTCTTGCTTGCAAGGGCATATCTTCTTCCCACTCTTTTGTATGGATGAGAAATTTTTGCAAATTGTGACTCCACTTCCAAGCAAAAGTTGAAGGTTATTTTCAATAATATTGCTAGATACGTTTTCGGCTTAAGACGGATGGATCATGTCTCTTCATATGCATACAAATTGTGCAACATGACGTTCGAAAACGTTTTAAAGTTTCGAACTTTGATATTATTGCATAAAGTGATGTACAAAATGCAACCAAGCTATCTCTCAAGAAAAATTATTTTTGCAAGATCGGCTCGGGCCAAAGCACTGATTCAATTACGCCACTCATGCTTAACATCAGAGCGGCAATTTTTCATACATGCAATACGTCTTTGGAATGCTCTCCCTCCAAACCTAAGAACAATTCCCCATCCCGTGCAATATAAAAATAAACTTATGAATTATTTTTCACAGCTGCAATAATATTTTAGCTATACTAGTTATAAATGTATATTACATGGTCTAATTTTAATTTTACTTTAGTTTTATTTTATTTCATTAAATTCATTTAATATTTGTTAATTAATTTCAAAAGAATTGTAAAATTTAATTTTTAAACTATTATTATCACTGTGTACCTAATACTTTAATTATAAGACATATATCTTGTTGTATTAGGGAGGAAATAAATAAATAAAAATACAAATACAAATACTTAAATTGGTGAAGGGTTGCAAATATTGAATCGAAAACTTTTTAATTATTATTTACTGAGCCTTCTGTTCAGTACTGTTAGTGTGAAAAAAACACAAAAAAAATTACAGCGCAAAATGCATAAAAAGAAACAAATCATTTCTTTTGGGCAAACCAGCAGCTTATACTAGTTTCGATGACCGCTACGTCATCATCATCAGTAAGCTTTGTTCGCCGAAATTTAATAGTCTAACTAGCATACTATATCTTACTTCTTGCGTTGACCATTTAAGAATCATCGCAACAAATATAAACATAGTGCGCCAAAAACTACATTTCCCTCTTCATATGCAAATTGTTCTTGTAATCTTTTTGATATCACACATTTCTTGACTAGCGCTCCGTCGAAGGCTTATTTGGCGATACGAACGAAGGTGCAAGTGCTAATATGTAAAATCGGCAAGCTCACCGAAGGTAATTTTTTTGTTTGTGTTTATAGAACAGATCATAATATTTTAATTATTATTTACTGAGCCTTCTGTTCAGTACTGTTAGTGTGAAAAAAACACAAAAAAATTCACACTAACAGTACTGAACAGAAGGCTCAGTAAATAATAATTAAAATATTATGATCTGTTCTATAAACACAAACAAAAAAATTACCTTCGGTGAGCTTGCCGATTTTACATATTAGCACTTGCACCTTCGTTCGTATCGCCAAATAAGCCTTCGACGGAGCGCTAGTCAAGAAATGTGTGATATCAAAAAGATTACAAGAACAATTTGCATATGAAGAGGGAAATGTAGTTTTTGGCGCACTATGTTTATATTTGTTGCGATGATTCTTAAATGGTCAACGCAAGAAGTAAGATATAGTATGCTAGTTAGACTATTAAATTTCGGCGAACAAAGCTTACTGATGATGATGACGTAGCGGTCATCGAAACTAGTATAAGCTGCTGGTTTGCCCAAAAGAAATGATTTGTTTCTTTTTATGCATTTTGCGCTGTAATTTTTTTTGTGTTTTTTTCACACTAACAGTACTGAACAGAAGGCTCAGTAAATAATAATTAAAATATTATGATCTGTTCTATAAACACAAACGAAAACTTTTTACTTTCTCTAAAATGAATTAGTGTTCTGATAGTATCTTCCTGGATGTTTTCACTTGCAGCACACCATTTGCATCTTAAGTCTGCTATACCATTGAAAGTCACTTTTGTTGCCTTTTCACTAGAGTCCAACATCTTTCGATTTGCCCGGAGTTGAGGGCAATTAGTTGGGTTTGCTTCTCTAGGAACGAAAATTATGTTATTTTGCAGGTACCCCTCAAGAGCCGTTTTGCTGCAGTTACACAAAGCAAGAGCAGTATAGAAAATGAAGATTTCTTATGATTTCATACAAATTGTCGAAGTCTCTTTTGCAAGCATTACTTAATCTAGATGTCACTGTTCAAAATGTTAGCCTCTTTTACCACAACCGCAAATTTTTTTTGGAAACTTTTTTCTTTTTTTTCTAAATAGTTGCAGTAAATTTCCCTCAGCGTTGGTTTCACAAAACTCTTGGCCAGGAAGCTGAAAAAGTAGAAAATAACCTAAACTTCGTCATCCGTAACGCAACATTCAAATTTGCTCATAAAATCTTTACGCAGTTTTTGAGCGCGTATTTATGCTTTGCAATTCTTTTTAGCTTTCCGATCTGAAATTCACTGAACTTGAACTTGAGCAAAGCCGCTCCTATCATTCTCTGAGAAATATGCTAGCTGAGTGGCTTTTTTTCCTAAAAAGGTATAGATTTTTTTCAGCACGGTCACCACTTTGTTTGGTCACCACAAACTTTTTCCATTTTTCCGATTCATGTTAACGTCTGCTTAAAATTTGTTACATCCCGGGATACAGTATTTTTTTTCACATATATTGCAATTCATTTGACTGTATGTTGCCAATACTTTAGAAAAATGTTGTAATTGGTTCACGCTCTTTTTTTTCACTGCTCATATCTTTGAAAAATAATCGTTGTTTGTTTTTCAAAGTAATTTAAAATGTTTTCTTATGAAAGAAGTTGCTAACACAAAAAGTGTGCAATAAGTTCTGATGACTCATTCCTTAGGTTAAGTTAGTTTAGGATAAAGGGGTCGCTTGCATATAGCAATTCGGAGGCAGTTTGCCCATTGTGATGCCCTATATATATTTGTATGTTACCCTCCTTTCTCCTTAAAAACTTCATTGACTGGGCGTAAATCACCCAGAGCCTTAGTGAAGTTGAGGATGCTGGTAAGCTCCAACTCAGCAAGTTCCTCAAAGCCAACAAAGAATGCAGAACAAAAATATTTGGTTCGTTTCCTCGTTAGCTGCGGTCATTCGCAGAGCAGATGTCCAACCATTTCATTCTCTCTTCTTAGCCACAACTCCTGCAGAAATCTCTGAAAGGGGCATCATATTTGGCAGCCATAGAGCAAATAACACAGTGCCCTGTCAGCACTATTACAACAGTCCTTAACTCTACTCTGCTGAACTTCAAGAGAGTTTGTATCCTTCCTAGATTCAGTTTACTCCACGTATTTCGAGACGTTCCAGCAGTAAAGTTTCACCTTCTGTTCGTTTGTTTCTTGGCTGTCCTCTATCCGATAGTGCAGTTCCGCTAGCGGTATCCTAAGGTCTACAACTTGTTGATTCTTCGCATGTTCTTATCCTACTTTGTCACATTCGTCAGCTTTCTTATTTCCGGAAAGACCCTTATGACCGGGCACCCATCAAAGCTCTATAGTATGCTGTCGGATTGAACGTAGTGACTCTCTGCAGTGTTCTACACACCTAGAATTCACGATTTTGGCGCTAAGTGCTTTGATCGCGGCCTGACTGTCCACACCTATGCTAATAATGGAGGGAGTAAGCTCCCTGTTACGTATTACCTGTGTGGCATGGTATATAGCATAGATTTCAGCTTTGAAAACGCTACAATAATTGGGTAGTCTGAGAGAAAACTCCATGTCCATATTTTCCGAGTAAACACCCGCCACTTTGCCATATTCCATCTTGGATCCATCCGTGAAGATGGTTAGCTCCCTTCCTTCCAGAACAGTGCCATAGTTTCGAACTTGTTGCATTTTTTTGACCTGAGCATCCCCTTTGTCGCTGTATTCCTGATATTTAGGTGAATGGGAACGAGATGCATTATAATTTTAAGGCCCGCCTGTGGTGTTGATCTTTCTGCTCCCGTTATACTAAGATAGGCCATTCTCTGTACTTTACGAAGCTTATCAAGTTGTGAATGACGCACTCCTTACAAAAAGTAAAAAAAATTGGGAAATATTGTCTTGGTGTTAATATTGTGCACATGTTAAGATCAACTACTTTGCTTCTTTTTTTGACTTCTTTTATCAATTTGTATTTCCTATCATTCAAATTATATTCACATCAATTGACATTTCTTGCCTGGGATAATTTGCCGATATCGTGTCTACAAGACACTAGATATATTGCAAGCAGCATTGTGTCCGAAATATTTGATTCGGTTGATATTTTGTATGGTGTTTAGTGTATTGCTATTGAATTCTTTTAAGTCAAAATCATATCCAAAGAAAAATAAAACTATAAATAAAAACAGTTTAAAGAATATAGTTGAGGCACTATATTAAGACAAAGAAAATAATAAATCTTTTAGCACATATTGTCTGAACAAACGCATAAGAAAATAGAAAATTGTAAAGAATAAAAATCTCTTGCAGCTGTGGGTTCAGTAAACGACGTTGCTGCAGTTTTATTTGTAAAAGAAGCGACCGGCACAAGAGCAATTAAGACATAAAATTATAAAGGTTTTTTCGAATGACTTTTTTTTTTTTGTGAATTTTCTTGCTACACAAAACATCTTAAAGTGCAATTCAATTTTAATTGACTTCCTTTTGCGCATTTTTTGTTGTTGTTTTACTTTCAACTGCTATCACCGCACAGGCAGTTTTGCTGTTATCCTGTTGTCGCTGCTTTATTAACTGTTTTCATTGCATAAGAAGAGTGTGTTGGTTTTGCACTCTGCTGCTTCCTCAGCCACTTTCTTATCCACTGTTACGAGTTATTTTTTGTTGCTGTTACTTCAGGCATACACTACAGAGCATTAAGAAAAAAAATATTGCTTGAATGCTCATGCAACAATAACAGGAAACGGAAGCGCATAAAAGTGTCTTCAATTGCGTCACAAAACGTAATTTTCGCCACCCTAAGCAATGGGTGTGTGTGTGTGTATGTTTTGCATGCACCACGTTGCATAGATTGCGTTTCTCACACGGCAAAAACAACATTTGCTGTTTTTGTTTGCATTTTTTTTTTTCTTTTGAGTTGGCTACACTGCACAATTTGGCTCGTTTGTTTGTTTGTTTGTTTGCTTGCTTGATTGTTATGACTTCTAATGTGTGCAAGTAAGTGTATGTGAGTGTGTTTGCTCGTGTGCTTACAAGTATGTGTGTGCAAGTAATAACTGCGGAAGCGGAAATATTTAATTACAACACTAGCGCCATCTGTCGGCAGGCAAGTAGAAAATTTATGGCATCTTGATATAAAATGTAGGCAACTTTTGCAGTGAGCAACAGCTAAGCGATTGTGCTTACATACTGCGTACAAAAATAGCCGAGTTTTTGGCTATGTCTAACATATGAATTGAGTTGTTGCTAAGCTTAGACTTGAGTCTTACAATGGCAAGAATATGAGGCTGTATGTTGTTTTGAATCACATTAGTCCAGTAAGGAAGCAATTTATAAAATTTTTTTATACCTTGTGCTATTTAAAATCCAACTACGAATGTACATTAGACCGAGTCGATTTGTATGAAGAAAAAATAAGCAGCCAGATACCGACTCAAAAGTTAAAAGGATCCTTAAAAACGATATCTGTGTCATTTTTTTTTTTTTTTGATTCCGAGAGAAACCAATGGAGTACTTTTGATTCTCCTGAAGGTTCTTTTTGGCTAAAAAAAAACGTGTTGCTTGTTCGTAACTTTTTTTCCTTCACAGAATGAATACCCGAATTTGCTTGAGATCTAAAGATTGCGTTCTTGCAAAATATTTGACATTAAAAAATTCAAAAATTTTTTTTTTATAAAAAATTTTTAGTCCCAAAATGTTCGATATGAAAAAATGTAAAAAAAATCGAAATTTTGGACCGAATATTATCTAAAATAGAAAAAAAAATTAAAATTTTTAACGTCAAATTTCTTGCAAGAACGCAATCTTTATTTTTCAAGCAAACTTAGGTATCCATTCTGTGGAGAAAAAAGTTACGAGCAAAAAACACGTTTTTTTTCGCCAAAAAGGACCTTCAGGAGAATCAAAAGCGCTCCTTTAGTTTTTCTCGGAACGAAAAAAAAGTGATGAAGATTACGGTCATGATTATTAGGGTCATTCCAATATTTGATTACCGTACACTTTCCAAAATGGACATTTTCCGGAACGACCAAAAACCCAAAATTTTTTTTTCCGGAATCGGTTTTCCGGAATGTATATGTTCCGGATCGACTGTTTTTCGGATTGGACATTTTCCGGAACGACCAAAAACCTGAAAATTTTTTTTCCGGAATCGGTTTTCCAAAATATACATTTTCCGAAACGACGGTTTTTCGGAATACTTTTTTCGGAATCAGTTTTCTGGAATGTACATTTTCAGGAATGATAATTATTCGTATGCATAAAATTCACAACTTATGTTGCTATAGTAACGCAATCTGTTTATTACTTTCCTATTTCTATTTGATATTGTAACGTCTTTAATTTTCCAAAACTCTACGCAAAAATGGACGCGAAAATAGTGGGCACAAAACTTTCTATAAATGGTTACTTGTACATTCGGGGCAAAATTGAAAATGGCAAAATTTACTGGGAATGTGTGCAATATAGAGCACGGGAATGTCTCGCTAGAGCTGTCACTGCTGATATTACACCAGGTCGTAGTATAACAGTCTATCGAGGTCCGGATGACTCAAAACAGAAATGGTTGGACTTTCAACGTAGAATCAGATCACTTGTTCAAAATTACGCGGAATATGCAGATCACGATTTTTGCGCTCAATCGCACACAACATAGTTCTGTGAAAATTTCAAGTTTTGTGTACGATGATTTATACAAACACAAATTTATACAAATTTCATACAAATACAAAATATTTTATACATGAGCAGAAGTTAGTAATTATTATTTCCGGAAAACCGATTCCGGAAAATAAATTTTGGGTTCTTGGTCGTTCCGGAAAACGTCCATTCCGGAAAAAAAATTTTGGGTTTCTGGTCGTTCCGAAAATTGTCCATTACGGAAAACGGGTTCCGGAAAGTGGGTGGGAATGTAATTTTTGAGTCGGTGTCTGGGTGACTTTTTTTTTTCTTCATACAAATTGACCCGGTCTAATTTACATACAATTTTTTCTTGAACTACATTGGATTTCTGAGATTAATGAGTTTTCTTAATAAATTGTGATGATATGCAATTAATTTTCTGTCCTCATTCTGCTTTAAATTGCAGTATTCATTAAGTTATCACTCACATCCACACTTAGTTTCTTAATAATTGAGTTTCCTAACAAACTTTGATGGCAACATTATATCCTTAAATATCTTCTAGTATTTCACTGCAACGCTTTATCCTTTCTATTTTCCATAATTAAGATTCACTGCAACTCATCATTTCCATATTTTAATTATATGTTCCGATAGCAGCAGTAAACAATAACAGCACACGTCAACAACATTCTCGGCATCATCGATTGCAGGACATGGACAACAATTAAATAAATCACATAGACTGCTGCTGTATTTGAAGCAATCTCTGTGCGGACGCTGTCATTTTTGTTCATCTGATATTCTTAAGATTTCTCAAAAATGGTGAAGCCAAGACGCTGCACGATGGCGTAGATTACGAAAACATTTGTGCTTTATATATTAAGTTAGTCCAACAAAAGTGTAAAATCTCCATAATGGCAATTTCAGTCTAAATTCTGCCACATGCACTGATGGTATACCAGCCGAGTTCCTATATTCCCGGGCTTTTGAATGCTCATGTTCACTTTTTCATCTTTTGTCCAAAGATCGGATTTTTATGTTTCACGAAAATTAATTCAGCAAATTATTGGCAACAGTCCAAAAAAATGTACCTTTACTCATAGAATAAGCAGCACCGCAATTGTGGTATCATTTTACTTTGAAGACAGCACCGTAACAAAGTATTCCATATACCGCAATTAATTTATTCACTAATTGAAATTATGTGGCAACACTGACCAGCAATTTAAGAAGCTGTCGCATAAATTAATAGTGGTTCAAGGTTTCAACTATGAACTGATCTGACGAATAGATTATCATCGTCAACCTCAACAAATTGCACCGTTGCTGCAGTTGATAACAATGCGGGGGAGTCCTTTGAACAGAGGATACGCCGATTTGCATAGCTTCGATAATGATGACTACGCAGTGCACATTCTGTTGCATGTGACATTTGAGACAATGTTAATTGACTTGGCTACTAACACCAACCACACACAGTGCTAGCAACAGCAGCAAGTTGTGTAATAACAATCAGTGTCAACAAGTTGCACACTTGAGTGCGATTTGTTGTTGCTGGTGGCTTGGTATGCGTTAACGCATCAATTGCAACGTTTTGGATGTGTAATTGCTGATGTTGCTGTTGTTAGTGTGTTAGTTTTGCATTTGTGGCTATGACTCTTGTTGTCAATGCATTTTCTTTGCAATCCATGTTGCCCCTTGATTTTACAGCTTTGATATTTCAGTTGCTATAGCATTTAGTAGTTACTTAAGGCAGTCGCTTAAATCATTAAGTAGTGTAGCGTTTTGGTTAAATTTGCGAAGCTAACGCTTCTTTCTTAGCCAAGGCATGGTTTTTTGCTTGAAAGCGGTTAAGCAGAATTCATATTGCTAGGGTTTTGTAAAGTCTATAGCAAAAAGGATGTTGTTCTCTATTTGGTTTCGGTGAAATTTCCTTTCAGAAGGCCATGAATGGCTATGAACTTCAAGTTCAATAATAAATCTGCAATGACGATTTGCTGCTTTGGAATACAAAACCCTACATTTGGGCACTTACACTGCATACAATTACGTAAGATTTATCAGGTATATCAAACTATATTTATCTGCACGCCTATCTCCGCGTTTGTGTCTACAGCTTAACTGAGTAAACATGCTGTAATGTATTAATAATAAATCTGTAGTGCACTTTGCTGTAATAACAACAAAAAACTATTGCACAAAAAAAAAAAAAACACTCTGCTGCAAAGAGAGACGCCATACAACGCCGACTGGTAAAACTTTTAAATAAATTATATTGAAAATTGCTTACGAAATTTTACTTGAAAGCATGATGCAGTGACAGCCAGCAAGTGGAGAAAAGAACAAAAAATTTGAATTAAATTTGGTATAAAACTTAAAAGAACGTGCAACAAAACATTTACGATAAGGAAATTTTTGTAAAATTGATAGTATTGGCTTGAAAGACTTGAAACTCAGTAATGAACACGTGCAAAGTTCATAACTGGTTTGTGCTTGCTGCTTGAGTGTATGCGAATATTGCAGAAATTTTAACGTTTTGCTTAAAAAATAATAATAAAACAACAACTCTGGCTTAGGCAGAATTTCATACACCGCACCAAATAAGAAAGTTTAATTTTAAAGACCAGTTAATGTTTCCTTATCAACTGAATGGTCATCAAAAATTGATGCACATATTTTTATTTATTTTTCCTCAGTCCTCATAAGAATTTGCCAAAAGGTTTATGTAAATAGATACAAATATTTTTTGCCTTTCCAAATTTTTGATGAGTGTATATCCTAACTGGCGTTTACGAAAGCAAATCTATGAAGGAACGATTTGAGAAAATCCACACAACACTTGTGTTTCATCCTTTATCGAGAGTCAATGTACTACATATTTCAAAATTTTGTCGAATTTCTTAATTGACTTTTAAACCTTTTTCGACTTTTCCGATATTTTTCGAATTTTCCAACTTTTTCAACATTTTCTACACTGACATAATATAAGATCACTTTGCAGTCGCCGCTAGAGAGCTTAAAGTTTTCTTTTCTTCGATTTATTTTGGTTACCGAGGCTCTTTATCTGCATCATATATTTTTCAAAATTTACAGAAACTTTCCTGCCAGGGATATTAAAAAAATAAAAAAAAAAACTTTCCTCAAAACTATAGTGAAGGGATTATACTTTTGACGTGATGTTTTTTTTGCATTCATCTGGTGCTGGCTGGCTGAGGCTTAAACTAATGGAAGGCTTTGGATTATAAATCTACTGATTCATGACTTCCAAGCTGGCCATTGTAGTATTTAAACATATATTTAAAAATCCACATAAGCCAGATTTAGATCCAACGTTGGATGTGATCTACAGATCTTATGATTTCTTAAAAGGTAAACAGCTTCGCCGGATGAGAATCCTTTTCAGCTGCCATAACACAACATACTCGATTAATTTTTCTTTTTGGTGGAAAGGTTCTCAAAAGAGTCAATGCTGAAAGTAATTTTTTTTTTTCAATAGCCACGCCTCTGACACTAAATTAAGGTACAAATTTTGATGGAATTTGGTATAGGGTTAGATTTAACCCTGGGAAAGGGCATCAAAAACTGTGCCAAATTGAATTTTTTTGGTTGAAAAAAATTTTCGTTTAACATTATTTTAAGTTACTATAAAAGCCAACAAAAAAAATTTTTTTTTTTTTTTAAATGTTTTTTGGTTCAAAAATGGCTGGAGAGCGTAAATCTTGTAAGTTATGAATAATTTTTATTTTAAATAAGAGCTTAAAAAATTTCAACAAAGTCTCGGATTTCGAATTCAAGAAAACATTTTTTGTTTCAGTATAAAGGCCAAAAAGGAAATTTTTTTCAAAATTGAAAATAAAAAAAAACGCATATTTTTCAAAATTCGGATTCCGATTTGTTGACATTTTATTAGACCTTGATTTAAAATTAAAATTTGCGATTTGCGACCAGTCTGATCCACCAATATGAGCCAAAAACGCTGAGCCGCCACACCGGTATTGATGAATTTGGTAAAATATTTATTTTTTAGTGGAGGGTGTCACGCCCTTAACTGGAAAATACGATTTCGATGCTGACCGATTTTTAATAAATTTGGTGGGGAGATAATAGATATGGATATGGATATGGATATGGATATGGATATGGATATGGATATGGATATGGATATGGATATGGATATGGATATGGATATGGATATGGATATGGATATGGATATGGATATGGATATGGATATGGATATGGATATGGATATGGAGATATGGATATGGATATGGATATGGATATGGATATGGATATGGATATGGATATGGATATGGATATGGATATGGATATGGATATGGATATGGATATGGATATGGATATGGATATGGATATGGATATGGATATGGATATGGATATGGATATGGATATGGATATGGATATGGATATGGATATGGATATGGATATGGATATGGATATGGATATGGATATGGATATGGATATGGATATGGATATGGATATGGATATGGATATGGATATGGATATGGATATGGATATGGATATGGATATGGATATGGATATGGATATGGATATGGATATGGATATGGATATGGATATGGATATGGATATGGATATGGATATGGATATGGATATGGATATGGATATGGATATGGATATGGATATGGATATGGATATGGATATGGATATGGATATGGATATGGATATGGATATGGATATGGATATGGATATGGATATGGATATGGATATGGATATGGATATGGATATGGATATGGATATGGATATGGATATGGATATGGATATGGATATGGATATGGATATGGATATGGATATGGATATGGATATGGATATGGATATGGATATGGATATGGATATGGATATGGATATGGATATGGATATGGATATGGATATGGATATGGATATGGATATGGATATGGATATGGATATGGATATGGATATGGATATGGATATGGATATGGATATGGATATGGATATGGATATGGATATGGATATGGATATGGATATGGATATGGATATGGATATGGATATGGATATGGATATGGATATGGATATGGATATGGATATGGATATGGATATGGATATGGATATGGATATGGATATGGATATGGATATGGATATGGATATGGATATGGATATGGATATGGATATGGATATGGATATGGATATGGATATGGATATGGATATGGATATGGATATGGATATGGATATGGATATGGATATGGATATGGATATGGATATGGATATGGATATGGATATGGATATGGATATGGATATGGATATGGATATGGATATGGATATGGATATGGATATGGATATGGATATGGATATGGATATGGATATGGATATGGATATGGATATGGATATGGATATGGATATGGATATGGATATGGATATGGATATGGATATGGATATGGATATGGATATGGATATGGATATGGATATGGATATGGATATGGATATGGATATGGATATGGATATGGATATGGA
Source organism: Tricholauxania praeusta (assembly GCA_949775025.1). Classification (NCBI taxonomy): domain Eukaryota; kingdom Metazoa; phylum Arthropoda; class Insecta; order Diptera; family Lauxaniidae; genus Tricholauxania; species Tricholauxania praeusta. The sequence continues at coordinate 128,311,990 of OX459030.1, read as the reverse complement.
TATGGATATGGATATGGATATGGATATGGATATGGATATGGATATGGATATGGATATGGATATGGATATGGATATGGATATGGATATGGATATGGATATGGATATGGATATGGATATGGATATGGATATGGATATGGATATGGATATGGATATGGATATGGATATGGATATGGATATGGATATGGATATGGATATGGATATGGATATGGATATGGATATGGATATGGATATGGATATGGATATGGATATGGATATGGATATGGATATGGATATGGATATGGATATGGATATGGATATGGATATGGATATGGATATGGATATGGATATGGATATGGATATGGATATGGATATGGATATGGATATGGATATGGATATGGATATGGATATGGATATGGATATGGATATGGATAGAGCAATATGTTACCATATTTTTTTTTGAAAGCGATGACAAAAATAGCTCTTTTTATAAAGGCAGAATTTCAATGACTCGGCGAAATCAAGTTCAATAAAAAGGGCAAACGGAAAAAAATGTTCTTAATAAAAATAAAGCTATGAATTTTCGATTATATTTCATAATATTAATATTATTGATGTGGAAACGGGGACATACATACGTTATGAAATTTTGATTTTGAGGCTTCAAAGCATTGCACAAATTTCGACAAGGTTAAATCAATCTTAAAACAACACTTGAGTGGTTTGATTAAACAATGGGTATTATTTTTTGAGACTTAAATTCTTCAAAACTTAAATATATTTTAAAAACGTGTCTCTTCATTTACAATTAATTTCCACATATTTAAGATTAACCGATTAATGAAATTGAATAGTGATACAAAATTTCACCGCAAGCATAAAATTTCCACCAAAATCAAACAATTTATGCCACATTAAATTTTGCACCCAAAAAGAAATTACTTCGTGAGTAAAAACTGCACACCACCAATTAGTAAAAATATTTTCAATTCCTTAATTTGTTTAATATCTCGAAAATCAACTAATTGTGTTTTCTACTTTTATCATTGAAAACTTTGCGACTGCTTTTTATCACATTTATGTATGTATGTGTGTATGTGAATATGTTGCTGTGTGCGCGCGAATTTTTGTCTTGCGGCACAAAAATAGCAGAAATGCAATTATTTGCATTGTCACATTTTCATTTGGCTGACACACACACACACATAGTACACACACTAATGGAAATGCAATAACGCTGCACTCATACCAGCACGAATCGTAACAGACTCAACGCCAACTTTGCAGATTTTTATCATCAGGCGTGCAGTTAAAGCAGCAACAGCAGCTGTCGCACAAACAAATGCCATCGATTTAGCGGTTGTTTTAATAGCAGCGCAGCGTAGCACAGCACAATGACCATGGAAGCTCAACGGAAGTGGTTGTGGAAGGAAACGGATGTTGTTGGTAGCGGTGTCAAAGTGTGCGCATTTCCTGTTGGCGCATAATTGGGGAACATTTTAAATATTTTACTTTCGGTGTTATTTTGGGTGAGTGCATTTAGTTAAATGAACAAAAAATTAAATGTTGTACTGGAATTGAAGTTGATAGAGTTTTGGTTCTACTTATCTTGTGTATGTTGGTTTTCAAAAGTTTTTTGAGTTTTTGGCAAAAATAAATCGTCAGTTAAATTATTAACATTTAAAAATTGAAATTTTTTGCAACTAGTGGTTTTCAATATCAATATTTATTTATTTTATAAATATTTACTAGACAAAACTTCCGCTGAAAAAACATTTCCGCAACATTTCTTATCCTTTTGCATATCTTGTAACATGTACTTTACGTTTACTTCGTGCCTTTTACTGCAAGTAACATTTGCTATATATTGACAGCAGCACACTGATGCACTGACAGTAGCACCAACTGACTGACTTGCTGACTCAGCAAGTGACGTTCTAGTACAAGCAACTGCAAGCACAAACGCACACGAATTTTTTCTTCCGAGAGAAAAAAAAAAAGAAAAAAAAAATGCAGCAACCTTAAATAGGAACGAAAAAATCACAGCCACAAAACAAGCAATAGCAACAACTTGATATCCTTGCGACGGGATACGAAATACAAAATTCAATCAGCGAACTGCAGAATAATTCATAAATAAAATTAGGAAAAATGTAGCGACGGCAATGGAAAAAAAATGGGATGCTTCCTTTAGCCAAAAGAAAAATCAACATGCTGCTTTTTAAAGTTAAGGATTTTTTTTTACATTTCTTTTTTATCTACACTTACTTTACTGCTGCTGCTTCTTCTTCTTGTTATGCCACTGATATCCTCTATTCACAGTTAGTTCACGCTAGACAAATTTATTTTGCATTGATCTGTAGAGAGAATCAAGGAAATCAACTAAATTAAATAAAAAATTTAAAAAAAACTCAAGTAGGAAAACTATGGTCGGTCATAAGGAATATCATGACATTTTGTTTCGTTGAATTCAGAAATCGTTACCAGTATCATCTAAGTAATTTACACAACTCTCCACAATTTTACAAAAAGTAATGTTAAATGACAAGCGTTGGCCCAGAATTTTTTGATTTTTTAAAAAATAAAACTTGTGCTGCCATGTGCCCGACTTGTGCTATAATGTGCCATATTTAAAAAAAATCGTTCGCAGGATTCGATTCTTATAAGCAAAATATTTTTTTATTGTGAAATTGGCCCAGCATTTTTTATAATTATAAAAAATTAACCTTGTGCTGTAATGTGCTCAGGATGTGCTGCCATGTGCCGTAAAGGATATTAAATTATTCCTGGAACTTCGAGCTTTATGAGCAAACACGTTTTTTGCGTGTAAAGTTAGCCAAGAATTTTTTTATTTTTCAAACATTTGATGTTGTACTGTAATGTGCTCGACTTGTGCTATGATGTGCCGTATCGCAAAAAAAATAATTCCAAGTATACAATCGAGCATTTTTGATCTTTCTATAAAAAATTGTTGTGCTGTATTATGCTCAACTTGTGCTATGATGTGCCGTACCGCAAAAAAAAAACATATTACTCAACTTTTGCTATAAAAAAGTTGCAAAAAAATGTAAATTATACAAAACTATTTGTGAAGTTCAGGCTTGCCAAATCAAAAATGCACAAATCGAGCACAATGATTTCTTTTCTGAAAATCGAAAAATGCTTGGCGAACTTCACATACACATTTTTGCATGATTTATAGTTTTTAGCAAGTTTTATATGACAAAAGTTGAAATATTTTTTTCACAATACGGCACATCATAGCACAAGTCAAGCACAATACAGCACAACATCAAATATGCTGGGCTAACTTCACACGCGAAACATTTGTTTGTTCATAAAGTTCAAAATTCTAGGAATAATATTTATATCCTTCACGGCACATGACAGCACATCCTGAGTACATTATAGCACAAGGTACATTTTTTATAAATATGAAAAATGATGGGCAAACTTCAAACTAAAAAATTATTTTGCTTATAAGAATCGAATTCAACAAACGATTTTTTTAAACATGGCACATTATAGCACAAGTCGGGCACATTGCAGCACAAGTTTCATTTTTTAAAAATCAAAAAATGCTGGGCCAACTTCGCAGACATCTACTCTGAGTTAACATTCTTATGAATATATAATACTGTAGATTATTTGGACGGGGACCCAGTTCATCTCAGTTTCACTTATACTCTGCTTTTCCTGCAATCTATTAAACCATGTGAATGGTTATTCACACTGAAGAAAAAAATCTATATCTTGAGATGATATTTTCTGTAATCAAATCAGCATAGCTGATTTATTAAAAGGCCTTGTTGACCAGGATTGATCAATGTTATTTTCTTTAAGAGAATAATTTCCGACAAATTTTTTTTGATATTAAGTGATTTTTTTAGACAAAAATGCCAAAATCTCTATTTGGTAATTTTTTTAATGATAATTTTTCTCTAAAAATTACTTATAATGATTGTGGAAATTTCGTGAGAACGTCTCTAAGAATATATTTTTCTACAGTGCTTTTATGATAGAATCACTTGTGAACATGTACGCTATAATGGTTAAGAAATAAATCAAATGTGCTGAGTGTACAATTTTGTACGTGGCAGTTTTTCGTTGTTAGCATCATCTTAGCAACTATTTCAATTATACCTCAGTTAACAAACTGTAGTCCAAATAAACATACAAAAGTCTACCAAGCGACTTCACAAATCTAACATACCTTATCGCAATGTGTAGAGCGTACAAAAAGAATAACCATCGTACTGAAATACACTGTTAAATGACTTATTTCTTTCAATACAACGACAACGATATTGTAGCTGAGAACAACTATTGACATTAAGCCTGTTAAGATGAAAGCAAAAATCAAATCAGAACAGCAGTAACAGCAGTTGACAAAGTTAAGCAGCAGCTGGAATTTTGTTGTCCTTTAAGTTACCTTAAACTTCTTGATTGATTACGAGGAACGCAAGTAGTAGCCGTAGTCAAATATACAGCATATATATTTTTATCTAATCCTTTTGCAGTAAAAGAAAACAACATGCAAATCTAATTTTACTGACAAAGCTTACAAAATTCGCCTACCTAACAAAGTCGCTTTCCTGAACATGACAGCAGGATGTAGATGATCCTGACAGCTGGTATACCATACGCAACTGAGTTTAAGAGACATTAGACTAAACAAATTCAACACAAGTGCGTATCTTACATTAATGTTTATATATGTATGCATATGTATATGTACATATATTTGCGTGTATGCATGCGTATCAACCTGTATGTGTGTGCGTCTGTGTCACAAACTAGACAACTGTAAACAAACAATGTATACGTAAAGTGAAGTTGAACAGTGTGGAGTGAGTGAAGAAGTTTTAAGCCTTTAAGTTGCCTTTGACTCAATCACATTGAAAATTCACTTTGTTGCTTATGAAAAATTATTCAAGTAGAAATACTGTAAAATGCATTAAGCTTGTGGCAAACTCCAGGATAATACTTTTTTGTCCTGTCGCAAGTTTTACTGTCCAAATTCATTTTGTGCTATAGCAATAAAATTAAGTTATAAACTTAAAGTTTATAAAATAAATGAAAATAATGAGAAATGATGTACCTATGTATTTACATATGTGCAATGCAGCTGTATATGTGTGTGAAATGTAAATTATACAGACATATTAATACCCATGACACACTTAGATTATGAATAGCACATTGATTGATTTTGATTGAGGTTTTTTTTTTAATTCTTTCAAGGATTTTCTCAAACCACAAGCTTATTGGTCACTAAAAAAAATTTTAAGATATATTTAAATTAAAGGAGTTCCACAACATGATAGTTGCACATTGCCAAATTGCACAATTATTTGTCAAGTCAAACAGTCTTTTAGCTTCTGTATCTCACAACTCTAATTGTAAATGAACTCAAAATAAAATTTAATTCGGTTTTTGCAATAATATACCCTGAATACATGTGTTTTTCTTTAAAGAAATAATGTAATATATCGGGCATTTCACGCGAATCGGACAGGAAAAATGAGGTCATGTTTCGAATTTCAGATATATTTCAATATGTTGTATCTGTATATTTCCTCGATACAGAAACAAAATATTTTTAGAATGGCAACACTGGTTTACAAAATATGGGCCTTTGAATATTTGATAAGTCGTTTGATATGTACTACTTCAAATGCCATTATTCAGCTTAAAAAAAATTTGGTAAAATAAATTAACTACTGGATTTTATACTTTATTTATTGGCCCATTTAACCTCATAATTGGATTTTAAAAATAAAAAAAAAATACACTGAAAAAAATAAGAAATATTTTTCTTTATTGTTTTTTTTCAATGTTCGCCTAACAAAATTTTTTTTAGTGCATTAAAAAAAAGCTTATGGTATGCTTATACTTCGTGCCAAATTTTATAGTGGGCCGCTCAGCCGTTTTGGAGCTATATGCATTGCAATGCCGAAACCCGAGTCGAATCAGTTGATATTCACAAAAGTAACTTGATATTTTTATAAATATCTTGTCATTTTTATAAATATCATGATATTTTAAAAAATAACTTTCATGATCTCCAGAGAATATCACATGCTATAAAAATAATAAATGTATGATGCCTCTGCACTCTCGCATTCTCCAAGCGCATTAGATTCTGCTCGCATGCTTTTTCTTTCTTACAAAAATTTTACTGTGGAAGATCAAAAACAATAAGAAGAAAACACAGCTTTATATATACTTAAAATGAATAAATTTCATTGTATGGCCGCAAAAGGTTATATTAATTTTAAAAGAAATATCTTCTCTATTTAAATGTTATTAAATATAAAAAAAAATGTCTTTTTGGGGTTCATCTCGAGCTCTGGTTTCTCATAGAATTTTTTCCGTGCCTCTTGGGGCGTGGATTCCAAAAATGGCAACCATTTTCTTTTCTTAAGAATCGTTTTCGAGATATCCCTAAAACAGACTCTTTTTATGCACTTTTTTCATTTATTTCGCTATATCTCCATCAATTTTTTTTTCGACCGAAAAACGCTTTCACTTAATACAGAAAAATGGCTGCAAAATTTAGCAGTCTTTCAGTATAAAATATCAAAAAAATTATTTAGTTTAAGGATGGTTAATTTCTATAAGAAAGTATGGCAAGATCCAAGAAAAACGAGAAGCAACGCGCTAATATTAGGAAATCCCTTCCTCTTTTATCTCTATGCAAATCACACAAGTTATGTCTCCCCTTAACGTGGGAAGTAAATTTGTAAATTTCAAGAATGAATTCTGATATTTCTTTATAAAATCACTGTGTTTACTTACATTCAAGGTATATCATTTAAGTAGAAAAATACATATTTACGTAAATACCATATAAGCAAATATGTATGTTGCTGTAATGAATACACTGTCTGCAATAGCGTTATCGCTTGATTTCGCTATTGCACAAACAGGGAGTATCAAATTCGGTTGAAGTCCCAAATGCAAGATATGCTGAACAACATATTTTGCATTCCAAGGCCAACTGAATTTGAACTAGAATCGTAGCATAAAATAGAATAAGAAAACTTTTTGTATTCAGTCTTAAGATTCACGTAATAAAATAAAGTAATTAAGCTAAAGCTCAATTTGTTTTATTTAACGTTCATAACTCACACGATGTTATGGAGTAACAATTTGGTCATGTGATGAATTCAAACTTCTTAGTTAGGATTAGCCTTTCATCAGTACTTTGTTCAATACTATTTATTTTTAGCAAATATTTATTTCCTATGACATTTTGATAACTTGCAGTAGCCATTCCTGACCAAACAAACCATAAATTTATGTTGTTTTTATATTCAACTTTAGCGTAAACTCTTAAATGCAAAAGTTTCTTTTTTTTTGTTTTCAATTAAAAACATTTTCAAAAAAACTTTTGCAACACATTCATAAAGTGAATAAAGTGCAATGCTGAAATGTGGCGCATGTGAGATTTGAGGGATTGTTGTAGCAACATCTTCCTACGCAGCAACACATTGCACTGCATTAGATGCCACATCATGGCATAATTTACGCTTAATAAATTTTTTTTCAAAGTTTGCATTTTTACGATATGTTATTTCCGGTAGCTATACCTGCGAAACTTTTACGTGAAAAATTGCAATCAAAATAATAAATAACAAGAAATAGAATGCACTGCAAAAAAAAAAAAACTTGCAAAATATAAAGAAAAAAAAATATATTGAATATTTGAGGGATGAAAAAATAATCTCTGCGAAATAGAAAACTTTTTCCAACATCATGAAATAAAAATATTTTTGCAACTTCCGGTTGCGTAACTTTTGTTATACTGACGGCAGCGTAGGAAGAAGAAGTGCGAAAAGTTTTACGGAAAAATATTTTATATGAAATTTTTTTCAATTTTTATTTTGCTAAATTTTTGAAAAATTTTATTTATTTTTCATTCTGTTGCTTTTTTTTTACGCAAAAATGGTCAAAACATCCGTTATTTTCGTAACAATCAGAACCATTACGTGTGTTTTTTTTAACGTTTTGATTTGTGCTGCTGACATTTCACATACACAAATGTGTGCTTAGGGTGTTCGATATATATTGAATTTATTGTATTTTTCTTATTATCCTTATGAAAAGCTGGGTAACTAGAAATGAACCCCAAAGAATTAGTTACGCCTTAAGATATGGGGTAAGGTTTTAAGGGTATCGTGGCAAATCGTTTGATTATTTAACAAGTATAATTTTCTTAAAAATTATTACATTTTTTATAAAAGTTCAATGTCTTAAAAATAATTTATTTAATGTCTTTTAAGAAATGCACCACATGTTTTACTTTCAAAACACCCATTTTGTAATATAACTCTGCAAATCATGGATTTTTCCCGCAAATTTTAGAAGTTATTTAATAAAATATTTAAAATCAGTGGAAAAACTGTTGCCTATTTTTCGGCACTTGCGCTAGAAAATCTTATTGATATATAAAAAGTGCGCTGTACAAAATTTTATTCAAAAAGTTGTCTACTTTCAAAAAATAGAAAGACGTGATAAGCGAATTATTTTCTAATAGAAACTTAATTTTTTTATAGTTTTATCAGAGTAACTAGATCAAATAGTCTTTTTTATCCATGAAATTTGTCGTTTTACTGTCACTGGGAAATATGGTTGAAAATATGAGAAAAAAAGTTAAATTACCGTAGTGGAATAATTTGCTAAATAATCACAAAAGTCTTGATAAGTAAAACGTTCCGGAAAAATCTGCGACTTACAATACAACTTAATGGAATAACACAGGTCAGCAAATCGAAACAAAAAATTATGGTGCCGAGATATAGTTAGTGGTTTTGTATTGAGTATATACTGGCAACATTAAAAATATTTTTAATTTTTTTTTCCTACGTGTAATTTTTGATTAACCGTCAGTTTTGAATATTCGCTGTAACAAGTACTTTCGTGTGCATGATTTGCTATTTTATCGATAAATTTTTAAAAATAAATTGATATATCATGTCTTCATCGCGAAGAAATTTTCTCAATGATCCGAATGTGTTATGTTACATTTGTGTTGTGGTGAAAAATCAAATAAAGTGAACACCAATGGAGTATTTGTGTTGATCTAAAAATGGCTAACTTCTTATTAGGACAGCAAAGTGGACACACCAAATACCCATGCCTTATGAAACAATTTGTTAAAGTGCTAGATAGAAATGGCCAATATTTTTCTTATATAATGAGAAAATTTCCTGGTCTAAACATAGAAAAGATAAAAACGGGAGTTTTCGATGGCCCACAAATAAAAATATTAATAAGAGATACAGATGTCTTTAGTTCAATGAACAATTTGGAATGACATGCGTGGACTTCGTTTGCTGAAATTACTAAAAACTTTCTCGGAAATTAAAAGTCAAGTAACTATTCCGAAATTGTAAATAACATGGTAGAGCGCTTTAATAGCTTAGGATGTAATATGTCCATCAAAGTGTACTACCTTCACAGTCATCTTGACCGATTCCCAGACAATCTTGGAACCTATAGGGAAGAACAAGGGGAGCGGTTTCACCAGGGCTTAAAGGCTATGGAAGAAAGTTACCAAGGCCGATGGGATTGCCATATGATGGCTGACTATTACTGTGGGATTCAATGTGATAATCCCACTACACCTCATTCCTAAAGTTGCGAAAAAGAAAGTTTTTAAATTATTTTTTACTGAGCCTTCTGTTCGAAACTAGTATAAGCTGCTGGTTTGCCCAAAAGAAATGATTTGTTTCTTTTTATGCATTTTGCGCTATAATTTTTTTGTGTTTTTTTTTTCGCCCTAACAGTACTGAACAGAAGGCTCAGTAAAAAATAATTTAAAAATTATGATCTGTTCTATAAGCACAAACAAGAAAGTTTTTATTTAAAAAAGTGAATTGTTTTTCATGTAAACTTTTTTTTTAAAAGGCAAAATCTAAAAAACTACAGGTAGAATATGAACATTTTTGCTAATAATGTATTCAATATAAGGTCCTTAATTAAAAAAAAAAGTACAGCTTCTCGGCATCAAAACTAGTGTTGACCAGTGTAATCATTTGGAAAAAAATAATAACTTTATGTAATGAATCCATCATATATTGGCAAATTTAAAGTTAAATCATAAGCTTATAGTGTTGTGGTCATTTTTCTTAATAATATACACCCTAATCTATATATGCATGTGGGTGTATTTATGCGCATGTGTGTGTATTTGTGTGTTACCATGTTTATGTGGCAAAGTTGATGATGCGCACGAAATGCAATCAAAACAAACGAATTTCCAACGAAAAAGTTGAAGTTGAAGCTTATATTTCAAACCTGTTTGTGGCAGCAAGCTATTGCGAAGAATGGCGTAGAGCGTGCAGGACTTGATGCAGCTTAAATTGATAGCAAACAAAACTTTTACGCTTTTTTTAATTAAAACTTTTCAGCAATAAACTATTTTTGACAAATTAAATTTTAATTTTTTTTTCAGCTGTTTACTGTTAAATTTTTGTTACTATTCGATGAAAATGATTGGCGAATAATTTTGATAGCTACACTTTGAATAAAAGTGTTTGCTAAAAGTACATTGATTTGAGAAGAGATAGCACTGGAACGAATTTTTTTTTTGTAAAAAACTTTATTTCAATTTTATCAATTTAATATAGACAAAAATATTTACTGGCTGAAACAATCATTGTTTGTCGTTTACTAACAAAAAAGAATGTCTTTCAAATGACTTCTTCTGTTAGCTCGGCAGGCTGTCAATTGGTTTCCAAAAGTTTGAACAACTTTTTCGCATAATGATGGTTCAATTAGTGATATCTGCTCGATGATGTTGTCTGTGGTATTGAACAGTTTGAGGACTATTCCCAAAACGTTACTCTGAGGTAAAAAGGCCCTAACTCATGTTTTTGCAATTTTACAGGAGGACGAAAAAACTGCATAAAAAACTTCAAAATTTCATATTAGGGTCTTTTTTAATTGGGTATAAATCCGCTATGTTTTGAAATATCACGTCAACATTTTGAGTTGTCGTGTATTTCAGGGTTAGTTTTTAGGATTGACACAAAGATAAATTTCGAAAAAAATGAGTTAGGGCCTTTCTACCCGAGTGCGACGATAAACTTTACTCTCCAAGAAAGAAGAAATCCAATTGTGAATCGCTTGATCTTGGTGACTAATTCGTTGCTGTGCGGCAAGTTGCACTGTCCTGTTGAAACCACACATCTTACACATCAGTATCTTCCAATTGAATCTAAAAAAGTTTCTAATCATCTTTCGATCTCTCGGCATTTTTATTTTCGAAATTTCTTTTTTCTGTCCCCCATCAGTTCAAATTTTCAAAAATGTTAAAAGTTTTGTGGAAATTTTGACATTGCCATTATATTTAGGATTTAAAACATTTTAAAAATTTAAAAAAAATTTAGATTTTTAAGAAAATACCTTTTTGCAATTTGTAATTTTTTTAAACTTAATTTTATAAAATTCAAAAGAATTGGGATTCTTTAAGAAAAAGAGACATCATCAACTTTTCTTTAGTCTTTTAGTTTTATAATCCCTAAAAATTTCAATTTGGCTTCTGTTTAAGTTTGCATAAACTTTGTGATGCTACCAAGGACTTTCTGAATTAGCAAAATACGTAAAACAACATAACTATTGTACTGTAATCACACTTTAGCTCATTTGCGCTCATTTTCAACATGCCAAAAATTGCAAAAAAGTTAACCTTTAAATTTGATATTCTTTTTTTTCTAATTAACTAATGTAAATTTTTTGCTTTCAGCAGAAAGTAATAATGAATAACAGCAACAACAACGATACAATAGAAACTATTACAACAGATTTGCCGACCGGAAATATATCAACATTAAAATCCACCATGCCACACACAAAATGCTGTACTGCATCCTGCTGCAACATCCATTGTCATTTTGTTCATAGCAAAAATGAGGCTGTCAATTTGTGTGAGAGAAACGGTGAAAATATGATAAAAGTGAAAAGAAATTGATAGATGATGTTTTTTGCTTAAATTTTCATATTTAACTTTTTGTTTTTTTTTTTTGTAAATAGAAAAAATTGTATATCTAAGTTTCTAATTTTGTAATTGAAGCACCGAATGCACTCAATGATGAAGCTCATCCATCTAACTCACTCACATTGCATTCACTTACTAACGCTCTCACTCATTTGTTGGTTAATAATTTGTTGTTTTTTTTAGGTTTTAGTTAAATGATTGAAAAGTGCAGCCACATGCAAAAATGTTGGACTCATTCGTTGCCCTCAGCTCATAGTCATGGTGAATTTATTGACAAACACATCCATCAACATCACGTGTGAGCACCTGCTTGAGTACGTGTAGACTTGGGAATGACAACAGCAGCAGCAACAAAGAGTGCTGCCAGATTAGTCAAGAATTATTCAGTGTTATCGATAATTTCGCTACTACTACTGGTAAGTTTTTTGAAAATGTTAACAAATATTTATGCAGTCAGAAGTCTATTTGTTGCTCAATTAATATTTTCCAACTCGTAAGCTTTTGATGTTTCACTAGTTATGTAATTCAATGTTTTCACAATTCAATTATTTTCTCAGCTCACATTTCATTAGCTAGATTTTTTTTTCTTTTTTAGTACTGAAACTTTCTCCTACGTCTTTTGGAGTAATAAGTACTCTTAAAATCAATTTTTTTCAAACTGCAATTTATACTTTTTTATTTTTGCCTTCAAATTGGTTTTTTTCGCTGCACGACAAAATTTTCTGCAGCTCATTTAAATAGATGTCTTTATTAATGACATCACTTTATACAGAAATGGTACACTTTCCAACTTGCGCTGAAATTTCTGGCATCACTGTAATTAACCACAGCTGCAAAAATTCAGTTACTGTTTGCTATTTGCATCATTACTGCTGCAATAAATGTTGTTTTTCATGTAACCCATGTAATTTTAACCCTTGTTATCAATTTAAACATAAGAGTTCTTAATCCGTATGAGATATTTGGCTTTTTAATTAATAATTCTAAACATTTATCTCTATATTTGTATATTGCTCTTATCTTGTCAATTGTAAAAAAGTAAAAGTTTAAAAATTATATGGCTGGTTTTCTAAATTTGCAAAATCTGAAAATGATTTTAAAAAACTGATGAACTTACAAAAACCATATTTTTCTTAATTACTACCAAACGTACTAAGCCGTAAAGGGTAGGCAGCATAATATGTCAAAACTTACTGAGCTGTAACTTGTAACCATCAATTTTGCAGACTTTTTTTTGTGTGTGTAATATTTGCCTATTTGATGTTGTCTCATAAGTAAGTTCACCATAACTATTTGGTTTATATAAAAATTTTGCTTAAAATTTTTGACTCATGTGAGGTAGTGATGTTTTGAGTTAAATTCGTAAGTTTTCGAAATTCACATTTTTTTTGTATAATATTTTTTTTTTAATTTTGCACAAGAAAAGGTAAACAGAAAAATATTAATTTGACTATACTGCTATCCAAAACTTAAATATAACAAATAGAAGGTATTGAAATCCCATTTTAATTTACTTTTATATCGTAGGTACTGTTTTTGTTGTGCATACATCAAAACTAAAATTAGTATAAATATGTAGAGATCTGAGATTTGATCAAATTTCATGTTTAACTTAAAATAGTCATTACAACATAAAACATAAAAATATGTAGAAGTAAATGATCTTCGAAGGGCTCATTACTTTCTGATACTTAATATTCTAACAATTTTTTTGTAAAGTCATATATACAGTGAAGGTAAAAATTGAAACATGATATCTTTAATCTATATAAATTTTTTGATTTTTGTTTTCGATGTTCGCATATCACGCAAAAACTGCTTGATCAATTTGAATCAAATTTATTTAGGGTTATTTCTTAGACGCATAGTCTCAATCTCCAATTAAAATTGCTACGAGATTCCTGTTAAATATCAAAATATTTAAGTTTTAAAATTGCTAAAAAAATCAATTTTAATTAAGTTTTTCCAAATTGTTTTAAGCTCCGTTTTAATTTTTTAGTAAACTTTTTCACGAGTGGTGTAAACTCAACAACAATTCAATTTCTTGCTAAAAGCATTTGAGATAATTTATAATAATAAGCCGAAGCGGCATAACCGATTATGGAATAAACACTTGAGACATAATTTATAGAACATTTTTTAAGCTTCCATTTTATATAAGAATATAGTTTGAGAAATGCACACAGTACGAGATATACGTAAACAACTCACAAAAAATAAAGATTTTTCCAATTTTATCGATTTTTGGCACTGTCGAAACAAAAAAAAAAATTCTCAACTCAATGTAACGTCGTTACCTATCGGATAAAAGTGGAGCTCAGAAAATATTTTTATTAAGGGACACCAGGGTTGCCAAGTGACCGGAATTGTCCCGGCCAATCCCGAAATTTCATTTCAAAGTCGGGGCCTTGTAGCAATTCAAAAATTGCTTAAATAGCGAGTAGTTAAACGATTATTGTCACATGGACTAATGAACTTCAAAGATTTGTTGAAAGAGCAAAAAACTTAGGTTTTTTCCAAAGTTTTTACGAATTAATTTTTTTAATATTGCTGACCAAGCAAAAAAACATAAACAAATACTAACAAACTTTTCCCCAAAAAACTTTTTTTTCCAAAAAAACCTTTTCTTTTTCAAAAAATTTTTTTTTTTTTTTCAAAAAACTTTTTTCCGAAAAATTTTTTTTTTCCCAAAAAATTTTTTTTTCCCCAAAAACTTTTTTTTTTTCATGAAATCTTTTTTTTTTTGGAAAAATTGATAACCTTTTTTTAATATTTTTTTTTTCTTTGGGGAAAAATAAATTTTTTTTTAAAAGGCCGGGAATTGCTTCTTTTCCCTGACGGATTTCCAAATGTACACACATGGTTAATTTTTTGGGAAAATTGATTCTCATGATTCTTGTCTTACAATCGTTGCACATTGGATGCCTTATGTTAAAGAAACATATAAAAGTTTTAAGCATTTTTCTAATTTTCAGCTGTAGGACTTATTGCTTTATACCCTCAAAATTTTGAGAAAATGTTGCTTGTTTTCTAATTGAAAATAATTGTAATACAAGTCGCAAAGTCATATATGACTCAAAACTGTAATAATAGCAAGCAAATTTGCACCTACTTTAACACAAAAAATGAATGCAGCTTAGCAAAGAAACTATTATAATACATACAAATTTAATTTAAATAACTATACTTCATTCTCTTTAAATGTCTGAATGCTTCATTAGAAAATATGTGTCATTCAACTTAATAAATTTTACCTTTATCTAAAAGTCTAACGAACATGTGTTTCGATTTAACATCAACATTTTTCATGCTGCAATAGAAACTTCATTCATAACAAACTTCCGTTCACATGATATTCCATTGATTTCTGTATTTGACACCTTTGTCAAGACCGGAAATAGCATTTCTGCAGTAAAACTTTCATTTAAATATATGGTGTTGAAAAACACTTTATTTGCGAGAGGATGTTTCAAATTGAATATTCGTTAGCTGCAAATAATATACATGTAAAATATTTTAAATTTTATTCATACGAAATATTTCTAAATTTATAAATCAAAGTAATTTATTCAAAAGTTCACAGAGCCTTTAATGCCACGCTTACTTAAGTGTTAATATGTGAAAATTGAAAATGAAAGCTTTGAAAAATATTTCCAACTAAATCTTGTCCCATTTTCTGATGAGCTGCTGTTTATTAATGCCGCGCACGTGCTATGTGACTTTGCGACACGAAAGTATTCATGACAACTCGGGACTTTTTATATTCCTTGACTTAAGACAGAATACTTACGTATTGGTTGCTTACTTTGTCTCTGTTGCTGTGTCATTTACTTAAGCGTCTGTTATGCCCTTGCATGCATAATTCTTGAGAAAGCCAAAGAAGTGGTTGCTTCCATTGCCATGCAACACAGATTTTCTGCTAATAGAATACCAAAATACTATTTCATACATAAATATTGACAATGGGATTAAAAGAATTTTTCGCATATTTATAAAGGACGCTAGAGGACATTTTCTTACAACAACTGTCACCAAAGAAAAAAAAAAGAAAACAAAAAGATGAATGTGTGTTGCACGCAATCAATTTTTCGTGCAGATGTTAAACCTTAAAAATTTTTTTTGAACTATCAACGATTTTTGTATGAGTATGATAGTAGATATCTGCATAATTTTGCGTAATTTTTCGTATGCTGTTGTCCTAAGTTAAGCTAGCAACATACTTACATATATGCAGATTTGTGTGCGGGAAACTTAAGAATAATCAATCATTAATTCGCTTGAAAAACAAGGAGATTATAGATAAGTTTTCTTAAATTTGTATAAAACTTTGCATAATATGCCATAAAGTTTGTCCTTATAGTACATCCTTGGTTTTTAAAGGTTTTTATTTTCTAATGTCAAAATTTGAATTTGTGCTGTTGGCCTTCAAATTAACAATCCAACTGCCATACCACAAATATCATTAAAAAAAGATATAAAGAATTCAATACACGTGATATCCCTGCAATCTTTTTAGAATTTTTGAAGACATTTAGCTAATTCAACGCCTTAAGTCGTTTACTTAACAAAGGTAAAAGGTTTCTACAAAAAAAAAAAAACCCTTTCTCATTAACACAATTGTATGTATCATCATCATCATCATCATCATCACGAATTCCGTTTGACCAAACAACAGAAAAAAAAACCTGATCTAGGCCGCCAGCGTAAACGCAATTACGACCAAGTTAACGAGAACGCATTTTTGTTGTTGGGGGTCATAAGTTAAACACAATGATAGCCACATAAAATAATGCAACCCAAAAAAGGTAGGAAAACAAAATGAGAAGCACAAAATAAAAGTTGCCAAAATAAATTTCTAAATACGCAACGTTTTAGCCATGGCTCGCGCTTACTTCGTTTAATGAACTTTTTTTTTGCACATCTAAACACGTACTAACAATATAAGAGTACGTATGTATATTAAGCAAACGTGTGGCAACATATGTATATGTATGTGTTTGTATTAGATCCTGTAGGAAATGCTTAAAGATAAATCATAACATTTACTGAAACAAAAAGTTCAGCTTTTTTTTTAAATTTATTAAGCCTTTGAACCTGTCTTCACCAATCGACACTAAATGATATTAGCCATCAACAGCGATGCAGCGTGAAACTGCTAAGAAATGTAGTTAGCCCTATAATAGAAAACATTGCATTAATCATTCACTAAGTAAAGCTAATATAACAAACAATAGAGGCTCTCCCGAATTATGGGTTCTCGGAACTCAATAATGATATTTATTATTGCATGCAAATTAGTTGGCCTAGTGGTTAGTTGTTCAATTTCAATCTTTTCAGCTCAAATTACACAATAAATATTTTTTAGGAAATTAAGTACTTAGAAAACATCTATTCAATTCCGAATTAAGTTTTCAACATTTTTTCATTGATTGGTAAAAAAAAATGCGTGCGTCATCTCAGTTAAGCCAATGGAAACTTTAGACGGAATAAGTCAATTGTTGAGCGCGCAGTTTGGCATGTCGCACTGCCTTGTTGGAACTACCAGACTTTTTTCATGCATTTGCAGTAGCACAAAGTGTGCCAACATCTACTGATATCGATCATCATTGATTGCCTCATCAGCTATGATAAAGAATACCACAATGATGGTTTTCTTGCAAACACCGTTCAAAACAGTCAATTTCTCTTTGTGCTATAGTGTTTCCTGAATTTGGTGAAGATTATCGGTGCCCACGTTTGCTAGAGAGTTTGAAATGAGTCTTGCCGGTTATCAAAATTTGCTTCGAAAAATTCGGCTCAGCTTCAACCATTCGATTGAAAATATTCGCGTGAGACAAGTTTGGTTTCCAATGATCTATGAGTCAACTACACTTGGTATAGGAACATGTGAAGATCTTGCCTGAAAAAGAAAGTTATTGAATACTTCCATTGATCAGACTGAGATGGGAATCCGCTATGCTTAAAAAAAATTGCCATACAACCCACTTAAGTAAATCATTTATTAAACTCGCCTTCGACCATTTGCCATAAATCAGTGGAATAAATACTTTTTCAAAAAATTTTTTAATGATATAAAGACACTATTAATTATTTTAATGTGTTTTTGTCAATTACTTCATATTTTAATTTTTTTTCAGAACAGGGATAAGAACCTTTTTGTTTTGATTAACGTTTTATTAATTCAGTTCGCGAAAGACTTTCGATAGATTTTGAAGCTCGAGAGCGCGCGTATTTCAAAACTCAATTGATTCCCAACTTGTGCCACTTCGCACACTCAAATCACCACTGAAGGTTTTTCCTGCCGGAAAGATTTGCTGTGTGAAGTAGGCTGCCGACTACGATTTATTTAAACTTTAATGTCTATTCCGATACATTACGCTGTTTGATCAGAAAATATTTTCAAAAAAGTTCTCCGGCAATATTGTCATATACAAAATAAAAGCTGCTTTACACTATGGAACAGAAAAATTCCGGCTTCTTTGCTCATCTGGAAATTAAAAAAAAAAAAAAAATTGCTCGGACAACAATACTTTTAGCCATATAACAAAAAATGTTGTCCTTCAGAATTTGTGTGAGGCCAGAAGTTTTTTGCCAACATTACCGAAACTATTGCTCGAGTAACTTTTTTTCTGAAAATTTTGTTCAGATAAGCGAAATTTAAAATTTAATTTGCGTGCAATATGAAAGAACATTATTAAATTTTTTTTCACCCATATGTTCTTTTTTTCGGGGTGAACCAGAATTTTTTGAAGTGGAACTTCTTTATCACGTGTGAGATTTGAAATCAGGTGTGTATACTGAAAGGCAAAAAGCGAAACTATTTTTTTTTAGCAGTACTTTCCTTGGTATAGTTTTTTCCTCGAAGGTAAGGCTTGGTTGACGGGATCTAGAACATCTAAAGTAATAAATGATATATCAAATTAAAGTACGCATTGAACCGAATACTCAAAAACTATCAGTTTTGATTTCAGTTAACCAAACGCTGAGATATAAGCGTGGAGAATTTCCTATATTTTTTTTCAATTTATTCAAGCATTGCGCTGATCAACTGCTAAAACCTTGTCATAACGAGTAGAAAAAATGAACATACTACTCTCTCTCGCTCTCTCTAATTGTTATTGTTTCCCAATTCAACTTTGCTGTTATTAAAATAACAAAATTTTGCAGCAATTATTGCCCGTGCAGTTTTTTGGAAATATTTGCTCGATGGGTGAAGGAGGTACAATTTTTGTGTTCATTATTTCTTCGATAGGTTGCAGTCCGAACTCAGGATTTTTTTTTTTGTTTCAGCAATATATGAACTTTTTCGATATCTTTTAAGACGCGCAAGTGAGGCGCTACTTTTTTGAAAACATAATAATTTCATGCTTCGTAGTTGGGAGCCTACTTTAAACAACTGGAAATGTTACACTGTTTTAATGTATATGTGGGCGTACAAGCTTATGTATTGGTATGTAAACTAAATTAACCTAAAATATATTGTTATAGAGATTGCTGTTGTTAAGCGTGCTATAAAACTTTAAATGAATGTTTAATTGAAAATGACATGATTTGACGTTAACACACTCACTCATTGCTCATTGTTGTTTTTTTTTTTGTTGAACTTTTAAGCCACATTTGTCAAAGTACTGGAGAATTGCACTCACAGCATTCACAGACGGAATATTTCAACTTTTCATTTAACTTTGCTTTGCGAAATCTCTTTAACACTATTGCGTGGCCTAATTTTAAGTCAAAGCAATTAGGTTGCTCAGGTTTATTGGGAGCAATGCTTATATTACCATCATTGTTGTTGCTCTTCTTTGGTAGAACGTATAATAGTTTTTATTTTTTTATTTGCATGACCCGCGCTTTTGGTAACTTCAACTGCTGAGGCTGCAATAGGGATGTGCAATTTTTGATACCGCTTTTTAGTTTTCAAATCTTGTTGTTGGTCCATAATTTTGCTTATCAATAAGCTTCAGTACCAGAAAAAAAAAGTTACGGAACTTAGAATATGCCGACTTAAAAGAGTAGTGCGTCCTATACTCAAATACTTTTTCGCCATTTTTTGCCGCCAAATTCGAAACTCGTACTATCTCGCTGCGGTTATTGTTAATGTATGTAATTTTGACCAATTTTGGCAGGTAGCAATTCTGGTGATTGGCTAAATGCTAAGCAGCGAAACTTGCTTTAGTAAGACATAGCTTGCTGTTGTTGAGAATATACAATTTAGTATAAGACGACTTTTCAAAATCCTCTGAAAATTATTTGGTGCACTTTCAGAGATCATTTCCATGAAGAAAAAGTTTGAGTGCAAAGCCCTTTTTTGTGGCCGCCTTCTTGAGAACCTGCATTTTTTTAGTATGAGACCCCATATAAAATAAGCGCTGATATTTTTATTTCTTAGTTGCTTATTATTATTGCTTATTTCATATTGAATTTATGTGTAATGCGATATTTCAAATGCTTAATATTTGATTTTGTATTGTTGATATTATTAGCATTACACATGACGTATGAGTAACCTTTAATTGAGGGGTTCAGTGCAGTTGATCAAGCCAATTTTTTTTTCTTTTCTTAATATGAGTTTCATGAGATTCTTTGCACTTTAGACAAACTAGTGCAAAGTTAAAAATGTGAGCTAAAGACGTCATTTGAAAACTAAAAGTTTTTCTGAATTATCTAGCAGTTTAAATGCTAAAATATTGACTTATAAGTGTGCACAGAAATCGTCGTTATTTCTCAAAACTAAGACTGTTTTCATATCGATTGCATAATTTTATTAAAAGTCATTGCAGCGGAATGTCGCCTTATACAAGAACTGCAGCATAGTACTTTTATAAAAATATTTTTTTTTAACAACCATCTCTAGAGATCTAAGCGACAGCACAGCTTTACTTCGCGTTGAAAATCAGTGTTGACACTTGTTTTTAACCCTTTTGCGAGTCTTCTTTGGTACTCACATACTGCCCATCCAAGTTCAGCTGGTGAATTTAATTAAAACGGACTGCGCGCACTACACCACTACACTGCTCGTCGTAGTCGTAGAGCTGTGAGCAACAAAGCAAATAACAGGATTTCTGTTAATGACAGAAAATTAAATTCACTCAAATGATTTTTAACAATATAAAGCAGCAAAGTAGCGAAGCAGAAAGCAAGCAAACAACATCATCATCAACAACAACAACAAAGGAAATTTAAAAAACAAAAAAACTAACAACAACAAAAGTACCCTAACTGCAAATGACTGAAATATCCGTATGCCAATGAGCTTTGATGTGATTAAAAAAAAAATGAAAAGCTTTTAACCAACACTTTTTGTTTTGGCGGGTCAATTCAATTGCACACGAAATGTTGAATTATTTCATTTAATTTGTTAAAAATTGTAATTTTGCAATAAAAGAGGTAAAATGCAAAAAAAAAGATGGAAATCTGGTGGGGGCAAGGGAAGTCACAGGCGTGAGTAATAGAGCACATTCAATGATTTTTTTGGTATTAATTTAATTTATCTAATAAAAGTGATAATATGGCATCATTACATTATGTTTCAACTTAAAAATTCAGAAAAAAAAATTATAAATAAAAAAAGTTATAGCTGGTTGTGTTAGACACTGTCCCATACAGAGTGCCTTGCTGACACCATCACAAATCCTTGGAAAATCATCTAAAATCAAAAGGATACAAAAAATTAGTTATTTAAGTAAATAATCAAGTGCCTGATAGAAGGTTTTTTTTTTTTAAATCAACAAAATGGCAGCATCAGGAAATTTAAGACCAGATTTTTGGGAAAATACCAGCAATTAATTGTTCATAAAAAATCGATATTTAAATAAAAAACCCTTCGATTAGGCACTAGCTTTTTATGTTTTTAAAAACTGTGTAAATTTCATTGAAATCTATCGAGCGGTTTTCGAGTAACAGTGGTCACCAGTTCCGAAAACATAATTTTGAGAAAAACGCATTTAAAGTTCAACAACCGCATACAGACTGACGAGAAACACATAAATGAGAGAGAGAGAGAGAGCCTTTTGGTTATAGCCGAATAACGGTTAAGAAGACGTTGAAGAGGTTGAATAAGTCGAAAAAAATGTTAAATGTTAGAAAGGTTGACAGAGGTTGAAAAATGTTGAAAAGTCGCAAATATATGCAAAATGTTGAAAAAAGTTGAGAGAGGTTGAAAAACTCTAAAAAAAATGAAAGAGGTTGAAAAAATTTGAAACTATTCAAAATTGATGAAAAAGTCGAAAAAATAAAGAAACTTATGAAGAAAGTTGAAAGAGGTTGAAAAAGTCGAACAAATACATATAGAATATATTGGAAAAAGTTAAAGGGTTGAAAAAGTCGAAAGAATATGGAAAGTGTTAAAAAATCGAATAAAAATGAAAAATTTGAAATATGCCACACCCACTTCTCCAATTCCGCCCCCTTTTGGTTCAACAAATTATATTTGTGATCGACATCCTCATATTAAATTTCAGCACAATAGCTTGTATAGTATGCGATATATGCTGCAGTTTAATTTAAAATTTAGGGCGGCGACACACCCACTGGTACAATCCAGCCCGGTTTTGATCCAGAAATAGCTTTTCATAAGCAAACCCCTAACACCAAATTTTAGTATGATTGCTCACTCATTTCGATAAATATGCCACTTACCGTATTTTATTTGTATGGGAGGTGCCACGCCTACTGGTGCTATTTCAGCCACTTTTGATTCAGATATACTCTATAGCAACTGAACCACTTTCATTAAATTTCATAGCAATTGCTGCAATAGTTTACTTAAAACAGCGCTTACAAATTTATGTTAATATGGGAGGTGCCACGCCCACTGATGCAATTCTGTCAAAACTAATTTATTTTTAAAGCTTATAGTAACTGACATCTAAGCACCAAATTTTATGAAGATTACTCTCTTAGTACACTATTTATAACAATAAATAGTTTTTGCTTATATGGGAGGCGCCACGCCCCCAGTTACTTTATGTAATAAGAGACCTTACATCAAGTATATCTACCTCATTAAATTTCATCACGATTACGTTGTTCGTTCTCCTAATATAACGTTTATAAATATTGTGGGCGGTGCCACGCCATTCAGCGAGTTTTTTCAATAAAATGGCTGAGCTTGTATTGATGACAACTTTCAGCGGCATCATCTCCAAGATTTTTATGAAAATCGTTTGTGCCAATTTTGAAATATATGGAATCAAAATTTTTAGCAGTTGAAAAGTGCCACGCCCACCTTTTCAATTCCGCCCACTTTTATCTCAACTCAAGATATATTTGATATGCATCCGTTTACCAAATTTCATAACAATATCTTGCACGGCTTACGAGATATGGTGGTATAAAGGTTAAAATTTAGGGCTGTGCCACGCCCCTGTAGGAAGCTTTGAAAACTTGAAACCTAGCCTAATCCTAATCTTGTTCACATGTGCATCAAATCACCAAGTTTCATCAAAATCGCTGCAACTTTTTTCAAAATTGGCTTGGGTATATATACATAGGATATGGGCGGTAGGCGTGTCCGTGAACCGATTTCGCCCATTTTCAATAGCAAGATGCTTGCAAGAAGATGTGACCTGTGTGTGAAAGCTTCATTCCATTAGCTCTCTTGGTTTTCCCGTAAACCTGATTTCAACAGACAGACAGACAGACAGACGGACAGACAGACAGACGGACATCGCTAAATCAACTCAGGTGGTGACGCTGATCAAGAATATATATACTTTTCCATACCTGCCACGCCTCCTTCTATGTGTTACAAACGGATGGACAATGTGAATATACCCTCGGTGTAGGGTATAAAAATCTTAAGCTATGTCAAAACTCATCGAATTCTATTGAACAGAATTCACATTGTCGCATGGTAGTAAATAATTTTAAAAATTGGCTAAAATTTCGACTAAGCTCAAAAAGTATCGGCTTGTAACGAAAAGCCTTAAAAAAGTCTACAACAGTTGAGAGTTTTGGAATGGTTTTGGAGACTAATGTAAACGAATAAAGTCGAAAATTGTGAGTAAAAACGTAAATCTCAATTTATGCTGAAAAAGTCGAGGTCTGTGGAAATATTTTTAAAATATTGAAAAATTTGAAAAACGTCGATAAATGTGAGTTATAAAAAATATGATGAAAAAATCGACAGTTAACGAAAAATTTGGAATACATTCGGATATAAAGAAAAACGTTGGAAAAATCATAAATTTGTGAAGCTGCGCAAATATTCAGAAATTCGTAACATTTTGAGTAAGTGAATTATTTTCCAAAGCCGACAGATTCTTAAATTTGATACATGATAATTTTGAAAAAGTCGACATATGATAAAAAAGTCAAAAACTATTGGAAAAACCTCGAAGAAGTCTAAAAAGTTCTGAAATGGAATATTAACGACACTTATTACTTAGGCGTTTTTGTCACCAACACTCGGTAGACATTACTTTCAAACCAGTTCATTTCAGTAACGATTTTGTAACATACCTGCTATTATATCTGCAACATCGAAAATCCTATATGAATAAGTGTGTTCGATCTATGCTCTCACCAAAAATTTGATACCGCGTTAACAGTAAAAATGCTGGGAAGCTCTAAATTTTAATTAAAAGGATCTCTTCGACCTCGCAAGGTGCTGGCTGGCGTACCCACATTAAATTTGGCAACATTTACTTAAAGAGCGCTCCTTGTAACGCTTTGAAGCATATTCTTGCATCGAAAGTGCCTCCTTTCCGAAATTCATCAGCATTTTGTCTGATGCTTAACCGACCCATTTCTAGTATTCGTGTGAAATTTAGTTTTATTACTTTAAGTAAATCTCTTAGTGAAGCCTTTTAAGTCTTATGGAAGTTATCACGCCCTCTTTTAGAAATTCACCAACTGCCTGTCCTACTTTTTGTGTGAAATTTTGTTTATTACTTTAAATAAATCTATTAGTGAAGCCTCTTAGAGTTTTTTGGAAGATACCTCTTTTCGAAATTCTCCAACTATCATTCTTACTATTTGCGTGAAATTTAATTCCATTACCGTAATTAATTCCCTCAGTAAAGACTATTAAAGCTTTTCTTTGAATAGGAGGTGTCACGCCTTCTTTTTAAATTCGCCTACTATTTGTTCAGATCTTTTCAAAATCATTCCTATTTGTGTGAAACTTGGTTCCATTGCCTTAATTAATTCTCTCCGCATTACGTTTTGTTTGCATAGGAGGTGCCACGCCCTCTTGTAAAAATATGCCACCTTTTCCTCTAGAGCTGATCCAAGTAATTTTTAGTATTTTTGATAAATTTGGAGGCACTACATCAAACAACTCACTCAATAAGGCGTTTCAAATGTGTCGTTTGTATGAGCGGTAGGCATGTCAGTGAAACGATTTCACCCATCTTCAATCCCAAGAAGTCTGAAGTCTAAAATTGCATTCAAGTACCTTGCTTCGTCTTCCACTAGTGACGCTTATTAAGAATGCATTTACTTATTTTTACCTGTCATTCCTCGTTCTATGCGTTACAAAGGTAATAACAAAATAAATATACCCTTTGTGGATGGTCTGGCACTATCACAAAAAAAAATTAAAATATTTCTGCTTAAGGCCCTCCGGGAGTTTTTCGAAAAATAAAAAGACACTTTTTTAAAAAATTTTTTTGAAGCCGCATTTGATCTTAGACCAAAATTACATTATTAAAGTATAACTATTCAAGATTTATCCCTTTAAATAAAATATTTTAAGAATATTCGTCAATAAGTTAGTTGTCTAATGCCGTGAAAGACCTCAAAATTTGCGGTGAGCAAGATAGCTGGAGACTGGTTCATCCGAAAAAAAAAAAAAAGTTTTTTTCTGGGACGTTCTTTTACAAACCGAACGAATTTTGACGAAAACTGACCGACACATTTTTGATTAGGCTGAATTTTTTTTTATGGGCTCTGTATCGAAAAAGAAGAGATACATGTTCGAGGACAATTTTAACAAAATTTACAAACAAAACAAAACAAAATTTATTCATTGAGATATGGCCAAATAAATGAAAAAAGTGCAAAAAAAGAGGTTTTTCGGGGATATCTGAAAAACGATTCTTAAGAAAAAAAAAATGTTTGCCATTTTTGAAATCTACGCCCCAAAATACATAGAAAAAAGTCTATGGGAAACCAGGTCTCGAGATGAACTCCAAATTTGTAAATTAGTGTGGAATACGCGTGCAAATAAGACGTGCCGCACTACATAAATTAATTTATTTCTAATAGTAATAATAGTTTGCCCATTTAAAAAAAATACGTTTTCGATAGAAAATTTGACGTAAAATACGATGGTCATGTTAAAAATTTGATACAGGGTGGAGGAAATTATTAAAAACCCGTTGTCAGGTTACGGCCGACCTCATTAGCTCTCGCCAGGCGTCTCTGTTTTGCGCGCGCCTTCTCCAATCGTTAATGCCAAGCGCGGTTAGGGCTCCTCAGCTTGGTCTATCCACCCGAGGCATGGTCTCCCTCTTCGTCGTTGACCAAGACCCTTCCCTTCGAATACCTTTTTCGCTGGAGCTTCTTTATCCATACAATGGACATGACACAGCCAGCGTAGTCGCTGTATTGTTATACGCTTAACTATGTCAATGTTGGCGTAGAGCTCATACAGCTCGTGGTTCATTCGAATGCGATAGTCGTCGCCAACTCGAACAGGACCAAAGATTTTGCAGAGCTTTCCTCTCGAACACCCCAAGAGCGTCTGCGTCTGTTGTAGAAACCACCCATGCCTCAGCGCCATAAAGAAGCACAGGTAGAATGAGCGTCTTGAAGAGTGTTAGCTTTGTCGATCGAGAGAGAGCTCTGCAACGTAATTGCTTACTGAGACCGTAGTAAGTAGCACCTATTAGCAATTGTTATTCTCCGCTTAATCTTCAGACTGACATCATTGTTGGTGGTTACGGCAGTGCCAAGGTAAATGAATTCCTTGACAACTTCTAATTTACAGTTGCCCGCTGTAACATGAGAGTCTAGATCCCGTGCGTTGATTAAAACATTTAAGTTGCTTATAACAATATTAAGTTGTTAGTAATTTTTTAATAAATATTTTTTTTCTTAAAGTTCGCTTTTTTAGCATTAAAATGAAAATAAAATCAATTTTCTAGCTTTAACAGAACCGGAGTTATGAATTTTTGAAAGTGAGCCTCCATGCCAAAAATCACGAAATTCTCAAAATTTAAATTCGTTCTATTTTGTAAAAAAAATTTTTTTCAAAAAAATCTTTGAACATGTATGTCTTCTTTTTCGATACAGAGCCCATAAAAAAATTTTCAGCCAAATCAAAAATGTGTCGTCCGAAAAGTGTTCGGCTTGTAAAAGACCGTCCCATATGCCATATGTTTAATAGCTCTACTCAACGCCGGTAAAACCATCAATCGAAAGTTGCTCAAAAATTAATATGTTCTTCAACTTTTAAAATCCATTCCGAGGTAAATTTCAAAAATTTATGATCACGACCAGCCAAAACTTGTAGAAAAATAAAAATTCTTGCATTTTTATTTAACTTTTACCTCCCTTAAACTTTACTAGCAATAATTTTAACATTTCATAATATTTATTATTTTTTTATTGCGTTCAACTGATTTATACGAAACGGACGAAGAAATATTTTTTTTTTCTATGTATATTTTTTTTGTATGAGCACCGCATAATTTTTATTTTATACGAGCAGTAAATATATTTTTGTAACTTTTTCTTATACCTGCTAATACTCTGCTGCGCCGCCACCATTCTTGTTGAGCTTTTCAATTTTCTTTTGATTATCCTGAGAGTTTTCTTTTCCAGGATAATAAAAAGCAACTAACAACTTCAGCAAAGCATAAAAATTGTTTGGCTTGAAAATTGTAATTGAAACTTTTTTGAGGTGCATGAAATGAAGTTTCATATTCTAGTCGATGGCATAGCGAAATAGTTCAAGTAATGAAAAATGATGTGCTACTATGAGTTGTATAGTTTGCAAGCTGATACTAATGCAGGCAATATTTTGTTGGCTTTGATAGCTAATAAAAAAAATTTAAAAAAAGCGGGATATCTACAATAAAGCATAATAAATTTATTAAGCATAATAAATAGCCTAGCTATGAAATTAACTGTAACAAAGGGGAAATTTTGCACTTTTATTTTATTCATTTTCATATACTAAGCGTTAGAATACAATGATCCCAAGGTGCCTTAGAACGCAAAGTAAATTATGAAGTAAAGAATCTTTTTTTGCATTTTCCTTTTATTTTCTATTTACAACTAAATTAAATATTTACAACTAACTAATAAAACTAACTCGTTTGTGCACCTAAAAGCGTGCCATGATTTTTTATACAAATGTTCTTCAACACAAAGAGTTTATTCTCTAATTTTTATACTTTCATAGTTGTAACAAGAAAAAAACTTGGCAACACAATCACATGTACAAGATGTGCAACAATAAACGGTAGTAAATTTGTTAAATTGTTATTATTGTTATAGCTGATTTTCCGCTGGCGACGACTGACGGGTGATTTCAACAAGCGAATGATGTAAAAATTTCTCAAATAAATAAAAAAGAAAAGTCAATTCAATCAGTGCTTGGCCAGCGTCCATATGATGAGCTTAGGGAAAAATTGTATTCTGCCAGGAATTGAAACGGCAAAAAAAAATCGAAAAAATTTGTAAGAAACTCTGTAAAAAATGCATTCAGTAGACCGTAAGATAAACACAAAAGTTAGTGAATTCAGGATAAAGCAAGTAGTGGGAAAAAGGAACATTTTAAACATTTTTTTCTCTGATGATATAAAATATCCATGCGAGAAAATTGACAAGTGTCCTACAAATTGATGAGGTGTTTGTAAGTTCGTCATGCTCGTAAGACATAATAAAATGTAAATAAAAATATATAAATATTAGTTAGTGAAATACATAAAAAATATTTACAATTGAATCAATTTTGATGAATTTTGTTTGCCATTCCTACAACAGAACACGTTCAATGCTAAATGTTTTCTAAGGATTTAAAAACTCTAAAGATCTACTTTACATTTCTGTTACTCATTTGCAAATTTGATATTTTGCGTTATTTTTGTATGTAATTTAAATAAACAATTTGAAATACTCTGACCGGCACTATACAGTGTGGCCCATAATAACTGTAACCATTTAATAACCTTCGGCTTGTCAGCATATAATACTTGCAATGTGAGTCATTTTTGATAATATTCTTGCTACATTAAGTCCAATATATTTGTCCTTTAGTTACGCTGCATAAGATATTTCGTTTTATTAAAAAAAAAAATTAAAATTTTCTTATAATCCTTATGGAGAGATTCAAAATCTTGTACACTGTTTCGTCTTCAATAGAAATAAAATGCTTAACTTAATTCTTGTCATCTTGAAAGAATCAAATTTTTAATTTAATGTTGCACACTGAGTTGACATCATTAATGAAATTAAGTCAAAGAAGCTTCAACATTTATGACATGCTTCATATGAGTTTATGGAAACAACTAAATTTTGGACCTTCGTCCTACATTTTTGGTCCTTCGTGTTAAGTTATACAAAGCACTTTTCATAACTTTACTTCCCTGAGTCTTACAAAAATCTTGCAACATGGCTTGTCAGTTTAAATTTATCTTTTTTCTTTAATAAATGTTAACTTTTTTTAGATTAAAAATCATTTTATTAACGCTCTGACATTTGCTTTAAATCTTATTGCAGTATTTTGAGCAATACGTGCGCTGTGCCTTAATCACTTGAAAATCAGCCACAAATTAGTTGCCTAATTAAGGTTGGTTGGTCTTTTTGGTTTGTGTTTTTACTTCTAATTAAATCTAATTAAATGAATTCTTTCAGCAAAAAAATTGGTCGGATTTTGGTTGTCCATGTCTATTTATTAGTAAATCACGTACATTTTGTGCCAACAATTAGCTAAGTCAGTTGTTCGATTAATGTTTTACAATTTCTTAATCAGAAGGTTTTTTCTTATACGCGACACTCAGTGCACGTGTACTTGGTTATTCCATTTGTAACGCATAGAAAAAGGCATGGTTGTTATAGGAAAGCTATATATTGTTTTTTAACGCCAAGTTCTGTCTGCCTGGCCAAATGGCGATTTCGAGGAAACAAAGAGCGATGTATTGATAAAGTTAAAAGCACCTAAACCTACCTTGAGATTATTCCGATGTGTTTGAGGTTACCTTATTAGCTCTAGAGTCAAATTTCAAAATTTTTATGTTATTAGATGGCTCGTATAATTTATAGTGACAGTGACAAAATTTTAATATTTTAAAGGGCCGTGAAAACTCCTTACAATTATAGACTTAAGGCTATACCGGTTGCTTAATTTGAATAAATTCAGGCAAAATTTTACATGAATTAGATTAAATTAAGGCAACTTTTGATTAACTACTTAAGTGAACATTAGATAAAGAGTAGACCTGCTTAGAGAAATGGGCGTGGTAACACCCAAGCAATTTCAATATTTGAATATGCTTCACTATATGTGCATTGGGGAAGTTATTAAAGTTTCTATTAGAAAATTCGCCACAAAAACATTTGGTAACATAAACCACAAACTGGCATTAGAAAAAAGTGAGCAGTCTCAGAATTGTGAACCAAATAAATATTGGTTAGAAACTAATTTGAACACGATATAACGATATACGAAACAAAAAAGTTCTGTATGCTTTTTCATGCAGCACAGCACAGTATTACGTATATAACATCAAACTGGATGAAATTCCATAGTACATAGTATCAATTTCTGAATCTTACGTGCACTGCTGTTGCTAATGCAGTGTAAAGCATAATGTGCTTGGAGTCCCTTCTATACTTTGAAAATTTCGTTTTTGCTCCAGGACATTGTCTTGAAAATAACTTACATAACGACTTGAGAGAGTCATTTGCCAAGTAAACTGAAAAATTATTTTTATTTATATACATCGAGTGAGCTAAAGTAGTCGAAACTGAGACATTTATGCTATTTATATAAAATTGCTAAGAAGAAAATTGTTTGTTACGCTTTGGCACAAAATACACTGAGCCAAATATAAAAATTTTATTTTTGAAACAACACATTTATACTAAAGAAGATTATTGCATACTTATCTTTTTAATTTTTTCAACTAAAATATTACTTTTTCTAAGAGTAAGTCCATGCAAAACCTCACACAAAAAAGAACGAAAATTGTTTGTAACGCTTTGTCACAAAATATACTGAGCCAATTTTAAAAATTTCTTTTTTGAAACAACACATTTATGCTAAAAAAGGTTATTGTATACTTATATTTTTAATTTTTTAAGCTAAAATATTCTTTTTTTTTTTGGGATGAAGTTTTTACAATACCCAACACAAAAACTGTCGCTTGATTTTTCGTTGGTTTACCTTACGCTACTTCTTTATTTCTGTGTTGTTAATGTTGTTGTTTCTTCTACTCATTTGTAAGGGTAGTGCACGTGTGCAAAGCCACTGATACCACTATTTTATGTATATTTTTTTACTTTATTCAAAAAATAAATTTTTTTTGTACATCAAACTCTATGAATCATTGTTCACGGAATCAAGAGTGAGTACCTTTATCTTGTTCAGTTTCTTTCAAATGATCTTAAGTAAAGTTCCATAATAAACAGCGATATGAAAATTAATTTTTTGGAGAGCCCAGAGCAATCCACCACTTTCTTGTGACGCAAGCGAATCAGATTTTCTAACTTGCTTTATAAAAAATTTAACGCCACCGATAATAATGTCTTAAACTATTTTAATTTTTCATTCTAATGTAAAAACATAAAAACTTTAAAATAACGACATACGACACTCTCAAGATTTTGCTATTAAAATCCAAGTCGTTAACTCAATTCACATAAGTAAGGCAATCATAATGCTATAATTTTCATAGCAGATAACTTTGATTTGTTCCATTTTTACTTGCGGTATGAGTGCATACCACAATGTCTTACAAGCAAACCACGATTTAAGCCTTTAAGTAGAGACGCTTATATAGCGTTTGTTAGCAGGATATACAGGGTACATAAACAATTATTGCACATTTCGCTGGTTTAACTGCGTTGGGAATCATAAAAAATGCAATGAAAACACAAACAAGCGAGAATTAATTGTTGCTGTCATAATGTCGAGAGGAAAAAACTGTAAGAAATAATGAAAGCACAGAAAAAAAAGGATCATAACTAACACAAAATGCGGTGCAACCATAATTTTAGCACTAAAATAACACTAACTAACATAACGCTATGTAAGCAAGTGAAATTCATAAAAAAAGGACGAAAAAAAAATTATGCGAAAGTCCTTGGATGTTGTACGACCATGTTGACAAAATCATTAAAAATTCAGTAAAAAAATTTTGCAGCGTAATTCTTTCATTGCTGTGACGCCGCCAACGTGACGTCAATAAAAAGGATATTAAAAAAATTAAATACAAAATATGCTTTTGGGCAAAAGAATAAGTTAGAGAAACAACAACAACTACAACAGCTAGAAGCTTTAAAACGCAAAGGGCATGACAACACTAAGTAACATGAATTGTGTTTTTATTTTATCAACGAGATGAATTTTATGTTTTCTGATACAAAGTTATTTTTACAGAATAAATTTTATCACAACTGTCAAATATAGAATGACTAAATTTCGTTTTCTCAAATGATGTTTAAAAATTTTTTCACAAATTATTCTTAAGTCAATACTGACTGTTCGGAGGAAACAAGTGCAACAAAAATCTACGATAGCTCCAAAATAATCTCCTCCGTTTCGAGTTGTGAAATCACCAGCCGTAAATGAGCAAAAGCAGTGCCATTTTTGGGAGTTCTTCAGGAATAAATGCTTCAAAGGTGATTGAAGACATGCAACTGACCTAAAAATATCGTCAAACTTTGCTACCTACTGTTATAAAAGGACAACCTACGCTATTAAATAAAAACCGGACCAAGAAAAACAAAACACTTGACAACGTTCATTGTAGTCGCGTATATCCTGCTCAATGTTAATTTTGTTGTAATTTTTAATGCAAACATAGCAACAGCAGCAGAGGCAGCAGCAGCAACAACAACAACAGCAACGAAAAAATACTGCAAATTAAAATTTATAAAAAGACAAAACAAACATTAGCCATTCATTACATTTTCATATCCTTGCAGAGATATATACGAGAGTGTATCATGAATATATCCTTACAAATCCAACGAGGCGCTTTAACAAAAGCAGCTACATTGTAAAGAAGAAAAAAAAACTGCCACCTTTTTTGGCACAACTTACGCTGTCGCCATGTGGCAAAAAGTGGCTCGTGCGGCTCATTGACGTTGCATGTCCTAGTTTTATCCTGTTGGCTATAGTTTTAGTATCACAAAAAATGAAAAAAATTTTTATATATTTTAAGTAGCAGCATATTTTGGAAACTTTTGCAATTATTTATTCATTGTAATGGGTATTATGTTGATGGTGATGCTGATGCTGATGATGGGGTTGAATTCGCATCCTTTGAATGTTTTTTTAATATGCCGTCCTAGTTAGCGTTGTTCGCGGTGCATAAAGACCAACCGTTGCAATCCTGAGTGATTCGCGTGGCTTTACCTGATATTTTATTGCTTTGTGGTGAATGCATTTTTTATGCCGTTGCTGTATCAAAAATGAGCAACTTGGGGGATAAGTAGCAGCCTGCTATTTTTCATACTTTTTTTCAGCTTAAGTTTTCTTACCCTTTTTAATTATGATGCATTGTATTAATTAAAATATTTTCCATTTTTTTTTTTAATATTTTTTAATATTGTTGCTGTTTTAATTTAAAAAATTGTAAATGTTGTATAAATTATGTAAAATGCATAATGAAAATTAGTACAGACTACTGTAGGTTTGATAGCTATTGAAATATTTTATAATTTCTTGGATGCTATCTATCCCACTACATTTTTCTAATTTAACGATTTTATGGATAGAGCTCTAAACTTAAGCATAAAAATTATGATAAAATCAAAAAAGTAGTTTCAGTATAAAACTAACGCGTAGCTAAAAACTTTTCATTTTCAAATCTACCCAATCGAATGCTGATGTCCATAATAATCGCGCATTGCCTTAAGGTTTTGATTTTTGTACGAAAATTTTAATTTTGACATCTTGTCCAAAACATTTGAGATTTGTCGACATTGCGCAAAAGTAAATTGCCGCAAGCCGCACATTTAGCGCAAGTTTGTCATGACATTTCTGTTGATGATGCTAGGAAAATGTTGAATGCTTTGCTTCTTAAAGTACCATCAGTGCTGTACTTCACTTTAAGGTCATTTATTAGCTGCAAGCTTAAACAAGACACCATGGCTTTTGACATTAATTCCATTATGAGATGTTTGATTACATCCGCTTTTATAAATTATGCGAAAACTTTTTAAGTATTAGATGAGCGTGCAAAAACAGCAACTTACCAAAGTCCAATAAAGATAAGCGCAGACAAGAAGAACAAGAAAATATATATATACGATTATATATAAAAACAGAAAAGTAGCATTAAAGCAGAATAAAGTAAGAAAATATAAAAATTTAAAATCGCTGCACGTTTTTCCAATAGTAGCAGTTGTAACTAATTAAGTAAAAGAATTGAGCATTTTTTTTAGTAAGTTGAAAACTTGTAACTCATACGGTATCAAATTGCGCCAGAAAACTGATGGAGACTATGTATTTGAGTGGCACTAAGTCATTAATTAAATTTTTCTAATTTACAACTAAGAATTCTTCTAAATTTTATTTCGGACCCATTTGAAAGAAGTGTATTAGTTAGCTGTTTTCGCGGCAGTGATACAGCGGTATTTGCTGTAAGGCAAAATGTTCTTGAGAACTCATTCGTCTCTAATCGTTGACATTCTGCTGAACTAAGGCAACGCCAGAACATCGCAAACAAAATAGATTTGGTGCAAGATAGGTACAACGAAATAGTCCCCAACGAAATAAGCTCCAAAAAAATTTACGAAAAATCCACAAAAATATCCATATACTTAGTTCCATATGTTTCATTGCTTCATTTTATGTTTTGTTTCATATCTTTTGGGCATTATTTCATTGAGTATTTTGTCATTGGGGTATATTTGTTCGGCGGGCTATTTCGTGCACACCCTCCAAGCTGAGCTACCCCAAGATACACAGCAGCATATTTAGTATGCCGCTCGAATGCATGCTTACCTGATTTGACGGCACCAGAGGACAATTATGAAATAAATTTTGAATAAATCCATAAAGACAGCATTCTAACCAAAATTTGACATTAACGAAATGCTGTGGAAAAAGTCTGTTTTTGTCAGCAGAAAAATCGTTTTAATTTGAGGAGTTTCTTAAAACATAACTCCGAGAATAAATGCATTAACTATATTTCCATATTAAAAAGCAGGAGATTAAAAATAAATGTGCTCGCATACGTAATTTTTGCTTATAAGGGGTGATTTTTTAAGTGTTTGTTTTTTGAAAATTGTAAAAAGAACAAACAATTTGCAAAAGTGAATAAAATATTTACTTAAAGCAAAACATCAATTTCTGGCATTTATTTTTTAAAGATTATTTTATGTAAAAGTTTCCCGCGACTACGGCTGTGGTCCTCCATCCGTAAGCTTCAATTTTGGCATACTTTTTCCAGCATTTCCGCCGGTATCTCACCATTGGAGCTGTAATGCTATCTTCCAGAGGTGGAATTGTGGCTGGCTTGTCCCTGTACACAAGAAAATTCACGTTGCCCCACAAAAAATAGTCTAGTGGGATCAAAGCGCACGATCTTGGCAGCCAATGGACTGCTCCAAAACGTGAGATTAATTGCTCATCAAACTCGCCTCTCTGGTATCGCGTGCCGTATGGCATGTGATACCGTATTGTTGAAACCACATGTCAACCAAGTTCAATTTTTCATTTTAGGTAAAAAAAAATCGGTAATCATCGCACGGTACCTTGCTCCATTGACTGTAACGTTGCGATTTTCATTTTTTTTGAAAAAGTACGGTGCAATGATGCCAACGGGCCACAAACCGCAGCAAACAGTGCATTTCTGAGGGTGCATTGGCAGCTCTTGAACTGCTGCTGGCTGCTCTTCAGACCAAATTCAGTAATTCTGTTTGTTTGAGCTAAAAATGAACTTCGTCACTGAAGAACATTTTTTAAATATTTTCACATTTCTCACAAAGCACGAATTTAGATAATAAAATTCAGTAATTTGCAAGCGTTGTTTGTTTGTTAGTCTATTTATGCTAAAATAGCAACACATTTTACACATGTTACGAATCATGCGTAATATGTTACAAGACTTACACTAAAAAAACAAATAGCAAAAAAATCACCCGTTATCATTCAGTTTTTGTTTAGTCACCCTGTATAACTAGAAATTGGCAGTCGTCCAGTCGACATTTTCTCTATATTTTTATCGGATTTTATTATATATTTGTCTAATTAAATTTTTAATTTTTATTTCAAAATAGTATTTTAAATTTAATTCAAAAGTTTCCAAATTCAAAAAAGAAACTGTTTCATTCCACAGTGGTCATAAATTATTTACTTCTGAACAACACAATGTAATTTCCTGAAATTCGGAACAAAGCTTTTAAGGATTCAGTTTTATATCGATTGGGTGTGATTCTAAGACTAAAGTCATTATAGAGGCCTAGAAACATCGCCAAGCTTTCAGTTTCTTCATGAAAAAAAAAAATAAATTCATATTTTCTTTAAAGTAAAAAACATAAGAACTTTAATTTAAATGTTTTTCTAATTTAAAAATTTCATATTTTTTCCACAACGAGTATGAAATATGTGAATGTCAATAAACAGGGTGGCGCAAAGTCATCACCCTACCGAAAGATCCTGACGTTAATTCAAAAATTGGATTCATACACTGCACGAGAGACAGTGTTTCCCGTTTACTAATATCTTATATTATATACGGAATTTTCTAAATAGTTTCTAGAACAATCATGCGACTTTAATCCTCCTGAAAGTATGGCATAATTAATTCTATTTAGTGCGAAACTTTTAAGGCTTCAGTTTATAGTAAAAATTTGATAAAATATGTCCACTAAGTTTCAGATTAGATATATGGTAGACTGAAAATTATTTTATCCTTGGACTCTCCTTTCTAATTGGATAATATAAATTTGAAATCTTACCAATATGACAATAACAAACATGTAGTAACGAAATAAAAATAGTGAAACTTTTAAAATAAAATAAAAATATTTTAAGAATTTTAAATTTTTTATAAAAATTTAATAAGCCGCAAAGTCAAAGAAGTTTCAAATCGTAGTCGTGCTTGCTGCTAAACTGCATTGACTTCACATTCCTACCAAGCGCAATTGTCAATGATGTCAATTAATTAAACTTAAACTCCATCCTGCACCCCACTACTTGCAGCACCAAATTAACTGCTGCCATCATCGCACTACTCATAGCGCTCATTTTGTTTTTCATATAGCTACGCTAAATTGAGGTTACAGGGTTTTCTCTTCTTATCTTTATCGCGAGCGCAAAATCAAATAAATGCTACTACTGCTGTGCTAAACATGGAACGCGTAAATTGACACCCCGGCGGCAATTTGCGCTCATCTTCATCCGCAGCAGCATGAGACCCACGCATACAAAGTATTGGGTACCATCATTGTTTGTATCAAGCACCAACACCAACACCAACACCAACACCCTCACACCACACTTTCTTTCACTAATATCACTACACTTTAGACCACAAATTTTTTAGTGGCGCTTGCAGCTGAACTTTTAACGAAGTTCATTCACGGTAGATGAGTTTGTTGTTGTTGTTGTTGGTACTTTTGTTGTTATTGTCGCCATTTAATGTTCTTGTACAATAACAACAAACAACGCTTAAATTACAAATTGCTTGCAGTCGTTAATGTGCGCGCGGCGGCGCTCACTCTGTGTGCGGTTAGTTGTTGTGCTTTGCAGTTTTATATTTTTTTCCTTTTTTTTTGCCAAGGTTACCAACACTTGCGGTTTTAATCGAAAAAATGAAACACAAAATCAAGATAAGCGCAGTGTAGCGCCTTAAAATGAGCAAGTTAAAAGGCAGCCACCAACCAGCCAGCCATATTTGCAGCAGGTTAAAAGGTGGAAGCGTAGATTGAAACGCAATTTATTTGGTTATTACGTTTGAGCGACAATAAACGATAAACTGAAATTAATCAGGTTTTGTATACAAATTGTAGATCTATGTGTCGATAACAAAGTTTACGTTCTTTGCGCTAAGTTTATGTGAAGTAATAATTTAGAAGACAGCGTCCTTAATGTTGTAATATGTTCAGTATTAAATTCGGTAAAACGCGGCGTATGAGTAACTTTTAATTTGATTAACATTTAATGTTGATCATACGCTTACAGGTGGCGAATGCTTGACGCCAAGGCCTGCGAAATGAGCCCAAAAGCACATCTTGAAGATCAAGCAAACTTTTTTCTCAATTTTTTGTTTAACGTTTGATTTGAAAACGGAGCCATTTTTGGTTTAAAAACGGAATTAAAAACGGCAGTTCTTAATTTTTTTATATGATGTTTCCGGGGTTATCTATTAAGAAAATTTTTTTTCATTAAAATTTTAATTGTTTTTTTTTGTATGTATTCTGAAAACGATTCTGCCTACTTTTTTTTTGTGCAGCACACATTAACTTTTAATTAGATATCTCACTTAATAGGGCATATTGGTTAAAATTATACCATGCATACTCAAATACACACACAGCGTCACATACACGCATACTATTTCTATGAAATGTAAAACGCGTCAACATGTCGCACATTAGTTGTTGTGCTGTCGTGATTTATTTGTGTGCAATAATTTGCATTTTAGTTGCGATGATGGTAATAATTTCATTAAAATTTGATTTTTGCATTATTGATAAAATATTATGAAATTTTCAAATTTTTCGTGGATTAGAATTTTTCATTTATAAATGCGCACATGAGTTTAAAACGTGATTTTGTTATATTTAAAGCCAGATTGCTTTTTGCTCGTGGATAAAAATTTATTGGTTTTTCATTTTAATTGCTAATTTTATTGTTTCGTAGCCGTTTATGTTGTTGTCATTGTTATGTTTTATACTAGTAACTGCTTGTTGTCATAGATTTTATTGTGTAATAATATATCAATTAAATTAAACTATACATCTCAACTTTAATGTGATATCCGCATTTTTTTTTTTTTATATAAATGGAGATACGTTTGTCATTTCTAAGTCTTTGTCTTCCAATTATCATTAAGATGGCTATCAAAGATATCATGGGACAATATAAAACTCGTAAGCTGTTACTAAAAGTAGCTATTTGTCTTTCCACTCTATTGAATGCATTTCTCCTTAGAGGTATTTGTAGCTTCTAGACGCGAAATAACTCGAGGTTAGGGTTTTTCTTAACTTATTTCTCTATATTTACGTCCAGGCAAAAAATGTTGTCGCCATCTCTTGTATTAATCTCCCACTTGTGTTTATCTTTCCCATAAAACTATGAAAATCTCATGTTATTCTGTGCAAAAACCTTTATTTCTGTTCCCCTCTTATTACATTTCATGCAACAACCTTTTGCGTGGAAGTGTTCCACATTCCACTTTTATTTCGACCCACATTCAGCTGTTGGAATTAATCATTAGTTCCACTTCCATTGCTGAATAAGAAATGGTTTTTGTCTATTCTACAGGTTTATGTCTATTCTAATGTGGAACTAGTGGATTTTAAGATTTGCTCAATTTAAAAATATTTAATAATTTACTCCATTTGACGGCAATAGATGGAACCAACATTTGAGGAGTCGTCCATAAGAGGCGTCTTTAGCAAGGGGATGCGGAAGCGAATGTACAACGGTCTTAACCCTTTCAGGACCGAATTAAAATTGGAGGAAAAAAATATTTCAGTTCAAGCTCTTATTACTATGGTCATAAAGGTTAACTGATATCAATTTGTATGTCCTCGGTATCCTGGTTCTTTCTTACTGAAAACAGAACTGCTGACAAGACAAAAACTAAGCAAATCACTGAAAAAAATAACAAAACGGTAATTTTGACAAGTGAAGACAATATTGCCTATAGGCAACATTGGTCCTGAAAGGGTTAAGCGGTCAAGAGGGAAGAGTTTGAAACCTTTCGATTTATTGTATGTCACTCTTGAATTTTTTGATCATAAAAACGAAAAAAAAGTTAAAAAGAATAAAATTTGTCTGAGTTTCAATTTTATTTTTCCGACGTTTCGTAGTTTATTTGACTGCTTCCACATAAAAAATGTGAAAAAATCGAATTTTGAGACTAAATAATATCTATAATAGAAAAAAAATAAAAATTTTTTAACGTCAAATTTTTTGCAAGAACGCAAAATTCCTTCTGTGAAGTAATAAAAGTTCCGAACAAAAAACGCGTTTTTTTATTCAAGAGAATCAAAAAGGCTCCATTGGTTTTTCTCGGAAAAAAAAAATTAAGCAGATATCGTTTTTAAAGGTCGTTTTAACTTTTGAAGCGGTGTTTGGATAAATCTAAGTTTCGACCCTGTCTAATATATAGCATTCCAAAGTTATACTATCTGAATGTTTCTAAAAGAATAATAGATACATAAAAATGAGCCCTACGAAAACATCCCAGCAATGGTTTGTAGAAAATTTTTCAACTATTACTATAGGCGAAATTGGTTTTAGACACACCTACCGTCCAGTTTTATGAACAAAACATTTAAAAAGCTCTGCTGAGAAAGATATTTAAGGTAATGCTAGCGAGTTTTGCACAAATACTACAAATTTCTTGGACAGGATCTATGCAGAAATTGGGCGTCTTTCAACACGAGAGTGTGGCAGCTTCTGTACAAGCAAATATGTATGTACTTCAAAACATTGAGGGAGTTATTTCATGCAATTCAACCAAATTAGAAAAACTTAATGTAAAGGGTGATTTGTATGCTATTTGTTTTTTCAGTGTAAGCTTTTTGACACCTCACGCGTGATTCGTAAGATGTGTCAACATCAAAAATGCTCAATAAGAGTTGCCATTTTACCGTGAATAGATTAACAAACAAACAGCGCTAGCAAAACATTGAATTTTATTATTAAAATTCGTGCTATGAGAAATGTTTTTTTATCGAAAAATTTTCTTCAGTGACGAAGCTCATTTTTCACTGAATGGGTACATCAACAAACAGAATTGCCAAATTTGGTCTGAAAAGCAGCCAGAGGCAGTCCAAAAGCTGCCAATGCACCCTTAAAAAACACTGTTTGGTGCGGTTTGTGAGCCTCAATAGAGCAAGTTACCGTGCGATGATTGCCAACTTTTTTTTCGCCCAAAATGAAAGAATTGGACTTGGTTAACATGTGGTTTCAACAAGACGGTGCCACATGCTACACGACATGTGATACCATGGACCTATTGAGAGGCGAGTTTGGTGAGCAATTAATCTCACGTTTTGATGTATGTCATTGGCTGCCAAGATCATGCGACTTAACCTCACTAGACTATTTTTTGTGGGGCTACGTGAAGTCTCTTGTATACAGGGACAAGTCTGCCACAATTGCCGCTCTAGAAGACATTACTCACGACTGCCATTGGTGAGATACCGGCCGAAATGCTGGAAAAAGTATGCCAAAATTGGAGCTTAGAGATGGACTACCTCAGGCGTAGCCGCAGGCAACATTTACATTAAGTAGTTCTTAAAAAGTAAATGACAGGAATTGATGTATTGTTTCAAATAAATATTTTATACACTTTTGCAAATTTTCTGTTCTTTTTTTAGTTTTCAAAAACCAAACGCTTAAGAAATCACCCTTTACATGGTTCGGGTTAGTTAGAAGTGGATAAAAAGTGAAGCATTTCTCCAAGAAGGCCTGTCACTAACAATACAATAGCTTATGGTGTTACACTGAGAAAGTTATTTAAATTAATGCAACAACATTTCATAGGAAAGCAAATAATGATTTCTATAAGAGTTGAATAGACGTTAGGCGAATTTTTAAAAGAGCTCGTGGTAACGACCTCACAATAAAAAACTTCAAAATTCTATACTGATTGAGAGTTATTCAAGTTGATGCAGCCAAATTTTACACAAAGAATAAGAATTGATTGTTGCAAAAATTAGGCGTGACACTTCATATATAAAACTCAAGTTTCATGTTCATACGGAGAAAAATATCGAAGCCATTACAACCGAAATTCGCACAAATTCCAAGAATGGACTATCGCTGGACAAAAGAGGAAGTTCTGCTAAGTCCAATATATGATACTTTATACTTAATTAGATAGAAATATATTGATAGACCTCGTTGGAAATGTTCCGTTTTGAAAATGTTTAGTTTTAATTGATTTTTAGCATGATTTTTTTTGAAATTGAAATGTTTGCTTGATCTTCTTGGTGTTGTGCTCTAATGAAAATTCTGTGGGTATCTTCAATTTTCATGGCGCCCTTATTAAATAAAAACATCCATTTTCTTTCTATTTCATTTTATCATTATAATTTATTTAACTAATTTTTATGGTATATATCGTTAACACATACATTATATATTTTTACAAATAAAACTTAAAGATATGTACTATTGACTAATAAACTACCTTAAATAATATACAAGCAGTTGGTTAATTTATTCAACATAATTTGCTTTGAGGGCCTAATTTAAGATTTAAGACTGTCACACTCAGACTAACAGTCTGGAATTGCAAGCAGCAGCAAAATTATTGCACACTTTTTAATTGAAATCAGCATAATTCAGATTCGTGCAGGCTCAGACGTTTGAAAACGTTAATTTTTAAAACT
The DNA here is from genome assembly GCA_949775025.1 of Tricholauxania praeusta. NCBI lineage: Eukaryota > Metazoa > Arthropoda > Insecta > Diptera > Lauxaniidae > Tricholauxania > Tricholauxania praeusta. Next base: position 128,269,305 of record OX459030.1, on the reverse strand, counting down.
AATTGATCCGATTTTAATATATTAATTTCACAAGCAAGATGGGATATGCATTGAAAATGGTATTTTGACAAAATTTGATAGAATTGTTTTATTACGATGAATACAATAAAACCAAAAATATTTAGGCTTTGAAACATTTCTTACAAAGTGCAAATGTAAAAATTAAATGCACTTTTTTAAGTAGTATTTTTTCTAAACGTATGAGAAGCTTTGCTATAAAACTTACACATTTTTTATTAAAATTATTTTACAAAAATTTGTTGCTAGTTTTCACTTTTCGTGCTTTCACAAGTATAGTTGTATAAAGTATTTATTTAGTTTTTGATATTTCTTTTTTAGAAAAAAATAGCAGCAAAAATATATTTTTAATATGTTGTCTGTTTTTTTTTGTTTTCTTTTGATAAATTGAAGTTTTTTTATTTATTAAATGTGTACCTTTTTTCAAAGAAAGCCTTTAATTTTGAAATACCATTTTGTTATTTATTGGTTGTAAAGAAATTCGTATTCTTTCATTTTTTAGTAAACATTTATATTTTTTATGACTTGGAATATATATATTTTTTTTAAATATATTTAACTATACAATAATGAACTTTTTTTCAAATCGGTGCATATAAAGGTAAACGTGGTGAGTTTAAATATTGGTAATGTTAAATTTTCTTCTTCTGGTAATATAATGTGTAGGGAATATTCATTAACTGCGTTCATTGTGTTTCATTAGTTTTTTTTATGTATATCATTGTTTACTTTTTGGAAAATGTACGAATTAAATTTTATAAATGATTTTTATAATTTTCAATTAATTTTTTTAAAAATATTATTTTGGAATGTTTTCGTGAAGAATTTTGTTATATAATGTTTGAAATGAAGTCGCTGAAGTCACTTGAAGTCGTTGAAGTCACTTGAAGTTGCTGAAGTCGTTGAAGTCACTTGAAATCGCTGAAGACATTTGAAGTCAGCATCTCTGAATTAATTCCAAAATCTATATAAATAGCGAAAAGGGTGCAATTTCAAATGACTTCAGCGGCTTCAAAGTGACTTGAGGTGACTTCATTGGAATCACAATTCTTAGAAATCATGATTCCGATCCAAAACGTGACGTCACTAGAATAATTGCATTCTTTACTATAGAAAAGGCTGCAGAATTATGGCATTGAAGTCTACAGGAGACTTCATTTTTAAGTAACTGTATTCTGAATGTGGAATTCCTCATGAATTAAATTTAAAAATGAATGCAATTGAAATCAATTAGGTGGTTCTTAAATCATAATAATTCTCATGAAAGATATATTCGCAACTTCTGATGACTATAACTCCCCTTTTTAAGTTTTCGTGCATAGATTTATATAACACTTTTTATTAAATGCCCCTGAACATTTTAAGTTTAGTGGCTTAGAAGAAGTTGATATAACTCCCTATATAGAAATACTGAACCTTTTAAAACAAAATTAATATATAAAAAAGCATAAATATATACTGATGTGCTAAGTTTAAAGGCCATTAGCTGCATATTGGTGAAATAATAAATTTCAAACTTAATATTTCAGCAAGTTAATAAAATTGCTTGCAAGTTGTCGATAGTTTTGCCCGTATGAAATTTCTTTCGAATCGGCTCTGGTAATTTTAATTTTTAACAGCTGAATAAATGCTAAAATATATGAAACTTAGTAAAATTGTTGTATAAAATTATTTAAAGTTTTATTGTCTTGTTACTAAAATAAAAGAAAAATATAATATATATAATGATTTTTCTTGGTTAAAAATAAACATCGTATAGGGGGCATGATGCTGTTCTCTTTTCGCGTACAATTTCAGTTGAAATGTTCTTGGGGGGAAACTCACGATTGCATTTTATTTAAGCTCAGCGAATTTTACATTATGTTTTTTTAATTTAATCATCATTTAAATATAAATTTAAAATAACAACATGCGTAAGACTTTTGGCAACCTGACACCTGACGAATTTTGGCATTCCATTCAATATTTTTCTACGTCTTCAAAATTGAGGTTGGTGCCATAAATTACCCTTATCTTTTGCTTAACCCTTCTTTATGTAATGGGATACCCGGGTACCTATTTCATTTTCAAAACAAAAGTTTTTACGTTTGAGATTGTTCTACAATTCTGAAACTTTACGAGAACTTTTGACATTATATCAATATTATATTTTTATATGAGTGGTTTCACCTGATGAATTCGAGAGATTTCATTATTTTGTAAGTTCGAGCTTAAAGATATGAAATTTTTATACAATTTGTGAAGGGGTAACCAGATACCCTGCCACCTAGAAAAAGGTGTATTTTTTGTCACACACAGTAGGGTTAAGGTTCGTACTCCACCTCTTCAGACATCATCAAAATCACTTGAGCCGCTTTTGAAATAAGTGTACCAAAATTGTGTACTGAAAATTTTATGAATAAAAGCTATAGCATATTAAATTGTCACTAAATGAGTCGTCCAGTTGCAAAACCGGCAATATATCAAAATCTGAACCATGATTTATCTTTCTACTATGGTTTTAGATTAAAAAAAAATTTTTTGATAGAAATATTACACTTTTTAATTTATTTTTGATTCATGGATTTCAAAACCAGCCAAGACCATGAATGTGCTTTCAAAACCAGTCCAACGCTTTGATATCAAAACCGGCCAAGTCCAGTACATTGATTTTAAAACCGGTCAAGTTCTTTTTTCTTCAAACAAAATTTATTGACTACTATGTCAAAACCAGCCAAGTCCATGTTCAATGGATCATAACCCTCCAAGTCCAAAATTGTTTTTTCAAAAACATAGGCAGATTGAAACTCAAAAAGTCTGAACTGACGTGTTTTGAGTAAGAAATTTTATAAGCTATTATGTGAGAAATACGTTTTAATTTTTCAATAAAGCTAAACGTTTTTCGTTGTTTTTCCAAAAGTATGCAATAGAAACTTGGCCAGTTTAGCAACTGGACTTCTCAATTGTTTTTATCTCTGGATATTGAGCTGAATTGAGCTATTTCTTCGAAAAGTTCCACAGTGGCATAATTCAGAAATGAATGTATTTCAGAATTTTCAGCACTTATTAGTGCTGAACTTGAGATTTCAAAAATAAGTAAAAAATAAAACAAATCCTCTTAATTTTAATGCATTTTATTTGCAAATTAAAAGAAAGAAAAAAATAAAATAGCTAAGCAAAATTATATATATTAAGTGATAGAAGGAAAATAATACAAATGAGGCATAATAAAATTAATTAGAAAGTTAAGTAAATTTAATCAATATATTACTTGTTTGACACTTTCATATTACTGGTATGCTCATCTTTCATTAAATCAGTAAGTCGTCATCAACATCATTTAATTAATAATATTATTTACTTTTATTATAATCATAATTTTATCATATCATATCATTATAATCGTAATTGTAAACGTAAGCATTTAACATAAAGTAAGCAATGTTACGTAATCATATCTAGTATAATACAATTTGTACAAATTAAATTTAAACGGGACAAAAATAGTTACAAAGGATCAAATTCAAGGATTTCCAAAATAAGGAAAGTGATAGGAAAGACAAGGATAACAAGTATAATACGTTGAATAAAATGGAATTCTGGAACGCATTTTCTTTGAGAAAATTTGCGTGAGTTTTACATTGTCAAACCAGAGCTGTAAAATATTGAAAGTGCCACAGCTACTCAAAAAACACATATTGAAAGTAGTGGTGATTTCTATCACACATATAATAGTTAGATTTACTATACATTTATATCGTGACAAAATCACCCATTATATAAAATATAAAATAACGCAGAATTTGGAAACGCATTCAAGTCCAAATAAAAAACATAAAAATTACAAGATGACGAAATATCGTCCAATTCTGAAATGATTTTTTTCTACATTTGATTTGGCCAAATTATTTCTTTCAGTAATTAGTTTCAACCATTAAGGCGAAAATTGTCTATGACTCATTTTTATGCTATTGGTACATAAGAATTTACAGCTCTGGTTTAAAGTTGTAATTTATTTGATTTATCAGTTAAAATTAAAATAATTAAGTATCAGCGTTGCCATCTAATCCGTTTCAATAGTATTTTGTATATTTGTTTATTTTTTTTAGCTTAATTGATATAATTTTTGTTCCTGCTTCTTATTCTTCTTTTTTCCCCCACTCGCGTCTTCTTCACGCTCTGCAAACCTCACAACAAACAATTAAATTTACTTTAAATACATCTGGCATGCTTTCGTTTTCTATTCTCTTTTTTTTTTAAGTGGGCGTGTCCAACACTTTTCACTTTTTCGATACCTTCGCTTTGCGCTCCCATCTTGAACCTAACTTATAGCTGCACCTGAAATGATTGCGCTGGTGGCTTCGGTGGTGAAATAAATGGATTGGTGTTGTGCAGATTCTTTGCAGTCGACAGCTCGGGCGATAGTGGCTTTGTTACACCAGCCGCCCACTCAGCATCGAAGGGATCTGCAACAGCGGGTGCGGCACTCATAGTCTGTGCACGTCCAGAACTGGCAAGATGAGGCCTACGTTTGACAACCGCTGGTGAGGTACTTTTTACTACCTGTCCCAACCACTGATCGGCATTGGGCAGCGGTGCAACAACTTCAACAGGACGTGGTGGTGAATCAACGGCGGCGACGGCGACTACTGTTGGCGTTGTGGGGGTAGTGGCTATGGGTGTTGCAACAACAGTGGAAGCCACTGGAGGAGTGGTGGAAGCGACGCGCGGTATCACCTGCGCTGTGGGTGGTGTAGGAGTGGTGCTCACTGTTTCAGCGGCGCTGTTGATTGTGCCGCTATAACCGAAGCCACCATTGCTGGACAGTGGCGAGGGTGTAGAGATTACTTTGTGGTGTTGCTTCTCGGCGGCGATGATATTTTGATTAATGCTTAAGTTGTTATTAAAGTTCATATCATCGCCAGCAGCTAATATATCGGTTTGCGTCAGCAGCGACAGACCCTGACTTAGCTCCTGACACAACTGACTGACCGTATCGACTGTGGCAGCATGTGCGGCAGCGGCAGCAGCATCCAACTCACCCAATCGAGCTGGCGATACCTCTGGTATGGGCGAAACGCCACGATTGGGTGTTGAGAGCGTTAGTGGTCCCACTGCTGAAGCAAGGAATGCCTTTTGACGCTCCGCATTGGACGGAAGATCGTTGATGCGCAACGACATTTGTCGCTTGAACGGCGACTGACTGCCAATTGTGCTGAATGCACGGAACGAGCCCTGACGTTCCAGCATCGAGGGCGTAGCATGTGGCCGCTCGATTGCGAACGGATTAAAAGGTTTTGGCTGTGGTGGTACAACAGCCGATGGCGTATCAATGCCGCGTTCATTGTTGGCAAAGCGTTCCGTGAGCGTCTGCTGACGGAACGAACCGGTGCGCGTAAATGTCGAATTCTTCATGTCAAAGGTCATTGTAACACCGCATTCTTTATCACGACGCTGTTTACGCTCTAAGCAAACGGCGAAAGCACAGCCGACAGCGTGCGACAGGCGCTCACCAGAGTCCTTGCAGGCCAAGAAGCCATGGCACATCCAACGGCGTGTAGTACCATCTCGACAGATATAGCTGAAACCGCGTTCGTGATTGCGATCCGGTGCACAAAAGCTGACTTTTTCAATGGTCTGGTCCACAATGAGGCCTTTGGTTTCGTCATCAACGACGCGCAGTCCATCGCCACTAACATGAAGGAGTCCGCGCACAGGACGACGACGAGAATTCTGCAAAAAAAGAAAAAATTTTATATTAAAAGAAAGAATTGGAGATATAAAAAAATTTCACTTAAAAAAGGACATAGTTCTCTTTTTGCCTGAATTAAACCGTAATCCCTAGAAAAATTAAATTTAAATAAGAGATTCTTTCACAACTTAAGTGCATTAATTTCATAATTTCAAATTTTAAATTTATAACTTAAAAATTTTCTTTTTTTGGAACTTAAATGCCATTCGTACGTTTCACATTGGCATTTTAATTGTCATGATTTGGGTGATGAACAGCAAAAATTTCATTAAACACTGCAGCTTAATGAGTGTGTGACCTTTGACAAGCCATTTAATCGTAGTCTCGGAAGACCAAAAAAAAACAGAAAAATATTTTCACTGCTACGCAATGTCACTCACTGAATTAATGACATAACTATTTTTAATTAAAGCCACGACAAAGTTCTTTGGTATCCACTGGAGCTATCTCCAATGGATAAATGAAACAATTCAAAAAAACAAAGTAATGAATTATTGAGCGCATAATTGAATTAAAAACTTTAATGCTCTTTATATTAAAGAATTACTTTTAAAACAACTAATTGATTTTTAAGCACTTGTACAGGGTGATTTTTTGGAGTGATAGAAATTTGAATGGCGACATTTGTTATGTGACAGATATTCAAAGACATCCTGTGTTCAGTATGTACAGCTTGAACGATTAATCTGTAACAACACAATAAAATAGTGAAAGCTTACTAGGTTCGCAACAGATCTGTGAAAGAGTGCTTTCATTTTCAATTGAAATCCATTGAAGTCACTGCCAAAAATGAAGCGTTCAGAATGCAGCTATTTAAAAATGAAGTTACCTATAGACTTCAGTGCCATAAGTTTGCAGCTTTTTTTATCACAAAAGAATGCAATTATTTTGGTGACGTCACGTTTTTCATTGAAATCATGATTGGAAGGATTGTGATTGCATTGAAGTCACCTCAAATCACTTTGAACTCACTGAAGTCACTTGAAGTCGTTAAAGTCACTTGAAGTCGCTGAAGTCACTTGAAGTCAGTGAAGACACTTGAAGTCAATGAAGACACTTGAAGTCAGCTGCCCTGAATTAACTCGAAAATCTACACATATATCTTCTAAGCCCACCCTTATAATTATCGGTCATTATTTTAATAACTGGATGGATAACTTTTTTGATTTTTTTGAACATTTTTTGAAACGAAATAACTCAGATAAAAGATATAGGAGATAGGATAAAAAATCATTTAATCATATTTGTTAAGAAAGACTATAACTTAATAAAAAATACATTCTAAGGATTGATTGAAAATAACATAACAAAAAAAAAAAACAAAAACAAAATTTTGTGTCGAATTTTATGTTGAAAAAACATGGTACATGGTCATCAGTAAAAATTTGTAGTTTCCAAAGTTATGGCGGGAGTTTCGATATGAAAGCACATGTAGAGCAGCTGACTTCAAGTGTCTTCACTGACTTCAAGTGACATCAAGTGACTTCAACGACTTCAAGTGATTTCAGCGACTTCAAGTGACTTCAGCGACTTCTAGTGACTTCAACGACTTCAAATCAAAAACGTGACGTCACCAGAATATTTGCATTCTTTCGTGATAGAAAAGGCTGCAAACTCATACCAATGAAGTTTACAGGTGATTTAAATTTTAAATGGTTGTACTCCGAATGCGGAATTTCTCATGAGTTAAAATTGAAAATGAATGCACTCTTTCATGAAATTCACATGACATGAATTGGTCATTAAGTCGTCTAATTTGATACCACTTTGAAACCAAATTTGTATAGTCACTAACTTTTGCAGTTTTGTAAATCTAAACTTTTACTCTACTTAATAAAAATGTCTAAGCGATTTCTCTAGGACCTTTTGAACCCAAATTTGGTTTTGGTTCAAAAATTAATCAATACGTCAAATTTTTGACAAAAATGGTAATGAAACTCCTCAATAGATTGTTTTTGCAGCGCTATATTATTGATGTTTTGAAATACAACACACTTGTATTACTTCCAAAATATTGCCAAACGTGGTCTCAAATTGCCCTGGATGTAGTTATTATTTTGAAACAACACATGTTTTACAAAACATAAATCCTTTACATAAAAAGTAAAATTCAGCTTCAACTTCAGTATTCTATATTTTATTTGTATTTAAATTTCAACGACAAAAAAAAAATCACCCTCTAGTGGAATTTTTCAAACAAGTTCAAAGCACTTTGTATCAATTCAATGATTAAAACGCCCCTTAATGTAAAATTTATTGAATATGGTTATATGTCAGAGTAACAGACATGAGATAAAGAAAGCAAGTATGTAACATGAGAGGTTAAAAAAAGGGTAAATATCACAAAATTACAAATGAGTGAGTTTTGGCGCAGAATTGCAAAAAAAGTGTAGTTCCAATAAATTCCAAATTTCAATTTCGTGCACAATTAAAAAACGCTTTTGCAAAATAGTGAAATGTTAGAAAAATCATATCAAATCTTAAAAAAATCCTTTTCGTCTACGCTCAAAGCTGCACGTCACTGTGTGTTTTGTGGTTTACTTGTCCCTTCAATCATACCAATGACTGCTTCATTTCTGAGTCATACAAATAGATTGATACTGCAAGCAGCTGATGAATAATTGAATTAATTACACTAGTTTACAAGGTTTTTGATTTTGAATTAAAAAGAGATTTTTCTTAATGATTGAAATGTACTGAGTTCAGGTAAAGTAGTTGAAACATCGTGATTTCGAATATAGAAATATCCACATGCTTGCAAATAAATAGTTTCATATTAACGAGTGATTTTTTTGCTATTTGTTTTCTTATTTGAAAATTTTTGACGTGATTTGTAACATGTGTTAACAACAAAAATGCTAAGAAAGATTAGCCATTTGACTATGAATAGACCTACAAGCAAACAGAGCTTGAAAATTATTGAATTTTATTATCAAAATTCGTACTTTGTGAGAAATGTATTTTTATCGAAAAATTTTCTTCAGCAAGGAAGCTCATTTTTGACTCAGTGTGTACGTCATCAAACAGAATTGCCGATTTTAGTCTGCAGCCAGAGGCAGTTCAAAAGCTGCGAATACACCTTGAAAAATGTACTGTTTGGTGCGGTTTGTGAGCCGACAGCATTTTTGGTCCCTACTTTTTCAAAAATAATGAAAATCGTAACGTTACAGTCAATAGAGCAAGATACCGTGTGATGATTACCGACTTTTTTTTGCCCAAAATGAAAGAATCGGACTTGACCGATATGCGGTTTCAACAAGACGGTGCCACATACTACACGGCACGCTATACCATGGACCCATTGAGAGGCGAGTTTGGTGAGCAATTAATTTGGCCGCCAAGATAATGCGATTTGACCCCATTAGACTATTTTTTGTTGGACTACGTTATGCCTTTCGTGTACAGAGACAAGCCAGCCACAATGGCAGCCCTGGAAGACAACAGCTGCCATTGGTGAGATACCGGCCGAAATGCTGGAAAAAGTATGCCGAAATTGAAGCTTACGGATGGACCACCTCAGGCGTAACGGCGGACAACATTTACATGAAATAATCTATAAAAAATCAATGACAGAAAATGATGTATTGTTTCAAATAAATATTTCATTCACTTTTGCGAATTTTCTGTTCTTTTTTTAATTTTCAAAAACCAAACGCTTAAAAAATCACTCTTTATTTTCTTCATATGAAATTTTTGACATTTACACAACACACCTTTTGAGTTTTTGAAAAGAATTCGAAAATTGAAGAAAATTTAAAGTTTTTCAAATATCACTTGAAGAAGGAACCCAAACTGCTCAGATTTATAATATATTTTTAAAGTGTGTATTAAAGTAAAACATAATGATTCTGCATTAGAAAATTAGTAGTAAAATAAAAGTTACTAGTTTTTAATAGAAATCATCCAGTTTTGTATGAAGCGTGGCTTCTTTTTCCTTCAAACAGTTGCTGAAAAATTATTTTCTATTTCTAAAACTGGTAACCTAAGTCGTAGCATATTATTGATATGAGGTAATAAACTGCCTTTCTGTGCTAATTGCGAAAACCCTGCAATTGTTTGTTAGTTAGCAATCAAATTTGGATCACAATTTTTTCTTAAAAATAATTATTAAAATTTAAGGAAACTTATTTAAGAATTTGTAAGCCAGTGTTGTCAATAGCAGCGAGGGCAATGAAGCCAAGAACGTGTAATTAACGATACATCATAAATACTCGCAGCATTAATTTATGTATGAAGTAGAAATTGTTGTAGGCAATTGGCCTCAAAGGAATCTCAGGAATCTTAAATGGATTTGTGGTTAATTCTCAACATAACTTATGTGTTATTGCTTTGTTATTCATGAAACTTAGAATTTCATTGTTAGTTCCGGCACAATAAAGCAACTGTGGTGTAATTGCAAGAACGACATTTCATTATTTATTTATTTAACATATTTATTTGCATATTCTCACTAAAAGACATTTAGTATAGTACAAACAATTTAGAGAAAGTACGAGTAATTAAAAAATTAAATAAAAGTAAAAAAAAGAATTATATTTAAACAAAAACCCACTAACTATCTGTGCAATTTTCCAATGCATCAATAGCTTGGTAAAACAAAACCTTTTAAGCAAGAAGTTTACTATGAATTTTATCTTACTTTGATTGAAAGTCGTTTGTAGGATAATTCCAGATTTTTGTTTACGAAACAAAAATTTTTTGGAATGTTTCAACATCAATATTAAATATTTTTCAACTTACCCGCAAAACTTTGAGTGCTTCTTCGCAAACCTGCATGCCACGCGATTCGAAAACCTCAACGCACCCTAAATACTTGACGGCAAATGAGCATGTAGCCGAACGAACTGCTTCCTCATCGGCCTGCCATTGATGAGGTTTCGATGATTCCGGTACGCGATCCTTTCTACGGCGAAAAGAATCACGAAAGGAACGCCGCAGACGATCCATTTTTTTCGGTGATTTTTTGCTAAAACGGAATGATGCAGTTTTCTAAAAGAATAAAAAAATTTATAATTTAATTTTTAGTTAAAAAATAGAAAACCAACAAAATAAAAACAAGTGCTTTAGTACTTAAAGAGGATAGATAATTTACTTAATTCTACGTTCGATTCAGCTAATTTCGTTTATATGATTTTTTACCTTTTTTTTAATATTTCAAATTATTTCTACATTTATTTTTTATTATTTAATTTTTTTTTTTTTAATATTATTTTTTTCTTATTATTTTTATTCTTTTTTTTTCTGTCTTATAGTTATCTTTTGTTGAAAACATACCCCATTTTTAGTATCAGCGACTTTTCCGCGTGTGAATCCGCGCTCGAGTGGCTCATGCGTGTGTGATGAAGAATTCCCCATATTTTAGGGTAACTCTCTTTCTTACTACAGTTAGTTGACTGCTGTCTTTGTTGTTGCTGTTACTGCAGCTGTGTTTTTGTTGTGGTTGTCTTCAAATTCGTAAATTTTCAAAAATGCGTCCAGTTGGCAATCATAAATTGTTGTTATTGCTTTTATGATGAGATCAATAAACTGCGTTCACTATTGTCTGTTTGGAGGTTGTGTTTTTTCTGTTGTCTGTTGCCTTTTACTCTCACTTTAATATTTGATTGATTTTAATTGTTTGTTTATTAAATTTCGTTTTTATTTATTGATTGCAATTTCATTTACTTTATTGTAGGTATTTTTTTAATAAAAATTTGTAACTATTTGCTGTGCTAAATTGTTATAATTGAATTTATTGTCTATTAACTAAATTATTGATTGTTCAAGCCCCTGTATTCTTGTTGTGATGGCAAATTTATTTTTCTGTATGCAATGATGTTGACTGTTATTTGCTGCAAGCGGATTGAAAATTTTATGTTTTTATTAACTATTTTCCTATATAAAAAGCTGAAAAAATTTTAAAATGATTTTAGTTAAAAAATATATACTTTTCTGGTCTTTCGATAAAAACCTTTTGCAGCACAAATAAAAGCAGATATTTTGACGAGTCGTTAATAAGTTTTCTATGATTTTAATATTAACAAATTTTTGACGCAAATTATACCAAAAATTACTGCATAGGTCATTTAAATTTTTGATTTTAATTTATCGATCAATATTATTATTGTTTCGCGTTTATTTTAACCTCCCAACACAATAAACAACTTCTTTTGTTTAATCAAGAGAAACGATTTTTTTCGTTATTTTTTACAGTTAGAAAAAAATAAATTTTTGATGAATTTAATTATCGATTAAAAATAAATGGCATTTTCGATTTTAATTTTAGTTTTTGTTTTTTTTTTTGAGTAAATACAAAGGAGAAAATTTTTGCTTTTTTCATATAGCGATTTTCTTGATAACTATTGAAGATATTGGCATTTCCATTGGTCCCGTTCGACCGTCGAACACATTTGAAGTAAAAAAAAGTCGAATTAAAACGGATTTTTATTTTGACAATAGGTTTAACGTATTGCTCTTAATTAGCTTTATAATTGGTGCTAAGTTTAAGTTTGGGTAATTTTTCGTTCTCAAGATAATTGCAAAAAACCAAGGTGTCGCACGGGACAAAAACTTCCGTTTTCGTGGAAATGCCCAAATGTTAATTTTGTTCGATCAAAAATCATACTTTTTGAGAAGGTTCTTGACTTAAGGTAAAAATTTGTTACATTATGTTTGAAGTATGGTATATGTTATTAAAATTTCTATGACCTGCCATCTAATTGGCAGTTAATTCGTGAGATATAACCGCTTAATGTGGCTCAAGAAGGGTTTTTGCTTTTTAACTCAATAATGAGCCTCAAATGGAAAGTATAACAAGGTTGCAGAGGAAATTAAATGTAAGAAAAATTTCATAAAATTTAATTATTTTACTGAGTGTGATATCATCGTAAAAGTTACAAAAATAAAAAATACAACACAGCAAAAAAAGGTCTAAAGCTTGTCATACTTGTTTCATCCATTGCTATATGAAATCATTAGTGACTTTTAAGTCAATTAGTAAGAATTTCTAAGCCTGATATGTATCCCTTTTTACATAGATTAGTTGCGAATCCAAGTAACAAGCGAAACAAAGCAAGGCAAAAGTTATTTTTTCTGTTGTGTCTTTGTTTTTGTAACTCCCCAGTGGCAAATATGTTATAAACAACATCGATGAATATTTATACTCATTGTAGGCAGTAATACTCATAACTCCAGCCACAACTGCAATTTATTTTTACAAAGGGATGGTCGTTTTATAGGCATCTTGCCTACATATCTATATACAATATGTAACAAACGAAAGGCAGATTACCTTAAAACATCGCTTACGAAGTGCCTGTATAGTTTAGCGAGTTGCCTACATCTCCACATACAAAGCATGTAGCCAACAGCCAAGACCCCTTACATCTCCATATACAAAGCAAGCAGACAGCCTACAGCTCCATATACAAAGCAGACAGCTAGCAAGCAGTCTGCCTACAGCTCCATATACAAAGCAGGCAGCCAGCAAGCAAATTGCCTACAGCTCCATATACAAAACAGGCAGCCAGCAAGCAAATAAACAAAATATCACAGTAACAATTTCATTTGTAAAACCTACAACACAAAGGCTTTAGCTTTTTATACATGAAAAATCAGAGTACTTCATCGATTTGCCGCTGGGTCATTTGATACTCTACATATCTTACATTTTTCCATAACATTTGTCCCACTTTACATCATTTTGAGATTTTCAATAAAGACCCCAAGATTCGAGCTATTTCGGCGAGAAAAAAACCTTTTTTGAAACAAGATTAACAATTGGTTTTCAACTTTATCTTTTGATGAAAAGTAACGATTTCTTTTTTTTTAAATTACAAACATAATTGATTTATATTTTTCCTTAAATTTCTGATTAATTTAAATTTTCTTTTCGGTCAGCAATGACTATTATATTTGATTTTTATTTTTTCTGTCGAAATAGCGACTATTTTGGAATTTTTTCAGTACTGATTAACAATTATTTATAGTTTTTAATTTTTTTTTTTTTTTTCAGTCTAGAATAATTATTGTCTTGGAATTTTTTATATTTTTATTAAAAAATTATTTAATTTTTTTTTTTCTTGATTAAAAAAATATCGATTTTTCTTTAAATAACTAAACGCTATTTGCATGCTGTATACAATTTCACTCACTAGATTGCATGAACAATAATGAAACCAGACGTGCATTCTTTAATGATGCATTTTAGAAAACCAAACAACCCTTCAAATTCATCACAACTCACTATGACTCACTGGCAAAACATTATATTATGAGTGAGAATATATTTTTTTTTTAACACAAACAGACAGCTAGACAGTCTAATAGACTAACAGACAGCCGCAATCATAAACAGATAAATTACTAGGTATTGAAAAAAGCTACAGCTGAAAGTCTGTGGAGCAAATAAAATGACAGTGCAACATACAGTCAGTCAGCTAACAATACTGATCGACAGCTATTAGACTTGAGGTGAAAATATAATTTCTTTTGAAATCACAATTAAATGAGTCAGAAAAATTGTATGTGTAAATCAGAATATTAAAACAATAACAACAACAAATATTATGACCAATTCCAGAAACAAAAATTAAAACCATTTTTCAAACAGCTGTGGAGGTTTATTCTGCACAGGTTTTATACATATGATAAGAGTTGGGAAAGAGAACTGAAACCAATGCGAAAAAAGAACACTTTGCACACATGGTAGCAGCAACCCAATAGAAAATATTAAATGCAGTAGTTGATTTTCAACAAAAGGTACTAAAAATATGCAGAGCTTAGAGGTTGTAAACAGAAATTGCTCAAATGTAAAAATCAAATGATCAACCAAAATATTAAACCATTTCGATGAAATTTTTTCCGAACGACTTTTTTATAAACTTTCTTCAAATCTCATATTTTATACAAAATAAATTAAAAAATAAAATTTTTAATTTACCATGATTTCATGACACCAACTGAAAATCAAATAAAGCAACACTCAAGTGCTATTCACTTGATAAAAAAAATATGAAACAATCAATGAATGAGGCGGTTGAGCGGAAAAAAATAACTAAAACTATTGTTGTGCATGTTATTGATTTTCTAATAATAAAACAAATTTTATTTTTTTTTATCAAAAGAATAAACAAAGGTTAGAAACTATACCATCATATCGTACATATACGATCAATCATGATTTTTATTGTGACGCGCGCATTTGTTGCGATGTCAAATCGCATAATACAGCGTTTTATGGGCGACTATCAGCATATAATGCGGTGTCAAGAAATTAAAGAATTCGTCGTCGTCGTTGTTCATAAATAAAATTGATACCAGTAGGCTAAAACGTGCTGCGGGTTTTTTCTTTTAACGTAAAGCAGAAACTGTGTGGAGAAATGTTCAATACACATCAGATATTCGCAGTATTGAAGCTTGAGACATAAGAGACGAAACACAAAGCCCACGCCTTCTTTGGCTAAGAAATGTGTGCTATACCAAATGACGTACAAGTTGTGGTAATTAATTAGCATTAAGTTGGCAACACTCACTGGCATGCTAATTACTGTGTAAATATGTCAATGCTGGTAAATGCACTGTTTGTTATTTGAGAACACAAGCTAAGTCTTTGAATTCGATAAAGAAAAAGAAAAGAAATGTGTGAGAATCATCAGCCGCTCTGTGAGAGTCTTTATTGGGTAGTCACAGCAAAACGTGATGTAAAAATTAAAAATAAAATTTACTAATTTCTGACAAATTTCAATGCTCTATATTTTTTATGGTTTATTAACATAGTTTTAAAAATATATTAAAACATAATTCGTGCTCTGAAAAAAATTTTTTTTTATCGAAAAATTTTCTTCAACTTCAATGGAAGTATTGTACTTGGTTGACATTTGATTTCAACAAGACAGTGCCACATGATACACGTCACGTGATACCGTGGACCTATTGAGCGGCGAGTTTGGTGAGCAATTAATCTCACGTTTTGGAGTAGTTCATTGGCCGCCAAGATCATGCGATTTGATCTCACTAGACCATTTTTTGTAGGATACATGAAATTTCTCGTATATAGGAACAAGCTAGCCACAATTGCAACCCTGGAAGACAACATTACAGCTGCTATTGGTGAGATACCGGCCGAAATGCTGGAAAAAGTATGCTAAAATTGTAGCTTACGAATTGACCACTTTAGGCATAATCGGGGGCAACATTTACGTGAAATGATCTTTAAAAAGTAAATGGCAGAAATTGATGTATCGTTTCAAAGAAATATTTTTCTCATTATTGCAAACTTTCTGTTATTTTTTTAATTTTCAAAAACCAAACGCTTAAAAAATCACCATTTAGCTCAACTTAAGCTTTCAAGTGTTGAAAAAAGATCTCTACATTCCAAACTAAGGCACATATGTAACATATAGGCTCTTCCACGAAAACGGAAGTTTTTGTCACGTGTGACACCTTGGTTTTTAGCAATTATCAAGAAAACGAAAAATTCACCAAATTCAACTTTAGCACCAATTATAAAGCTAATTAGGAGCTATAAGTAAAACCTGTTGTCAAAATAAAAATCCGAACGGGACCCATGGAAATGCCCATATATAATGCAAAAAAGGCTATCAGATTTTGATATAACAACTAATAATTGTTAAAGAAATGATATGACTCTGTTTGTTAGACTACTTGCTAGGAAATATTAGGATATGTTAGGTTCTTTATGCGCTAAACGCCGTTGACAGCAGAATCTACCATATGCTAACTTTTCTCAGCCAATTGTTGAGAAAAATAAACAGTTTTACCTAATGCAACAAATCAATTTTTGTTGAATGAAGAAATAACCTAACCACATGTTGCCTAACCAGCTATTGCATTAATACTTAGTTGTGAAAAATCTGGATGTCTCTAAGATAACACAAATCTTGTTTGAAGTACGTTGGGCCTGGGAAACTCAAAAGTTGGCATAAAATCAAAATACTAAATATAGTCAGAGTAAAAAAACTCTCAAGAACAGGGCCAGCTCGGGTGTCGAATGACGACCGTAGTCTAAAGAGGGCGGTGCAGAGGAGGAGGGTATAATTTAATATATGATTCAACATGAGAAACTATTGTATCAAATATGTAGTATAAGAAAATTAGCAACAAATTCAATAGATTTTATCGAAAAAAAAAATACATAGTTCAGATATACCGATTACTTTTTATTTTTGTAATTTTTTTTTTGAATCGAGTATAATCCTCATCTCTGACTGACTTGTACTTTTTTAGATCAAAAATTATTTTTATATTTCTTCGATGCTTATAATTTTTAATGTCAATTTTTTCGATCAAGAGCTCGAAGTTATAGTTTAAGGGGTATTTAGCTCCAATCAATGGAAAATGGAATGCGGAAGTTTTCTGCATAAGGGGTTTCTATTCTCAATCAATAAAGAATGGTCGAAAATATATGTTCAACATCATTAAGATCACTTCGAGACTGATTTAAACTGGGTTCGTATAATTTCACAACATCCAATTGATGAAAAAATGGAAAATTAGTTTTACGCATAGTAAGGGGCATTTTTTTCAGGTAAAATATGGGGCCATTAATAAGGTTAATGGTTTTTCAATTTGAACTAAATAAAAAGTGAAATTTTTAACGAAGTACTGATTTATTTTATTCCTAAATATTTGCGTTTATCATACTAAAATAAAAAAATGAAGTGCGAATTAATTTCGGTTAGAATTTTGGGATAGTCCCTTGGTCAGGCAACCGAAAGAACTAGTGAGTTCAAATTTTTCTTTTTTGGTTTTTTTTGCAAACATGGATTTTTGAAATTTCATATTCCCGAACGGAAAACTAAAAACGAGCGTAAAATGCAATGCTCCTTAATCCATAATATTTTTGTTATAATCCAATTTTATTGTTCGTGCAAAACAGTCACAGTAGATATCACTTAGACAAAAGCAGCAACAACACCAACAACAACAAGTGCTGATGGTCTTCAGTCACGTTTAATATCGAACTGCAGGCGGTGAACAATTGGCGCTCAGCGCTGTTGTTGCTCTTGTGTGACGCGTGCAAATAAAGAAAGCAGCTAACAGCTACCTGTTCGGATTTGGATGATGGTACTGATGACGGAGCCGCTGCTGTGGTTTTTATAACCCTAGGGTACAGGTGCCAAGTTTTAGCACAGCTTTACGTTGGGTTTTATTTTTCATGTGTTATCTATTTGCTATTTATATTTTTTGTTTCGTTATTTCTCTATTTTTCTGATATGGAAATTGCAATTGCTGTTTTTGGATTTGCTGGATTTGAATGTACAAAATTGGTTTTCTAGTTTACAGCACCCTCGAGCATGTGATTGTAAGCGTATGCGCAATCTACATTTACAACACGTACTCATGCGAACGTAGGTTGTAAGCAAATACATAATGTGAATTTCGTTGAAATTAATGGCAAAAAATGGAAATGGTAAATTTTTGTAGATTAAAGCTGCTGAGTGCACTGCAAATAAAATTTTGTTATATTTTACTTCGGATTTGCAAAAAACAAGTATACATAAGAGTGAAGATTGTGTATTTGTATAGTTTCCAATGTAGAATTTTCACCCTAAAATGTTTAAGGTTTCTAATGTCTGAAGCACGAGAAAAGGTGCAAACAGTGAAACACGTGTTTTTGTCGCAGCTTATCTTTGAATTTGGCATATTTTTCCTAATTTTCATGAAAGCAACTTTAGTTTTTGAGCTTAAAACAACGCCTTTTAGTGCTAAATTTTAGAAAAAGGTGGTGTCATCAATAGTCTTTCGACTTTTAATTCAATTAAAATTTGGATGTAAAAAATTAATATCAACTAAATAATTTCTGACAGTGTAGCTACCGTATCAGCAGTGATTTATTTGCTCTAGGCCATTTAAGATTTGTTTACAAGAAAAGTCTTAGATTTCTCAAATTAAAAACGAAAATCTCTTTTTACCAACGCAGATGCTATAAAATTTAAACAGATTTTTTTCTTAAATTCCCATAAGTCACCAAAAGTATTTTTGGCCTGTATTTGACACTGGTTATTACATATTTTTACCTTAGTTATACTATTCAACAAAATGCTTACAATATGACCCTAATTAACTACGTTACATCGAATGCAAAAAAAAAGTAAAATAAAAAGGTCCTTTCCAACGGCAAGCAAGCAGGCTGGACATTTAAATGCACCCCCTATTGAAACGGAAATTCTGTTGCATTCCGTCACTAAGGGTGCTATAATGTTGAAGATAGGGTGCTTAACGCTGGAGCGTGTGAATTTTATGAAAACCAACAGCGAATCCTTGGTAAGCCAAAAAAATTCAACTGTAACCGTTTTTCTCAACATCCGCACAGACGCCGTTTTTTTTTTTTTTTTATGAGAAAATTCCTTAAGATTTAAGAAGCAGCGTAAAATTTATTGAGTGTAAAAGTGTCATGGTCGAATGAAAGAGTGCGAGAGAGAAAGAGACGCAAGCGTATCTGTAGCAAAGTTGGGTTAAGCATTTGAATCATACTGCGTAAAAACTTTACCCTTTCGAGCTCAATATGGTAAAACAATTAAGTCTCGGGAATTTCTAAGGATGCTTTAACTTGATGCCTTAACAAGAGGGTTGCGAATTTCGCAGAGTACTCGTATCTGCACAAAACTGAGAAGAATAAGAAAATAATGCTAAGAATAACTGCGAGTAAAGTTCGAAGCATCATTTTAAGAGTCGTTTGCTCAACGAACTTTTAATGACAAAGTAATAAAAATTCACACGCTTGTAAAATAACCCCTGGCAGGTTTATTTTTGTGGCTTTCGAAGCAATAAGTCAATTTTTGTTAATGACTCTATTGACTTTTTTATTTCGTATGTAACTTGGAAGTTAATTTTTAAGATTTAAATGTAATTTTCAAACGATAATAAGTAAATGTGATCGATGAGCTTAAAAATCGTAAATAAAAATACTACTTAAGCTAAAAAAAAGCCAATATTGACATTAATTATCAACAAAACAAAAAAAAATTAAAAGCAACAATACAAATTATACTGACTGAGAAATAAAACTCTAAAATTCGGATACTTTATGCTTAAAAAATAATCAAGTATAATGCTTTTTTTGACAGAAAATTGGTTATTTATGATTGAAAAAATAAAAAAAAATAATAAGTTTTCTTAACCAAGTGTATAATACTGGAATTATAAATTTTTTACTAAAGAAAACCCTTGAAATTTCGAAAAGTTTTGACTAAAAAAAAATTATAAAAATGGAAAACTTTACAATTTTACAGCAGTAGAAACAAACGATTACTAATTACTTAAAAAAAAGCAATAATATCGGTAACCACAAAAAAAAAAAGGAATTTTTGACTGTAAAAAAAAAATAAAACATACTAAAAGACTGTTGCACTTTATTAAACTTTCAGAATATAAAAAACCTTAAAATTTTGGTCATTTTTAATAAAAAAAAATAAAAATTCGAAAAATTCAACTAATGTTGTTATAAGAAAGACACGGTTACTTATTGAAAACAAAAAATATTCTTGACCAAAATAAATACCAATTAAAAATATTGAGTAATTGAAAAGAAAAAAAAATCGGTTATTACTGAACAAAACAAAATCTGTAACGTTAGGTATAAAAAAATCAAAAACAATGATTATAACGGGTGATTTTTTAAGCGTTTGGTTTTTGAAAATTACAAAAAAAATACAAAATTTACAACAAAGAATAAAATAATTAATTTCAGCAATACATCAATTCCTGCCATTTATCTTTTAAAGATTACTTCATGTAAATGTTCCCCACCGCTACACCTGAGGTGGCTCATCTGTAAGCACCAATTTTGGCATACTTTTTCCAGCATTTCGGCTGGTAGCTCACCAATGGCAGCTGTAAAGTTATCTTCCAGGGCTGCAACTGTGGCTGGCATGTCCCTGTACACGAGAGACTTCACGTAGCCCCACAAAAAAAAAGTGGGGTTAAATCGCATTATCATGGCAGCCAATGGACTTCTCCGTGAGATTAATTACTCACCAAACTCGCCTCTTAAAAGGTCCATAGTATCGCATGCCGTGTGGCATGTGGCACCGTCTTGTTGAAACCACATGTCAATCAAGTCCAATTCTTCCATTTTGGACAAAAAAAAGTCGGTAATCATCGCACGGTGCCTTGCTCCATTGACTGTAACGTTGCGATTTTCATTATTTTGGAAAAAGTACGGCCAAATGATGCCACTGGCCCACAAACCACACCAAACAGTGCATTTTTTAGGGTGCATTGGCAGCTCTTGAACTGCCTTTGGCTGCTCTTCAGACTAAATTCGGCAATTCTGTTTGTTGACGTACCCATTGAACCAAATATTCTCTTCCTCGCTGAAGGAAATTTTTCGATATTTTTCACATTTCTCATAGAGCACGAATTTGGATAAAAAATTCAATAATTTGCAAGTGTTGTTCGTTTGTTAGTCTAGTTATAATAAAATGGCAAACCTAATTGAGCATTTTTTGCGTTGACACATGTTATAAATCACGCGTGAGGTGTCGAAAAATTAACACGAAAAAAATAATTAGCAAAAAAATCAGCCGTTGTATGGCAAAAAAACTTAAAGTCAAAAAACTTCGAATGTTTTGATTGAAAGTTATAAAGCTAAAGCACGACGGATAATTTTGGTAAAAAAAAGTTTTAATAAAAAAAATCTGTAACCTTATGTATCAATAATAATTACAATAAAATCAAAAATAAAAAATATCTCAAAATGAATTTTAAGATATTTTTGACTAAAACAAATCAAACATTTTTTATTTTTTTTTTTTAAAAAAAAGATATAAATCAAAAATATTGATTAAATTAAAGGTCGAAAGAAAAATAGCACCTTATGTGGTGTCACACTGTTTTGGTAAATATGGAGCTTTTAAAACATTTCATATAAATATCCCGCCAACTTGCTGCGAGTGTGATATTTAAAAAAAAAACATAAATGCAACTTTCTCCCACAAATGGTAATTTGTCGTTAAAATGCTTTACCTCCGCAAGCAACATAATACTTATAACAAAAATCTACAAAACTTCCAAGGTTTCTTATACTTTGTACGTATAGTTGATACCTTTCTAGAGCTATTGTCTTAAAATGAAATTTAAAGCTCGTATTTAAAAATTCATGTTTTATTAAAAATTCCCACGTTTAAAATTCCTTTGCAGCACTCAACATTTGCTGCATTCCATGCACAAACTAAACATAATTTTTACTTCACTCACACACTCGTTTGCTCAAATGTGTATGAGCAAAGAATTAAAACATTAAAAACAACAACAACAACAAAAAAAGAACTTTGCATTATCCTGTGAGCAGCAGCAGCAACCCTAGAAAGATTGCAAAGTGTCGCTGGCTAAAGGCAACAGAAGAAAAGTTTTGTTAACCATTATTCAACATACAATGGAAAGGGAGGAAAATTAATAATATGAACAAAATTTTAAATTCAAAATATAAAACGCATTTCTTCTGGAGGTACTCACTACCAGGTATGTTGTGCTGCCAGCGTGTGAATATTTTTTGCTGTTGTACACATAATCCTTGTGTCTGCATTTGTGCAGTTTTCAAGTTGCCTTGTAGTTTTTTTTTTACTTTTACTACTATCCTTTTTGTCTGAGTGTCGTTAGCACGAAGTAAACAAACATGCCGGACTTTGTAATTTTTCACAAAATTTGGGAGTTTTTGTTTATTTTTCTTTTACAAAACTATTGCTTAAATTTTCAAACTTTTTAAAAATATTTTATCGTTGTCATTTTTAACTTTTTTTTTAATCAGCGTTGGCAAGTTGAAAAGAAGGAATTTTCGGCCTTCCCAAAATAAAATAATTTTTCTTTGAAATGGTCAAAAGTAAATTTTTTTTTGGGTATAAAGTTAACCTTTTCTTTTTGGTCAGTTATTTTAAAAATAAGTGAATAAATCAAAGATCACTCTTTTTTGTTGCTTATATTAAAAAATAAAAATTTTTGTTTGCGAAAATCTTGAGGATCTTTTTGATTTTGCTCATTAAAAACAAAAATTATTGAACTACCAGCTTTTTCAGAAATATTTCAATTCCTACTGCGCCTTCGGCCTTGACAAGCTTTGTCAGGTCAAAACCGGTCACTTGGGAACCCTGAATATTAATCTCAATTTGGATTTATTTAAAAGCTTGAACCTAAATTAGGGTTGGGTAAATAAAAAATGTTATCGAAATATCGATAATCGTTATTTCGAATCAATATCAAAATATATCGAGATAAAAACATCGGATATATCGATAATCGAAAAATGATATTTTTGCTGAAAAAATTCTATTCTAACCAGCGATAGTGTAACTTTCCACGGTTGCATTTATTTGAGTATAACAAAATAATTCTATCTTGTTAGGCTGGGACCATACGAGTGCTTTTCCAACGCACGTTAGCTAACGTCCTTACACAAAAGAAAATTTAATATATGCGACGCAATCAATTGGATACAGATCTACCCTTAAACAAAAATATCGAAATTCGAAAGTCAAAAAAAAAAAATCGAATTTCGATATAACAAAATAAAAAATATCGCCTATAATAATCGAAACAAATATCGAAAATATCGATAGTCGATATATTTTTCCCAAGCCCAAACTTGAGCTTCAAAGTTCTGATGGAAATTTGTGGTCGTGATGAATCGTTTTTTAAAGATCGCAAGCGACCGACAAATTTGTTAAGTTTGTAGTTTTCAAAGATCCAAAAAAAAATGTGTAATCTGGCACGTTCCTCGGAACGTCTCGCTCGAATTCATCAACAGTAACAAAATTCTGGGACAAATATGTGTAAAATGGACTGCATATGCACGCTTTTTTTGAAATTTGACCCATGTTTCTTAAAACTTATTTATCAGAATCAACTGTATTTTTTTGAAATAAAATTTTTGCCGACCAGCAATTTCTAAGCATATTTTGCTTAGATATAGGCGAAATTGTTGATATTATTTCTCGACCTCTTCTTCTTATTTTTCTATTTGTAGAATTCAAAGAATTTTGCAGAATTATCTGGCAACTAATAACAAAGCAACACAAAAGATGAAATACAAAATTTTCAATGATATTAATAATTGTAATGCAAGACATGATACGGACGCATATTTTTATCGTTGCAGATTATGAAAAAATCATATTTAGATTTTATAATACAAGATTATGTAAGGGAATCATAAAGAAAGAAAAGAAGTAAACAAAGATTTTTTATATTCTGTGAGCGTAAAAAGGAACGTAAATATTTTCAAAGATATTGGCTTACACAAACAAAAGCAAAAAAAAAACTCAAAGTCTACAGCGGAAAATATCACTGCTTTCAAATACTGATGATGAATTTAATTTTTTGTTATTCAAGATATTTAAATTTTTTGTGAATACCAAGAAATAACTGGTAGTTTTGATTTCCTACTAAAAACAATAAATTTGTGTACGTGTTACTAATAAGCAAATTTAATCAAAAATATTTTCATAGAACGTGTCCGTATCTTTTATATAATTATAGGCTTCATACAAAATAGTATTGGTCCTCCGAGCTACGCTTTTCACAAACCGCATACATATTTGGTTTAAATTTTGCCAAGTGCAATATGGTGTTGTTACGCAAAAGTGGTTTTTATTTATGATGTCAAACAAATAAATCACTCGAATGCACAAACCAAACAATAGCAACTAAACAATAACAACTGTTTCATCAACAATAACAACAGATTTATTGTGAATGCACTAAATATTGCTGGTTGGTAAATAGTTGCATTATGTGGCAATGCGGCCTAAAATTATGAAGCAAAATAAATCATAGTTGCAAACAGCCAATGCTTTTTGTAAAATTAAAGATTAAAATATTCAGATAATAATTTACAAATGCCAGAGAAATTTTTAAAATAATGATAATTGTGTTTAACCATTCATTTTTCATTATAACCTTCATTTTTCATTATGAAGGTAATTTTAATATTTTTCTACGGCTATGAACGACTGTGTTAAAAATTTAAATATATATTTTTCTATCGTTTAGTTTATATACGAATATAAAATAAAATTGCCATAAATAGTAAAAAATTATTTAAAAATTTTATATGATTTTTATGGATTATTTTAATACAAATATTAATATAATGACATTAAAATTTAAAAAAAAAAAATTCCATTTATGCCTGCAATGAAATTTAATACGACTGTCATCATAATTTTTTTTTTGTTTATTTACTTTATAGCATTCACATAGCAAAGCTGAATTATATTTGTGAAAGTTCTTCTGAACTTTTTAAAAACATATTTCGGGTGAATACAAGGTATCATAAAGTCATAACTCGTAAAAATATGACATGTGTGAGCAACCTTTCACAGTCCTAGTCATACAAATCTCTCAGCAAAAATTCATTGTGTATAAAACTTTTTTATCACTCTCTTTTTCTATGCGATTCTCTCAGTAAAATAGATATAACACTCAGAAAACATAAGCTGCAGAGTTGGATTGTCTTATTTTATTTTTATACTTACTAGCTAATCCCAGCGACTTTGTATGCGTAGTCTGTTTTTAATTAAGTAATAATCGCAGTTATTTCGATCATAGTCCAAGAGCCGGCTGTAGAAAAGTCGAGTGTATAAGATTACAGGATGGGATACTTGCCAAATAATAGAGCTCGACGAGCCTAAATAGAATATCTAGGGTTGCCTTGCCAAAGCCTGTCCCGATGGCCGAAAATGCCCGAATTTTAGCCAATTTTATTGTTCTAATTAAAACTGTAGTACATGACAGCTTGAAATGTATGCCAAATGATAGAACTCGAAGAGGCCTAATTATAATACCTGGAATTGCATTGTTGAATCCTGTCCCAAACATGGGTTTTCACCAGTTTTTTAGGTCAATTTTCATTAATGAAGATAACAGCTTGAAATTTGTGCCAAATGATAGATATCGAAGAGCCTTAATAGAATATATAGGGTTGTCTTGTAGAATCCTGTCCCAAACATGAGTTGCCACTCATTTAAGAAAAGTTGACCCCAAAAACGGGTGTCAAATAATGTTTAGAACATGATTCGACAAGGCAACCCTATATATTCTATTTAGGCTCTTCGATATCTATCATTTGGCATGAATTTTAAGCTGCTATCTTCATTAATGAAAATTGACCCAAAAAACCGGTGAAAACCCATGTTTGGGACAGGATTTAACAATACACTCCCAGGTACTATATTTAGGCCTCTTCGAGTTCTATCATTTGGCATACATTTCAAGCTGTCATGTATTACAGTTTTAATTAGAACAACAAAATTGGCTAAAATTCGGGCATTTTCGGCCATCGGGACAGGCTTTGGCAAGGCAACCCTAGATATTCTATTTAGGCTCATTGAGCTCTATCATTTGGCACACATCTCATCTTGTAATCTTATACACTCGACTTTTCTACAGCCGGCTCTTAGCCTATCAGTTATGAACATAAGAGTACCGGGCAATAAAATTTAATGTGCCATTGCCTTATTTACATCCAAAAGGACGTTAACGCACTAGGTTATAATAATATGGTGCATATTAGTACGAAATATATAAACTATTAGCTCTAAGTTCCTTCTAAATTTATTTGAAAAATTTTTCGAACACAACTTCAATAATTTTTAAAATATTTTTTTTTTTTTGATTGAAATTGATCAAGCAGTTTTTGCGTGATATGCGAACATCGCAAACAGCTATTATTTTATTTATATAGATAAAAACCAACTACAATATTTTTACAACTATTGAAAGTAATAGAGCATACGACTAATATAACAACTTGTGAATTCCATATATATAAAAATTCTACTATTCGATTGGCACTATGTAGTCTATGAAATCGTCGTAAAGAAACGTATGAAATAATGAAAATGTAATTGAACAAATTAGGAAAATTTCATGTGAAGCTTTATAAACTGTAAAGTATTATAAACTGCTGAAACATGACATTAGTTGTTTCAGTTAGAAAAAATAAAAGGTTGATGCTAAAGAAAAAGTCAAAGATACATAAGCAGCTAAGCCAGAAATAATCAGATATTACAACATTAAAATCAAAAGCAGAGTTGATATTTTCGACTTAATGTTAGCAAAGAGTAAGCTATTTCTTCAGAATTGCGTAAAAGAAGATAATATAATTTTTTTTTCACCTTTCTTTTTGAATCTGAAACTGATTTCATAATTTCAATTTACGATACAGCGGGGCTATTTTTATTGAAATGCTTATACGCTCATGTTATAAGTCTGTAATAATTCAAAAAAAAAAAAAAAAAAATAAACAAATTAGGGTTGTTTTTAAAATTTTCCGAAATCGTTGTGTCCTCAAAAATTTATTTTAAAAATCAATATATTTTCACATTTTGTTTTAATTCATATAAAAATAAAACATGGCTATTACCGAGCCTGCAACACAAAGTTTTTCCTATGGTCTCTAGATGTTTGGATAGGGGAAGCTTAAGTTTTCCTTTTAATGATATTTACTTATGAGGTATTTCTCTCACTTCGAATCAGAGAAGTAAAATGTTAAAAATAATTACTCATTTGTTGTTTCTACATACATTTCCCACTTAAAGTTATTGCTGCTTATGAGTGCAGACATATGGTACATACATATGTACGTACGTACACAGCACGTGCTACGTTTGCACCCAGCTCATAAAGCACTTGATTATTTTTAATGTAATAAATGTCACTTTCTGACAGCTCTCTTACTCTATTGCTGCTTCTCTCTTGTTCAAGACTCAGCTGTTGAGCCTACATTGATGAACATTTCAGCTTAAGTAGCCTACGCCCTTTTTGTGAAAAGACGTTTTCTTAAAAAAAAAAAAACAAAACCAAGCAACCTTCTTAACTCAACTCAACGGTTTATGTACCTACTTATACGGAGGCACTTGAAAACTTCATTTAAGCTTGGAAAGTAACCGGTTTCATGGTGTATGAAAATAAAAGAAACACAAAAAAAAACTTTAAAAGCGAAGAAAATGTGAAAAAACTGGTTTTTATTTACCTTATTTACCGTTCGTCAAGGTAAAATTGAAAATACACAGATACAACAACAATGTAATTAATGTTATTTTTGTTGCTAAAAAGTCACACGAAACCATGTTCAAAGTCACACTGTAAAGAGATGGCACTTTTAACGTTGGCTTAAAACGTTGGCATAAAAGAAAATCATTTTTTCTACATTTCTCTTTCTTTTCAGCAAACTTTATTAAAATAAAGAATTCTTTAAAATTATGACAATAAAATAAAAACTTTTTGAAATTTATGAGTCTGTAAGACTGCTACAGCAGAGAGTTAATGTTCGAGTTCTTTGTGCTGCCATAATTTTGGCACATCATTTTATAGCACAGTCGCATCCAAAACTTTTATTAACTAACCATCTTTTATTATCCAAAGCATAAATAAAAATAGCTACACATTTTGATTATGGTAATCTCTGGTGTTATAACCAGCAATTAACTACTTATTTCGCTCCACATTTACTACACTTTTTTTTGCAAGCTACTGCTATGATTAGCTTATTTTAATATGTTTTTTTTTTACAAGGGGTCGACTAAAAATAGCTATGGCTTTGCATAAAAATAAACCAAAAATGTGGCCATAATTGACTTTTTTTTTTGGTTACGAACATTTTAGTGACACTTACGTCGTAGTTTTGTGATAAAGGTTCTTTTGGCACGAAATTTCGTTTTTAGTTATCCCCCCCTCCCCCACATATTTCTTTTATATCTTTTTATTTTTAACTGCTGCAGGGCTTATCAGTGGCGTGTGTACTATTTTTTTTTTTGTGGTTTCTGTATGACGTTTGCAAAGTGTCTTATCACATGGCGTTTGCAGTAGAATTTCATATTATAAATAAAGTTAAACAATCATCAATGGCATACAAAAATAAAATGTTAATGAGTAAATTTAGCACGCTTCGTACGTAGGTTTATTAAAACAAACTGTGCAAATAAATTCATTGACAAACAAATCAAACGAGTTATTAAAGATGGGTTGTTGTATGCACATATGGGGTGATTTCTTAAGTGTGTCGTAGTTTCGTATTAAAATATAATATAAAAAAAAATTATTCAAATAACCATAATTTTAGCTTTTTTCGGTAGATAATTTTATGCAATTTAACATTCGAATATGATTTTGGTCATATGTGCGCGCAACTGATGAAAATATAGCTTAGGTCGAATTCACGATCACTTTTGAGAGCAATAACTGGCTGAATGTTAACCACTTATTTGTCTTACTAGTTAGGAGAAAATAATCCAAAGGCGTCAAATTACATGATCAAGTTGGCTAGTCGGTACATTCATTAACCGAATTAGTTTGTTCGTCAAACGTTATCCTGAAACGAAACATACGATTTTTCCACAACACAATGATTAACAACGGCGATATTCGCTTTCGATCGCACTGTTCCTTGTCTTCTGTTCGCATGAGTACTACCCAATAGAGTGTATGAGAACTGAAATATATTCATTACTCGCTCAATAATCTGTCGAGTTGGAATATGAACTCTACCATCGGTAGGCATGTCAACTTTTCCATTATAAAATGCCAAAACATACTGCTATCTACATGATATTTGATCCCTATTAGAAAGTAGTTTAAAACACCCGCTATATATTGTGGGTCAGTTATTAAATTTTGCAATTCTAAAATGTATGTTGCAGTTTTTATTTTCTAAAAAGTAGAATCCAACCCATACAAATTTGACAAATTTGTATTATTTATGCTAGGCATTTCTTTTGAAACTCTAAGGTGAGTCAAAAATGATTACTCGGTTCGAAATTGCAAGAGTCTCACAAAACTTTTTGTTGCTGATTTATTGATTATAATGAAGACGCGATAAGGTACCATCTCCTTTAGATTTTGGTCAGCAGAACACTGCTGACTTCAAAGGAAAATAACCTTAAATATTTTGCGTGAATTTTCTATGGAAAATAGTGTCCAAAGTCTGATATCCTTTTGTCATTAGTGATAACTTTTTTCTTATATATCTTTGAAAAATTTTTATCTTTGCATCACAATCATTTTCATTTAAATTGTGATTCAAGTTCGTTTTTGTTTTGGGATAGCGATATTTTGTACATACTCTTTAATCTTCGAATTCCATGTACACTAGACCGGGTCGAAAAATAAAGTCAGCCAGACACCGACTCAATAGTTAGAAGAACGCTTAAAAAAGATATCTGCGTTAGTTTTTTTTTTTTCGTTCCGAGAAAAACCAATGGAGCGCTTTTGATTCTCCTGAAGGTCCTTTTTGGCTAAAACAAACGTGATTTTTGCTCGTAACTTTTTTCCTTCACAAAATCGATACCAGAATTTTCTTGAATAATAAAGATTGCGTTCTTGCGCAAAATTTGACGTTAAAAAATTTAACAAATTTTTTCTGTTATAAAAAATTGTTAGTCCCAAAATTCGATTTTTGCCATATAAAAAATATATTCATTCTGTGAAAGTTGCGAGCAAAAAACACGTTTAGTCAAAAAGAACCTTCAGGAGAATCAAAAGCGCTCCATTGGTTTTTCTCAGAACGAAAAAAACATGACGCCGATACCGTTTTTAAGGGTTCTTCTAACTTTCTTCATGAAAATCGACCCAGTCTTATATTCATACACTTTACCTTAATGCCTTCCCATTTCGAAAAATTTTAATCTTCTGACACACAAGTTAATAGAATAAATAATAATTTCAGAAGCTTCCTCAGTCTATTCAAAAATATTTAAGCCCATATCTTACAAGAAGTCACAGTTCAAATCAGCAACATGACAGTAAAGAAAATGTCATTAACATTTTGGCTCATAAAAACAATATGGCACATAGAACAACAACATTTCATTTAATAACATGCTATACACCCACCCATGCCCATAATTTTAATAAGCACGCTTGCCAGCATCAGCTGCATCAAAGATATGGAGAGGAAAAGTCAAAGTTCATGCAATGAACGTATACAAAAATTGACAGACAGACAGACAGAAAACTGTCAATGAAAGTGTTCAAGACACGTTAACATGGGTGTCAAATGGACACTATGCCTGAGTATGTGTATGGCATACATATGAGAAATAAATCAACATTTGCATTTTTATATAAAACGGAAATTAAAATGTGCAACTGTCAAACTTTTGACATTTGATATTTATAATAAAAAAAAAATGGGAAATAATAATATATGCCCAAAAGAACATTTGACATTTATTTTTATTTTTTTAATTTGATAAAAATTAATACACATTTCATAAAGGTCAAATTGTGTTAATTAAATTTTCTTGTCTCTCTTAAAATTAACTCTTAAATTAATAAAACAATATGATTCACACGCATTGACCTCGTTGTCATAATTATAATGAAAAACAAAACTTCATGATATCGACATTGGGCGTTTTTTTGATGAGCCCAACGTCGTTAAATTCTTTTCAATCACCACATTTGCTGCGGCGTTGCCGGACAGAGAGTGTGAAAAAGCAACAGCTTCGCCTAATTGCATTACCGAGACAAGCAACAGCAGGCAGGCAGTTGAGAGGCGCATACCACGAGGAAAATTGAAAAATGAGGGTTAATTGAAAAATGATTGCACTTCAGTTTAATTTCTTTGGTTATTGAAAGAAAAATGATGTATATCTTTGGGAAAGTACATTAAAATGTACACTAAACAAATAGTAACAAAACAGTTTTGATTGTTATTAATTAAAATATTTAAGTTTTTTGTTATGCTGTTCCCCCCATAAAATTCGTGGTATTATTGGTGAGAGTCATAAGCATGGAATTCTGATTTATAATGGGTCAGCGAAAATTTTTAAAGCATTAACGCTGCAAGGAACCCATATAAGTTAAACAAACATAATTATAGCTTAAACCTTAATTAACCCAATAGGAAATCAAAAAACCATAAGCGGTTCACTATTTGTAAAAATATTTACAACTTTTTTGAACGTTACATCCCTAGAAAAAATTGCTCAAAATGATAAACAAAATATTGAGCAATCTATCCAAAGAAAAAAAAAATTTCGGCAAATCTGTTCTAAGCAAAAACACAGAATTCGGGTATTTGTTTTAATTTCCATAAAAATTTTATTGAAATAAAGGGTGGTTTCTTAAGCGTTTGGTTTTTAAAAATTCAAAATAGAACAGAAAATTTGCAAAAGTGAATGAAATATTTACTTGAAACGATACATCGATTCCTGCCATTTACTTTTTAAAGATTATTTCATGTAAATATTGCCCGCGGCTACGCCTGAAGTGGTTCATCCGTAAGCTCTAATTTTGGCATACTTTTTCCAGCACTTCAGGCGGTATCTCACCAATGGCAACTGTCTTCCAGGGTTGCAATTGCGGCTGGCTTGCCCTGTACACAAGAGACTTAGTGCTCTAGTGGGGTCAAATCGCATGATCGTGGCGGCCAATAGACTGCTCCAAAACGTCAGATTAATTGCTCACAAAACTCGCCGTTCAATAGATCGCATTGGCAGCTCTTGAACTGCCTCTGGCTTCTATTCAGAACAAATTCGGCAATTCTGTTTGTTGACGTACCCATTGAGTCAAAAATGAGCTTTGTCACCGAAGAAAATTTTTCGATAAAAAATTGGATGAAACACATATCACACAGAGCACGAATTTTGGTAATAAAATTCAATGAATTGTAAAGCGTTGTTCGTTTGTTAGTTTATTTTTGGTAAAATGGCAAACCTTATTGAGCATTTTCGGCGTTAACACATGTTACGAAATACGCGTGAGGTGTCAAAAAACTTACACTAAAAAAACAAATAGCAGAAAAATCACTCGTTATAAACAGAGATTCTAAAACAAATCTAACTATTAAAGTTGAGGTCTCGCAAGTGTTAACTATAACATTTTTTTCATGAATTAGAATCATTTAATCGAATTTTAAGAAATCATTTCGATTATTTTCCAAAAATAAACAAAATTCTAGTTTGAGTCTGTATTCGTGCTGGGTTGCTGTACAAGAGAGTACAATCATTAAGCCAACAAAGAAAATAAAGTCCACTTTTTAAATAACTCCGATGCATTTCTCAAAACTATGCGCTTATGATTAATGATGGAAAGTATTTTTATGTTTAAACTTAATTCAAAACAACAAAATATTTAACCACTTTTTGAGTGTTACATTTATCAGACCCCGAAATCACAGCTTATCAAATTAAAGCTTGACAAATATAATGCTCAACATAGTAATTTGTATACAAAAATCTGACCAACCACTGTAACCAAAACAAGCAACTAAAAAAAAAACAAAACAAAACAAAAACAATAAAATGCAACGCAAAGACAAAGCAAAGCATAAACAAAATCCTTCATACGAGGCATGACAAAATAATAAATAAATACCAAGCACACAGTTGAATGACCCTTTGGCACATTTTTTCGAAAATGATTTAATGTGATTTTTTTTTTTTTAATTTTAAAATTAAGTTAGTGGTATGAACTGCTGTCACAGGTACCTATGCTGCGCAGGTATTTGTGAGTTTTATGCAGTTGCCCATGTAATTCTTTCGTTGTCAGCGTAAGAGTGTATGTTATGACCGGTATTGGAAGTCAGTGATTTTTGTATCATTAACTTTATTGTTATAATAACAGTTATTAAATTTTTATACGCTGTTGGGTTAAAAATTATATATGCCAAGTTCCTGGTAAGCTACATAAAACGAACAAAGATTTTCTGCAATTAATTTCTGAACATAAATAATGGACTAGTGAACATTATTGTGTTTTACGTTATTACTGTATACAGTAGATTGGAACATAGATTATCATAGAAGCGTTTATTTTTTAATGAGCAATCAATTTTTCTATAGTATGTAAGACTTTTGAAAACGATTCGGAACAAATTTGTAATTTTAAAAATATTAATGCCGTTTGGATTTGCATTGTTATTACAACGATTTTCAGATTATCAATTCAGGTAAATTTATTATTAATTATCGTGCGGCATTGATATTTTGGCTCTCAAAAGGAACTTTGCAAAAACTTTCAATGAGTGAATCATACATGACCATCTTTCCAACTAAAGCGTTTGAGAAATTTTAAGACACAACATTTTTGGCATTTTCGAAAACTTAGACTTAGATTTTCGGCTCCAATGGATTATGTGGCTCATTGTGGACTCATTATTATGTTAGCTCTTTAATGCACAGCAAGAAAAAATATTGATGATATACGTGCGACAGTCAATACGGTTCAGCTGAGCTGAAGTCTTTGGCATACCAATAATCATAATAATTTCAAGATCCTTCTTTTCTTCCATTTTTTTCTAATTTTTTTTTGACAAAGACCAATTCCTATGTAATTTTTAGTTATTCAATAAATATTAAGCAACAATATTTTTTAAATGTTATTTTATAGAGCTAAGTGCTCAATAATTTGTGTGTGTCAACACCAAAAAACTTACGTTAATCAAAGATACATTAAATAGAAAATTGAACTTAAGCTAGTTATCATAGTCTTATCCTCTGCTAGGGAGACTTATTAATGCTCCACAATATTTTTCGTTTTTGATTTAATTAAGAACCCAGCGGCAAATATGTTATAAACAACATCGATGATACTCATTGTAAGCAGTAATGCAGCCAGCAAGCAAATAAACAAAATATCACAGTAACAATTTCATTTTTGAAACATAAAACACAAAGGGTATAGCTTTACATACATAAAAAATCAGAGAACTTCGTCGATTTACAGCTGGGAAGGTGTCTCACAGTTCTCCAACATTTTTGAAATTCTCAAAAACATAAGTTTTTTGCCAACACTCAGATTTTCTTCAGCAGATGATAATTTCAAAAAACTGCTTGTGATAGAAATTAGTGTTTTCCTCCTAGTATCACATATTATCGTAGAATTTGCAAAAACTTTGATTTTTGTGGAAGTTATCGACTAGAAAATAATTCGTCTCACAATTCACCTAAGTATTACAAAAAAAAAAAAAAACTGGCTTTGGTCAAAGTGTCTACTCTTCTTGAAAGCTAAAACTTAAATAATTCCGAAAATAATGGACAGATTTGAATGAGAAAAACGTCATTTGATCGTAAATTAGTTAAGAAAGAGAATGAAATACCTAAAATTCTGAAATCTGCCACCAGATGGCGCTTTAAGTCAACGTTTAAACGAGGAAACTTTTTTCGCAAATTTTCCTTGTTTTTAGACAAGAGGGGAAACACGAAAGGAACGAGGTAAAAAATTTGTCGTATGTCGCAAACGCAAATCGAAAATCACAAAAGAAAATAGACAAGAATTTGTCTCTCAGACTTTCCTCGTGTAAACGTCGACTTAGCAATTTTAATAGTTTTAACTGCGCTTCGGCCGCTCGAAAAAACTGATGCCATTTGAACACCCATTAAGTGCTGGAAGAAATTTTTTTTTTTTGTTTTCATCTTACGCAGAATACATCTGGGCACTTATGAAATTAATCTCACGTCAACAAGTCGTTGAGGACCTTAGAAATATCTAATTTATTTATAACAAAGCGGATCCATTGCTTCAAAAAAAAAATGTTTCATGGTGCAATATTTTTTTTCTAAGACTTTATAATATTCTTAGCAATCATTGAATCACACAAAATTGTCGAATGATTGTGAGGTATGATTTTCCAAAATAAAGTTCATCTAAATTTCAATCTATTTTCGACAAATGAATTAAACTTCTTGTTTGTGCTGACGTATTAAATTAAATTAACTGTAATCATAGCGTATCAAAATCATTTCAAAAGAAACATTTTAATATTCCGATGAACCCTTTCAACGACAAAAAATATTTCCCATAATTAGTTATTAGAATCATTCGCTTCATTACTTTTACATCACTAATTGCCAAGCTTCCAAAACCTTAGCCACAGGGTGAAGTAATAATATCTCTTTCATGAAAATTCAAAAACTTTAAAATAATATTGTCAATTCTTAAAGTGTGTCAAACATGACCAAAAGACTCTTACTTTCATAGGTTAGAGACTACAACAAACAACTTTAAACTTTTAGGCAACAAAAAACTTTGGGTTTGGTAATTTGAACAGGCACTCGTTAGCTTTTTCTGACTAATTTTTCTTTCATAACCTTCAACAGAAATTCAGTTAACAAAAGTTTATTCAGTAGCAAACTTTTTGAGTTGAAATATTCATATCAACGATACCCTAGCATAACTTTGGTGACCTTTTGTGAACTGTTTTTTTTGAATTTTCTATTTTATGTTGAATATTTTTTTTTTGTTTTTTATTTCCACTTAAGTTGTGTCATATGTCTTTGTAGCAAATTCGATCAAATTCAGCTAAGCTGCTTACCCGCAGTATTATGTTGGCTAATGGATTTGATAGCATAATATTCTCAGGGTCAAAACGTACAATATACAATGCACTTTTTGTGAGTAATGCGAAAAATACAAAATAAAATACGTGCAGATAAAAGCTTTTAAATAGTTAAGTCAGTTAAGAAAAAACAAATGGAAGTAGAAAATCTATTTATTTATTGTAATTCCGTTGTTATATCAAGCTTTTATATAAAACCCATAGTTCCCACTATACAGACAGAAACATCTATGTATGTAAGAGTTTGTGTGCATGTGTATGTGTGTAACAGCTACAGCGGATGGGTGTATTAAACTCATAAACTTGTTCTTGCATTGTTGTTGTTAATTTTATAAATGCTGAAGCAAACCTCAATAAATAATTCAACTGATTTAAGTGTTTTTGTTTGATAAAAGCAACACAACATCTTTGGAATCTTAACTTTTTCGATTAAAAATCAGCATTATTTTTAATATTTTTCATCAAATATTATTCCCAAAAGTTCATATCAGATTTTTATTAAAAAAAAATTGAATTTCAAATTTATCATAAGTGTTAATTTAGCTTCAACTGTTCTTGAGATATGTGATCATGTCATTTCAAAATTAGTAAAGATCATTACCAGTTTTATTTCTTTGTATATTTTGTTTTAATTAAATTTAATTTAATTTTTTTGTATTTTTTTTAATTTAATTTTTTTTTTCCTATATACCACGCAATAAAATTAGAAAATATCAATAGCCCACTTCCATATCCGTTTATTTTCTTTTGAAATATTAAGCATAAGAAACAATAAAATTGACTTCGTTTGTGATTTTGTTGTACCTCTTTGTTTTTATAGTTTATAGAAATTTTATAGAAAAAAATCTACTGTTTTGCTCTTTCATATAAAACAAAAACAGGAACATTACAACGAAACAAGTTATATCCTGTGCCACTGAGAGTTTGCATATGTCTGCACTCATACAACCCGCTTTTGAGTCTGCTGCTTAAGGGAGGCACAAAACGGAAGTGCTTGCTGCCCTCATAATTTTTTACATTTTATTTTATATTTTTACTGCCGCTTTTACAAAACATTACAAGTCCTTTTGCAGAGTTTTTTTTTATTTCTGGTATATTGCATACATCTGCTATGTTTTGTTTTGCTTATGAAATAGGAACACACGATAGTTGGCAGGATATCATGCACGTGGTAGAAATTTGGAGCAAGTCCATGAAAAAGTTTACACACTCAAATGAGTGTGTAGTAAATTT
Organism: Tricholauxania praeusta; assembly: GCA_949775025.1. NCBI lineage: Eukaryota > Metazoa > Arthropoda > Insecta > Diptera > Lauxaniidae > Tricholauxania > Tricholauxania praeusta. The sequence goes on along the minus strand of OX459030.1, from coordinate 128,232,046 downwards.
TTGTTGAATTTTACTTATGTTCTTAAACAACAATGTTAATATCTTGGTCTGGTAATGAAGAGATACGAGAACTGAGTTGGAAACATTAACAAGAGGGTTCCAAAAGCTATACTCTTGTGAAAAAATATTGGTTAAAAATAGCAATATCCATTAGCTTTATACGGCAGTCGTCCGAACGCCCTGACCTGCTTTATTCAAAATCACTTACTACAAACAATTTCACTATAACTTTCCTCCTAGTGAGGCTATGGAAGTGCTCTTTCATCTCGTTACCCTAAATTAACTTATTTGATAAAACTTGCCAAAAATTGTCTTTCTTGCTTTGTGGCAAAAATAATTTTTAATCAAATGTAAAGAGTGTTACTAGCACAAAGTGAAAAAAAATAAGATTTTTTGTTTAAAATACTAAAAATCAAAAAAGGAAACGAAATAAAATTTTCGAAAAAATTGTGACCGTCCCAGGAGAAAGACTTTTCTTCCTTGAAAGATTTTCTCAGGAGAGCTAAAAATCAAGATCAACATTTTCAGATAACTATCGATTAGTTTTTGTTAATTAGCCTTAGTTAGCTAACCTTCGTTATATTGACGAATATCAGTTCAATATTCACCTCTCTCTCTCTTTCTCTCCCGACATTTTAAGCCATAGTCGTAAGTTTTATTTAAGTGTAAAATTTTTTAATAAAAATATCCAAAATAAAAAACTATAACTAGCTAAAAACTAACTATTCACCTCTCTCGCTCTCACTATCGTACCTAGTAACATTTACTCTCACACCAGCTCAGTCATCGTCAAAAGCTTGCTTGTGGTGGTAGTGTGCACTTGGTATGCATTTTCATCTAATTTGTCATTTTGACGAATGGTTAGCTTTTGTGTGAGTTTGTTTTTTACACGTTTAAAACGTATTTATACGGTTAAATATTCTTTCCACTTTATTTTTTAAGTGTTATTGATATAAATTTAAAGAAATGTCAAAACAAAGAATAAAAGAAGTCTTGTTTGTGCAAACAATAAGTTATTGCTCAGATGTAAGCTCAGCTGAATCCTAATAAAAAGTTCCATTAATTTTCTAAAATGTTAAATAAATGCTGTCATTATTTAGTATAACATATTAAGTAAAATATCAGAGAGAAAGTATATCACTCCACATTTAAGACAACAAAAAATGTATGTGCACGTCAAAATGACGAATGGTTAGCTTTTAAGGAGTATTAAGTAAGGTTAGCTATCTTTTCTATATAACGAAAAATTTATTAAGAAATCGCAAAAACATATTCAATGATTTAATTATTTTAATGAGCTTACTGTTCAGTGCAGTGAGTGATAGCATCAAAAAATAACAAAACACAAAATCAGCCAATACAACAAAAAACCAAAAATTCATAGTTAGTCATCGTGTTTCAACCTCTGACTTATGTCACGATTTCGTAGATCTACTTTCAAATATGTTTCCGAAAAATTATTCAAAAATGTTACAAACTATTTGTTTTCTTTTACAAAAAAATATGCTAGGAAACTCAAGAATATGGAAATAAGTACCCTTTTCCCATAGAGCATCACGATTTAATATTTTTGGCATTCTTTCCAAAATATTTTGAAATCTTAACTAAATATTATAAAGCAATAAATGCCATGGTATTTTTTTTTCATTAGATTAACAAAAAATTCCTATCTCATGATATTACCCATAACCTCTTCGTAAGGATAGAGACTACCGCCAAAGCACTCATCCATATTATGTTTCTCTCTGCGCTCTATTTCTGTGCTTCCTTAATGCCTTTTACATGCGTTGCCTGTTCTTCAGGTAGTTTTTTTTTTTAGAAAAGAAAACTCTGATGGTACCTACTAAATATCTGCGGTTGATTTCTTTAAAGGATTCCTCTAACAATACATTTAATGTTATGCCATGGCAGCGTGCTATAGTCAGACAGTCTTTCGATGTGTTTATTCTGTTGTTGATTTTGGAACATCTGTCATTTCTAGTTGCCATTCAAAATCGAAGCATATTTTTGATCTTTAAATGGTACGAGCATAAGGGTAATATTAAAGCAAACTACATGTGTTTTAAGAAAAGAAGAAAAAAAAAGGATATTTTGGCATGTGCGCTGTTAATATATGAAAAAAAAAAATATTAAAGACTTTTTATAAAAATAAAAACAACTTCATTTAAATGAGCTCAGTTTAATGTGACTTTAACCCATATGAAGAAAAAGTTAAAAAAATTAAAAGATAAATTTTGATTCAAAATATACTGCGCAATAAAAACTTTGATGATTCTCTTAAGATCAAATGGTACTCATTTGAAAATTTCTTTTTCCAAAAATTAACCAAGCGGACTTTCATTTAAGTATATTTTAACACCCAAAGCTTTTTTGTCATTTGAAAAATATGCTGTTCACATTTTATTTGCTAATTACTAAGTGGTTTTCACCTGTTGACTCAACTAATGTTTACTGTCATAAAAATTTCTAAATATTATGAAATTTCTATAAATATCTTGTTATGCTTAAAACTCTCATATTCATTATTTGTTATTCGTCACAAATATATTCTGTAAAAATGCAAATTGATGACTCAGTTTATAAAAACTCAACATTCATTCAAAAAGAACCAGTTAAGCAGGTTCAAAATTCTCTGTACTCTTCATTTCTTTATAGTGGAATTCTGCTGCCGCTGTCTGCAAAATATGGCTAAGAAGCATAAAGAAAAAATAAACTTAAGAAATTCCAAGAAAATCAGTTTTACACCCAAGGTAAAATTAAGTTCATCCACGGATATCAACCTTGCTAAGTTGTTGTTAATTTTTATTAGCAATTAATTTCAGCCAAAGCATGTAAATGACCAACTAGTTAAAAAGAGTGAAGAAAAGTACGGTGGGAGTGGGAGCGAAGAGTTGCGAAATTAACGTAAAAAGGTCTGTAAGACTTGTCCCCTCAGGTTTTTATTACGCCGTGATTTAACTAACGCATAAATTAACTTAAGAATTTTAATAAAATGAAAAAAGAACATGGCATTTCAACAGCTACGCTCACTAGCTGTTGCGCGCGACTTCTTCTTTGTTTTTTGTTTCATACAAATTTATGTCATATCCCATATTATACACTAAAAAATTAAGTTTAGAGTAGTGAATAGTACTGCAAAAGTCGATAATACTCAAAAAATGTTGAAAACATCGATAAAATTGAAAAAAACTTAAAAACAGTATGATATTCGATAAAAGATCAAAAAATATCGAAAGGCATCCAACAACTTCTGTAAAGTTATTGATAGTCAAAAAGGGTATTGCACAAAATTCAGATATTCATAATTCATGTAGTTTCAGATAGTGAAAAAAAGTTAGATAATTCAGAATTCACATTAAGATGGTTAAAAATTAAGATAATTCAGAATTCAGATAATTCAAAATTCGAATTCACATATTTAAAATCCCTTGTTTTGTAGCTTTTTTCCTAATTTAAAAATAAAAAATTACAAAAATTAAATTCAGATTAAACTTTTTTCGCACGATTATCTGAACTTTGATTATCTAAATAATAAGACAGACTTATTCGAAAAATATCAAAAAAAACATGAGGAGTACCGGAAAACAACAAACAACTCGTAATAGTCAAAATGTATTCTAAGACCTAAAGAAGAATCGAATAGTATCAGAAAAATCGATAAAGCTAAAAAGTATAAGAGAATTTTCAGCAGATTACACTTGTCTCAAACTAAGCTTCAAGAAAAAATTTCATGTTGCGTTTTCGGAAAATGTTCAGTGGGACAAGAGCACCCCCAACTTCAACTCAATTGTTTCGCTTACCTGATTCAGTTAGCGTTTTACCAGCAGATCTGTAGATAATACCAAAAGACGCATATTTAGCCCGCTCCACCGTTTGTCGGGTTACGTTTATGACATTAAAAATGATTATTGCTCTTAGAATGTTGTTAACTCTAGTACACTCTAATACAACCTTAACTAATACTCAACGAGATTTGAATTTCTTAAATTTTAGAAGAATTTTCAAAAAAAAAAAAAATGAAATGGCTGACATAGGGAGAAACGGAAACAGTGTTTAGAAATTAAAAATGTTTAGCTTTTTAAATATTTGAAACGCTCAGAGCAATTCATGTGAAAGAAGCTGAAACCAGTATTCTTTTCGTCGTTTTTAATAACAATCATAGAGAAACATGTGTCAACGCTAAAAATGCTCTATAAGGTTTGCCATTTTACTATGAATAGATTTACCATGAATAGATTACTAAACGAACAGTGCTTGCAGATCATTGATCATTTTATTATCAAAATTCATACTCTGTGAGAAATGAGCTTTTATGTTTTTCAAAAATGTTCTTCATGGAAAAAGCTCGTTTTTGGCTCAATTGGTACGCCAATAAACAGAATTTCCAAATTTGGTCTGAAGAGTAGCCAGAAGCAGTTCAAAAGCTGCCAATCCTTCCTGAAAAATGAACTGCTTCGTACGGTTTGTGGGCTGGCGACATCGTTGCACCGTACTTTTTCAAAAACAATGGAACCGGCTTTTTTTTTGTTCAAAATGGAAGAATTGAACGTGGATCGTATGTGGTTTCAACAAGACAGTGCCATATGCCTTACGGCATGTGGCCTATTGAGAGGCGAGTTTGGCGAACAATTAATCTCACGTTTTGGAGCAGTCCATTGGCCGCCAAAGTCATGAGATTTGACGTCACTAGACTATTTTTTGTGGAGCTACGCGAAGTTTTTTGTATACAGGGACAAGCCAGCTACAATTACAGCCTTGAAAAACAACATTACAGCTGCCATTGGTGACATACCGGTCTATATACTGGAAAAAGTATGCCAAAATTAGAGCTTACAAAGGGACCACCTCAAGCATAGCCGCGGGCAACATTTCGATGAAATAGTTTTTAAAAAGTAAATGGCAGGGACTCATGTATCGTTCCAAATAAATATTAGAATCACTTTTGTAAATTTTCTGTTATCTTTTTTATTTTTCAAAAACCAAACGTTTACAAAATCACCCTTTACAATGAAAATTGTTGAAGTATTTATTTGTTCATGTTAAATTTTAAGCAGTTATTTATTTATTTCAGCACAAAAATTTACTTCTCAAAATTGTTTGCTTGAAGTATGCAAGCGTTTAAGCATAATGTAAACATTACTCAAATTTGTCTTTGTTCAACAGCATTTTGAGTTTGAACAGCTTAAAAACTTCTCTAAATTGCATAGTAAAAAATTTCGAAATTTTGTTGCATACTTCAAGGCCTAAGAACTTTTAAAATTAAAAATTAAACCCTGAAATGAAAATCTTTATATTTTGCTTTACGTAAATTTAAGTATTTTGCAGCAAGTAATTGAAGTGAAAACATCACTTTAACTTAAACCGTCAACTGCAACATTTTTCATAAATTTTAATTGTATTAAATGAAAAACATAGGTCTTTCTACAAATTTTCTACAATAAATTAATTTTATTTATTTCAAAGAAATTTTGTTGCAAAAAACTTTCTTTCTGCAAAATATAAAGCAGTTATTTTATTTTAACACGAAATATAATTTTGTTGAAAATCACAATTTATTTATTTTTTTTTAGAACACAGCACAACTTTAGCAGTTTTTCTTTCCCACAAAAATTATTATTACAACGTATTTTACATTTCACTGAGCAAGTTCTGCTTTACCTATCCACATGAAATTGGGTCAGTATTGTGTGCTGCTTGCTACCTTTGCACAACTTTTGAGGCTTCTTCTTTAATAGCTGACTCAAATTACAATTCATGCAAAATGTAACATTCACTGCGGAGACTTCCGCTAGCTATTGCCGCATACGACAGTAGCATGTTGCATGTTATACTCATTGCAACTTTAATCTCAAAAAATCGATTGCAATTACACACTGCACTGTGTGCAAAATAAAGTATATCATCCCGTTGCAAAAACAAATTTTTATCCTTGACATTTCTTGTCTACTACTCCCTCTACAATTAAAGGAGAACGTAAATCTTTTGAGCAGCAGCATGTCAATGTGCATAGCAACGGCAGCAATAATAAACAGGGATTTGCTGCGAATGAATGCAAAATTTATGACAATCCAATGAAAAATGCTGCATGAAAATAAAGCATTGCATACACTTAGGCGCCAATACAAATGTCATGCGTCAGTGCTTGTGCACATTTGAAATTAAGTGGAAATCTTTTTAAAGCTTTGCTGCTGTCAATAAACATGAAATGAGGATGAGTTGGTTGTGAAAGGCAGAGCCTCACAGCTGTTGCCATTTTCTATTTTTGTTTGTTTTACACACACTAATGCAAATTTATTTATGTTGTATTAGACTTAATTGCATACTTTATGGCGTAAGAGTAAGTTGATCAAAATTTATGTGCCAGAACATACCAAATGCATACGGCAAAATATTGCTGCATAAATTTTGGTTTTTTTTTTTGAAAAAAGCAATGCTTTACATTACATGCTCTTTAAGTTTACTTAGCAAAGTTATAATGCAAAAAAAAATCGTAGTGTAACTAAATGGCTGTCTATCTTGTCAACTGTTTCAACGCCGCAATTTTATGTGACAATCAGAGCATGTTTTGCGAAATTGCCATGCTCCACTGATTTCTAAGCAACAAAAAATAAATTAATTAAAAAAAAAAATCTACTAATGAAAACTGTTGATTGTCAAACCGTTGACATTTTCCACCGCTTAACGCCGAACGCGATTGACTGACTGTCTACTGAGCACTGCTACGTACTTAAAATGGCACACTTAATGCAGTTATACACAAAAAAAAAAAAAACAACCGGATGTATTGGAAAAACTAAACGACAAATTTTTAAAATAAATTAAAAATATTTACAAATTTTGTTTAACAACTGCTGGGGCTTATCTTGCACGTAAAATTAATAAGCAAACAAAATTTTTTAATAAAACGCAAAATTATTTCAAAGCAAAGCAAAGATTTTGCTGGCTGTGTAAATATTTGTGAAGCAAAATCTTGCGCATTTTTTATCTTAAAAAAAAAATGCTAATAAAAAAGTCTCCAAATAAATCCTTTAATGAAGACAACATTTGATAAGCCTTCACAAAGTGTTTAGATTAATTAGCGTAACGTAGCATATTGCCACGCAGTTCGCAAAATAAAAAAGCTGCTGTCTGATGAATACACGCGCTTAACTTATCTTAGTTTAAAATTTAAATATTTCTTATTTTGTTTTTTTGTTAAAAAAAAATATATATATATTTTCACTCAAGAAGATCACGCAATTTTGCAGCAAATTAAAAACGTTGTCAACAGCATCTTTTTTTTATACTTTGAAGTACTGTCATTTCTTTGCACATTGATAAAAGTTAAGAAAAGCTATCGCGCAGACAGTTGATAAGAGAGATTAGGGTGCCAGCATTAGAGTGCTAACAATATTTGCATATCAAAGAGCAATAATAATGTAATATCTTTAGTTGGAATTGCGTTATTAAAAATATTCCATGTAAAATGTTAGTTTAATTTTTTTTTATGATAGAGTTAACTTGGAGCTGATATAAAAACTGTTTTTAGAATATACAAAAATGTTACAGTATATTATTGTTATGATTATTCAAAATTCTTATAAAATTTATATATGATTTCGAAATTGCGATCCTTTTGAGATCATCAACCAAAGACTTTTAATATCATTTCAAAGCCTTGTAGGAATTGGAAAATTTCGGATAAGGAGTTAATTGTAGGATTTTTTGTTATAAGCCGTGAATTGAAGGTCTTAATTTTTTTTTAAATTTCGTAATTAAAAAAAAAGGTCACCAAACAAATATTTTTGTGGCACACAAAAATAAATGAAAAAAAAAAGTTCCCAAAAAAGTTTTTTCACAAAAAAAAAAGTTGTACCTTTTTCTGGAAAAAAATGGTACCTTTTTGACGAAGAAATGGTACCCTTTTCAGGAAAAATGTTTTCAGGTCAACTATTAATTCCATGTTTGCAACTTAGTAACCCTTTCATCATATATCGCTGCTAAATATTTTTTTCATTTTTAGTTATATTCTGTCCATAAGAAGTTCAAATTTTACCATATGGGTGTTCATCTAAGCACGCAAAACCCTCGTAAACTGTGCATTTTTGCGCTCTTGCAAACGAACTTTCAAAAATCGCATGGAAAGTTTTTTGAACAAACTAAAAAAGTTTGCGTGACAATGTGCAATTGTTGTCACTCTCTTTTCCCATACGATTCTCTCAGCAAAAATTTATTGTCTACACATTTTGTATTTGTCACTCTCTCACAGAAAAAAATGACATGCTCACCAACTGCCACAAATTGCAGAAAATATTCGAAGTGGCGTTCGCGCAAAATTGCCTTTTTGCACAAATGGGAAACTTGCGTGTTTAGATGAATACCAATAGTGTTTGTATTGTAGACACCTTTGACTTTTTTGCTTCCATACTCAATACTATTTTTTCGTGTCACCCTGTGTAAAAATCTTAAGCTATTTAAAATGCATCTTTTATATTAACATCAAGCACTAAAACAGAATTGTTTAATGAAAAAGTCGCTCAAGTGCAGCAAAAGAATCTCTAAGTGCATGTCCAAATTAGCATTAAACTCCCAATACCACGTTTGGTGGTGCACAAAAAAAAAAAAAACAACACTTTACGTGAGATGCATAATCTTTTTTTTTTTCAAATTAAGCACTGTCTGTCCATATATCCTTTGCCATATATAATTCCCACCTTTTTGTTGTTAGCTGCTCATAAACTGCTTCCCAAGAAACGTCATAAAATGTTATTATTAAAATACGCGCTGCAACTTGCTAGACAACTTTCCTTGCAGATGCAAGCGAGTGCAGCATCTAGAAATTATTTCACTGTTTTTTCTTTTTTTCTCTTAACTTAAGAGCCTTTAGCTAACAACTCAGCTGCTTTTATGACTTTTTACAACTTAACTCGCGGACATGTCCGACAATAGTTCATAGTTTTTGTTGCTGCTGTTAATGATGACGATGCTGATGCTGATGGAGCGATGGTGTTCAAGTTTTGCACGGAATTCGCGTAATACGCTTGTTAATGCGAAGCCAAACAGCATAACACAGCAGCAGCAGCAATTGCTGGAGCCACTGAAGTTGGCTACAATTAAGACGCTGCATGTTATTGTTTTTTTTTTGTGATGGTCGATGTCTTAAAAAAATGCTTGAAACAAAAGTGTTGCTTTGGAGTGTGCCTTACAAAATTATTTTTAACTTGACTTTGATTGTAGGGAAAATAAGTCAGCAGTTATAAGGGAAATTGAACCAAAAATGAGAAAAATATCTTAGTTAAATTTAGGATAAATGCAAAATCGAGAAGCATCTTAAAACTTGTACGTTATTTCATAGTCTAGTGATTTTTGATCAAATTGACAGAATTTTTAATATTTTAGTAAGCTCATAAAGACAGAATTCTGAGTTGTGAACAGTTTAAAATATATAGAGAATCGAAAATCGAAAATATTTCTATTTTGAATTGACATTTAAGATCCTTAAACTTTGAAATAAATAGTCTATATCAACTTATGACATCATACTAAAATTTCAGCCAATTTGACCGTAACCCATTGTTCTAACAAAAAGGGATTTTTTGCCATTTTTCCCTCTTCCTCCTTAGCTTCTTATTTATTTTCTTTTTTATAAAAGTGCCACCCTAAAATACATATAAAAAAATATTCTTAAAAAGAAACCAAACATGATGCATCATCACATTAAGTGAATCTGCTGCTGTTGTTGCTGCTGCTGCAACTGCTGATGTTGCTGCTGCTGCAACTGCTGATGTTGCTACAGCTGCTTAATCAACTACAATAGCAGCAACAACAGCAACAATAGTTAATAGCAAAAACAAAAAAAGAAAAATACAAAGTACTTGGTTTGATTATAAAAATAGAAAATAAATTCCAAGCGCAATTTCGAAAATGAACAACAAAAGCACAACCTTCAAGAAGATGCATCATCATTTTAATGCTGCAGCAAAAGAACATTGAACACCATCAAGATGCAGCAACTGCAGTGAACGCATTTTTCTGTTGCCAACTCCATTTGAAGCGGCAAATGAATTTCGAATTGTTGCAAAAGTCTTTGAGAAAAATGATGAAAAGGTAAGAAACAACGATGTAGCAGCATATGAAGCAAATGAAGTTGAACAAATGAAGAAGAAAAAAAAACACAGAAACTGAAATTTGAACAGGTTTTTGCATTCGTTGTTTCAGCTAAAGACGTGACGCGGTTAGTTTTTAATCTGAATTTTTTCGTGTTGGTTTCATGATGCGACTGCTGTTGGCTTGCATTGCTGTTTTTATGACAGTAAGGGGATTTTTTCGCTTTTGTAAAATAAATCATTAGTCATAGTTTTCTTCAAACCTGTTGTCTTAGTGCTTGGAATTAAAACCACAGTTGCTGAACACTCAAATTTAGCAAAAAAAAAAAAAAAAAGAAATGCAATATAATTTTAAACGAAATTACTGCATGGTTATTATTGATTGATTTTTATTTTATCATTAAAAAATAACCGTTATTTTCAATTTTTATTTTCACGTTCAAAACAACAGTAATTTTCAAATTAAAATTTCTCGTTAAAAAAAAAAATCTTTATTTTTAATTTCAATTTTTTGGTTGAAAAGTGAAGTCCTCACTTATGTAACTAATTGATTTTGAGTACATTAACGTTCTGGTAAAAAGTTAAGACTGTGGCTTAAATTATCCCGCTTTGAGTGTTGATGACACTGTTGAACATTGAGCTGTGCTATTTTGTGAAGCATTTTTACCTTATCGCTTTAATGAGCCTAATGGTCAAGAAAACACAGACGTATTGCACTTTCAAAATGTTTTAAATGTCTTGCCTGCCTCCTATTCGATGTGTCAGTACAACCGCGAAAATTATTTTGGAAAATTAATTTGTTTTTAGTCAACTGATTATTATTAATTAATTGAAAATTATTTAATCGAATTTACAGTGAATTGCAGAAACCGATTTTAATGTGAAATTTTACAAAGCATTAACCGATTTGTGAAATTTCACATGAATATCGGTTTCTGAAAATGACTCTAAATTCGTACAGTACAGAAATATAAAGTGGGAAATCCCCGTGTTATATACGAGGGACGTGAAATCACGTAATATGATAACGCGTTAAAAGAGTACCGTGTTATAGGGGGGATTACTGTACATAATTTTTTTTTTATTTTTATTTAGCAACTGAGTTTCATTATATAGTGCAGGCCAAATTTTTCACATACATAAAACAAATAATGTTTTATTTAACCTTAATTTGGCTAAAATGACTACATTTAATACAATTAGGTAATAAATTTTGCAATTAACAAAATTGGGAAAAATAAGCAGCATAGTGATAGTATTTAGTTGCTACGCCTACGCCACAACAATGTCACTTTTCATGCAACACACTCCTGTCTGCCTATGTTTGCTCACATTTATCTTACAGTTTTGAACGACAACAACGAAAGTCGTCAACTTTTGCCATCGTAGCCTTAATCTCTTTTTTAGCTTTAATTTATGTGCGCTTTATTTGAGTGGCGGGCGCAAAAAAAAGGGTTTAATTTATGGCATAATATTTTAATTTTTCTTTTTTCTTCGTTGTTGTTTCAAAGCTCAAATAAATCAAAAATACGTAAGCATGGAAAAATCAACAAGAAAAGTTAAATAAAATATAAATTTGCATAGAAAATGCAAAAGAAAGAAAGAACGGAAATAGCTAACAGTTGATGCAAAATTATATGTTTTAATAAGAGTTAAGATGATTTCTCTTTCTTACAATAAGATTTAAAGCGGCAAATACATTTATATAAATACAATTATAAGCAACACCGATGAATAGTTATACTCTTTGTAAGCAGTAATGCTCACAACTTCAGCCACAACTGTAAATTCTTTTTACAAAGCGATGGCCGCTTTGTAGACAGTCTGCCTACATCTCTACATACAATGTGGAACAAACAAAAGTTACATTGCCTTTAAACATCGCTTACTAAGTGCCTTTATAGTGTAACGAGTTGTCTACATCTCCACACACAAAGCATGCAGCCAACAGGCAAGACTACTTACATCTCCATATACAAAGTTAGCAGATGACTGACACTATGCCCACATTTCTACATGCAAAGTATGCGAAATGTTAGGCAAACAAAAAATGCTACTACACGAATTTTTTCAACAAATTAAAAAATTGAAATGGAATTTATATTTAATTTTGACGATAATGAAAAAAAATTATATTTATGTCAGTGTTTAGAACGTTTGCTTGGGAGGCAGAACGCGTGGGTTCAAATCCTGGAACAGATAATTCTTTTTTATTGAATTTTACTTACAATTTTTATCTACAAAATGATTTGAATATCACAATTTGATACGACTGAGATTTGAATATACTTCGTTTCTAAAAGGGTTCGAGTGCGACCCCGTTCCTTAGCTAGCTCGGCTACAGAATATTGATGTTTAATTAGACAAAATTGAACAATTAAATCAGGAAATAGATGAAAATAAAAATAAATCGTATCGATGAAACGCACCATACAAATAAGTTACTTTTCATTGATGCATTTTCGAAGAACTCTGCTGATATGCCGCTGGATTTAAAAAACATTTCCGACTTCATATAATTTCTCTCTCTGACAATAAGATTATACTGCTATATATTGCTTTTAAAGTTGTTTTTTTAATAATTCATATCGATCGTAATTATAAATTTTTATCTGACAAAAATGCTATTTATTTGTAAAAAATATGAGATATTTTTTACGAACAAAAATAAGCATCATTTTTAAAAAAAAAAAAGTTTTATCAAAATTAACAGGAATTTTTAGTATTTTTTTTTTTTCGTTAAAAAAGAAAACGTAATTTTTGAATTTGCTAAAATTTTTAAACAGAAAGATAGCAGAAAAATTTTCAAAAGTTCGCTGATATAGCGTTGCTTAATATAGCACTCATTGATTAAAAGTTCAGATTAAGGTAAAACTTAAGCAAAGTAACAACAATACTGCAGCAGCACTGGCAAAGCACATGTGTAGCCTTGAGTATTATGTTAATTGCAATTTGTTTGCTAAGATACCTGCTGATTTTTAATTAGAAACTTTTTAGCTTAATTGATTTCATTTCAGACAAGTAATCTTACTGCCGTACATACTCCTTACCATTATCCATTACATTTAAGCAAATTAAAAAATGATTTTGCCAAGTTATAATATAAAGTTGAGAATTTATTTTAAATTTAAATAAACGATGTTTAGTTGAAAATCAATTAAAGTGGCAATTCATTAGATAAAGTTTTCATACAGCAGTTTACATCTTGGGTTGGTTGGATAAAATGCGCAGTATTGGTTACTGCGAAATTTGGCTACTAGTCATATACCTTATAATTTTATATATTTTAATTTTTATTTTAATTTTACTTTTTAGTCTCATTAATTTTTCTTTTTTTTATTATTATTTTCATTTAATTTTTTTTTCGTTGGCATTTGCAACGCTAAGTACTTTGGCTAAAATTGTATTAAAAACAGCAATTGTCATAAGTAGGTGCAGCTGCAAGCAATAGCCTTGGTTTGGAACTTTTGCTGAGTCGATATTAAGCACATTTTATATGCAATTCAGTAGCTTAAAAAATATTTGCAAAATATCTCTATATATGTTGAATGAATTAACAAAGGAGTTGGCTTTATTTTGCCACAGATGTAACCCATGAACCCATCCAAACTTTTCCTTATAAAATACATAAAATGTTTGGTTTTCAAAACATTTATCTTAAAATCAGAATTAAATTCGATTTTGTAAAACATTATATTTTTTTCGCAAAACAACATTATATTAAAGAACAAGCACACCACACTAACTAAAACATTCAGTTCCCATTCAACGATTTGTTATGTTTACATGATTGATTTGTTTTTTTAAGCAATTTTAAAACTTAAATATTTTGATATTTAACAGGAATATCGTGATAATTTTATTTGTATTTTGAGACCAAGCGTCTAAAGAATAAAACTAAACAAATTTAATCAAAATTGATCCAGTAGTTTATGAGTTATTAGCGAACATCGAAAACAGCTATCATTTTATTTATGTACATAGATTATTGTAGCTACTTTTATTACTTATAACTCAATTGAACAAACATAGAAAAATTATTCGGTCTTTTAAAAAATGCTATCGATTAATAGAAAAAGAGTCAAATATTATCAATAACAATTCGTCAAAGTTTCTCTAACAATAAAAATTTTTAGAAAATCATAGGCTTGATACATTTGAATATAACACACTATCACTTTACAATATTTCTGCGAAAAAAAAGATATCGTTAAATTCAAAAAGGTTTTTAAAGGGAAAAGTTTAAGCTTGTCAACTATATAGTTAAATATCATCGGATAAATTTGCTGTTCTTAACATATGTATACGAAGTTCACCAAAAACGATAATTTTGACATATATAAACCCATATACATATCTTTAAAATTAGAGCCGATATTAAAATTTGGTTTTCATATACCTCGAAATAGTTTAGTAAAGTATTTTTTATTTCCTTTAAAAATTTGCAGACCAGTGTCATTCGACGTTAATTATCTAAAGAAGCTTACACTTTTATTTGTCATAACTGCTAATATTTGTGTTGCAAAAAAGGTTAAAATATTAAGTTAATTAATGTTTTTATGACTGTCACATACGAAAAAATTGAAAAAATAAAATTGTGCTAATCACAGTAAAACCACGCTAACAATTCTAAAAGCTTTAGAAACCAGTTTTAAGTTATTTTTGGACGGTTCATTTATTTTGTTTATAATTTGCATATGTTGGCGTGATTTTTAATTAACTCAATTTTTTATTTTTTTATCATTCTTTTTTGTATGTAACTTATTTATTTATGTTTTTTTTTTTATATCTTATACTTTGTTTTCGTTAAGTTACCAATTAAATCCAGTTTCTTTTATTGTAGTTGTTGCAAATTAAACAGATATCGATGACGTTGTTGTTGTTGTTGGCGTTGTTGGCAAAATTACAGCAAAAACTATATCCAATTTATTTGTTGTTGTTGTATTGTTGGCTTTCTGCAACGTGATTGTATGCGTTTGAGTATATGTTTGTCTCTCAGCCAAGTGGAATTTTTTGTCTCTCGGTTATTTTTATTTTATTTTTTTTTTTTTTTGTATTTTGCAGGTTTTCAGGTTTTATGAAGTTGTTGTTATTGTAGTTGGTTTCTTTTGAATTTTATTAAAGGCAGCGACAGCATAGACTGCATTTAAAACAGTTTATTTTTTATAAAAATTTTTTTAAAAAAAAACACAATTTAAGAAATATATATCTAGCAATTTACATGCATTTACTTAAATTTTTTTTCCTAAAATTTTAAATCTATGAAAAAATAACTCTTTTCAAATATGTATCCCAAAAACTAACGCAGTTACAAAATGAAAAATTTTCAAACCAAAAAAAAAAAAACCGTTTGTGTTGCAGCGCGTTTGCAGGTTTACGTTTTTTTTTCTTTGCTCTCTTTCTCTTCCCTCCCGTGTTAAAGAACCGCGCGCTGACGTTAAGACGATGACAAAGACGACCACGACGAGAACCCGTTGCGACACAACGTTACGTTCCAGCAGTTCGAATTACTCTACTGTACTGTGCGCACACCACTCACTTGAGGAGCAAAAGCAGAAAAATTTTGACAGCTGTAACTATCGTACAGCGGTTTTATGCATGTAGGTGTAACTGTCATAGTGTTTGATAAGCCACGCTTTGTATTTGTATTGTATTCTTTAGTTTTGGCGTTTATGTATGTGTACCACTGTGCTAGTTTGAGTGCATGCTTGTGCTCTGAAATCCCAAAGCAGCAAAGTGTGCAACAACATTCGACCAGCTGAACATCTGTCACTTTTTATCTTTGTTTACCTATAACTTATCTGGGAGACTTGGTATAAAATTTGTACCAAGTTAGCGGCAGTTAAATTAAAATTTGAAACTTAAGAGCATTAAAAAGAGAGACTTACGTACGTAAGGCTTTTAAGAGAGTTTAAATTTAGTACGTTAGTGAACAAAGTTGCCACCTATTTTTAAAGAACAAAGAATATTTTTTTCAGATGTCTTACGTAAATGAAAAGATCGCAAAACTAATGCGTGACCGTCTATGGAACCTTATCTTATGAGTTAAAATTACCATAGAAATTGTTATTTTAGCCGGCCACGATTACGATTTTTTTTGCCACACTCCTAAACCATGGCTTTTCTTGAAGTTAAGACTATCTTGAATTCAAGATGAAACAATTAAAATTCTAAGGTTGACATAATTAAAATTACTTTTTAAGTAAAAAAAACCTAAAAAATTACATTTAAAGTTACCTATAAAATTACATAAAAATTATAGATCTTTGAATTTTAATTGTTCTACCTAAAATATTAATTCAAGCTAGTTTTAACTTCAAGAAAAACCATTGTAGAAGAGTGTGCTCCAAAGAAACAAAAAAAAAATCGAAAACGTGGTCGGCTAAAATGACAATTTCTGTGGAAATGCATATATAGTATTTTTTACAAAATATTCTCACATATATCCAAAGTTTTCATTAATAGCCGTGTTTTATTCTCTTTGGTTAAACCTAAAAGTGAATAAAACGCATAAGTTTAACCTTTTATAAGTTTAACAGAAATTCTATTTTAAAATCAGAGCCGGCTTTATGGTCGTGTGGTTGAATGGGGCACGGAAAGGGGCCATACGTTTCGGTAAATAACTATTTTTTTTTTCAAATTTTTGCTATCAAATGATTTCAAACTGTTTTTATAGTGTCGCAGACGCTAATACCAACGTTTTCTTTTCGTTTTCTGTTGTTTCATCACTGTTTTTATTTTTATAATGTGTTTCTATTTTAATATTTGGGCCTAGCACTGACTGGGTGCACAAGGCCTCGCGTGACCTAAGAACGTTTCTTCAAAATTCCAGCAAAGTTGCTATATATTTTTGATTATTTTAGGTTTGTGTCTATGATGCTTTAAACTTTAGCAAAGACAAAAAAAAAGTTGAATCAATTGAACTAGAAATTGAGCTGGTTTACACGTTTGTATGGATTTTAGTTTAACCAAAGCGAATACAACACGGCTAATATGGCAACAATTTCACATTTTTACCTGTACAAACGTAAACTAATTTTTGCTAAACGCCGCTATTTTTCAAACTTTTAAGGCAAGGTCGCCGTGAGCTACTTTATACGTAAGATCCAGAAAAGAGTGCACATAAATCATTTGAAAGAGAACTCACTGTATGCTCTCTTTAGAGATTTCTCAGAGTTTATATAAATCAACACATCTGTATGAATATTTAATACGTATACATAAGCAAACCTCCAAGTAAAACAAACAAATGTGCTGTCGTTCGCACATTTATTCACATCACAGGTAAAAATGTCTACACATTGTAGTGCAAGATTAAAAAAAAATATAACAAACAATACACAGGTACGCAATTTAAACGTGATAGTCTGCTATACACGATATATCAAAAGCAAATCATGAATAATACAACGAGGGAATACAAAAGCAAAAATAACAAGAATGAGGAATAGAGAATATAAAGAAATCAACGTCCAATAACTCGTCGAATACTTTCAGTAGTAAAGACACCCATATTCATCATACGAACGTTTGCAAAAGATAGCAACGCGCGATTAGATAAAAATCGTGACAAAAAAAAAAAAAAAAACTTAATCCAACGTTAAGAACACAAATACAATTTATTTCTAGCTACGCTGTTACTTTGTTCAGAGTAGGGTTACCATTTGACCAGATAAATCAGGTGTTGTCCGGTTTTGATGCTTAAACCGAACCCGACTGAATTTTATTAAAAATCGGAACTTTTGGATATCTGCTGTTATTTTTCAAGCAATACATGCAATACTCTGAGCACTGTATACTATTCGAAAGATTTGAAGTTGTTATAAGACTAAGAGTTGGCAAGTTACTTCGATTACAGCGGTGTGGTGCACTCTGAATTTCATTCAGATGATCAAATAGTAAATATGGAATATTATTTAGTGGTTGCGTCAGAATGTCCTCCGAAAACGGAAATATTTATGAAACCACACCTCCTGGATTTTGTCATCGAATAAGCACAGTATTCACCTGATATGACGCCGATTGACTTTTACTGTTCCCGCGTCTATAATTATCATTTCCAAGAACGCGCTTTGCCCCGGTTAAATCCATAGAAACAAATTCGCTGAAACCTATTCATCAATCAGCTTACGAAAAATATATGAAGGAGTGGATCAAGCGCTGATGTTGTTGTATTGCAAACGGTGGGGCTTTTTAAGGGGGGAAAAATTGTTGAATAACTAATATTGCTACGTTTTATTATTAACAATTCCTTTTATAGTTGACAAAAAAAGTGAACTAGTCAGATTTTATTTTTTTAAATTTTAAAGTAGTTTCAGCAGACCGTGATATAATCATTTCTTATTTAATCAAAAACTGTGTTTTGCTGATAAAACTTATTTAATGTTTTTGATTACTTAAAAAAGTGATATAAGTATTATAATAATCAGATCAAAAATATTTTTTTAATCTACTTTCTTCGGAACAGGTACCTGGTTGAACTTTAAGTTGACATTCAAGTTATAGAAAAGTTAGGGCTTTATAAATCATATATATACGCGAAGTCATATGCAAAAATAATAACAAACTGCCCTTTTCTGTAATTAGAATTTTTCAATCGCCCCTATCATGAATAAACATTCCTTCGGATTTTTTCTCAAATCCCCTGTTTTGCGATCGTAGAAGATTTTTGGGGAATGGGAATCATTTTTATTTATAAAATTGTTCAGCTGACAGATAAGCTAATGCAAAATATGCAAAATTACTGATAAGCTTATGTCAAATATGAAAAATGCAACTGTGATTTTGGACTGAATGGAAGTAATTGGAAATATTTTAGCATCACTGACTAGATATAAAGTTTTCCAATCCGCAATTATTTATGATTGCAAAATACTCCTCTCGAGAAACAAAAAAATCCGAGAGAAACGTTTTCCTCCGAATATTCATGATAGGGGTGAATACATTACGTTCAGCCGATCTTAATATTTTTTTTTTTAGTTTTATCCCTGCTTTGAAACTTCTACTACTAGAATATTATGGAAATTTAATAAAAAAAAAATATCTTAGAAACGTGTATTTTCTCAGTCCTGACTGTATAATATTGTCTTAATTAAAAAACGACCAAATTTTCATTTTCTTAAAATCCGGACTTTTGGTCATCAATGACTATACTTCCAAATTATTTTTTTAATTTGGTAACCCTAATTGTAAGCCGCATTACGAACAACAAGCAATATTGCTGCTTTAGAATTAAGTACTTGCGCATTATGATGATTTGTGAACATCGTTACTGGCGTGTATGAAAAAAAATCTTTAGACACTGGATTGATTTGGTTGAAATGTGACAGTGGCGCTTGTGTTATATTTTAAACTTTTATAAATATTCCCACATTTTCAACATTTTTTGATTGTTTTGTAATTTTTCAACTTTCGCGTTATTTGAATCTTTTCAACATTTTCATACTTCATCAACATTTTTTGATTCTTTCAACACTTTTTGACTACTCTAAAATTTTGTGACTTATTCAACATTTTTCGACAGACAAAAGGAACTACCAAAATTAAAATGTTATTATTACTGAAAAATTATTCAAAAATAACGATAATTTTTGGTCGAAAAAAAAACTTTAATTCGAAATGAGCGAAGTTTTTATTCGAAGAACAAAAACCAAATATATAATGTTCAAAGTTGTGTCAAGCGTATTTTTGTCTATGTTTCAAATGCCAACATGTGAATACATCGCTACCTTGCATTAACTTACATTTTTACCTGCAATTGTCGCATCAGACGGCATTCATCGATCATTGTTTGTTTACAAACATTTCACATAGAAAACAATTCACAATCATTTTACTTCAATTTCAATTAATTTGAGTTCATTTTGCAAAACAAACAATGGGAAGTTAATCAGAAATTCAATCAATTCAAGCAAATAAAGAAAGAAAAGTACTACGATAACTGCACAACATATGGCAACAATAAGTCAATAAACATTGTTGGACGGCCACAAAGAGATTAAAGAGTTCATACGTCATACAAAATAAAAAAAACTAAAGCACTTGTTTTCTTTTCAAAATACCTGTAGGGATAGAATATTTACTTACCGCTGCTTAAAGCCTAAAAGTAGACAGCAAAAATCACCAGCTGCATAAACTGTAAAGAGTACAAAAATATTATCAATTTAATATTGCATTTTTTTCTTTAAAATATATTATAAAAACTTAAAACTGGTATAAATTATAATTTTAAGTTGGCAACATTTAATATAGAACACACACATACAAAAAATTGAGCGCGAAATTCAACACGAGCGTTTTACTGTATATGTGTTACGTAAGCCGCTCTTTATTGAAACCTTAAGAGAATGATGGCTGTTAACATTTTCTGTTGACAGCTCAACAACAGTTCTGAGAGATAAACGTAACAATTTTGAATTTCTAACTGAAAAAATTCCCACAGTCTATGCATAGTATTTAAATATCTGTTTCGTTTGGTCGACAGGGGACACATGGCTAAGACAAAAAATAAAATATTTGCGTGACTGTGTCAAAGGTCTATGTTCAGTTTACAAGCTTATTTGAAACAACACGCCTCATTGGTTTCAATTACTTGTGTAATTTGTTTTTAGAATCGGGATTAATGCGAAAATCTGCTCAAGACAAAAGCATAAAGCTATAATTTTTTTGCTATTAGAAAGCTGTAAAGTAGAGCGTTGTATATGAAGAAGCTTAAACGGGTGATTTTTTAAGCGTTTGGTTTTTGAAAATTGTAAAAAGAACAAAAATTTGCAACAGAGAAACAAAGTATTTAATTGGAGCGATACAACAATTCCTGCCATTTACTCCTTAAAGATTATTTAATGTAAATGTTGGTCGCGGTTACGCCTGAGGTGATCCATCCAAAAGCTCCAATTTTGGCTTACTTTTTCCAGCATTTCAGCCGGAATCTCACCAATGACAGCTGTAATGTTGTCTTCCAGGGCTGCAATTCTGGCTATCTTGTCCCTGTATACGAGAGACTTCACGTAGTCCCACAAAAAAATAGTCTAGTGGAGTCAAATCGCATGATCTTGGCGACCAATGGACTGCCCCAAAACGTGAGATTAATTGCTCACCAAACTCGTATCTCAATAGGTCCATGGTATCGCGTTCCGTGTGGCATGTGGCACCGTCTTGTTGAAACTATTATGGGTTCTTCGATTTCGGGCAAAAAAAAAGTCGGTAATCTTCGGTTCCTTGTTCCATAGACTGTAACGTTGCGATTTTCATTATTTTTGAAAAAGTACGGTCCAACTAACCGGACAGAACAGTGCATTTTGCAGGGTGCATTGGCAGCTCTTAAGCTGCATCTGACTGCTCCTAAGACTAAATTCGGCAATTCTGTTTGTTGGCGTATCCATTGAGCCAAAAATAAGCTTCGTCGCTGAAGAAAATTTTTCGATAAAAAACACATTTCTCACAGAGCACGAATTTTGATTCTAAAATTCAATGATTTGCAAGAGCTGTTCGTTTGTTAGTCTATTTATGATAAAATGGCAAACTTTACTAAGCATTTTTGGTTCTGACACATATTACGTATCACGCGTGAGATTTCAAAAAATTTACACTGAAAAAACAAACAGCAAAAAATCACCCGTTATATATAGGTGTACCATTTTTAATCCGCCATGCAGGAATAAGCACATTTTGTTGCTAATTGATTAGGTTAGCTCAAGTGGCTAGAGATACATATTGCTCATAAGACAATTACACCGACTTTTGTTAAGATCTGGCTTTGTTGATATAGGGGTTTCACTAGAATTTCATTATGATTAAAGAAATTTCTTTTGGATCATATTATCAATACTTCATTTGTATTCAGGAAAACAATTTTTTAAGGAATATTACTAAAAAATCAAATTAAAAATTGGTGTTATTCGTAGTTTTAAGAAAAAAGGTCTTGTATCTTAAAATGTGTCCATGATATTATTTTAAATATTAGTAATCCTCAAACTTACAATTTTCTAAAAAATAAATTCCATTTAATTTCTTCATTTGAACAATTCATTAGAATAATAGTTTGTAACTATTAAGAAAAATATCAACAAATATAATGGTATTTGCCCAAGAACTTCCTTTTTAAAAACTTAAGAATACATTCATCTTTAAACTTCTCATTAGCCTCTCTTTTTGTTTACTTCCTTTCAGTTAGGGATTACGCAAATTCATTGTAAAAATTTTGCAACAAAGCCTGCAAATTAATTCCATGCACGTTTACGTAAAATCAAATATTTGACATAACGTTGACTTGATAAACGTGAGCGTAATGTGAGCACGAATTAATTAAAATTACAAATTGTTGTATTAACATATAATAAGGATGCTATTTAAAATAGAGTACCTACTAAGAAGATTTTAATTGAACTAATGAGCTTAGTAAGCTTCTTGCTAATTAATTTATTGCTTACTTTAATATAAAGGCATTTAAAGTTGATATAGAAATATAGAAATTGGAGTTTTCCTAACATTTGGCATTTTAAAATATGATAGCTTCTATCCATACTTGTTACTAAATAAGTTTGACTCAAGTTCCAGTTTTAAGGATATGTGTTAAAGAAAAACTCAAGTTAACCTTTGGAAATAGAAAATTCGCGTTAATGTTGTTATTGATTGCGATAAACAACACGCTATTTCTTTGCATAGGAGTCGCCCAGCAAACTTCAAAACATATTAGACTTCCAAAACACCAAGCTAGAACAAGTTTTTCTTAAGTGAGTTCCACTTAAGTGCTTATCAATAAATATTCCTTGCATAGTTCCAGTTCTGAAAAATTTTTCCACTTACTACACTCAAAAAAAAAAAAATTAGCAGAGACCTCAACGTCAAATCCTTGATGTTGTTCCAGTTTGCTTAAAGTACTTTAACTTTCGCAGTGTTAACACATAAGATTTAAATTGCTCTGTATCTTTAATCCAATAACAAGCTTCAGCATAAAATGATTCATTGCATTATTTGCTAAAAATTCATTTATGAATTAGATAACTCAATTATCTGGCAACGATATTGTCAATGCTGGTCTTCAGCTACACTGCTAGTTCATAATAAAAATATATTTTACTTTTTTTCTGTCTACCAAATTCCCACGGCACATTTTTGTCAAGCAACTTGTGGCAAAACTCGTAGATTACAAGCACAGACCTTGAAAATATGCAATTTGCCTTGCTACGTAATCCGAAACAATTTCCCACTTGAGTGACAGTACATAATTTTATTATGTAGACTACTTTCAGGCGTAGTCACTACTGTTACCGCAGTGTGCAGATATTAGCAAAGCAAAATATGAATGTATGTAATGATGAAATTCCTTAGAGCGTTAGAAAAAAAATAATAAAATAACATTTCATATTTATCTACTTTTTTTTTTTTCTTCCACACCGTAACCGATGCCTTCATCTATTTGCAATAACTAATCTATTAATCAGTGCGCGTGTTTTCTTCTTTTATTATTTTTATAAGTTTTGTTATGATAGACGTAAATCGGATTTACTACCCTTAATTGGTAATCAATTGTCCAAAAATAGCGCATGAAACTTGCGATAAGAGTGGTGGTCTCCGCCAACACCAACATTAATATTCGAAACACCCTTAACAATGTGGGTTTCACCTAATCTTCAATTTCAGTTGTAACAAATTGTTATGGTGTGAATATCTCTGGTTAAATTTTTTTTTTCTATTTTTCAAGAGCTTCATTTTTTATAGCTCCGTTTGTTTAGCGGGTTGATGTTCGTGTCTTCGTTGAACGCGATCACTTGATTTGCAACCCCCAGTTAATTGCTTGTTACCAGCTTAACTGGCATAGGGTGTGAAATTTTTAGACATCAACTACAAGGTTTACCCTCTTGTATTGACACAGTTTATTAGCTTGAGAAAAAAAAAATATATTTTGACATACTTGAAAACTCAAAGTGGAAAGCAGTAGTGTTGCTTGTAACGACATGGGCTATTAAGGGACAACTTTTTAAAAAAGGCTTCTTAATGGCTTTGTGAGAGTATATTAAGGAGAGCAACTAATGTATGAGTTAATACTTTAGCGCACTCATACATTGCAAAATGATGCATTAAAACTATTTATATAGTGCAAAAAGAAAGCTTGTAATTGGAAGAGAAACAACGAATAACAGGAATTGAAATGTATCGTGAAAATTCGAAAAATATTGTAAAAAATTTTGAAAAACATTGTAAGAATTCATATTAGGCGATATATAGCCAAAGTACCGAAATATATCGAAAAAGTCAGAGTAGGTTGGAAAGTATGAGTAGTATTGAAAAACATCAAAAAGTTGGAAAATATCAAATAGTAATTAAAAGTAATGAAAAAGTTGGAAAAACGAAAAGTATGGTATAGTGTTGTGATCCAATGCGTGAGCCTAAAAGTATCGAAAAACATCGGAAAAGTCAATAGTTAGAAGACGTAAGGAATACAACAAATTTATAGAATTCAAAAAGTTTCAAATCATAGTATAGAAAAACATTGAGAATCTAAATGTATCGAATAGTATCGAAAATCATTGAAAGTCAAAAACTATCGAACAGTAAAGAATAACATCGAAAATGCCGATTTTATTCAAAAAGTATCGATTGATTTTGAAAAACTTCGCAAACATTGATAAAAGTCGTATAATAAGTCAATACATGAAAATGCCTTGTATATTACAATGAAAACTTATAGTTAAATACAGTGCTATTGGCAAAGGAATCATTTTTGTCTTCGGCGACATCTATGATAATGTTTTTGAAGCTTTAATCTCCACGTATTAAACTTTTAAGAAATACGAAAAAATAATACTTCAAAATCGGCTTAGAAGTTTAGTTTTACTAACAGGACGTTGACTCAATTCTCGTTAGATTTAAATTCCATACAACAAGCTATCGTCAACGTATCGCTGAATTTAACGATGCTAATTAGAGTGAGTGGGAAATTCTTAGTTTTTTCCTTTGAAACAGCGATATTTCTTATTAAAAATCTTTTCCAAATACAATTTATTTTCTCTTTGCACAATAACTTTTTGCAGTTTCACGCTGAATAGCTGACTAACAGCTGAAGTAGCTAAACTTTTTAATTATAAATGACATAATACATTCGGAGACCAAAGATTAGGCTTATAACGCAATTTCTTGGTTACATGTAGCGAAGCTCTTGCTCTTGTATGAAAGCAAATATTTAGTATATTCTCACTTTTTCATCTTTTCTTCCTTAATAAATCCTCCAGTCCGTCTAGTTAGTTTTCATACCTATGAACTACCCTTTTTTTTGTTTTTTTCTCCCCAATGAACCTTCTGTAACCTTCTATAGATCATTTCCTTTGGATAATGTTTGCAATTTCTGTTGCTGACATTTCGCGACGCATACTTTGTATATAATTTATCAATTGTGAATTTTCTCACTCCCACGTTTGTATGGCCTGTGAAAATTTATAATTCCCACGCAAAAGCCCGAAATATATATTTATTAAGATTTCAAAAAAATTACATTTAATAAAAATCAATGCAATTACGTTAAAGGATATAGTACGTAGGACATAGAACGTCGTCATTCGTGATATGTTGCCGACACTTTGACTTCTTTCTTTGGCAGGCCAACGGCACACTGAACGACGTTCGCTAACGTTGTTTGAGGATAATAAGAAAATATATGCAATATAGCTATCACCACACTCGCAAGAGTAAAATATGCGTTCATACTGAGTTCCATGCGGCAAGAGGCGGAAATAAATAAATGATTGTGGCATACAATTTTGCTTGCTCGTGGTCGGTCGGTCGCAAGGATACGTGCGTATTGTTGAAAGCTTTTGCCATCTTTGCAAAAGAGGGTGAGCGGTAGAAGTTTGTGTGTATAACGACCCAATTATAGTTCACTAGCACGCAAGAAATCATACAAAATTGAGTTTCAGAAAATACTTTGAAAGAAACTTAAACTGTGCATAATTTAATTCTAAAAATAGAAGGCGCACGAAAATAATCGTTTGAATTGTTAAGGAGTTTGTAAATATTAGCTTTTATTTTTTGCGAATGTAATGCGAGGTATTAAATTTTTGTCTACCCAGTCACTCCCTTGCGTTATTTAGAAAGTTAACTACTGTACAACAACTTAAGATTATTAGCGCCTAAGGCTTGACCATTGAACTTTCTTTCATTAACAGTTAATGGACTCCTCATAGCTGTAATAGGCACGGGGGAATAGCCCCCACAGAGTTTCTATTTAGACTACAAAGTCTAAGGAATTTTCTACGGTACATATTATGAAATTTATAGGTGATGAATAGGTTAATTGAATTCAGACTTATCAACGAAGGTCAGTAAAACATATCCTATATGGTGGGAATGATAAAATTTGTGGAGCGGCAATGCGGCAGAAATTTTAAAATATTTTTGCGACTAATGTCTTCAGAGAGGTAATCTGCAAACACGCGTAACGTTAATGTAGTTGCATGTTTTCGAGGCTCTGTAGTTCATGGCGAGATTTTTGGGGTTAACCCACATGTAGAACTCTATCAAGGAAAAACCGAGGAACATAATACGAAACAAATTGAATTTGACCCATTTCCTATTACTCAATTTACGAAGTTCTTTCCAGTTATTAGAGAAATAGTAAAATACGTACATATATTTTACATTGCATCATCTAAGATGACTCAAAAAATCAATGGGTCTATTTGAGGCAATATGTTTTCCTACAGTATTTAACCAAACATCTTCATACATATAACAATGTTTATCAATACTGATGAGAGAACGTAAAACAATAAACCTCAAACTGCAAAGAAAAAACAAACACACAATGACTAATGCCGGTGTACTAGACGCCTACAGTGACACCCTCCAGTTGGAGTCAATTACCGATGCAATGGATGCAACTCTGTTGCTGCGTTTCGTCTGGTGACGCTTGACTGCTCACTCATGACCATAAAGCACACATGACAATAACAACTACAAAAAGAAGCAAAATATGAAGTGCCACACGAAGTAAAAGCAGAAAAAGACAAAGTTTCATATTGAAGGCAAAAGAAATGCAACGATGGAACACTGAAAATGCCCGTGCATTAAAATGCTCAAGAGTTACGACAATTTTTCTGTGTGACATACGCTATGTTTTCAATATAAAATTGCACCATATATGTAGTTAAGATGCAGCTGAGCGAAACATTTGAAAAAAAACGCGCTATATGACAGGTAAGGAGGTGGTGAGAAGGCGAAAGAAACCTCCAAGAACGTCGTGTGTGCACAGAACGAAAGGTATTTAAACTTATGACAGCGTAGGTTGAAACCAACGCACATGACCTTAACTGATAATGAAGAAAAGTTGAAAATTGTATAGAGGTTTAATGAATGAAAAGGGAAAAAATAAATTGGTTAAATAAAAGAGAAAATGTGTGGTTAAAAACAAGAGATATTAAATGTGAATGTGTCTCATTTAACCCAGAGGTTTCTATTTACTTCCCTTATAATTTTTACTGGCGATATATTTTGGAGTATAATAATCACAATAAATTTTCCTACGTTAATTTTCGTTTCTCATGATTTTTTTTAGTGCTATAATATAAATAAATAAACATTCAAATCAATCATAAATTCTGTGATTTATTTTAAGGTCATAAACACTAAGAGATCCAAATAACAAACAATTTTAAAGTTAATATTTTCTCCGACTTAAACACAATAAAAAATTGTCTTAAGTTTTAATTTTTTATATTCTTAGATATCGACTTATTTTGAATAATGTTATTAACCACCCAGCAGAAATAAACAAGAAAATATTAAATAGAGGAAAGGAATCCTTCTGTTGTTTTTTTTTTATAAAAATAAGGTACCTTTAAGTAAGTGTATATTTCATAAGTAGTTAGTAGTAATTTTTATTTATTTTTTTTTTTATGTTAAACTTATTAAAAAAATGTTGGCTATAAAATAGAAGTTTGTTTTAATTAATCATTGATATGTAACTGACTAACAAAAGCGGTATTCCATATTATGTCCTTTGTTCTGGCATTTTTTTTTAAATAATCGCACAAAAAAATATTTTTATAAACTTAGGTTTTGAAAAAAATTAGGCAAAGTTTTAATTATAAGAAACCTCAATTCAATTAATGGTCTCTTTAAAAGAAAATATTTTTTTCATTACTTATAATTATAAAAAAACGATTATGACCTTAAGGTAATATAAATCATTTGTATTAAAATTTAATAATATATCAAAGAAACTTATTTAGTAACTCTTTCTTGCAACATATTATTAATTAAAATCATTATTGCATATTTCTAGGCGCAGCTTATGACGTAACTTGAAAATCACCTTAATTTGCAACTGAAAATCACGTAAATCTCTTGCAGAAACTCATCATTAATCTTCAATGTCTTTGCCTAGTGTCGAAGACATAAATCTTCTACGGAATATTCAAAGCTAAGAGCCCACAAACACCCACAACACTCTCAAGCAGGTATGTACGTATAAAATTTATAGGTGTTAACGGAAGTCACTAAGCGGTACACAATTCATAGAAGTTGCCCTTCCTCCACCAACATGCACACAAAGCTAGTCCTCTCGGGCAAGTGAGCAACACTTAAAACCGCCACACAAAAACTGAATTTGAAAGATGTTTAAGTTGCGGCAGAAGAATAAATGTTTGAAAATTTACTGATATACATATAATAATGCATATACTGGTATATAGTATGCAAAGTACCCTGGTGGAAATGGTATGGTATTTATCACAAGAATTTTCTAATCAACTTTCAATATCAGAGATGGCCACATATGCCATATAAATTCGTTTCTTGTACATAAGGAGCAAATAGTATTTATGTGTTTTCGAAAAAATGTAACCAAGTTATTTTTCAATCGATTTTACTCATTTTTTACATACCTGAGCATATCAAATAATCACAAAATCGAAAATTGTGGGTTTCTCGGTATTGGAATAGCACCAACGATATGGATTTATCATTATAAATTAGCTTTATAGTTTGGGTTTCGAATTCCCGTAAAAAAAAAACAATTTTCAGCTGTTTGTATAAGAAGTAACTAACTATGCAATGGGTTCCAAATGTAGCCAAGGTCTTAGTTTACATTTAGTACTTTTTGTTTTTAAATAAAGAAAATTATAAAATCTCGTTATAACGTCATTATAACAACATCATACTATGGTGGAATCTTGTCTTCCATCAAAAAATATAGAACAGTAGTGATGACGTAGCATGCTCACGTTTTTATTACAACGGCAAGTAGATTGACAGCTGTTCACGTGGTGAATGACATGGAGGTGTGATTTTACGTTTCTCACTACAGGCAGATAGGAACCAAAAAGATATTCACTTTTTTTTTAATAATTTGGGGCCATCCATTAATAACGTGAGTCAAAATAGAGGGGGTCCAGCAAAATCTCAAAAATTTCAACAAGAGGGAGGAGGGGTCAATAAATGATAAATTTAATTCAGAGAGTATGCATTATTATAACAGATTACATTTAAAAATTATAAAACAAGTCTCACGGAAAGGAGGGGGTCCCGGAATAATATACCAAATCTCACCAAGGGACGGGGAGTCCGAATTTTCAAAAAAACACCTCACGTAATTAATGTACGGCCCCTATCGTTAAGGAACATCATACTTATATTACAGCCAAGCTTCTGGAGAATCCAATTTCTATTTTTTATTAAAGCAAAGATTGATGCAGCCATTTCCTAATGGGTACACATGCCTGCGTGTATTTGTATGTTCTTAGCCCACATAAAGATAATACACAATGGCATCTTGATCGAACGTAATTTTGTATCAGTTTTATTGCAACATTTATTGTGTTGGTTTCAAACGCAGGCGTTTTATTGATGTAGAATAACCAAAAGAAAAAAAAACAGCACAAAAATCCAACACAATATTGTTGTTGAACAACTAATCAACAACAGTAAAGTAGCAACAACATCAGTTACAATTACAACATAACATCAAATACACCCAAGTGTCGCACAAATCCAATTAATTCGTTTACGCAGCATTCGCAATCGAATAAAATAAAAAAAAAAATGTTAAGGTTTTATTGGAAAAACTGGATTGTGGAATAAAAATAAAAATATTGCGAAAAAGTCAAAACAAATGAGAACTGATACAGCAGGTTTTTGCACGTACAAACGGCTGACCTTTAAAGGTTCTTGGCTGGGTAATGATATCAATACACCTAAAGCCATAAAAATTTGCAATTCAAATGGATAAACGCAAAAGAATTGTTGACATGTTTCCATTTTCGTACGATATTTCGATAATCGTTATATAAGCAATAAATTTGTTTCTGGACGGCACATATTAAATTATTCCTTTTTTTTATAATATAAAATTGATAGACACTAAATCGCTTTATCAATAATTGCCACCCTAGTTAAAGTGCCTAACCCAAACACTTGGCAAACAACGGCGCACAGTTGAACGTCGTTCGGGTCACGCTCACCACACCTTATCACACACTACATCAAACTACACCACAACGTAGTCAGACTACTTCACCTCATTAAGGGCAGAGTGCGAATGTAAACAAAAATATCGAACAATGATAAAAAAAAAATAACTCGTTCTAAGGACATTTAGGGTTGCCATGGCATAGAATTCGATTATCTTCGATTCTCACACATATTAGGGGTTGCAACAGACAGCAACCTGACTTTTTTCTACTGCTTTTCATTGAGACAACTTATGTAACATTAATTTAAAAGTATCTATACCATAAAAGAATAAAAATATTGAAATTTCATTAAAAAACAAATTAATTTGAAAGGCTACTGACTGACACATGTAACATGGATATGAAAATTTCCGCAGTTGCCTAAAAGTATGCAATTACAAATTTTGCAAGTTTATGTAACAGATGACTAGCGAAAACTGAGCTGTATATACGGCTTACTTTTAGGCTCCACTTTAAAATAGCAAAAATCTCTAAAAAAAATCTAAACTATATGAATGTGTATAGGAGTAAATATCAAAAAAAAAAAACATTCGTAACACAATGTATCCAATTATAATATTTTATCGCTACTAACAACCTACAGCTCAAATGAGTTGTACAAAATCTTACTTATAATCATGTTAGTGAAAAACGTGCTGTAAATTTTCTCATTACTGCAGTTTATGCAAATTTATTACATTTTCCGCACATTTGTCGGCTTTTCTCATTTAGCGCGACTTTTCCAATTTCTCTTTATTGCGTTAAATAGCAAGAAAATAGATATACACTGAATACACTATTGCTTGGGGGTAGACAACTGTGTGTGTGTTAAGTTGATTATCATAGTTCACATGATCCCTTTTATTTTCTATTTGCTGGACACTCCATGCGTGCAGGCGTTTACAGTTGAATGCTCCTAGTAAGATAAAAAAAATAGCGCCTCCTATTACAGCAACGAAGCGGATGAGTAATATTTAGCTATTTGACGCTACTGCGTTTTTATGCAACATTCTGAAGGACATTTTAAAGTGTCATTCATTGAAGTGCCACTTAAGGATACAAAGTGTAGTAATGTGCATACAAAAAATATATAAAACTATGCTATGCTAAACTGCATAGATTATGAATGATTATTTGCAAGGTGGTTCCAATAAGACTTGTAGCTAAAAAAGCAACACAGCGGTTTACTTCACGGTTTCCTAATGAAATCAAAGTTTGTAGAGTCAATGTATACCAGTGAGTTAAACCATATTTAAGACTCCTGACACCACTCGTGACCAATGAAATTTGTGAACTTTTTTGAGACTTTAACTTTTAAATTATTTCCAATACGTCCATTAATACTTTTTGCACCGCCATAAGAAGAAAAACCGCTCTCTGGAATTTAACGTATTTAAAGAGAAATGATGTCTTCAAATTTTCAAAAAATTAAAAAAATTTTATATGGCTGTTTCTTGTTCAAAAAATATTGAAAAATACGTTTTTAATAATATTAACCTCAAATTTGGCTTCAAAAATATATAGCGAGCATTTTAGGAACATCGTGTCAAAGTTATTTTTCTTGAAAAGCTATAGTTAAAAAACTTTAACGCGTTTTTCTCGAAACCACGTTTTTCGAGTTGTCGGTCGTGATAAAAGAAAACTACTGGACCGATCTTTCTGAAATTTTATTATGTTGCTGTGCACATATTAATGCAGGAAATGAACTACGGACAGAAAGATCAGTATTATAGTTTTTAATTTTTGGCACGATTTTGGCCTGAAAAATTGGCGATTTTCGAAAAAATTACGCCATTTTGTTATTTTTGGACCAACATTTTTGCTTGTAGCTCATTCCCTGGCGGCTTTGATGCTGATTAAAACCTCTTATTTTTTTTTAGATGTTCCAGTGAGCCGCAATCTCGCCTGCCGTGATTTTTTGGTGTTTTTTTTTTTTTTCAAAAAATTCTAATGGTCATAAATCTCATAAAAAAGTTTAAAAAAATCTTTTTTGTCAAAATATATGTGTTTTTTATTAAAATTATACGCATTTGAAAACAATGAAAACAAAATTTTGAAGGTGTCATGTCCCCTTAAATTGAAAAAAAAAACCTCAGCTTTTTCTTTAAAATATTAAAAAAAAAATTAGAATCCTCTATCTTCAAAAGAAATTCGATTTTAAAAAATCAAAGTAAAATTTTCGTAAAATAATTATGATTGTTCGAAATAATTATGATTGTTCGAAAGGCCATTAAAACCTATCGAATGCACTTCAACTAAGATTTTTACAGTCCGCCCAATAGG
The DNA here is from genome assembly GCA_949775025.1 of Tricholauxania praeusta. Taxonomy (NCBI): domain Eukaryota; kingdom Metazoa; phylum Arthropoda; class Insecta; order Diptera; family Lauxaniidae; genus Tricholauxania; species Tricholauxania praeusta. Next base: position 128,199,234 of record OX459030.1, on the reverse strand, counting down.
ACAACATTTTGCCCAGGTTTGAGTTCAGTCGGTTATGTTCGATTTTTGGCTTAGTACAATGCGTCATATGCATAGGTATTTCAATTTCATAATTATTGACTTTTTTCATAATGAATGGTATTTTTACCTACAACTAAAGGGTGATTTTTAGAATTGTCGTTCTAGGATTATCAAAAAAAAAATACATCTTTTATGTGCAGAATCATTAACTTTCATTTTTTGAGAACCTCTGTTCTTTCTCAACGTATTAAAATTTATATACAAACAAAAGTTTATCGATCAACATTTTTACGCCCTCTAAGTTAAAAATGTACCACCATCCTAGTTCTGCTGCGCTAATTTCTGTCCTAGTCGACTAGATCCTGTTTCATTTTTTATACTGTCCTCTTTATGAATAAAATTAAATTTAATCAAACTTCTGTAATAAGCCAAGACTTAATAGCGATACCAGTTGATTAGATTAGTTCATGGTAGTATGGAAATGAGTGTTCGTACGCTAAAACTATTGATTTTACGAAAAGAAAGGTTAGAACGAAAATTGTAGGCAATTTTCTCTAGTTCCATTTTGTATATAAATATTTTTATTGTGAAGACTCGGAAAGCAGATATGCTTTTAGACGCCATTTTTTTAATATGGTGGCGCGAGTGGCAAAAAATAACGAGGTGACAAAGTTGAAATTCGGAAAGACCACATCGAAATCTATACAGTTACCTTGTTGTTAAAATTCGGAAAGACCACATCGAAATCTATACAGTTACCTTGTTTCAAAACTCCCGGTAAACTATCCAGGTAACGACTTTATTTAGAACCAAATAACTACTATTTTCTAACTTATTGACGAATATTTTTGGACCAAAATTTCAGGGATAAATCTTAAATGGTTATACTTCAATAATGTAAGCAAAATGTTGGTCTAAGATAAAATGCAGCTTCAAAAAAAAGTTTTAAAAAAGTGTCTTTCTTTTTATTTTCGAAAAACTCCCTTAAGATTAAAATGAAAAAACTTCACATCATACTCTCATATTAGAATGGCAAAGGGTTTTAAAATTTTCGTATTTCTACGACAGTTTTAAGTTTTTCTTATTCCTTTGAGAGAAAAAGTAGACATTGAGTGATGGTAACCAATTGAAATGTATAATCTTTCTTCCGTGAAAGGGGCAATAATTTTTAAGCTATTGACCAAAACAACGGTACCGGCAAGCGTTTCGAAACCAAATTATTATGCCTGACTTAAATTTTCTTCTGGCTTTGTGTTTACCGAAATATTATGAGCTTAAGCACCATACCATGTTAATAATTCATATTTTGTTCAAAAAGTGAAGCAACAGCTGAAAAGCCCAATTTGATAAAACTTCCAGTAATTTAAAAGATATCAAAAAAAAAAAAAAGCATGTAGGGAAATCAGGAAATTTGGCATGTGCGTTTGATTATGATTGAACTGGGAGTCTCTAGCGTCTTTTTTTTTTCTTATTTTCTTTCCGCTGTCAATGTTTGAAGCGGAATTGCAGGAAATGAAGCAACTAATCGAAGTTATTTTATGTTTTATACACCCACGCTAACTTTTAAGTAATATACAAAAAATATTTAGTGCTACAATGATATAAAAGTTTTTGTTAGCAACACCACATACAATACTGAAGAATAAAAGTTTTAAAGAAGAGACAACACCATAAACCACCTCGTTACCAACGCCACCAAGACAAAAGGTCGCAATTGACATTTGCCTTTATTCCAAAATGTCAAAAGTATTTGAATTTAAAAATAAACAACATAACGAAAAAAAAGAGTTTACTAAAAAGGAATACGTGAAAAGGGTTGAAAAAAACATTAAAGAAATGATATCAAACAGTAAAGCTTTTAACTTTACTAATTTATATATTTAATTGAGAACAGAAAATTTAAAGCAGGTTCGGAGTGGGAGTCGTGGACAATAGTGCAGATGTTAACCTCAGTTATAAAAACACAAATTTAAACGTTATAACTTCTTAACGTTAATGATTTTTCAGCTTTGGATTATACCGATTTGCCGCCTGTTTCTTCAGTTTTTTTAACCCTTAGCGGCACCACTTCATTTTTATAATAGTCCGGCACATTGGGGTCTTTCACGACCCCACGTTGAAAAAAAATTTTAAAAAAAATCGAATTTTCAATTCCAGGCTTCATAACTCACAACAAGTGTTGAGATGACTCTACTTTATGAAATTTAATAATTACACAGGACCACAAAAAAAAAAAGGTCAAGAAGTTGGAACGTGAGGTATCATACGGTATGTATTTTGGCCTCCTAAACACGAATCCGAGGTCAGAATTTTTCCATCACCCTCAGATTTCGACATAATCTCAAAATTACACCTAAAAATACGTTAAAAGAAAGTCCTTAAAAAAAAATTAACCAAAATCCAGAATGTGGACCTTATTTATATTACGTATTTAGGTGTGCTATAATACTATTTTACAATAAAAATTAATTTTAGCTACCAACTTTTCCCCCATATACCTTCAAAGGGGGTTAAAAATCTGTTTTTTGTAAAATTTCAAAATGAATGCGTATTCCTATGTATTTTGGTAGACTAAAGCTGTTAATATAGATAAAAACTGATTACTACCACTTAGTCCCACCCAAAACCACCCAGTACCCCATTACACCCCCAAAAGTCAAAAAATTTTTTCCTATAAAAAATCAAAATTGATGCATATCCGCAGGTATTTTGGTGCACTAAAACTCATAATCTTGAAAAATTTTTTTGACTTTTGGGGGTGTAATGGGGGTACTGAGTGGATTTGGGTGGGACCAAGTGGTTGAAATCAATTTTTATCTATATTAACAGCTTTAGTCTACCAAAATACATAGGAATACGCATTCGTTTTGAAATTTTACAAAAAACAGATTTTTAACCCCCTTTGGGGGTATATGGGGGAAAAGTGGGTACCTAAAATTAATTTTTATTATAAGATAGTATTATAGCACATCTAAATACGTAATATAAATAAGGTACACATTCTGGATTTTGGTTAATTTTTTTTTTAAGGACTTTTTTTTTAACGTATTTTGAAGTGCAATTTTGAGGTTAAGTCAAAATCTAAGGGTGATGGGTAAATTCTGACCCCGGATTCGTTTTTAGCACACCAAAATTCATATCGTATGATACCTCATGTTGCAACTTCTTGACCTATTTTTTTTTTTTTTTTTTTTGTTGTCCTGTGTTATTAAGGATTTTTTTTAAAAAATTTTTGTGCTGCATGAGGCTAAACTTGAGTATTTATTAGCTGGAAAACTGATTTTAAGATTTTCGTTGGGTCATTCACGACCCCATGGTGCCGCTAAGGGTTAACGATCGAATTTTTAATAAGTTGTACATTCGTACCAACACACATTTTCATTCAAACTCGTTTTTGTACCCAAATAATGAACATCCAAACACTCCGGAAATGACAGAAACAACCCTGCAAACTTTTTTCGCTCTACTTAAATAGAGAAAATTATTTCGCTTACGAAGCGTGAATCAAATGTGTAAAATGTTTTTATACAATAATCGTACTCAAGGTCATAATCGAGAAGGGAACATTAAGGTCTGTCTCATCTGAGAAATAAATTTTGTTCATCTTCGTATGAAAAAGAGCTACACAATAGGTCTAACAATATGTGTCACGATTTATAAACTTTCTTGGCTCTTCCTTCTCTCTTGGCACATTAATTCACAAAAAAAAAAAAAAAAACAACGCTATATTCCAGACACATTTTTCTAGGACAAGGTCATCTTTTTTTTGATATGAAAAAATCCTTAACAAAACTGTAGATTACATTCTTAGACAAACGTTTCTATGCGTCATTCAAAATGTTGCGATTTTCTTCTCGTCACCCAGAGTAGCACAAGAAGATTTGCCACATTTATCACAATAAACATCAGTGTGTACCGAATTAGTTCATTATTAATTGATATTTAATGGACGAACCTAATTCGGCTCAAATTTCAGCATTAGAACAAAATCATTAAAAATTTAATTCCAACTTTAAAATCAACACAAATTGGCGCCACTTTAATGCCAACACTTGGACCACCACATCTTATTCCCTGCACATGTTCCATAAATAAATCAAAAAAATGCCAACGTCACATCAAAATCAAAAAATTGCCTTTTAGCTACATCAAAACGTCAAACAAACTAAATTTAGCGCGTAGAAAAATTAAAAAAAAAATTTTGCTGCTCTCTAAAAAAATCAATTTCGAGATATTAAACAATAAATCGTGACAAATAATAATGAAATAAGCGTGACTCCGAATGGAGCGCACAAGTGACGCGAAAAAATCAAATACAGAATTTATATAAATAAACATTGCCAACAAAAGGAACAAATTTGAATATCAACGCAATTCAGTTCAACAGAACTGAATTCAATTGAATTGAATGGGAGAGAATCGCTTGGCTACTACTCATGTTGTCTCAAGCTTATAAATGGAAGTTAAAGTGTGCAGCGTTGAGTTTATTAATCTTAATCGATTTGCGACATTCGGTTGAAATGCTAAAATATATAGACAAAGCCGGTAGGAAAGTTCTTATAGGTGTCTTTAATACTGACATTAATACAATTGAGAAAAAAAATGTGTAATTCGAACCAGCAGTGAAAATTGATAATGAGCTTATGTATATAAGACTTTAAATCAAAACGAAAACCATAAAGTTTGAAAACTATTGGTATTCAAAAAGTGGATAAAAGTCAAAAAGCACTGGACTGAATCGAAAAAGTAAAAAAATAATCGAGTAGTATTGAATACAGTTATGACATTTTCTTTACATTTGCTTTTTTTTGGAACATTTGCGTCGTCAAAAATCGTCGCCAGTACATTCGTCAAGTTTTCATTACATTTGGCCCATTTTTAGTACATTCGGCTCATTTTCAGTATATTTTGACTATTTCTAATGCCGTAATGGTTTTCTGACCTTTTTTTTCGTAAAAAAGTTTAGATTTGGTTTGAATTTTCGCCATTTTAAGTACCTTTTGCGAAAAAGTACATTCGGCATCTAAAAAGTACATTTGAAGTCTTGGTTCAGTACATATTCACAAAAACCAAATTTCATCACTGATTGTATATCACAGTCGACAAAAGTCAAAAGAATGTAAAGAAAAAATAAACGGCGGGTTGCACTCCGGGAGTGCCGACAGAAGTGAAAACAAATCGTTTAATGGCAAGTTAGTGTGTTAGTTGGTATGTGTGCGTTTTCTTTTTATATGGCAATGCAATGGAAGACAACAACGGAATATGTATTCAAATTTTACTCTCGCCCTCATTCTCAATTTGTCAACGCAACAACGCGGAATTTGAAAGAAACAAACATTTAAGCATAACAATCGTTGAAAGAGAATGGAATGTGTCAGTTAGTATGTCTGCTTTGCTTTTTGTCTTCCACTTGGAATATTTATTTAAAAGAAACAATAGAACAATCAAATTTTACTATCGCATTCATGGCGGGGAATCCCGATGACAGTCGGTGTCGCGAGTTTATACTTTTTTCCTCAGCCGCACAACGTGCCATAAGAAGTTTTCACTTCAAAAACTTCGAGAGAATAAATAACAGCTGGAGAGCATCAAAACAACCGCTTAAAATCGAATCAGTCAAAATGTATTGAATTGAATATATCAAAACAGTTGAGTAGTATTGAATAGCATTGCAAAACATCGAAGAAGTCAAATGGTATCGAATCAAAAAGCTCCTATCAATTGCTATCGAAAAACATGAAAATGTTGGAGTCTATCAAAAAAGTCTTTAGAATCGAAAAGCACAGAAAATTTCGATAGTCATCAAAAAACACCGAAAAAATCGTTAAGGATCGAAAAACAACAAAATGGACGTATAGAGTCGGAAAGTATGTAACGGTATTGTAATTAGGGGACGTTCATAAGTTACGTAAGTCAAAGTAGGGGGGAGGGAGTCCTCCTCACCAAGGGGGAGGGGGGTTAGTAAAAATCTCACGTCAATTCTTAAAGCGGAGACTATACAATATTACAGCAGATTACATTTAAAAATTATAAGGCAAGTCTCACGGATAGAAGGGAGGGAGGGTCCCGTCAGAGCTCACCAAATCTCACCAAGGGGAGGGGAGGGGGGGTCCAAATTTAAAAAAAAAATATTTCACGTCATTATTGAACGGCCCCTTATACCGAGTCAACCATCGAAAGATTCAAAATATATCGAGTAGTCAATGGTAGCAAATAAAACATCGTATAACGCGATATGTACAAATTTTATAAGAACACAATTAACACCACATATAAATGTACGCGAAATTGATCATGAACTGTACAAGTTATTGTAAATTTTACAGTACAGAAATATAAAGTGTGAAATCCCCACGTTATATTCGGAAAAACACGTATTATATGAGGAACGCGAAATCACGTAATATGAAAAGAAAACATTTTTGCCTACAGCGGCCTACGATCAATTTCATAATTTACAAGAAAAAATTACTTTTCATCTGTCAAGTAATTGCATTACTGTTTAGTTATTTAACCTGTTTAGTAATCTTACAAGAACAATATATGCCTATTCCTTAAATTCAGTCTGATCTCTTTTCTCAACCGAAGCTAGTTGACACAAACGGGTTAAACATTCTCGTGAAATCCTGAAGTTTACATATTCTTCCATTTGGTATCGTAGTATGTTCGTAACATCTGTTGGTATCTATTTGGTATCAAGATATGAATAGTTTAAGAAATATTGCTTTTCAAGTGGAGAGCGTTATGCTTATCATATATAAGAAATCAATGTTAATGTGAATCGGTGGCTTTAAAGTATCACGTATTAAAAATAAACCATTTCATTTTTAAAAATACAAATAAATTGACTTGGTCACTTGAGTCTTATTTTCTATTTGGTATCCAAAACTAAAACAGTTAATATGGGGGTGATGCTATGAAAGGCAGAATATTCAAATGAACAGCTTGGACTACAAATTCAAATTGGAATTAAAAGATGGTTAATTGGTATGATATAATAATATTTGTTCTTGTTAAATTTAACCACATGCAATCTTTGACATCTTTTAATATTAGATATTACTCAAAAATCCCAAGCAATTAGAAACTTACGCAAATTGTACAAAATTGCAGATATCATTTTTCATTATTGTTAGCATTTTTCTTTTTTTCCCCAGTTTGTGGTCAATTAGTTGGCATGATGCAATGACAACTTAAATTGAAATTTTCTCATGTTGAAACTCTAATGCGCTTGACTGTTATGCTTGGTTCGTTGCCATCTAACCATTTGACTTTTAAGCTCATTAACTGGGCTTATAACGCTATGTTATTGACTTATTGAAAAAGCAAAAATAAAGAAACCGTTTAATGATAGTTTGAAAAAAAAAGCCAACATTTCAGTGTAAGAAGATAAATAAAAAGTTACCAGCTGCAAAGATTAGCAAGATATTAATTTACAACTTCATTACTTTGAAGACTTCTTCCAAACCATTTCTGCGTTTCATTGTTCGTCTTCTATTGCCATCACTTTTATCTCACGGATAAAATTGCTACTTATTGAAATCTTAGAGAATCATAGCAGAAAATGGTTAATTATCTTTTTTCTTTATAACTTTTGGCTTTATATCTTTGGTGTTGGAAATTATTTTTTTTATCACCTACAAGAGTGTGTTGAAAAAATTGCAAGTGTGATATGAGGGCAATACTTGTTGGGCCCTGGGGCGACTTAGATTTTTTTCTTAGAAACTTTTTAAGTTTTCATTGCATTAGGCATGGGTATAACACGTTATTGCAAATTTATTATATTTTTTCATACATCTCTTCAGGAGGTACATGAGGGGATTAGTTCACTAATTTTAGTCCGTCAAAAAACAACATATTTGAAGGCTTTTAAAAATATCCAGTAATACTCTTTTCAAATTAAAAACCAAATGCGTCTAAAATTTGTTTATATTCGCTTTCTATTGACTTAAAATAACTGCTTTATTCATTGTTCAAAATAATTCACAAGTCTTAACAAAATTGTTCACTTTTAAATAGAAGTAAAAACTGAAACATTTTGGATTAACCATGCAAGCAGGCTAATTAGTATCTGGAGTAGTCTGGTAGCGCCAGTATGTTTACTTTTTCAGAATTTTCTGTTTTTCTTATAAGTAATTTAGTTATTTTGCAAGTTGGTTCGATGTGTAGTTTTTCGAAAATTTCATGCATTTTGTAACAACTTATTATACATAAGCTTGATTAGTTGAAACTGTCACTCAGAGCTAGAAAAATTTTGAATTGGAGTCCTACATAAAGTCTTATTTTTAGTAACAAAAAAATAAATATTCTATCGCATTAATTTTTCTCAGAACTGACTCAACTAAACTATTTTTTTCTAGCGCATCTTATCTTTCTCTATTATCAATATACCGTCATTTACTTATTGACATAATATTGTACTGATAAAATCTCAATTACCAACCAAACACTCGAGTCAGAAATTGACATCACTTAAACCTTAATGGTAAATAAACTCGATAAAAATATTGAAATAATAAAAATAGTTCCCATAAAGGCTAAAGTACAAAAAATAACATGAAACAGTTTTATAGCATTGCGTATTAGTCTTTTACTGTCCTTCTAACATCCAAAACATGTAATTAAATTGCAACTTGCTATTTAAAAATATAAAATAAATAAAAAATATGGAGTGATATATGATAAATTTAATTAAAACTCTTGCATTTCACGGTAAAATAAAAATATTTAAGTCAATAAAAATGCTACCAAGTAGACTACAGATTCTATACGTATAATGAAGAGTAGCAGCGTAATGAATTAAACCTGAAAAACATGAAAGTTTGCATGCAAACAAACCATGGTACAATAGAGTAGAAATAGGTTAAAAGGGGCGTACACAAAAAGAAAATGGAAAAAAATTTTATGAAAATGAAATATGATTTTTGACTTGCTACAGAAGGAAAATGCAACAATAGAAAACACAGGCTAAAAGGAATTTCATTACATTATAAGCAAGTATTTTGTGATTTTCTGAATACAAAAGAATTGTGAATAAAGTAAAAGTATATATTTTTATGTAGTAAATACAGAGAATTTTCAAAAACTAATTGAATAAATTTGAGTTTCTGAATGAAAGCTGCATCGATTTTACCTCTCATTTAAAAATAAATAAAATGTTACTAAGTACTTATGGGTGGGTTTTATTAGAGTCTTATTCATTCACAACCTTCATGTACATCAGGCTCGTACCAACCTGACTTTGCGTGGGGGGACGTTCTTAGAATCCCATCTTAGATGAGACGCGTGGGGGACAAGGCCCCCTTTTGTCCATGGGTTGGTACGGGCCTGATGTACCAAATAGTGAGATAGAATCATAGCTGCCGTTACGAGGAGTAGAGAACCGCTGGGCACGATTTTAACTTTTATTTTTTTTCTGTTGGAACCATTACGAATTTACAGGCTCCGTGAAGAAATGTGTTCTTTCATTCTTCTTTCATTTCATTTCTTCAGCGACGAAGCTCATTTTTGGCTCAATGGGTACGTTAATAAAAAGAATTGCCGAATTTAGTCTGAAGAGCAGCCAGAGGCAGTAAAAGAGCTGTTAATGCACCTTGAAAAATGCATTGTTTGGTGCAATTTGTGGGCTGGCGGCATTATTGGACCGTATTTTTTCAAAAATAATAAAAAAACCGCAACATTAAAGTCAATGGAGCAAGGTATCGTGCGATGATTACCGACTTGTCTTTGCCCAAAATGAAAGAATTGGACTTAGTTGACATGTAGTTTCAACAAGACGGTGACACACGGCACGCGATACCATAGACCTATTGAGAGGCGAGTTTGGTGAGCAATTAATCTCACGTTTTGGAGCAGTCCATTGGCCGCCAAGATCAAGCGATTTGACCACACTAGTCAATTTTTTGTGGGGTAACATGAAGTCTCTCGTATACAGGGACAAACCAGCCACAATTGCAGCTCTGGAAGACAACATTACAGTTGTCATTAGTAAGATACCGGCAGAAATGCTGGAAATAGTATGCCAAAATTGGAGCTTACGGATGGACCACCACAGGCGTAACCGCGGGCAATATTTACATAAAATAATCTATTAAGAATCAATGGCAGGAATTGATGTATCGCTCTAAATAAATATTTCATTCACTATTGCAAGTTTTGTGTTTTTTTACACTTTTTAAAAATCATACGCTTAAAAAATCACCCGATACAAAGGAATCTCCTCATTAAAATATTTTTCGGCTTGCAAGTTTTATATTTGAATACTTTTTTGCACTTCTTTAGAACTTACGCTGAGGAATTACTTTTGTCTGATGGTACTATTGCTTATACAAACTGGAGTTAAGTCGTTGACAAAATTCTCAATAAAGAAATGCAATATTATTGCGACGTCGAAATATAGCTCCACACACTATAATTTCAAAGAACCGGCCAAAATATACAAACAAATGTATTTTAAATGTCAAGGATGGTGTTTACAAGCAAATTGGAACAAAAACACAAAAAATATAATCAAAAGCCTTAAACAATACAACAACAGTAGACAAGCAGCGGCGTAGCAACACCTTAGGGCACCAGCATTTAATAAAAAAATATCTTATATATTATTTTTATGATACAATTTTTTTTTTTATTTTTTCGAAATGTTATATCTGTTTTATATACTAAAAACACCCATAAAAATCCATATTTGGGCCCAAAATCCCATCACTTGATAATTTGAGGTTTCCTATCGCCGGAGAAGTCCAAACCCCTTGCTACGCCACCGTAGCCACGAGTTAGAAAAATACACAAATCCACATTGGGATACATACGTGTGAACTTTGTATAATAAAATGACATGAATGTGCCAAAAAAGAAAGTGTAGGAGCGAAGGGTGGATTTCGGGTGTAACCTAAATAACCTAAATAAAACGAGCATTCAGTAGCAACGGGACGATAACGCAAAGTAGAAAAAGAAAAAGTTTAGCATACGGAGATATACGAGGATAAAACATCTAACACATCACACATTACGAATCACAAAAACAATTGAGCCAAAAACAAAAATAAATAAAAATTGTGCAAGCTTCCGAGGTTTTAAGTAGGATTCAACAAGGCGGCTTGAGGGGTGGCTGGCGTAAGGCAGCGTCACAATGCAGAGCGGTCTTGATAAAATCAGGAAAAATCGATTTTGTCGCCTGATGATGAAAGTAAGCCTGTATAAATACGAAATCACTTGCAGTAGGAATTTCAAATAACAACGTTATAAAAATGTACAATAACAACGATAATGATGACAAAAATATGGTTGATTTGAGGTTAGGGTAGAGGAAATAACTTTTAGGGTACCTAAATATTCAATATTAACAGCGAGAAAGAATAAAAAGAAAACAAACCTGCTTACACTCCAAATCCAACGGAAATTTTGTTCAAAAATTATTTCCAGCAGCAGCTAAATGACTTCAATTTTCCTTAATTTTCTCCAATTTTGCACACTTCATTTTTTCAGAAATTAACTTCAAAATAACTTTACTACACGCAACGATTACACAATTTGCTAAAACTCCAACTTTTTCTTTCGAGTTGCGTGGAGCGCAAGGGAGGGGACGAACTTCACTTTACTATGGTAATTGCAATTTTTCCACTTTTGCAATTTCTTCTGACTTTTCGCGCGCGCTCTTTATTTCGATATTTATTTAATTGCAAAATTAAATTTCTTTTTACCGCAACGTTTTCTTTATTTTCACAATTTGTATTTAAAGCGGAGCGGAAAAACCGAAAAAGCGACCGTCATTAATGACAGCGAGCAAGCAAAACACAACTGTTTTCTCACACAGCGCGTTGCCAACTGTTTGCCGTTTTGCTGATTTGAGTTATAAACTTCACTTCAAGTCATTCAATTCATTCGCTCGTATGTTTGTGAAGTTTCACGCTCGGGCTACAAACAATTTTCCTCGTCATCGTTGGGGTTGCATTTGACGCCTTGTCGTTGTTGTTGTTATTGTTGTTTTTGTGTAGCTGCTGCTGTTGCTGCTCCAACAGCGCGAAAACAAGACTTGAATTGTAGACGACGTCCAACAACGATGATGAACCGCATGCAAAGCATGAAAAATCAACACTGGAGCATAGTGTTTCGTGGCGCTCGTGGCACAGTGAGTATTTGGCGAATCCCAAGTGTGTAAAAAACATCGACTTAAAATGAGCGTGGTGTTAAAATTAACCCTGGTATGGTCGAATTGAAAAAATGTGCAAACTTTTTTTTTAAATCGTTTACATATCCCAATAATAGGCAAAGGATTGAACGGAATCACCTATTATTAATTTTAATTACCAATATCAATTCAGAGCTTTTTATTATCTTATTTGTTATGGATATTCCTCTTAATTACAACAGTCTTAACAGTTAAGAAACCGAAGGCGGTTTCTTACGTTGTGTAGATGACTCAGTCAGAAAATTGTCTTTTAAGATAGGGCAAAACGGACAGACTTCATATTCTTGGTATCGCCACCTTCATAAATAAGTTTTTCAAAAATGATGAAACTCATATTTTCAAAGACAATTCCAAATACCAACTTGCATGATTATAACATATTCGTACCTTGGGAAATATGAGATTTCATTATTAAAAAAATGGTAAAACAAAGAAGTTTAGGTATCCTTTTTTACATTTTTAGAGACAGAACTTAAAAGTCCTTGCCCTGCCTACCTAAATTTGAGCTTACGTTATTATTGAAGAGGTTCGTCATGACTCATAGAACCCGGTCCTTACATATGCAATTACGTCTGTTAGATTGTGCAAGACCATCTTGAGAGAATTCATTTTCAAAGGAACGATAACGTAAGAGTAATTCTTATGGAGGAAGATGACCTTTAGATATGATAATGAAAAACAAAAAAGCAAAAAACGAAAGACAAAACAATTGCTCCCATATGAATTGTAATATGAAATAAAGTGAATGCGCAGTTCGCAGGTTTGATATAGGAAGCTGAAATTTTGGAATAATTGGCACCTAAGGCAAACTTTTTCTTCGTTTTAGTAAGTCCGTTTTTTTTTTTTCGTTGAATTTCAATTAAATCGGACATAAGCTCTCTCCGCGCCGTTTACAGGTTCGAGCTAGGAAGCTCAAATATTGGGGCAGTTATTTTAATTCCTCAAGCTAAAATAAAGGCAAAAAATACAGTCCATCTACAAAATTTTCAAAATAAACACCTTATGTTCAAAAAAGTATTATACGATTCTTGAATTTTGAATTTGAATTTTTAAAACAATTTTCAGTTTTCTAAATGGTTATCATTACAAAGTTTAGACACACATTTTTTCAGTTGCAGAATCGGTCCACTATTCTGAAAAGCAAAATAACGAACGAGAACAATGAGCAAATTTTCGAGTTTCAGTATATAGTTTATTATCGGTATTACTGTTAGCTGTAAAACGATGTTAATTGTTTTTCGCTATTTTTTTCAGCTCCTTTTTTTTATATATAATTCCAATCTATCAAAGTAATGGAAAACGATTTTGAACGTGACTAGGCGAACAAAACGTTGTTCGCATTATACTTTCGAGAAAATTTCAAAATTGACTTTGAGCAGATTCAGAAACATTTTAAGACTAAAGAATATTACTGAAAAACATTTTCTTGTAGAGTGTGCAATCCAATTTCAAGGAAAACGAAAAGAACTTGAAGGACCTCTTCTGATTTTAAACTATCAACTTGTTCAATAAATCACTTAAAACTGTATTAGGGTTAGTAAACACTCGTATATTCAAGTGTAATGCACGTTGGTTATATTTGAAAACATGGTGCGACTTTGTACCATCTATGCATGCAAAGGTTAAGCGCTTTTTCGTAGTTTTTTTTTTTTGCATGACGTATTTTTAAAAATTAAACCGTTTTTGGTTAGAATAAAAAAATTAACATTTTTGTTGGTTTTTTTAGTTAACAGTAAATAAACTTGAAAAAAAACAATGCAATATTTTAGCAACTGTCGCTTTGTAGTTAAGATTTTTTTACACACATGACGACTCCCCAAGTGGTTGTAGTTTTATTGAAATGCGCACGAGTCACAACTGGCAATAGCAACACCAACAACAATCACAACAAAGATTACTAAAAAAAAATCCAAGTTTATTTTCTCAATTGTTTCAAAATAACTTCATGTGAAATTGAAAGATGGAAACAAAGTGAAGCTACGGAGCTAAAAACTCTTGTGAAAGCAAGAGCAAAAATTTAGCTGCTCATTGCGCATTGCACAAACGTGTAAGTGCTGTTAATAGATAGTCAATGATGCGGGGCTCTAGTTTCTGTAGGGCTCCAAATATTTCAGATGTGCGTTTGTGATGGATTCCAAGTTTCTTGTGTATAGCTGTGCCGAATTTTTTTCACTCAGATTTTTTAACTGAAATTTACATTTACACTTTTTTCATAAAAAAAAATTCCAACATAGTATTAAAATTAATAAGTGGTATCTTAATTGATTGAAAAAATTCTGAAAAAATAGATAATATTAGTGATGACACTTGGGTTTTTTCGATAGTGTACTTGCAATGTATTTTTTGGATGGCGAATGTATTTTTGGTCATAAATGTTACCTCAAAAAATTTAATTAAAAAAAATTACCACATAAAAATATTAAAAGTCTCTTCGTTGCACTTGCGTGCCTTTTCTATGGCGAAACTTGGCACCGAATGTATTAAAAGTGAGTCCGTTGTACTAGTGTATATTTTAAAGCGCTAATGTACTAAAAAAACATAACATATTTATTGAAATTGCGAACATTTGAAGATATGTATTTAGAATTTATTTCGGTTTTAATTGTTTTAGTGTAAGATTCCAAAAAAATTTAAAATACCAAAATTAGAGTTCTGATCGATGTTGCCAAAATACCGCATGGAAGATAATAATTTTAAAAAAAAAATAAAACATTTAAAGACAAACTAATCAACAAAAGATATTTGCAGATATAAAGTATAAATATTTTAAAATTTATATATCAAGTGACACTCAATCGCATAACTATTAAGTCTCATATGCCGGTCCTAAATCATCTGATATCCTAACAATTTCATAATGGATGGCAATGATGTCACTGAACTGAGAGACAGTTGTTATTGAAAAACAGCTGTATGTTTATGGTGCTGCCAGTCTAAAAAAATACAATAGGTATGTTATGTTGCGATTTGAATGCCTACCCATCAAATGAGGTATCCTTGGAAACTACAAATAGTAAACGGAATACAAGTGGCATAACTGATACATTTTTAAACAGAACAATTCTTCTTTTTATCCTTTAAATATTCTCAAACAAAAAATACTTATTTTTAAATGTTAGAAAAATCTGAGAAGAAGAATGAAAAACAAGAAACCATACAAGAAATTGCCATAAAATTGGTTGAGGAACAACTAAGATTGTTGACAGCAGAAAATGGACCCAAAGAACGCACTATATTTATATTGGGCAGTAAATCAGTGGTTTGTAATTTCACACTCGAAGACCTTATACTGCTCACGAATTTACTACTTAATTTAAATTTTAGGGTAAGACAAGCGTTATTAATAGATTTTTCGATCGCGAAGAGAATTCTCGCCCTACTTTGGCCTTAGAATATTCATATGGACGTCGCACAAGCCCATCTCAAAGCATACAAAAACAGGTCTTAAATGTATGGGAACTTGGGTGTTTGGAAAATTCTGAAAAGCTAATGGAGGTTCCGCTACGTTCACATGGTATAGATGGTTTTGCAGCAATTATAATGATTGACTTATCGCAACCAAATAAAGTGTGGCTAGATTTAGAAATGGCTTATACGGGAATACGTAATATCTGTGCAAATATGTTAAGTGAAACAGAACAAGCAGTTCTAAGAGAACGTGCCATAGAACGTGTGAAAAAGGAACACGTCGATATACAATCGCTGGATATGATGCCATGTCCTATTGTAATTGTAGGTGGTAAATATGACATTTTTATGAATTTTGGTAGGTGATAAGCCACACAAAAAAAAAAAGGATTTCGTTAAATTGAAATTTTCTTGTAGATCCTGAACTCAAAAAACACATATGTCGCTGCTTACGTTCTATGGCACACCTTATTGGTGCAAGTTTGTTATTTTACTCCAAAAATATTCCCAAATTGGCGAAGACATTGCGGGACACGTTCAGTCATCTGGGGTTTGGTAGTCCCTCTCATCCGTTTCGGGCTTTAAATACTGATTATAATGATGCACTGTCCATTTGGTTCGGTAGTGATTCGTGGGAACGTATTGGTAGTCATATAGCAAATGTTGAACTCATTGGTACGATGCTTAATATGGACGTGCCACAGTCGACAGGATCAGAGAAAACTCTATCTGACGACTCAGCTAAAGATGCTGGGTTTCGTGAGAGCATTATTGATGAGATGCGTGCTCAAAAGGATGAAGAACTTAATGTCATCATAAGAGAGTCGCAATTACGAGGACAATTCGAGAGTGTTAGGACATAGGAATATATATTTCATGTTATGAATAGGAAAAATGTGTTCTTTACTTTTGAAAGACAAATTAAATGTTAAATATTTAAATGTTCTCTTGTTATTCAATGTTGTTAAAGGTTCTTACCAGTTTTATTATGTTTATGTAGGTTTGTCAAGAGACGGGGGTAATATTATGCTCTAAAAAGGGAACTTTCTATATGGTACGTTCAGAATTGAAGAATATTTACCTCTATTCGATGATTTGAACTGTTAAAAAGATGTACTTCCTTTTCCACATCGTAAATTTTTGCCAGTAGCTGTTTAGGAAACGTCTCCAGTCAGATCCAAGCTAAGCGACATCGTATATTGTGATCCTCGACATCTGTATTTACTCTTCTGATGTATGCTGAGGTCTACCATTCAGGACGATCTTGGGTCGCTGATACCACCACATAACAGTGTAGTTTTATTGACAATATGTCCGCTAATTCGTTTTTCAATTATATCAAATCTTTAAATCAGGTATAATGTTGACAGCAATTCGTTGTTTCCTAACTTTTCGTCTTCGTTTCATTATTTTCTTTTCAATTGTGTTCTTTATATCTTGAGTTGTGAATAGAATTGGATATGGGATACTTGTAATAGTAAATTGTTCTGAGTCATATGTTTGTGAAGAATTCGGCTTGAATACTTATTTGAAACTCGAAATTGTTTTCAGCGTCAAATGCAGTTGCTTAACAGAAATGCTTACTGCACGATTGGGTTTTAAAAAATCAAATACGTTCGTTTTATATATATTAAAAATGATCTTGTGTACATATGTATTAATAATTACAATTTTATATTTTTATGTAAATTTAGGCTAAACTTTAATTTATTTGAAAATAAAATGTCTAATAAGTAGTTTAAAGTAAGTCAAATAAATGAACTTGCAGCTAGAGAAACAGTGTCTTAAATTTTTAGTTTTTTTGAAAAAGATGCGAGGTTAAAAAATCAAGCTGTACTAAAAAATGCGTTCTCTACTTTTCAAAATTAAAAAAAAACTGTTTTGGTAATATTTCAGTCAGACAAGTGTTGATTTGAAAACTAAAATTAGTGTACAATTTAAGTGCATGTCTTTTGCAACTCTTATCAAACTTATGTGGCATAGTTAGAATTTGATTTGCATTCTTTATTAACATGTACTCATATATGCTGGAAAAATTTTATTTTGAATAAACTTCATGCCTTGCCTTAAAACCAAATAAATAGTATGTAGTATATACGCTTATAATTGCTTCAAATGCTGATGTGGTTAATAAGTATGTGCTTTGGAAATTTAATAAACTAATAATGGTCAAACCATATGGACTTCGTTGTGGTCAAAATTATGACAAATGATAACAAACAAAACTTTACAAATTAACAACAATAAACTTAAATTACGTTAAAATTAAGTAATAACAAGTATTAGAGAAAACAAATGGACTCAAATGATACACATAATTAGATCTAATAATTTTATTTTAAAGCACACACTGCATGCTATTAAAAAATCCAAATATTCTCTAGTATATTATTGTTTAACTCATCAACGGGTAGCGCTTTTAGTGTACGCAATGTTTCCATATAAAATGTCAGCTCCGACGTGACCACACCGTGTTGTGGACCTCCATTATTAATGATATTATTCTTGAGCAATTGTTCCCTCAGTTTATCCTTAAAATTACGATGCACGACGCCATAAATCGCATGTATCTGTTGTTCCGGCAGTATGGGCGCAATTGCCTCGTGCAATTTAACCAAATGACGTGAAATATTGCGAAATGATTGCGAGGGTATTGGCGGACGTGCATCCCACTGTTCAAGCTGCATGGAGACACGTTCGGTGACGATGCCATAGATTTTATTTTCGATTTCTTTAATGTGTCCATGAAAATCTTTTGTTATAGAATCAAACCCGGTTACTGAATTCGAATCAAGTGATTGAAAATGCGCTTTAATTTTTGGAAGTAGCCAGAGCACAAGCTGTAAAGCACGTGAAACTAATGCTAAATTAGTGCTTGTTATGGTTTTTAAGCCTGCAACGCGCATTGCACCAGCACCAATTATTAGTTGGCAGGAACGTGAATTAAAAG
Source organism: Tricholauxania praeusta (assembly GCA_949775025.1). Lineage (NCBI taxonomy): Eukaryota > Metazoa > Arthropoda > Insecta > Diptera > Lauxaniidae > Tricholauxania > Tricholauxania praeusta. The sequence continues at coordinate 128,180,686 of OX459030.1, read as the reverse complement.
TTCGCAGCAGGTCGACAACGTTACGCGATAGAAAACCGGCAACAATTGGTAAACGTAAGGCGCAACGACAATATTCGCTTAGCATTTGTACGAGAAGCAATGCAGCACCTACCAAACTGAATGGTTTGCCTTCAACAATCAGTACAGGATTTGCTTGAGGCGAGCCCACTCCTGCAGAGTAATTGTTTTCACTATAGCCTACAATATGATGTCCATTTAGTGTTGCATGCAAATTTTCTGCATTCTTTGAAGGCGTTGAAAAATCATTATTGGCCATGCGTTCAATGATTTTTTGAAATTCATTTGGAATGTCAACTTGACGCCAGCGCTCCGAATCAAGAAGTAGTGCCAGTTTTTGTTTCCTTTCGCTGTGAAAACGATTTGCAAAACGAGAAGCCTGCACTTTTACTGCAACCTAAAAATTAGAGAGAGAGAGGGATGTTTTTATAAAGCATTGGTTTTTATATTTTGCATATCGAATAAGAAATAATAGGCCCTATTATGTTTGACTACGAAATCAATTGTTCCAATTTTGTTATAATTTTTAAAACATGGTGATTCTACGAAAATGTCCCTACTGTACCATAATTTTTCTTTTTATTTAAACGGTATTTTATTTTATTTATTTTTTTTGGAAAAAGCATTCCACAAATAAAAAAACTATTTACTACTTTTAAAGAGCTTTTTACCTTCAGTGGCACACTAGGCGCCCCACAAATATCCTCACAGCCCTCGCTGAATTCATCCACAATGGCGGTCAACTGTTCAACTTCATCTGATGTAGCGATTTCACGTTCCAAACTTTGCGTAGAAACAAAATTAGCGCAACGTTCATGGCAGTAATTGCACACACATGTTAGCAACTCTTGTAATTTCTCTTGCACGTGCAAATGATCGGCTGCAGTGAGAAATGCCTCGGAATCAATCAGATTAACAGCAGCAGTCTCTTGTTGTATGCCCACAGTACTCACTCCACAGTGTCCAGCAGCTGCATCAGATGTTTGCAACATTATTCCAGTAACTGTCCTAATGCGTTGCAACACAATCAACAGAGCTACTGTTGCCTTTTTAAGCAGTGAGATCCATTCGCTTATCGAAAGGCTTTGCGCTTCCTCACCAGCACCTGTTAGACAAAGTTCAGCATCACTGGACGCGATCACTTCAATTACAAGTTGTTTAATAATAGCGCGTATAGTGACAATCGATTCCTCTTTATAGGCGTCAACAAAATTGAAATTTTTTTTGCGTAACAAACCCATTACAATGCAAACCAGTTTGTCTTCCTCAGCTGTTACGCTGTCGGTCTCTTTTAGAACATCGTTGAGCGGACGATTAAGATCGGCTGTTGCATAACGTTCAAATTCTGTTGTCAACATTTTATCAATAAGTTTTTCCATTTCTGTTAGTTGCATGGGCAAATGTTTGAAACAGTGAATGCCAATAAGCTCTTGGGTGAGGATCTCTTGTGTGGTTCCTGTAAGAGTTAAGATATTATTAAATTTCTTATCCGTAGCGTATCGGTTTACAACGATTGAAAAATTAAATGCGTCATAATATAGTCAATATTCTAGAATATCTTAAGCATGCTGAATGCTGATAATGAGAACTATTTACCCAATCAATTTTTTTTTTTTTTTTTTTTGTAGCAATTTTTGATAACATGAAAATATTTGAACTATTACAGTACGAATTTTCGGCTCTGATAGCTCTAAAAAAATAACTGCAAAACTATATCTCGAACGGAAAATTCCCTTTATGATGTTTTGAAATAGGATGGACTGTAATGGTTCCGTTTTTTAAGTACTGGCAATGGCCTACTATCATATGAATTAAAAAATTTTCTTGGTATTCCCTCAGAATTTTTCTTTTTTTTTTTTTTGTGGGAACATTCTCTTCAATTTTAATTTTATTGCCAAAGCTTTCTGGGAAACAATGCAAAAATCGACATTGATGTTTATATTTAATGTGCATACCTAGTGGCGTATTAATATATAGCCACTCTTAAAATCTTTAAAATGCACATAATTTGACCATGAACAATACAAGCATCAGTTATTTTGTAATTAATGCTAGATAAATTAATTTCTCTTACCTATCAAATCTAGCGCCGCCACATAGTCCTGTGTACCCAACAACAGCTGCAGCATTGGCTGCGTCTTATGTACCGTCGCCATAAGACACAATTTATCCAGCGTTTCTTCAAAATTATGCCGTCGTTGCGCAAAACGCATTATGCGAAAGGAGTCAACAACTACAGTTGCATGTAAACCCTGCAGTGACTCTCGCAAGTCGCGCACATTAAGTGTCGCTTCCTGCATTTCTTCCATTATGGCATCCTGTGAAGTCATCGCGTGAAAAAATGCAGCCGATTTTTGTGATACCTGACGTGCAATTTTCACTTCCACTATATCTAAGTAATGCGATAAACGCTCTTGTAGCAGTCTACCCGATTGTTTGCTTTCTTCACTGGATTTGCCAACACCGGGAAAAACTTGTGCAAAAGTATTTGCATGACCTAAGTTAAGGTTACCCTTAAGAAATATCTCGGGTATTTCATTTAAGCTGCTCTCATTAACTGGTGATGATGGGGCTTTAGCTGCTGATATCAGTTCACGTTCTGCTAGCGCTACTGGTGTTGCTTGTAAGGACATACGTTTATGGCGTCTATAACGATAGCCAAGTTTCGTGACATACTTTTCAAAGTCTGCATGCGTTATTTCGGGCAGACGTGTCGTAGCGGGAATGTGTACTTTTTCCACAAATGAATCACCCCATTTTTTTGTAAATAAATTGCTCTGTTTGCCTCGTGATGGATCATTCAGCACTGCTGGCAAATTTTGAGCAGCCGAGAAAACAGACCACTCGGGCGGTAATTCTTTACTCATTTGATTTACGTGATATTTGGATACATGTGTTTCGTAATCACGATCGGAGACACCGTCTAAGGGCAAAGACGGACACACACCGTTAAAGCCGTAACGGCAAACGTAGGAGCCGCCTTCACGTGTGCAATGACGATCTCTTAAATGCCTTGGAAGTGAAAAAGAGTGTTACTTAAATATAATAAATAAATTAAATTTGATTACTAAATATTTAACAAATATTAGAAAAAATTATTTGGAATGGTATAAATTACTTCACAAAATCCGCTGAAGACTTAAAAGATTCCCTAGGACAGTAGTAACATGCTTCCCAATTATAACCACTCGTAGCTGTGATTTCTTTACTGGCAGCTGCTGCCGTTGCTCCAGCACCGTTGTTCTTTGCTGTTCCACTACTTCCACTGCTGCTGTTGCGATGATGTCTAGTTATTAAATTTTCGACTATTTCGTCTTTGTTGCTTGGCTGTACTGTGGCCATAACACATACTCCTTTTATTTTTTGCACAAGGAAACAATAGTTATAGTTTCGAATATTTTCTTTTTAATTTTTTCACCAAATTATCGTTGACTCGAAGTTTTGCTGTGCAAATATTTGTCTTTCCTTGACACGATTCAATTTTGAGCCCACTATT